>CM077079.1:204129576-205329576 GCA_039513925.1 Platanthera zijinensis | reverse complement strand
ATCACACTGGGCCTGAATACCGAGTTTGAGACTAAGTTCGCTGGTATGCGAGGAGTAGGCGGGACCTTGATGTCTGCTCTCTAAGTCGTCAATGCTGCTCGGAAGGGCGCGGAGTTATTCTTCACGCTTATTCAGGCTGTTGAGCCAAAGGCCAGTGTGAATGATGTTTTGATTTTGTCAGAGTTTGTTGATGTGTTTCCTAAAGATCTTCCTGGGTTACCACCCCAGCAGGAGATAGACTTCTCAATTGAGTTGGTCCAGGTGCGAAACCTATGGCCTGCTTGCCATATCGCGTAGCGCCAAAGAAAATGGCAGAACTGGAAATTCAATTGCAAGAGTTACTGGAACAGGGTTATATACGCCCAAGTATGTAATCTTGGAGCGCACCTGTTCTGTTTGTGAAAAAGAAGGACGGTAGTATACGGTTGTGTATTTATTATCGTGAATTGAATAAGCTGACAGAGAAAAACAAGTATCCGATTCCACGGATAGATGACTTATACGATCAGCTAGCGGGATCAACCGTCTATTCTAAATTGGATTTAAAATCTGGATATTACCAATTGAGGATTCAGGAAGGTGACATTCCCAAGACAGCATTTGGAACACACTACAGTCATTATGAGTTCACTGTAATGCCATTTGGGCTATATAATGCGCCATCAGTATTCATGGATCCAATGCACCGAATGTTCCGAGAGTACTTGGATCTGTTTGTGATCGTATTCATTGATGATATCTTGGTGTACTCTCAATCTAAAGCTGATCATATGAACCATTTACGGTTGGTGTTGCTTACCCTGCGAAGAAATAAGCTCTTTACCAAGTTCTCAAAGTGTGAGTTTTGCTATCGATAGTGGCTTTTCTTGGCCACGTGGTAAGTAGAGAGGGCATTGTGGTGGTTCCGTTAAAGATAAGTGATATACGAGAGTGGCCATTGTTGTCTTCGGTGGCTGAAGTCAGGAGTTTTCTTGGAATAGAAGGCTACTACAGACGTTTTGTAGAAAACATCTCACAGATCTCTTTGCCTCTTATCACATTAACAAGGAAGGATCAGAAGTTTGTTTTGTCGCCGGAGTGCGCACAAGCTTTTGAAGAGCTAAAGAGTCATTTGACCACGGTGCCTGTGCTAACATCGCCATGTGGTACAAACAGCTATGAGATTTATAGTGATGCTTCAGGGAGCAGCTTAGGCTGTGTTCTTATGCAGTTTGGCAAGGTGATTGCTTATGGCTCACGCCAGTTGAAAGTGCATGAGTGGAATTATCCCGTCCACGACTTGGAGTTAGTGGCGGTGATCTTTGCACTTAAATTTTGGCGCCACTATCTATACGTTGTAAAAGTGGATATCTTTACAGATCTTAAGAGCCTAAAATACCTATTGGATTAGAAGGATCTCAATATGCGACAACGGAGGTGGATGGAGTTCCTCTGGGACTACACCTTTGATATTCATTATACTCCCGGGAAGGGAAATGTAGTCGCAGATGCCTTGACTCGTAATACTCCGGTAAGGGCAAATTGGTTGCGGATGCATGATGAGCATCTGATCCAGGAGTTGGAAGTGTTAGAGATTCATTGTGTTGATGAGAATTCCACAGCCGATGCATGCTTGAACTGGACGGAGGTACAGTATGACCTTGCGAACAGGGTTCGGCGAGCAACAGAACTTGATGAAAGTCTCCAACGCTATACAGTGGATGGTTCAAATGACCAATTCTCCTGGGATGATGGCCTTTTAAGGAAAGAGGGTCGTTTGTGCGTCCCAAGTATAGGTAACTTGAGGGAAGAATTGATGTATGAGGCTCACTTTACAAAATACTCAATTCACCCAAGGAGCACAAAGATGTACAAGGACATGAAAAAGTTGTTCTGGTTGTAACGCCCCCGAATTTTCGATGATTTATTTTAAATCCTTTTTCGGCGTTACGTTGACGTTTTCCGTCTCGAGCCGTTGTTAGAGTACCTCGTTAGGTGTTCTTAGAGGTTTAGCCTGTTTGCGGGTTTCCCCAGCTAGCCGGTGTCTGTTTTGGAGACCCGGTTGAGCCTTTCAGGGAATTCTCGTGTTTGGCTTCGGGCAAGGTTAGCTCGAGTTTTGTTCGTCGGAAGTCGTTTTTTGACTTCGCCGTTGTCTCGTAGCCCGGGTATTTAGCTACGGTGCAATTTTGGTCGAAATCGAGGACGTCGCGTTTTCGCGTCGTTTTGGCGGTAGTTATGTTTGTGCGAGTCGTCATTCTTCTATGTGACGGCATGCCTCTTGGCGCATGTGTAGTTTATCGCGCGATTTATGCGTGCCGGTATTTTGTACGTGCTCGTGCGCGCGTGTGCGCGCGCGCGTGTGCGTGCGCGCGGGGTTGAGTATGTTTGCGTGTGCGTGTCGGCGTTCGTGTTAGTATGTGTGCACGGAGGGGTACGATTTCGTGCGTGCTCTTGCGTGCTAGGTTTTATATTTATGTACGTACGCGGGCGTGTGCATGCGTGCGAGGGTGTATACTATTATGTGTATTAATAGTTATTTGGGTTGTATGTTATTAGGGATTAATTAGTGTATTAGTTTAGGTTATTAATTATATTAATTATAATTTATATATTTTAGTATAAGTTATGTTATATATTAAAGTATTTAGGTTTTATATTAAACCCCCCCCCCCTTCACCCGTGAACCAGCAGCCGCCCCCCCCCTTTTATCTTTTTTTTTGTTGTTCTCCTGTGCGAGCCCGAGCCGAGCGGAAGAAGAAAAGGGCGGAGCCCTAGCCGCCCCTTCCGCCGCCCGCCGCCGGCAGCCCCGGCCTCCCCTTCCCGATCCGAGCCCGGATCCGTGATCCCCTCGCCGAGAGCTTCGCTCCGAGGTATTCTATTCGTCATTCCTCCATGTTTTTCATTTGGATTCGTTTTGGATTTTTCGTTGTTTTGGAATTTATTGTTCTCCTTTCTTGTTTAGAATGCGATCTTAGGATTCACTTGGTGGTTTTGGTGAATTTTGGGAGCTTTCCGGAATTTTTGGGCGTCCGCCATAGCGCCGTTGTGCTGGCGAAATTTTTGGTGATTTAGCGAGGCAAGTGCTTCTCTCCTTTTCGCCATTTGGCCTACTTTTGTCTCTCAATTCCTTGTTAATTTCGTATATCGCATGTTAAATTTGTTGATGAATCGGAACCCTAACCCTTATCCCCTTTTGAAATCGCGCTAGAAAAAATTAGGATTTCTACCCTCCCGCTAGTAGCTTCCGATTTAGGACGGCGTCGCGGTAGGTGTGTCGCGTAGATATGGGTTAGCGTCGGGTTGAGTTTATGTTAGGCCTAGGTGTAGGTCTAGGTTTTGGGGATTTTGCCTAGTTTGCCTATTTGAGGCGTTTAGGTGTAATTGTGCACGCACGGCCTATGGTCGTGCGTCCTTTAAATCGTGCGACCCGATGTCGGTGCTCGTACGCTAGGCTTAGAATCGAGTGAGTGTACTCACTCGCAGCGGCGTTGCGTAATCGCAACGACTAATCCCTTAGCGTTGATTTCTCCCCGAGTGTTTTGCTCGTGTATCGAGAGTCCCTTGTCGGCTGTTACTTTTCGAAGGCCGAATCGTGGGTTGTGGTCAGTAGTGGTGGTGGATGGCTCTTTTAGGGGTTGTGTGGCGTGATGTAGCCTTGACCACACTCTTTACCTTGACCCGAGTAGTTTTCTGGGCGAGTGAGTGATGGGTCTTTTGTGCCTTCACGTGTCAACCCTTGAGCAATTTGTTGACTCGGAATTAGTGGTTGGGCGATTTGGAACGCTTTCAACCTAATTCCAAGTTTCTTGTTTTTGCTACTGCCGCCTCTCACAATTTAGGATGTTAGGCGTTTCTTCCGTAGGTGTTGCAGCATTTTTTTGGCATCATGGCCATGTTGACTCTGCAGGTTTTTAGGCGGAGTAGTTGCTGTTTACCCGCACTTGGTGCAGGTTTGCTTTTCGCCCTCCCTTGGGCATTGTTGTTTTTACTCTAGTTGTACTCTCTTTACCTTATTTTACCTGCTTTTACCTTACTTTCCTTTTTAGCACTTGCATTCCTTGCTCTGAGGTGTTCTATTTTTTCTTCTGAACGCCTCAGGTTCTGGGCGGTAGCCAGTAGGTGGCTGTTGCTGTGGTGCTGTTGGAGGTCCTTTTGTTGCCTGTTGAGACTCTCTTGAGTCTTTGTGAGGTAGTTTTACTGCACTTTCTACAGACATACATACTTGCCAGTGGGTTCGTGTCAGCTGTTGGCGCCCCTGGTAGTATTACCTTTTTGTACTAGATATGTTTTCTTCTTACTGCTACCCTTTCTGGGAGATAGTCTATTTGCTCTGGGAAGTTTTATGCTAGGTTGCTAGTTACTTTAAAAGCTAAAAGTAAAACTATATTATGTATAAGCATATGATCAGCATGATTTCTAAAAAGAACTCAATTAACGTACTTTCATAATTACGTATAACAAATGAATTTCCTATATATGTATAAATTAAAACTAGAGTTTTGGTTCAGCGTAAGGGCCCTTCGGGATCACTTATGCGCTCATTTAGGATGTTGACGTAAATGAAGTATCTTCCGCTACGTATAAAAAATCAGTTTTGAAACCGTGGACTCTTTGGTCCACTGAGCCGAGGGATACGGCCAATAAATAAATCAAGTTTTTTATAATCAATTAATTCATGATTTGAAGGATTTGGAGTGTCGCCTGAACGTCGGCAGTGCTCGACGTGGCATCACAGCGCGTAGATTTTCTCTTACTCTGATTTAAAATATAGTGAGAAAAATGCGGGTTGTGACACTGGTGGCCAGGATTAAAGAAAGACAAAGCACATTATGTTGCTCAATGTCAAACATGTGTCTTGGTGAAACCGGAATGGCAGAAGCCCGGAGGTTTTCTGAAGTCGTTACCTATTCCAGAATGAAAGTTTGATGATATTTCGATGGATTTCATGCACGGGTTACCGAGATCTCAATGCGGGAATGATTTGGTTTGGGTGATCGTAAACCGATTGACTAAAGTTGTGCACATCCTACCAAACAAGAGGGACAATTCAGTGGTAGTCTTGGTGAAGCTTTATGTTGAGCAGATTATACGATTGCACAGTGTTCCACGTAGCATCGTAAGTGACTGTGATGGGTGAATCATTTCAAATGATTTGAGAATGATCCATCAGTTGTTGGGCACAAAGTTAAAATTCAGTACGGCCTTTCATCCCCAAACGGATGGCCAAACTGAGAAGACCAACAGAGCGATGGAGGACATGCTCCGAATGTGCGCCTTGGATTTTGGAAAGAGGTGGGAAGATCACCTCTATATGGCAAAGTTTTCCTATAATATTAGTTACCAAGCGAGTATCGGTATGGAACCGTTTGAAGCTTTGTATGGTCGGAAATGTCATACACCATTAACTTGGGCAGAAACAGGCGAATCTAAACTATATGGGCATAAAGAAGTCGAAGAAGATAATTCGACGATATGCTCTATTCGGGAGAGGCTACTGATAACCCAAGATAGACAAGCCAAATATTATAACGCCAAGCACTGAAACGTTGAGTTTGTGCTGGGCGATTGGGTCTATTTGAAGATCAAACCCTTCAAAGGTGTGTTCAGGATGTGGCGTCTGAAAAATTTAAGTCTGAGATATCTTGGTCTGTTTGAAGTGGTGGAGCGAGTTAGGGAAGCTACATATCGGCTAGCTCTTTTGGCAGAATTAAGTGGATTGCGTGATGTGTTCCACATATCAGTGCTTCAAAAAGCCGTGAAAGATCAAGCTCAAGTGATTGCAAACGATCGTGTGCCTGTCGAATGTGGGCTAACAACAAAGCTAAGGCCCATTCGGATCGAGGATAAAGCCGATAAACAGTTGTGAAACAAGACAATCGAGATGGTCAAGGTTCGATGGGACAACTGTGGCTATGAGGAGCTAATATGGGAGTGAGAGAAGACCATACGGGCTGAATTTCCCGAGCTATTTGTTTAAACTATTGTACAGTGTGTGTCAAGTTGTATCAAACTTTTGTGAAGTTATAACATCTTGATTGTTGTTTTCCTTACTGTGTGCAAATTTCGGGATGAAATTTATTGTAAGGAGTGAAGGTTTATAACACCCCAAATCCTAAAATTGAGTTAAGGCTGGTCAACACAGCCTGGGACACGGTTGTGTCCCAAGACGTGTTCTGCTCTGTTTACTCGAGTGTGAATTGGGTCTCGAGTGTGTCTCAAGTGAGGCATACGGCCTGGGACACGGGCATGTCCCAAGCTGTGTCCTTCTCTATGTTGTCACGAGTACTCGACGATTGTCGAGTGGGTACACGGGCGTGTCAGAGGTCGTATCCTCCTCGGGTTTTGGCAAGGTTTGTGAGGCCTATTGAACACGGGCTGGACACAAGTGTGTTTGCAGCCGTGTCTAGGAAAACAGCCTGTGACACGGGCGTGTCACAGGGCCGTGTCCTTCTCTAGAATTGCCCAGGGCATTGAGGCTTAGTGAACATGGCCTGGACACGGGCGTGTCTGAAGCTGTGTCAGTGCACACAGCCTGTGATATGGGCGTGTCACAAGGCCGTGTCCTGTTCTGGATAAGTCGGTTTGTGTGCCGCTTAAGGTACACGGCCTGTGACACAGGCATGTCACAAGCCGTGTTCGGCCAGGGAAATGTTATTTCAGGGCTATTTGTGGTCGTACATTTCCTTCAGATGGGATCTAATGGTCCAAGCTTCTCCCTGCTGAGTTAAGTCTAGGAATTGAGAGTTATCTCTCATTCAATCTCGGCTATTCTCTTTCTAAAAGAGAGAGAGAAGGGAGAGAAAGGAGGAGGAGGGGAAGAGATCTGGCTGCCGGTGGAGCTTCTGCGTTCAGAATTGTGAGTCGAGTCCAGATTTGTGGTGGTAAGGCCGCTGCGGTGCTTTCCAACCGGCTAGATTTCCATGGCTCCAAAGAGATCGTCAAGGGTAACGATCTTCCTTCTTGGACATGTGAAGTCCTTGTTTTGGCATGTCTATGAATTTTCCCCACCAAAAGGTGGCTTTTGAGGGATTTCCTTGGGTTGATTCTTGGAATCCCCAATCTTGTATATAGATCCGGAAGTGTGTAGTACGGAATAGGCATACTGTGTGAAGCCCATCTTGACAGGTTTGTCTGGATTGGTGATGTTGCATTTTATGCACCGGAGAAGACTCCGCATATAAATGTGTAGTTTGATGAGTCAATGGGTTGTGGCTGTTAAGGGTGGTAACAGGAAGTACTAGAGTGTAAGTCCAGGAAAATACCCTCGTGATTCTTGTGTTGTATTTTATGTATGGGTTGAGTATGGGTGGAGAAAGTGAGTTCTGCTGAACCCGCCAAGCGACCGCGAGGAATGCTGGCACTAACTCCCTTTTTGTATATGAAGCCAGTCCTTGGTGGATAGTGTTGCTATTGTGAGTTGCGAGCTCTGGAAGGCTTCGTGCCGAACGGATAAGGGGAAAGCTGACTCGCGTCATGTTGGACGATTTGAGCAACGGGATTGGCTGAACCAGGCCGCGTTATGTCTGACCGACTAGTAAACCTAGTTATTGGTCTCATTGTAGCGCATAATGAGAGTCTTAGGACTGCGTGCCATTAAGACTGAATGCTCAATACCATTGGATTTCGAACCTTGAATGGTGGTGGGACCCTGGTTCGTCGGTACACAAAGAATGTGCCCTGAGTGCACGGATCGTCGGGCCGCGTAGTTGACAGTTGTGATATTTTGATTGTGCTTGAGTGCACATTATATGATATTTCTTCTTGTGAAAAGCTATGCCTGCAGGGAAGGAATACCACTGCCCCGGGAAAGGGGTAGGGTCGTTATAAATTGGTCAGCTGAATGCTGACTGTTTCTTTGTTTGCCACCATTATGGTGGGCTGTCCCTGTGCAGGTGCTGGAGAGCCGAGCGGGAAATAGAGGGCTGAATCCCCTTCTGCTACTGGTGTTGGGCCTCGAAGGCTGAGAAAAGTCTTTTGTTATGTTCATGTGTGGCCGACCTGTGCGCCGATGTTTCTAATCCACACTTGTAAAGCGTAACTGTAAGGCCTTAAGGCCAAAATCTTGAGTATTGGTTGTACATTCCTTCGTGAGTATATATAAATGTGGATGTTTATATAGTGGACATTCATGGTTTGAGTTCAGTTTAACGTTAAAATCTTCCGCTAGTATCCTCTGTGTTAGGATGCGTACCTATTTTGGTATTAACCTGTGACCTCGCGCCCAGTTTGTGGCATATATTGTTGGGCCCCGACCGGACCTTATTTTATATGTTATTTAATGGATGAAGTCGTTACATTAGGCCAGAAGAAATTTGCGATTCTTAATAAGTTAAGTTTCTGAAATGAATCCTTAATATATATATATATATAATCAATCTTTAACAGCTAGAAATTTCCTTCCAAAAATAAGCTTCTACGTGCACTGTACATGGTTGTCGTTTGAAATAGTTCCCGTATCAAAAAGAATCGAACCAGAAAAATGTTTATTCCATTTATCTAAATGACACGAGTAATAACCAGAACACTTGACTAATTACTCAGTTTATACAAGTGCATTCGGCGAATTAATGAGTTCATTCGGAGAATTTTACTTAGAAATTTTTCTATTATCAGTCATTGGACAACTCGAGTAAACTCGACGAATTCCACAAGTGTTCACGTGATGTCTCGATAAATGACACGAGACTTCAGGTATATACTCGACGAATTTAACTTAGTCATTTTTTGAAGAAGTTTTAGAACCTGTCAAAAATTTCTCGAGTAAACTCGACAAATTCCACGAGTATTCACGTGACATCTCGACGAATGACATTAGAATTCACATGTATACTCGACGAATTTTACTTTGGAAATTTTCTGATTCTTCTAGAACTCAGCAACCTTCTTTTCCTTAATTCCTATATAATTGAAAATGAAGTTCACCCCAATAAAGAGATTATACACAAGTCAACACCATGTCTTACACAATGAGGGTGTACATTGCATAGTCTCGTGTTTGATGACCCATTGTAATTTTATATTGGTGTGTACTTGACAATTAATTCCTGCAAGTACACCACTTGAAAGTAAAGTCCAATACAAGTCAATTAATCTTAGTTCATGGGGGACTTCTTCAAATAAGGGTTATTATGAAAGCAATACCCAACAATCTTCTCCTATTTGAAGAAGTCAAAACCCTACACACTAAGGTGAATTGCACATAAAAATAATCTTATACACAAACATATAAGAAAATGTAAAGAAGTAAAATGTGCATAAACTTCAACAAAACAGTAAAGTTATATAAATATATCTTAATGGCATTCAAGAATTGACTCAAAATCACAGTCATAGAATATGAACAATAAGCAGTCTTTCCCCTGGCCTTCTCATTCTATCTATCAAAATATGCTTTTGGCTTAGGGAAATACTTTGGCGAAGGAGGAGGAGCATCTGGATCATCTTTTTTGTATTTCCTGAAATTTATCCTCCTCTTAACATTGGCCACATCATGCTTTTATCATTCCATACTACTGTAGTTCAACCACCGGTCTTCATTAGCCACGTCAACTAGAGTGATGGTATCCAGTTTAATCCCTTTGTAGATTGGGATCTATACTTCAACAGGTTCCCAGTTTAGGTCAGACCTGTAAGCAGTGGGACTTCTCCATATCTTCTTCTCTTGAGAGCTGGTTGAGATGATTTATCAATAAATTCTACCTTAGCTTCAACAGCAACAACTGCAGTAGTTTCTGTCCAATCTTGATTATCTTTCCATTCCTGAGTATCTGCCCAGTAATGAGTGTACTCTTAAGGAGGTTGAAAAGTATCATGAACTAGTTCTAGCATTCTAGCTTTAACATTTACTTGATCTCCAAAGAGTTCTACATGCAGCCACTTAAAGTTGTCATAAAAGTATGAATTGACACCTTGAAACTGTTGTTGCATGGCAGCATCAAGTTCATTCACCTTCTTTTGAAGTTTTCTCTCCCCTTTCTAACTTCTTCAGCGACGGCATCAATAATAGTATTTCTGACGTAGATCATCTAATCATCAAAATTGTGCATCTCGACAATTTGTGCATCAATAATAGTTTTTGTCGTATCATGAACATGCCTTGTATCCTCTAGATTGCTAGTAAGTCCTTGCATAGTATAAATAATTTCCTTCCCACCTTGAACTAGCCAGTTATACAGGTTGGATTCCAACTTTACGAAAATGACCTTGACTTCAGCAAGTCCATTATTCAAATCTCATTCAACCTCTTCTAGTTTGTTAAGAACTTTCTTTAGGGAGTGATCAAAGTGAGATTTTTGTTTGGCTTCTATAGATTTCAGCAAAGAATTATTTAAATATGTACTTAGAATATCTTTAGCTTATGGTCTGGGGGTTGAAGGGAGTTCTGCAGCATTCTCAGAGTCACCAGAATAATGTTCTATGAGAGAGACATGAGCTTTTAGCAGGAGAGTGGGAGCTTCATACTCTAGGATAGGAGGAAGCACCTCTGCTTCTCCTTTCTCATCAGAAATCTCAATGATGTTCTCTTCCTCAATGGGTGGCCCTCCTGGGATCTTAGCAATACATTTTTGGAGGTCACATATAAACCTATCAATTTCCATTTGAAGTGAAACTATTGGATTTTTCTGCTCCCCCTCAGCCACAACTGGAGGATCGTTTGGGAGACTTACTATCATAGTGGCAGAAGCAGCAATTTCATCATTAGCCATGCCAATTTCTTCCCCAGCCTTACCATCATTGTCAGCATCATCATAAGCATTACCATTATCATCAAGATCAACATCCTCAACATCATTAGGAGTAGTATTAGTAACATCATCAGCAATATCATCATCAACATTATCAACAACATTATCAGCAGATACTTCCTCATCACCATCAAAATCAGCACCAGTATGAGCATCCACAACATCCTTAGTTTTCCCAAACTTGACTATTCCCCAATAAATCCTCTTCCTACATATCACAGCTGCGAGGAGCTTGAACATCTCACTAGAAACGTAGTCATGTGATCCAACCTTACACAATAGGATTTTTCCCATAATATCTGATAGCAACTTCTCTTCCTCATTCATCCCTTTCCTTCTGATCGAGGTTGTTCTTCTTGGCAGACAACAGAAGAGAAGGGCTTGGTGCAAGTCAGTCTCTTCAATCAATTCTTCCTCAACCACTGACGGCAGTCGCAAGTATCTAGTCAAGAGTCTTGCCTTCACTTTCATTGATGTGTTCCTGACTTTACTCTATTGAATCGTGTGGCCAACCTTAGAGGGGGTGAATAAGGTTTGATGTGTTAATTAAAAATTCGAAATATTTTGATCCAGGAAAACAAGTTTTGGAAGCTACCGCGGGGCATTAGCTTGCTAGCACACAGCGGTAGGTCACATTTCTTATTTTCCTAGCCAAATTTCTCCTTTGAGAAATACGCACCCTTCAAAGATCAACCAGATAACACTTAGGATGTTCAACGCAAAAATAATAACACAAATAATTTTATTCAATCAAAACACAAAGCATTTTACAATTACAAAAGTTTGATCATCGTGATGCCAGAGATCGGAGGCTGTGAAAGATGAAACTCTTTTGGTTTTCTATACTGACCCACTACCCGGACCGGTTGGCTCTTCCCCTTTCCCTCCAAGAAAGGTCTTCGAGCCGGCTCTTCACCTTCACGCAAGGAAGTGTCTTAGAGCCCCGCTAGATCATCTGATCTAGACGTCCCTTCCCCATGACGATTTCTCACTAAATCCTCCCCGGATTCCGACGTCCTTCACCGGTCAATTTTCCTCACACTAGATCCCCCGATCTAGATGTCCCTTATTGGGATGATTTCTCACGAAACCCTTCCCAGATTTTGACGATCCTCGGTCAATTTCCCTCACACAAATAACTAGACAATAAAAATATTTTAGAGTAAAATACAAGAATTAGAGAAAACTCCCCTCTAACTAGAACCCTATATGTTGATGACTATTTGCTTGCAAATGTTCAATCTTTGTGGCTTAAGAGTCTTCCTCTTCGATGTTCTTCATATTCATGAAGGTGTATGATTGATGAGAGTTTTTCATAGCGAGAATCCTTCAAGTAAATATTAAGAAGAAGGCTTCTTGATCATCATGTTGATAGACTTCAATCCTTGTGCATGAATTTCTTTAGATCTCCTCTAAAAACTCTCCTCCTCAATGAGTTGGGATGATCCTTTCCTTTCCTTTAGAAGGCTAGGTCAAAATCCCCTTTCAAATTTTGTTAAAAACTATCGCCAGAAACTCAATTTTGGGCTATTTTAAACAGAGAGAGCTGTGCAGGAAGCTATATCACGGCGATAGCTTTGGCAGTAGCTTCGATGGTAGCTCGCAGAGAACATAATCCATCCTTTTCTTATTTTCAATTTTGTGGATTTTGCCTTCATGCTTAGAAATAAGTTATTCCTCATGAAAATAAAATATATCCTTGCCTTCCCATTGATATTTGATGTACCTACTGAGGTAGAGCTAGCACCCGGAGGTGGAATGCATGTTTCAATAAACTCCCACTTTTGATAATAACAAATCTACTTTGAAGAAATACTACATAATAGTGTTTATGTTTATAGTAAATAATAAGCGTTTAATGCGTACACCCCCAAGATGGATACTACTCCTACATAGACTCTTCCTAGTTGAGATATTTCTTCAAAATCATTCTCCCCCTTTTGGTTTTATCAAAATAGGGTGGGATAGAGCATATTAGCTAGTAGTGCTTTTCTATGATACCACTGGTTGATTACTATAAGTTGCCACTTGTGAAAATACATGTTATCGCTTCTTAAGATAATTATCATGATCGGGCATAAGTAAAATATCAACGTCCTATAATTACTCCCCCTTCATAGAAGCTTTCTATAAGAAATTTAATGTGCTCCCCCTGAATTTAGAAATTGATGCATGATGTTCTCCCACTTTTTGGTAGAATAGAAGGAGGGTAGAGGTGAGTGTATGCAATGAGAATTAAAAAGGTTTATGTTAGAGAAGAAAAAATGGGATGCAGTGAGCAAGATCATAGATAACTCTTTATCACTTATTGGGCAAAACGTATGCAAGATAGGTAAAATAGAAAAATAGCACTAGTTAAGCACATAATGCCATGTAGTACTCATAGTTTACCACTTATTGAGAGAGTAAATATTCATGATTAAGCACAAGTAGTATGCTTAGAAATATGTTAAACACTCTTAAAATAAACATCCCTTTTTTGGAAAATATGATCATATTAGGGATATGAAATTTTAGGCTTAATAAGAAGATGTTTTTAATTCAATTCAAATCCAAGAGATGTTATTTCATTGAAATTTTTTGCAAGCATGATTTCAAAATATCAAAGAGAGATACAAACCACAATATGAGCTAATTTTCATTTCAAGTAAAAATAAACATGGTAACGGTCATGCTTTGCTATCTAGTGCATTTACTTATGATTTTAGAGAATAGCATAGGTATGTATTAGGATCCAATTCTCATGATTAGAAGTTTTATGAGAAATAATGATGTGTACAAATAGTTTTTTGATAGAGTATACACGTGAATTATTCAAAACATATGACATATATAATGAACAAACATAATATTAAAATACAAAAATAATATTACTTCCACTATTTTTCAATGCACTTGAGTAAGAAGTACAACAACCAAGGTGCTCTACACATACAATGTTTATTAAGACTTATCAGGGAGTAGAGTAGTGATTGGGGGATCACATTTATACATTTATTAGTATTTTTTATGATCTAGTGTACTAAGAGAAATGGTGAATATTTTATTTACTACAAGACACTTTATAATTCTTTTTCTAAGATGCTCAACCTCACAATATTCATTAAGACTTATCAGGAGGGTGAGTAGTTCTTGGTGGAGTTTTCCTTGTCAATTTTTATTTGATTTTTATTTTAGTGACAAAGGATTCTGAATTCACTTGGTGGGGAAATAATAACAATATTTTTTTAAAACACCTTTCTCCAATAAATAAGTGCATAAAAACAAAGGATTGAAATACTCAATTCAGTGTAGTGTAGGTAATCTATTTTTGCATTTTAATTATAATATTATTATACTACACAATCATGAAAGTATAATATTAAACCACATGTAGGTTATCAAAATCGGTGAGTTAATAAAATCATTATCAAACATAAAATATTACTCATACTTAGAGTGCCTAAGCAATCCTACACATGTTTTTATATTCAGTTTCATTGCACATTACAAGATAATATTCAAGGTATGTCATAACCAAAATAAGGTTTTAAGAAACTTGACATGTAAATCAAACATTGTATTTAATCTTTAATAAATATAATTTATTCATCCTTGACAATGACAATGAATAATAAATAGTTTTTACATTTTTTTCATTTTTAATAAAAATACCAAACAATAAACACACAATGAGATATATAATTTTTTTTTCTTTTAAATCATTTTATAATCATATATATATTTATAAAATACTTGTATTTTCTAAAAACATGAAGGCTCAAAGTGATATATGATGCAAATACAAGATATCATGTTAAAATATTGTGCATGAGTATAATGTACAAGATAAGCAAAATAATGTTCATGCAATGTATATGAGAATCATGAGTATGCCTAAGACAAAAATTACCCAAGAAATATGTCAACACCCTAGCCACGTACTAAGTGATGGATGGGCATAAGGAGCTGCAAACATGTCATAGTTTGGGGTGTTAATCCCATATACATACAAAAAAACCCACTCAACCTATAATTATTTTCCCCCAGCGCCATACAATGACCTACTGGAACACTCCCTGGTTAAGGACAAGACGTGGTTTACGGGTTAACATTTCTAAAGTACACACACCTACGCTCCCGCTATTATGAGACACAAATAATGGGTGAATGATCGCAGGCATACTAAGACAACGTGATAGAATTATGATAAAAGGTAAATTATTGCTACTTAGTAATGATATGACTTTTATTCTAATTTATTCAGTTAGATTGATTTATCATTAATATTAATATAAGAAAGTCATATAGCAAAAATATATCTAAAGTGTTCATGGCATGTTGACTTAATAAAAAAATACAAAAGCAAAAAACAAAATACAAAAACCACAGAAAGAATATTATGAACATC
Source organism: Platanthera zijinensis (assembly GCA_039513925.1). Taxonomy (NCBI): domain Eukaryota; kingdom Viridiplantae; phylum Streptophyta; class Magnoliopsida; order Asparagales; family Orchidaceae; genus Platanthera; species Platanthera zijinensis. The sequence goes on along the minus strand of CM077079.1, from coordinate 205,314,462 downwards.
GTGAAGTAGATTAACGAGTAATTTTGTTTTTATTAGTTTCTATTTCACGTAATAAGAAGATACTAATAGATAAGATATTTAGGTATCCAAAAGGAGCCAAGTGTTGTGGTTCCTTTGGGTACCTAAACATAGCGTGATAAACCATGGGGAGATAATAATGAATGTGCCCATTTGAGTGGAATAGGTGTGTCGTTTTTAATTTTGGTTCTCCATTTATACTTTAGATATTAAATATTCTTATATTTAAAATTTCCATAATTATTTTCAAAATTATTATTTGTAGGAAATTTGTGAGCATTTAAACTTATATAGGGAGTAGTTAAATAGTGATTGAGATTTATCATGCTTTTAAAATTAAATAATCTACTAAGTGTGTGTTTAATATGATTTAACATTCTAGTAGAAGCCTCATATAGTTTTGAAGATAAACTAGAGATTAAAGGTTTTTTATTACTTGAAAATTTTTGAATAAACAATTTTAATGTTTCTAGTTTACGAGACAAAGCCGCATTTTCATTAATCAATTTTTTTATTACAACTTTAGAAATATTTAGCACTTTTTCAAAAATCTTGAATTTTTCTTAAAATCTTTGCAATCAAAACAAGGTATAATATTTTTGACTATAGAGATAGAGGAAGAATGGGATACATCAAACTTTGGTTCTACATTTAGTTATTCTTTTATACTTTTATTTTCTAAACATAACTCTGAAATAATATTTTTCAACTTCTTAATTCTACCTTTAGCCACTTCTAGCGCATGTAATGTAGAAATATAATTACAAATAAGACAGGAATTTGATTTTCTTTCAATGCTCTTGGACGAGGCATATTTTGAACACAAGGTTCCTTTGTCATCTTCCACTTGGCTTTCTTCATCCAACGATATATTTTCATCCTCCCCTCCGCTTGAAGTGTTCTCTTCTTTCTTTCCTCTTAACATGCACACCAGAAGGGAAATCATAAGTATATTCAAGAAAATTCCAAATTTCATAAGCGGTGGGTAAAGTATAAATAAGTTTGAATTTTTTTTATCAAGCGCGCAAAATAAACTATTCATTGATTTAGCATTTAAAAACTTTCAATTTTTACTTAGAATGCTTGGGGGCTTCTTAATTATAACATTCCAAGTTTCTATGTCTAATGATTTAAGAAATTTTTCCATCAATATTTTTCATACGTTATAATTCGCACCTGTAAATAGAGGTGGTGCTAGAGAATTTTCAGTATACAAAGTTCCATCCCCATTAATCGATTTGAGATTGAGGTTGGTCATTATTCCTGGTGGTGAAACCATTTTGGAATAACCCTCCTCTGATACCACTTATTGGATCATGTGGCCAACTATAGAGGGGGTGAATAAGGTTTGATGCATTAATTAAAAATTCGAAATATTTTGATCTAGGAAAACTAGTTCTGGAAGCTACCATCGGGCATTAGCTTGCTAGCGCGCGGTAGTAGGTCGCAGAACTCATTTTCATGGCCAAATTTATCCTTAGATAAATACGCACCATTCAGAGATCCACTATATAAGACTCAGGATGTTAAATGCAGAAATAAGAACACAAATAATTTTATTCAATCAAAACACAAAACTTTTTACAATTATAAAATTTTAATCTTCGCGACGTCGGAGATCGGAGGCGGTGAAAGAAGAAACTCTTTTGGTTTTCTATACCGACCCACTACCCGGACCGGTTGGCCCTCTCCATTTCCCTCCAAGAAAGGTCTTTGAGCCAGCTCTTCACCTTCACGCAAGGAAGTTTCTTAGAGCCTCGTTAGATCACCCGATCTAGACGCCCCTTCCCCGGGATGATTTCTCATGGAATCCTCCTTAGATTTTGACGACCATCACCGGTCAATTTTCATCACACTATATACCCCAATCTAGACATCCCTTACCGGGATGATTTCTCACGAAACCCTTACCAGATTTCGATGACCCTCCTATTAATTTCCCTCACGCAAACAACTAGACAATAAAAAGAGTTTAAAGTAAAATACAAGAATAGGAGAAAACTCCCCTCTAACTAGAACCCTTGATGTAGATGATTATTTGCTTGCTAAGGTTCAATCTTTGTTGCTTGAGAGTCTTCCTCTTCGATGTTCTTCAGATCCATGAAGGTGTGCGCTTGAAGAGAGTTTTTTGTAACGAGGATCCTTCACGTGAATATTAGGAAGAAGGCTTCTTGATCATCATGTTGGTAGCCTTAAATCCTTGCACATGAATTTCTTTCAATCTCCTCTGAAGAACTCTAATCCTCAATGAGTTGGGATGAACGTTTCCTTCCCTTTAGACGGATAGGGCAAAATCCCTTTTCAAATTTCGTGAAAAACTGTCAGTAGAAACTCAATTTCAGGTTGTTTTAAATAGAGAGAGATATGCAAGAAGCTATAGTACGGCGGTACTTTGGTGGTAGCTTTGGAGGTAGCTTTGGCGCTAGCTTCGGCGGTAGCTCGTAGAGAACAAAATCCTTCCTTTTCTTCTTTTCAATTTCATGGATTTTTTCCTTTATGCTTAGAAATAAGTTATTCCTCATGAAAATAAAATATATCATTCCCTCCCTTTGAAATTTGATGCACCTACTAACTTCCATTCAAATAATGATATATTTGGTATTTCCTGATACCACGAGAGCTCTTTCTTTTTCTACTCCATAATCAGTTGAAGATTAGCAGGCTTTTATAGTCATTTTAAATTAAGCTACTGCGAGCGGTAGAGCTAGCGCCTGGCAGTAGGTTGATGCGTGCAAAGGTGACAGCTGTTGTGTAGAAATGAAAAAATATCCCAGAAAATATTTGTCCTCTTTTCAATGCCACTGTGGTGCAGTACCCAGCTATCGCCTAGAGGTAGTTCAATCCTCTCGACGAATCATCTCAGTGCTTGTTGAAAGTGCTAGAGCACTACGGTAAAGGCTAGCGCCACGAGGTAGGTTCCCGAGAGTTCATTCAGTTTAATTCAAGGCTAACGCACGGTAGTAGCGCTAGCACGCGGCAGTAGGTTCAAGAACCTTATTCTTTCATTCTTCACACCTGTAAACATGTACACTATAAACACACAATAAACGTGGTCAAATACACTCTGAGATTTTTTATTCTCAAACCAAGAGGCGTGGAATGCATATTACAACATACTCTTCATCACTATCCCTTCATGACGAAGCTTGGCATTCTGAAAGAACTCTTGAACATCTCAGTTAAGGAATCGACACGGGTGTTCTAGAAGGGAAGTCGGCCCTATTGTCTTGAACATCAGTATGACGTTACTAAATTCATCTTAGGCTGTAGCAAAACTAGTGCGTACAAGTTCACCAGCTACTTTAAGGTTTCCACTGCCTTTAGGAGCCATTCTCTAAAATTCGACTATAAGGAACTGATTGAAAGAATTACTGGAGAAGAATCGCGACATGGCCTGAGACGAAGTCGGGAGGATTGCCATGACGAAATTGATGATGAATTCCTACTCAGACGGATTAGAATCCGCGATGAATACCTTCTATCGAGAGACGAATCGTCGGGAGGAGTCAAGAGGTCTTAACTAATCGGGTGAACTCTGAATGCCCTATGTCCTATTTATATAATTTTAAAGTTTTGAAGAGAGAGAGGCGCGTACCTGTTTGGAAATGACTCTTCAGGTTTAATACATAAAGACTTAAAAAATTGACCTTGAGCAGATTCGGCAAAATGTCCCGAGAAGTCTTGAGAAATTCATCTTAATGAAATGTGTATTCAGAGTGATTTGTCGAAATGACTCCTGAAGAAGTCCTGATTTCACGATAAGTCTCGACGAATTTGTCGAAATTACAAGGGTATATTCGACGAATTTTCCTTTGAATTTCTGAGATTATGAATTTCTGTACTTTTGCTGACTTCTAAGCTCTTTATGATTCCTTGTTGAGCATACCAAGTTCCATCTTAATGAAATTAAATTTGGCCTTGTCTAACGGCTTTGTGAATATGTCGACAACTTGTTTATCTTTCGTGATATAACTGAGATTTATGTCCATGTTCTCCACATGCTTCCGATAAAATGGTACCTTATCTCGATGTGCTTTTTCGGCTGTAAGAAACTAGATTGTGAGCAATTTCTATTGCGCTGGAAGATTCACAAAACATGGGAATCTCCTTCAGCTTCATGTTGTCGTCTTCAAGCTGATTCCATATCCATAGAAGTTATGCGCAATAACTGCTTATAGAGATATACTCTGACTCAGTAGTCGAGATTGCAACACAATTTTTCTTCTTACTGCTCCATGAAGTAAGCCTTCTTCCTAGGAACTAACACATCTCAGAAGTGCTTTTCCTATCATCCCTGCTTCTTGCAAAGTCAACATCTGAAAAACAAATTTGTTCATAGTAATTACTTCTTGGGTACTATAAGCCAAGATTTGGTGTATCTTTAAGGTATCTTAAATTCCTCTTTACAGTGGCATAATGAGATTACTTAGAGTTCACCTAGAATCTGGCACATACACATATTGAAAACATTATGTTTGGTCTACTAGCAGTGAGGTAGTGCTAGGATCCAATAATGCTTCTGTACTTGGTTTCATCAAAAGGTTTCCCTTTCACATCCTTATCCAGAGTCATGGGTGTGCCCATTGGAGTCCTCATAGAGGTTGTGTTCTCCATTCTAAATTTCTTTATTAACTCTTTGGTTAACTTTGTCTGTGAGATGAAAATTTTATCTTCAGATTGCTTCACCTGAAGTTCTACGAAATACTTCAACTCTCCTATACTGCTCATTTCAAACTTATCTTATATAACGTTAGAAAACTTTTTGCATAGGTGGTCCTCCGTAGATCCAAAGATAATATCGTCAACATAAATTTGCACTAGCAAAACCTTGCCTTTAACTTCCCTAAGAAATAATATCTTATCTATCTTTTCGCTTGTGAACTTGTTCTCAAGAAGAAAGCTTGATTGTAACGACTCCACCCGTTAAATAACATATAATAAAAGGTCTGGTCGGGGCCCCACACTATATGCTACAAACAGACGGTGAGGTTATAGGATAATACCATCAACGAATCCTAACACAGGGTATGCTAGCGGAATAAATACACAAGTAGCCGAACTCATAGCAGGAATATCCACTAGATATATATAAACCAACGTTATATACAACCACTCAAACGAGGGCATAGCAAATACTACAGTTTTTCCTTAAGGCCTTACAGTTCCTCTTTAAACAGTATGGATTACATACATCAGCGCGTAGGCCGGCCATACATGAATAATAGAAACTACAAAAGCTAGCCTTTAAGGGCTAGTAGCAACAGCAAGAGCGGCAGCAGCAGCAGCAGCAGGGCATCAGCCCTTCATTTTCTGCTCAGCTCTCCAGCACCTGCACAGGGTCAATCCACCCAGAAGGTGGCAAACACAGCAACGGTACGCATTCAGCTGACCAATATATAACAATCCTACCCTTTCCTGGGGAAGAGTCATTCCTTCCCTGCAGAGCAATATAGCAATTGACAGCTCATATATATATTGTGCTCTCACGCACAAGCAATCCATCACAACCGTCGGCCACCCGGCCTGATAATCTGTGCTCTCAGGCACACTTTTGGGTACACCGGCGAACCGGGATCAACACCATTGAGCATTCAGTCTTACTGGCGCGTAGGCCTAAGACTCTCATTATGCTACTAACAAAAGCCCAATGCCTTGGCACTTCCTTGTACAGTCAACATAACGCAGGTACAGATCTGCCACCCCCCCGTTGCTCAAGTCGCCTTGCCCTTACCAAGCACATCGTACTTGCGGCTATAATAAAAGGCGTGGGTCGGCTTCACCTTTACTTTTCGGCACGAGGTCTTCTAGAGCTCGCAGCTCCCAATCGCCATAACGTCCACCAAGGACTGGCGTCACAACAACCACACTGTCCACTTAGGACTGGCTTCATCATCCATCAAGGACTGGCTACATCATAGCCACAACACATACAGCACAAGGGCATTTTCCTGGAGTTCCACAATCCAGTACTTTCTGCTACTCCCCTTCACAGGCATGACCCAACGACCCCACTAACTACACGAGTATACGCGGAGTCTTCTCCGGTGCGTAAATGTAACATCACCAATCCAGACCAACATGTCCAGATGGGCTTCACAAAGCATGTCTATCCCATACTACACTTTTCAGGGTCTATATGCAGACTCAAGTTTGGGATAACAACTATCACCCACTAGAATCACTCACTTCTTCCACCTTTTGGTGGAGAGGATTTATTACTCATGCATAAAGGAGGACTTCACATGTCCAAGAAGGAAGATCGTTACCCTTGACGCTCTCTTGGGAGCCATCAAAAATCTGGCCGGTTGGAAAGCACCGCAGCAGCTTTGCCTCCACTAAACTAGCCTCGGATCGCGACTCGGACCGCGAGAGCACCACCAAAGCCTTGCTCTTCTTCTCCTTCTCCTTCAAGCATTCTCTCTTTTTCTCTCTTGATAAGAATGAGAGAAGAAGCTACTACTCAGTCTTATCACTACAGGAAAAGACCAGGGTCATTGGATCCAAATAGAAAAAATTGGATGGCCAAGATCTTTCCAGAATTCTATTTTTGACTTGACACGGTCTGTGACATGCCCGTGTTGCAGGCCGTGTCCCCCAAGCGGTGTACGAACCGACTCAAAATGAACCAGAACACGGGCTCCACACGCCCATGTCAGAGGGCAGACATGCCCGTGTAAACGTTGACATGGCCATGTGACTGGTCGTGTCACCTATTGTAACAAAAGCACAAATCACCCGAGCAGGACACGGCTAAGGCACACGCCCGTATCCCTGGCCGTGTGTCCAACAAGCCCCTGTGACACGCCCGTGTCACAGGCCGTGTTCCACACTCAATGCTACTCAACTCCATTTCTCTCAGCGACACTCAACGCCATCGATTTTCTCCCGAGCAAGACACGCCCTGGGATACGCCCGTGTCCCAGGCCGTGTCGCCTCTCGACGATCAGTTCTCGAGTACTCGTGTCGATGCCTCAAGAGAAGTACATGCCCTGGGACACGCCCGTGTCCCAGGCCGTGTGCCTGGACATGCCCTGGGACACGCCCGTGTCCCAGGCCGTGTCACTCAGCCTGACTCCATCTTAAGATTTTGTGGTGTTACAATCCTCCCCCCTTAAGATAAATTTCATCCCGAAATTTGTACTCAGCAAATAAACAGGAATCCCAAAGCTATATCATTAAAAGAGTTGTTATAACAAAATGTACACAGTCAACAGTTTATACAAAAAGATAGGGAAACTCAGCTCGCATGGTCTGCTCACGCTCCCATGTTAGCTTCTCTTGGCCATAATTGTCCCACCGGACTTTGACCATCCCGATTATCTTATTCTGCAACTGTTTCTCGGCTCGATCTTCGATCCGAATGGGTCTAACTTTCGTCGTTAGCCCATACTCGACTGGTACACGATCATTCGCAATAATATGCGTTGGTTCCTTGACAGCTTTGCAAAGTACTGAGATGTGGAAGACATCAAACAATCCACTCAAATCTACTAAAAGAGCTAGTCGATAAGCAGCTTTCCCGACTCGCTCCACCACTTCAAACGGACCAAGGTATCTAGGACTTAGATTTTTCAACCGCCGAATCCGAGATACACCTTTTAAGGGTTTGACCTTCAAATAGACCCAATCGCCCACCGCGAACTACACATTCCGATGCTTGGTATTGTAGTACTTTGCTTATCGATCTTGGGCTATTAATCGCCTCTCCCGAATAGAGCGTATAATCGAGGTAGCTTCTTCAACTTCCTTTCTCCCATTCAGCTTGGATTCGCCTACCTCCGCCCAAGCTAATGGTGTACGACATTTATGACTATATAGAGCCTCAAACGGTTCCATACTGATGCTCTCTTGGTAGCTATTATTATAGGCAAATTCAACCAAGTAAATGTACTTTTCCCATTTCTTACCGAAATCTTGGGCGCACAGACGAAGCTTATTTTCCATCGTCCTATTGGTTCGCTTAGTCTGGCCATTCGTCTGGGGATGAAAGGCCGTACTGAATGCTAATTTTGTACCCAACATTGGATGAATTAACCTCCAATTAGTTGAGGTGAATCACCCATCACGATCACTGACAATGCTCTGAGGAACACCGTGCAGTCGAACAATTTGTTCTACATAGAGCTTAGCCAAGATTTCCACTGAATCATCTCTCTTATATGGAAGGAAGTGAGCCACTTTTGTCAACTGGTCTACAATCACCCAGATAGAGTCATGACCGCGTTGAGATCTCGGCAACCCGTGCACGAAATCCATTAAAATATCATCAAACTTCCACTCCGGAATCGGTAACGACTTTAGGAAACCACCAAGCTTCTAGCATTCCGCTTTTACCAAAGCACAAGTGTGACACTCTGCCACATAACATGCTATGTCTTTCTTTAGTCCAGGCCACCAGAACAACTTTTTCATGTCTCTGTACATTTTTGTGCTCCCAGGGTGAATTGAGTACTTGGCAAAATGCGCTTCATACATCAATTCTTCTCTCAACTTCCCTGTACTTGGGACGCACAATCGACCATATTTTCGCAACAACCCATCATCCTAGGGGAATTGGTCACCTGGACCATCCTTTGCATAGCGTTGGAGACTTTCATCAAGCTCTGTTGCTCGCCGAACTCTATCCGCAAGTGAAAGTGAGGGTAAGATCTACCTTTACTCTAGAGGGGGGGGGGGGTGAATAGAGTATATTAAGATAATTTTCCAATTTAAAAATTATTTAGCAGTGGAAGACTTGATTTATATATAAGTGTATTGTGCTTGCAGAGAATGTAACAAACTGAAGCAAGAAGTAAAAACACAGCACACAGCAAATAAAACACAGCAACTAGAAGACACAAGGATCTATAGTGGTTCCCCAATCAACCTGGGTACATCCACTCTTCAACCACCCTAGGTAGGAATCCACTACAGGAATAGTTGATCAGGTGTCCTGGGCACCAATGAGCTTTTGATAAGGTGCTCAAAAACCAAACTAGATTTTTTTATCAGGTGTCTTGCCACCACTGAGTTTTGACAAGGTCTCAAAAACCAACCACAAAACTTTTTAAGGGAGTTTTGAGTAACCCTTTAACAGTAGAAAAATAAAAGACGTGAAGTTGTTCTTCTCTGTTCAACAGTCAAAGAGAAGACTAGTTGATTGTTGTTGTCAAAGCTCCCCCAGAGATTTGTAATTGTTCAGGAAAAGAAGCTTTGCACAGGGTGATAGGCCTTCAATCTGTTTGAGATCTCCAGCAAAGAATGATTTCAGCAAAGACTGAAATGTGTTGTATCTGAAGTCCTTGATTGATGAAGCCTTGAACACTTGAATCAAAAGAGATCTGGAAAGAATAGAGGAATTCTTTTCTGTGTGGTGATCTCCTTCACTGTTGTATTCCTTGTGTTCTGAAAGAATTCTAACTTGTAATCCTATAAACTTTTGTCTCAAAAACTATTCCTCAGAATAACGATAATCATCTATCTGTCTGATACAGTAACAATTTCTCTGAAAATATATATTGAAATTCAGTCTTCTGGATAGCCGTTAGTCAGTCATAAATGACTTCCTTAAATGATATCTGTCTCTGGAGGAAAGTCCTAAGAGACATTCCATTTTGACTTCCTTGAAACTTGCTTCAGATTGATTAAAAAGGCTACAAAATCCTTTGAAATAAATGCTGGATATGAATCAAATTGAATTCAATAACTGACTGAATTTGAATTCTAAAATCGTCGATCTCTCAAGAAATGTCGTCAATCTGAGCTCGGCAATCGTCGACCTGAGCTCAGAGATTGGAATTAGACTTAAGACAGAAATCATCGATCTGAGCACGACTATCGTCGACCTAAGCTCATAGATTTGGATTATAGTTAGAGACAGAAACGTCGATCTAAGTTCGAAGATCGTCGAACCGAGTTCGACGACTCATTGAACTGAACACAAAGATAGTCGAACTTAGTTCGACGCCTCGTCGATCTGAGCTCGACGAAAATTGCCTGAGTCTTTCTACACTTGTATTCTGAACTAGAAGGTCTTGGGGGTAGCTTTCAATCCTAAGTTCTAAGCCTTAGACCTATTCTAGTTGACCTTTAAAACTATACAATGAGGTCAAGACAAATTCCTAGGGACATAGTGATCCTTACCCAAATTAGTAATAGGGTGTTACAACAATCTCCCCCAATTTTGGTTAGGATTACTATTTACAAGACATAGGAATTAAAAAGCATATAAGCAGAAACAAAAGCAAATACAACATAGCAGAAGAATGAATTGTAGCATTACAGAAGCATTTATAGTATCACAGCAGATAGTCAGAATTAAATATATACTATCAGCTTATACAGTTACTCCTTATCTTTGTTGTTTTTGAATAAGATTTCTCTGTTTGGATTGAGAGCTTCCTTCTTGGATCTCATGTCATCAGTAGCACCTAAGGAGGTTTGAGTTTTAGGTCTGGGAACAACAGCCTCTGGGTGCAGCTTTATATAGCTCTCTGGATCAAAGAATTTCCTGGAGGATTATCTTTCAAGTTCCTTCTTTCTTTGCTCAGATAGAGTAGTGATGTTTGAAATATTTTCTCCCTATTCTCTTGCCTTCTTTATTTGATCCAAAGCAGCCAACTCTTTCATCCTTGCAGTCCAAGAAAGGGGATTGTTCTCTGGATCCTCAAAGGGAACAGGAGGTTCATATCTATTCATTGAATCTGCAGGAGGACCTCTTGAAGTAACAATTTCTTTCAGCTTGTAAGGGAAAGGACCAGAAGTAGAGTCAATGGGTCCTTGTCCTTCCCTGTGATATGGATGTTGTCTAGGATGTCCTCTGGAATAAACTTTGTGTCCTCTTTGGTTTCCTCTATACTGGCCTCTCCTGGATTGGTAGCATCTTTGTTGATACCCTATTGATTGTGATATGTCTTGAAACTAAGAGGAACTTAGAGTTTTAGCAAATGAGGAGTGAGAAGCAGAACCTCCACCAGTTCCTACATCTGGTGAAGGAGGAGGAGGAGGATGATGGTGAGATGATCCTTTGTCAAACTTCCTCTTCTTCTTCATGGCCTTCAATTGGTTCTTTGAGAATTATATCCAAGGTTCAGTTATAGGACAGTCATGCAGAATATAATATGGAATGTCATTATAATCCTTTACTTTCTCTGGAGGAACTCTTTTCAAAGCTTTGCTTCTGGCTTTCCTCTTCCTTGCAATGGTAGCGGAGGAGTCATCAGAATCAGTTCTGAACTTGACACTATCTGAGCTTTGAGGATTGTCATACAATTCATCAATCCTTCTGATATACTCTTTTTTTTGTATGTATTGTTCAGTTGAAGCAGCAGAAGCAGCAGTGACACAAGCAGCACTAACATACACACTGGTAGAAACAATAGTAGCAATAGAACTAACTGGGGCAGTAGGAGCATCAGATACAGAGACAATAACATTAGTAACAGCAGGCTCATCAATATGAACAGTAGGCTTTGAATCATTGGCCTCTGTCATCAGCAAATCATCAGCAATACCAGAACAAACTTTATCAACAACAGCAGCAGAATCAACATTCACAATATCAGCAGAAATAACACTTTCCACAGCCTTTAGAGAATTGATATATGAAGATATCAGGCTTGGATCACAACTGAAAATAGGCATAATGGCCTTAGTAAGGTCTTCAACTTCCTGAGCTGGAGGACAACTAGAATAAAGTGTATCAAACTCTGATAATAGTGTCCTGAGGTCAACTGTTAAAACTGGAACTAGAGCTAGAATCTCTGGCACTTCTTCATCTGAAGCAAGCAGCATCTCTTCTTCATGTGGCATCTTCCCCTGCCTAGATTCAGTATGCACTGGATCAAGGCACCCCATAGAAGGGATTGCCTGAGGAGGACAGAAGGAGGAGAGCTTGGCAGATAAGTCCTGTATAGACTGAAGGAGTGGAGCCATGGAGGTCTCCAGCAAGAGTGTTAGCCTGGGAGCTAATAACTCATAGAGCTTATCTGCTAAAGCTGGAAGATCTACTTGCTCAAGGGATACTTGAGTAGAGGTAGAGGATAGGGTTGCAGAAGTAGATGGTGTTGGAGGAGATGTTGAGATATGGAGAAATGATGTGGATGGCAATGAAATGGATGGTTCTGATATGGGGATGGTTGTGATGGAAGTCACTGGGATGGATATGGATGGAGTGAAGGATTGTTGAGCTAGAATGTCTTGGAGTAATTGGTGGTAAGAGGTAGATGATGATGATGGGGGCTCAAGGGGTGAGAAATGAGAATCATCCATGAAGGAGTCATCTAAGAGATTGAAGGATGGAAGATGAATGGATGAATCAATCTCAAGGGGTGGATAATAATGTAGAGGATGGAAATGGTCTATAGAAGTTGCTGGTGGAGGTGAAGGAGTTGAGATTGGTGATGAAATGGTGATGGCGGATGAAATTGAAGTGGTGATGGTGGATGTAGGAATGGTTGAGGAAACAATGGGTGGAGATGAGGAGAAGGCAGGCAATTCTTCTAAGGAGGCAGTTGCCTGAGGGGAAGTGACTTGAGCAGTTCTTGTGCCTGAAGTTGAGACCACTGCAGGAGCCCTGCTAGGTTTGGCAATTTGTTTGTCCCACTTTCCAAAGAGGGCACAGGATAGCCTTTTGGAGGCATTGATGTGCATCCCACTAGAGATAAGAAGTTGAGGGCATCTGTTATGCAGAAACAGGCCTAGAATCCTCCAAAAATTCAAAAAATTCTTGTTCACCTTTTTCTTAAATAAATCAAAAAATATCTCCCCCCAATTCAAATGTTTCATATCTACTAATGCACCCATTAAACAAAATTGATACCTGGAGATGGTATTATGAGCAGAATGCTTTGCCAGTAACACTTTTCCCACAACATCTGCTAGAAATCTATATTCTACTGACAAATTTTTCTTAAGCAGCTTATTAGGGTTTGCTGCTGAGTGACCCATTCTGTCCAGCATACTAGTAAATTCCTCTCCAGATAACTCGACTGAATCATGCCCAGTACTCAACTGAAAAACTTCTGTTAGGAGAGCAGGCGTTAGGGATACCTGTGTGCCGGATATTGTTCCAACCACTGTGTTCTGATCCAGGTTATGCGCAGTATACACCCACTCCTTAATTTCATCTGCCGCCAGTTTCATTCTTGTGGACATGATATAAACCAACTGTTGATCTTTGAACAATTCCAGAATGTCTTTAAAGACTTGATCACTGCCCTCAAAAGAATCCATGTCAATGTCAAAACCCGTATCGAACTTCATTGCTGCTAGAACGGCAATAGAGACAGTCATTATTACCTGCAAAAACGAACAAACGAGACCAAGTGCAGAGATGTTTGGAGGGAAAGAAAAGATCTACAGAGAGTATGAATGCGCAAAAGGAGAACGACGGCCAAAAAATGAATTTTATATTAGGGTTCGACGCCGAAAAGGAAAGATCGTTGAACTCCGTTCGACGATCTGGGCTTCTAAAGGAATCTGAAAGGTCTTCAACATCGTCGATCTCCGTTCGACGATATTGGAGAGCGTCGAGCTTCGCTCAACGATCTCTGACCGGAGGAGATAACTTAGCACTATCTGGAAAGCGCTGAACTCTGGTCGACGATTGCTGTGATCGTCGATCTCCGTTCGACGATCTTTGGGAAAAATGTCGAGCGCAGTTCAGAGATCAGAAATGACCTATTGACACTAGAAAAATCAAGTTTCTTGCCTAGTCTTGGTCAATTTTAAGGTGTTAAAATCTTGGATCTTAATTTAAGCTTCCTCCATCTAATATTCCTAACTGATTCAGGAAGAAAGTGTATTTCTTTTCATCCAATGGTTTGGTGAAAATATCTTCCCTTTGCAAATCAGTGGGGATATATTGAAGTTTAATTTTATTTTTCTCAACACTATCCCTTACAAAGTGATGCCTAATCTCAATATGTTTTTTCCTACTATGGAGGACTGGATTTTGTGCTATAGAAATTTTACTGGTGTTATCACAAAATATTTTTGACTTATCTAGGTTGTAACCATAGTCTAGGAGCTGATTTTGAATCCACAAAATCTGTGAGCAACAACTACCTACTGCCATGTATTCAGCTTCAGCAGTTGATGTGGGCACAGATGTTTGTTTCTTACAAAACCAGGAGACAAGTCTGTCACCAAGAAACTTGCAAGTTCCACTGGTGCTTTTCCTGTCTACTCTACATCCAGCATAATCAGCATCTGAAAATCCAGTTAATTCAAATCCTGAGTCTTTTGGATACCAGAGACCTAGATTTTGACAACTTTTCACATACCTAAGTATCCTTTTTACGAATGTTAGGTGTGACTCTCTAGGGCTTACTTGGAATCTAGAACATATGCATGTAGCAAATATTATGTCAGGTCTACTAGCTGTAAGGTACAAAAAAGAGCCAATCATTGCTCTATATGTTGTCTGATCAACTGGTTTCCCATGTTCATCAACATCTAATACAGCATTAGAAGGCATAGGTGTCTTCATGCAGGATGCTTCAGACATACCAAATTTCTTAACCAACTCTTTTGCATACTTGGTTTGAGAAATGAATATGCTATCAGCATGTTGTTTGACTTGCAATCCTAGAAAGATTGAAAGCTCACCCATACTACTCATTTCAAATTTAGAATGCATTAGGTTGGAGAACCTTTTGCACAAATTTGAATCAGTAGATCCAAAAATGTCATCTACATAAATTTGTACTAGTAGGGTATTGGACTTATGGGTTCTAATAAAAAGAGTTTGGTCTACTCTACCCCTTATAAAATCATTTTTCAGAAGAAATCATGCTAAGGTCTCATACAATGCTCTAGGATCTTGCTTGAGACCATATAATGCTTTGTGCAATTTAAAAACATGATTAGGATGAGTTGGAGAGATAAAACCTGGGGGTTGTCTAACATAGACCTCTTCCTCCATTAAGAAATGCACTCTTTACATCCATTTGATAGACCTTGAATCCTTTGTGTGCTGCATAAGCTAGAAATATTCTTATGGCCTCCAACCATGTAACTGGGGCAAAAGTCTGGTCATAATCTATTCCTTCTTCTTGTGAGTATCCTTGTGCAACTAGTCTTGCCTTATTCCTTATAATGATTCCTTGATCATCCAGCTTATTTCTAAACACCCATTTTGTTCCAACAATGGAATGATCCTTTGGCCTTGGCACTAGTTCAAAAACTTTGTTCCTTTCAAATTGATGTAATTTGATGGTTAAAACGCCGGCTCTTATTTAGGTGTGAAAGTGGAGGTTTTTATTTATAAAAAGAAGAGCGTTTTGTTTTGTTAGAAACCGAGTTTTAACGAGAGGGAGGCAAGTGCACCTATCGTGGGTAGTACAGGATATTCCGGTGTGGAATATCGGGGTCGTATTGTTCTCGGGGCCGGCTTAGCTATATCTAATCTTTCCCTGAAAGCCTATTATTCTACCGATAATATCTTAGTTTGGTTTAAAAATATAAAAATGCATAATAATAATAAGCATAAAAAGAAAGCAGGAAAAAATGCAGTAAATAAGTGCGGAAGTCCGATGACCAACTTAGCGCGACGCTATCAAAAAGAGAATTGAACTAAAGTAACTTTTAATAAAAAGAGATCCTAATTTTCAAATTAATTAAGGCGGAGACTCGGCCGTGGATGTTCCAAAGGAATGAGCTCACTTATCTCTAGGACTATCGCTCACCTGAACGCTAAGACTATTCGACCGGTCTCTAGACTGACAAAGGATTCCTCTTAACGCCCGCATTACGCTAAGAACCCCGTTATTGGGTGGGGAACCCAATCCGGTAGAGTCACACGCCTCCTCTCTCGAGGGTTAGCGCGGAGCTCTCTTTACCTAAGGGTGATCGGTCCATACGTGCGGCCTCTCGGCGTTGCGTATGGATAACGGAAATAGTGTCCGCACATCGATATGCGGTCCTACGCGTCGTTAACCCAGGGCAAACCTTAAGAAATTTAATTAAATTGAAAACAGGACCATTTAATTATTTAAAGCTACTTTATCTGTCCCAATGCTCTTCGATATCGAGGGCTAAGGGCGGTTAGCCACTCATCAGAATGGGGACACTTACGCTAGAAAGCGATAAAAGAAAGCAATAAAAGACAAGTCCCACTCAAACGAGTGGGCGGGAAATGAAAGCTGAGCGCCATTTAACTCTTAACGAGTAGGCGGAAATAGATGCATATGCACACACTCTACAGAAATTGAAATGAAGCTATAAAATCTAACTTATACACGCACACACACTTGCAAAAATAAGAAAAAGCAAAGTGACTGAAAAATTAAAACAACTGCATTTCTACCGCTAGAATGCGGTAGAAATGCATAAAAAGTGAAAATAAAAATTAACCGGACAAAAAGTTTTGAAAATTAAAACGAAAAGCTAAGTGCTCGAAAAATTAGAACAACTGCATTTCTACCGCTAGAATGCGGTAGAAATGCATAAAAAGTGAAAATAAAAATAAACTAAAGCTAAACGGGTGCGGAAAATGAAAATAAAATGGGCAGCGTAACGGCTAGTAAATGCGATAAAATCCTAAACTAAACTGAGTTATAAAGCTGAAAAAGATAAAACATGAAATGAACAAAAAAGAGGAACGAAAAATTACAAAGATAGGGCGCTTCCAAATGAGATTCATGCTAAGCAAGAGAGAAAATAAACTATTTTTATAAAATAAAAAGCTATTACAAACTAAGGGAGGGGGGAGAAAAATCTCTTACATAACATTTGGATCCAAATTTGCAGCACAACACCTTAGCAAAGTGGCCAAAAAAAGAGACAAAATAAGCTTCTTGGAAGCTTGTATTTATAGGCAAAAATTCGGGAGTGACACGCCCTAGGTCACGGGCGTGACAGGGGGGCGTGTCACTACTATTCATGAGCTGATCGGGTGATTTGACTAGAGCTTTGACTTTGGCTGAAAACGTGGCGGTCACGCCCTAGGTCACGGGCGTGACATGTGTCAGTCACGGGCGTGACTATGGCATGACGGGGAGCTGGATCTGGGGATTTGACGCGAGCTTTGACTTCGGGGCGGTCCACGTGGCGGACACGGGCGTGACAGAATTGTCACGGGCATGTAGGTGGGGCGTGATACGGACAGCTGGCAGCTCGATGTCGGCAGCGTTGACTGCTTGACTAAGCGATGCGTGTCGGACTCGACACGGGCGTGACGAGCTTTGACACGGGCGTGACGAGCTTTGACACGGGCATGACGTTGGGCGTGTCGGGCTCGGAATAGTGAAATTGTTGAGTTTTGACTGGCTGATTGCGTTGAGAGCCTGACACGCCCGTATCGGGCATGGTCACGGGCGTGACAGGGCCAAAAATTCAGTTTTCCTGAAAAATTTCAGAAAACAAAAAAGCTAAGTTAGAAATAAAAAATTACAAAAAAGAAACAATTTATTAAATAAAACAAACTAAAAAATATAAAAATAAACAAAAATGACTTAAATAAAATACGAAAATATAGGTATATTTACAACTCATCAAATACCCCCATACTTAAGCTTTTGCTATTTCAGAGCAAAAGTTGGAGATGAACCTATAAGGAATTAAAAAGAATCCTGAATTTAACTACCGCTTGATTTAATTGTACGAAAGATCGAAATGAATTTCCGGGGTTTCGGAATTAAATCCTAACTAATAAAAATGTTAAAATAGAGGAACCGTTTCAAAAATACTTCTAAATGAAAAAAAGAAAGCGAAAATTATTCTTGTTAGTTTAACAAAAATGGATTGGAATTTATCGAAAAAACTTTAGCTAAAAAGAAATTAATATGAAATAATTCAATTTAAAAATTATGCTCTCAAAAAGATTTAAATTAATTCTAGAATCATGAAAATTGAATAAGTGGATTGGCGGTTATGAAGAGGGCTTTGATTTTGAGACGAGGTAATTTTTTCTCGAACCTCCACATTTTTTTTCTTTTTGAATTATTAGGAAAATGAAATCTTATTTTCCTAACATTTTTCTTTCTTCATAAATATAAATAAACCCAATGCATATGTATAGGAGTAATGAATTTTATCCTCTTACGCCGTAACATATAATCTTTTTAAAATATTGGGTGCCTATGTTTACGGGACGAAATCTTATCCCCATTGACATATGATCTTTTAAGGGTGAGTGGAGAATCATACTGATTAAGGCATGAAAAAAAGGTGGATGGTTTAGTTTCTAAAAGAAAGCTAGAGTTTAATAAAAATTTTGAGAGCAACATTTTTAATTTGAACGTTCCTACGTTTCTAAAAGCATAAGTAGAAATAATGTAAAATCCATAAATGTTATTTTCTAACATAAAGATGTGCTTTATTTCAAAAAATAAGAAGCGAAATTAGAAACATAAGTTCCCTATAATAAGAAAAAGCCATAAAAAATTCTTTAAAATCTTAACCCCAGAAATTTAAGTCTATCGAACTATAATTAAAAAACGAATAGTAAATAAAGAATTAATTAAAATTCACTTATAAATAAACTCGAAACGATTATTTTGGAGAGCAAAGAGGTTAAGAATTAAGGGATTCGAATTATTTTTTTTAAAAAATAATTTTTTTTGATTTTTATGAGTTTTTTCTAATTTTTTTCATATTTTGGTGTTTTTAATCATTTTTTTGGAAATTTTTAAAGGTTATGCATTTTTTTTTTTTGAGTTTTTGAGTTATATAATTTTTTTGTTTTTTTAATTTTCGAAAATATTTACAAGAGGAGAGAAATTTTTACAAGATAGGAAAGAAAAGGGAAAGAGACGAGAATATTTACAAAAATATTTACAAAGTAAAAAAAAGGGATCGCCCGCGAACAGACTCTTATTTGTGGTTGGTTCGATGAGTCGAACGTCGCGGAGCGATGTTTTTTTTTTTTGAAATTTGAAATTTTATTTTTATTATTATTATTTAAAGCATGAAAATATTTTTGAAGTTTTTAATTTTGTAATGTTTTTAAGTTTTTTTATTAAGTGCGGGAAATAAAAGGGCACAAAAAAATAAGAAACACCCTCATACTTAAGTCCAACATTGTCCCCAATATTGCACTAAGTAGGAGGAACAGGATATATATATAAAAAGGACTAAGCAGTTATGTACAAAAAATTTAAAAAAAACAGGGGTTTAGAAATCTTCCCTAAATCGCGTTCGGGGAAGCCCGTTAAGTATTGTCCTGCAAAAGTTAAAAGTAAAAGCAAAAATATAATATAAAAAACGAAAAAGAAAAATTCGGCGAAAATGGTGCGGGTGATAGGGGACAAGTGGGTGCGACTCGTAAGCTAACGTCTTAGCTAAGTGAGCGCGACCGATATGTGATCCCCTAGCGCTCACGATTGTGAAGCGCGCTGAAACTATAAAATAAATACATAATTAATAATTTTTGTGTTTTATATGATTTTTTCTTAGTAGATTTTTTTTTTATGTTTTTAGTTTTTTTTTATTTTTTTTTTGAAAAAAAAAAGAAAAAAAAAAGAAAATAGGTTAAAGGCAAAATAAAAATGAAAGATATATATTTTTTTTTGAATTTTAAATTTTTGGATGAAAATAAAGATAAAAAAATTTCATCATCATTTTTTTTTTAAGTTTTTTAAGTTTTTTTTATTATTATTTTTTTATTTTTTTATTTTTTAAGTTTTTTATGTTTTTAAGTTTTTGATTGTTTTTTTTTTTAGTTTTAAATTTTTCTGATTTTTTTTTGTTGTTTTAAAGTGTTTAAAATTTTTTTTTTTGATTTTTTTGTTTAAGTATTTATTATTAATATTAATAATGATATTATTATTATTATTAAAATAAAATTTTTTGTTTGATCAAATTTTTTTTATATATATATATTAGTAGAAATAAGGGTAAAATTAATAGGTTTCAGGTAATTCAAAATAGTAAGTCGAAATTTTCCCCGGCAACGGCGCCAAAAACTTGATGGTTAAAACACCGGCTCTTATTTAGGTGTGAAAGTAGAGGTTTTTATTTATAAAAAGAAGAGCGTTTTGTTTTGTTAGAAACCGAGTTTTAACGAGAGGGAGGCAAGTGCACCTATCGCGGGTAGTACAGGATATTCCGGTGTGGAATATCGGGGTCGTATTGTTCTCGGGGCCGGCTTAGCTATATCTACTCTTTCCCTGAAAGCCTATTATTCTACCGATAATATCTTAGTTTGGTTTAAAAATATAAAAATGCATAATAATAATAAGCATAAAAAGAAAGCAGGAAAAAATGCAGTAAATAAGTGCGGAAGTCCGATGACCAATTTAGCGCGACACTATCAAAAAGAGAATTGAACTAAAGTAACTTTTAATAAAAAGAGATCCTAATTTTCAAATTAATTAAGGCGGAGACTCGGCCGTGGAGGTTCCAAAGGAATGAGCTCACTTATCTCTAGGACTATCGCTCACCTGAACGCTAAGACTATTTGACCGATCGCTAGACCGACGAAGGATTCCTCTTAATGCCCGCATTACGCTAAGAACCCTGTTATTGGGTGGGGAACCCAATCCGGTAGAGTCACGCGCCTCCTCTCTCGAGGGTTAGCGTGGAGCTCTCTTTACCCAAGGGTGATCGGTCCATACGTGCGGCCTCTCGGCGTTGCGTATGGATAACGGAAATAGTGCCCGCACATTGATATGCGGTCCTACGCGTCGTTAACCCGGGGCAAACCTTAAGAAATTTAATTAAATTGAAAACAGGACCTTTAATTATTTAAAGCTACTTTATCTATCCCAATGCTCTTCGATATCGAGGGCTAAGGGCGGTTAGCCACTCATCGGAATGGGGACACTTACGCTAGAAAGCGATAAAAGAAAGCAATAAAAGACAAGTCACACTCAAACGAGTGGGCGGGAAATGAAAGCTGAGCGCCATTTAACTCTTAACGAGTAGGCGGAAATAGATGCATACGCACACACTCTACAGAAATTGAAATGAAGCTATAAAATCTAACTCATACACGTACACACACTTGCAAAAATAAGAAAAAGAAAAAGTGACTGAAAAATTTAAACAACTGCATTTCTACCGCTAGAATGCGATAGAAATGCATAAAAAGTGAAAATAAAAATTAACCGGACAAAAAGTTTTGAAAATTAAAACGAAAAGCTAAGTGCTCGAAAAATTAGAACAACTGCATTTCTATCGCTAGAATGCGGTAGAAATGCATAAAAAGTGAAAATAAAAATAAACTAAAGCTAAACGGGTGCGGAAAATGAAAATAAAATGGGCAGCGTAACGGCTAGTAAATGCGATAAAATCCTAAACTAAACTGAGTTATAAAGCTGAAAAAGATAAAACATGAAAAGAACAAAAAAGAGGAACGAAAAATTACAAAGATGGGGCGCTTCCAAATGAGATTCATGCTAAGCAAGAGAGAAAATAAACTATTTTTATAAAATAAAAAGCTATTACAAACTAAGAGAGGGGGGAGAAAAATCTCTTACATAACATTTGGATCCAAATGGGCAGCACAACACCTTAGCAAAGTGGCCAAAAAAAGAGACAAAATAAGCTTCCTGGAAGCTTGTATTTATAGGCAAAAATTCGGGAGTGACACGCCCTAGGTCACGGGCGTGACAGGGGGGCGTGTCACTACTATTCATGAGCTGATCGGGTGATTTGACTAGAGCTTTGACTTTGGCTGAAAACGTGGCGGTCACGCCCCAGGTCACGGGCGTGACAGGTGTCAGTCACGGGCGTGACTATGGCATGACGGGGAGCTAGATCTGGGGATTTGACGCGAGCTTTGACTTCGGGGCGGTCCACGTGGCGGACACGGGCGTGACAGAATTGTCACGGGCATGTAGGTGGGGCGTGATACGGACAGCTGGCAGCTCGATGTCGGCAGCGTTGACTGCTTGACTAAGCGATGCGTGTCGGACTCGACACGGGCGTGACGAGCTTTGACACGGGCGTGACGTTGGGCGTGTCGGGCTCGGAACAGTGAAATTGTTGAGTTTTGACTGGCTGATTGCGTTGAGAGCCTGACACGCCCGTGTCGGGCATGGTCACGGGCGTGACAGGGCCGAAAATTCAATTTTCCTGAAAAATTTCAGAAAACAAAAAAGCTAAGTTAGAAATAAAAAATTACAAAAAAGATACAATTTATTAAATAAAACAAACTAAAAAATATAAAAATAAACAAAAATGACTTAAATAAAATATGAAAATATAGGTATATTTACAACTCATCATAATTCCTCTTGCATTGCAATGATCCAGTGTGGATCTTGTTCTGACTCTTATATGGATTGAGGCTCAATTTGAGATAGGAAGCAGGTGTGCATCAGGTTTTGGTTGACATGATTCTTGGTTTGCACACCAGTTGAGATGTCTCCAATCACTTGGGAGATTGGATGATCTCTTGATGTTACTAAATCAATAGGGGGTGTTAATTGTTCACTAACCTATGTTGTTGTTTCCTTTTGTGGAACAACAACTGGCCCTTCAATATGATTCTCATCAAGATGTTGAATATCCTCTTCATCTTCACTGCTTTCACCTTTTTGTTGGATGGGTGAATGTGTTGTATCCTTTTCTATGATGTTCAGCCTCCCCAAATTCTATGAAAAGGAATGTACCTGCAAAGGTTCTATGGTAGAAGTGTTCTTCTCTTTATAAGACATATTAGCTTCATCAAAAGATACATGTACAGATTCTTCAAATTTAAGAGAAGTTTTGTTATACACCCTATAAGCTTTACTGATCATGGAGTATCCCAGAAACACTCCTTCATCAGCTTTTGCATGAAATTTTGCTATGTATTTCTTGTCATTATTGTGTATGTAACAAATACAACCAAAAATTTTGAAATAATCTACTTTAGGTTTCTTCCATTTGAGTAATTCATAGGGAGTCTTGCCCTTCAGCTTATGTATCAAACTTCTATTCAACACATAGTTTGAGGTGTTCACTGCCTCTGCCCAAAAGGATAGAGGAAGGTAAGCATCTGTCAACAATGTAGTAGCAGATTCAATAAGGGTTCTATTTTTGCTTTCAGCTACACCATTTTGTTGAGGAGTTCTAGGAGCTGAGAAAGTGTGCCTGATCCCTTCACTCTGACAAAACTCTTGCATAAGAAGAGAATCAAACTTTGTCCCATGATCACTTCTTATCAGTGCAATGTGAGTATTGAACTCAATCTGTATGCATTTGACAAACTCTATCAAACACTTAAAGTTATCAGACTTCTTCCTCAGAAAGAACACCCATGTGAATCTAGAGAAGTCATCTACAACTACTAAAGTTTAAGATTTCCCTCCTAGGCTTTGTACTGTAATGGGTCCAAAAAGATCCATGTGTAACAGATACACAATCCTAGGTGAATCACTCTTATTAAGTGTCTTAAAGCTATTTTTAGTTTGCTTGCTTAATTGACAAGCCCTGCAAAGTCCTTCCTTCTTGTAGGGGCCAGAAGGTAGTCCTCTAACAAGGTTGTCCTTGGATAGACTAGCAATGGTTCTAAGGTTTACATGTCTTAATCTCTTATGTCATAGTTCATTTGGTTTACTAACAGAATTGAATAAACAGATATCTACCTTAATTGATTGAAAATCCACAAGATAGATGTTACCTTTCCTTTTACCTGCCAACACAGTTGTGTTGTCCTCTGATTTGATTTTGCATGAAGATTTGTTGAATGTCACCTGGTAGCCTTCATCACACAATTGACTGATGGTTTTTGGCGTTGAGTGAGGTTAGCTCACTCAACGCCACTGCCTCTTTTGCTGAAGGCATTGAGGGAGTGGACCTCGCTCAATGCCATGGCTATTTTGGCGTTGAGTGAGGATAGCTCACTCAACGCCAGAGCTATTCTTGGAGAGGGCGTTGAGTGAGTGATTCTCACTCAATGCCATGTCTGTTCTGGAGCTGAGAGGCTAACTCACTCAACGCCAAGGTCTCGTTAGGCGTTGAGTGGGTCCCACTCAACGCCAAGCCGTGTTGAGTCATTTCAACACTTTTCCTCTACCTCGATTTTCATTCCCGAGTGAATTACTTGATTATATTTTTGAGTTTCTTTATCGGACATGTTTTTCTTTCCTAAAGGCCGAATCGTGGGTCGCGGTTAGTAGTGGTGGTTTGAAGCTCTTCATGGGGGAGGTGTTGTGTAATTTAGCCAAGGCCACCCTTATTCTTCTATCTTGCTCCAGGTACGGGCTGGGCAAGGGGGTGGAAGGTCCCTTGTGCTTTCATATGTAGACCCTTGAGCTTGTTGGCTTGGAAATGGTGGTTGGGGGACTGAGTTTGCCTCAAACCCGGATCCATGTTGTTTGTTTTGCTACTACCATTTCCCACAGCTTAGGGTGTTAGAAGTTTATTCCTTGGTAGATTGCAGCACTTGGGCTCTTGGTAGCCTAGTAGACCCCACAGGATGTAATTTTTGGGCAGGGTTGATGCTGTTTCCTCGCGCGTAGTGCCTTTCTTGTTGTCTTGCTTTGGGCAGTTGTGACTTTTACTACTGTGTGTTCTCCTCCTTCATTTATTTCCCTGGTTGACACTTTCATGCAGTCTTTCCTTGTTTTGCTTGCTGAGGTATTCTTTCTTCTTTTGAATGCCTCAGGTATTGAGCAGTAGCCAATTTGGTGGCGGGGTTACGGTGGAGTTGCTGGTGGTCTCTTGGGCTTTGGAGGTCTTGTTGCTTTGTTAGTGAGGTAGATTTTCAGTACTTTTCTTACAGACATACATATTTGCCAGTGGGTTCGTGTCAGGTTGTTGGCGCCCACTGGTAGTGTTTACCTTTGTACTAGATATATTACTTTTGCTGCTACCATTTTCTGGAGATAGTCTACTTACTCTGGGGAGGATTTATGCTAGGTTGCTAGTTATTTTAAAACTACAATTATTATTGTAAGTATATTGCATGATCAGCATGTTTTATAAAAGTAAATCACTATTTTCCAAACAACATATAAAGATTGTTTTCTTATACATAATATAAATTAAATGTAGAGTCTTGCATAGCATAAGTTGTCCTCTTAGGGCTCTTATGCACTTCTTAGGATGTCCAACCTGAATAAAGAATTTTTCCGCAGCACTTAAGTATAGTTTTTAACTATGGACTAGGTGATCTACCGAGCCGAGGGATACGGCCTCTAAAATATAACTGTTTTTCTAATCATTAAACTCATGATTTTCTTTCATAAAGTATAGTAGATGGTTTTTCCTGAGCGTCAGCAGTTATCCCCCGCTTGACGTGGCATCATGACGCGTGTTTTCTCATACTCTGATAATTCTTTAATTTGGAGAAAATGCGGGTTATGACAGTTGGTATCAGAGGGAGGTTGATAGATAAGTTAGTCGGGTAACCTTCCTTTGATTGCTTTGGTAGTTCAGCATCATGTCATTCACACACCGATATGTCATCAGCACGTCTTTGAAAAAGCACGAACACTACACTCATAGCATAACATGAAGTATACAGAGCATATTATGCAGTATGGGATGCATAATATGTGTTTGTATATGGATCCACCATAGGGTCAACATGTGAGGGTTATGTAGTATGGGATGCATAACCTCACCACATGGCTGCAGCTAGCACGTTTTCTTTTTCGTTGCATGCGAATGTTATGTAGTATGGGATGCATAACATTTTCATGCATATGCCGCTCATAACATGAATTAGGGCCTTTTTAGAATGCATAGCACAAACATGCATAGCATAACATTGCATGAGCACAACGTGCCAAGCTAAAGACTGGCAGGATGACATATGTACACACATAAGTTTTCGAGTCAAAAATAATATAAAGTCATACATTCCCGATCTAGGCACAAGAATTAGTATGGTGGTGGCTAACCATCCTGGGTTAGGACATAACATCAAT
Organism: Platanthera zijinensis; assembly: GCA_039513925.1. NCBI lineage: Eukaryota > Viridiplantae > Streptophyta > Magnoliopsida > Asparagales > Orchidaceae > Platanthera > Platanthera zijinensis. The sequence continues at coordinate 205,288,660 of CM077079.1, read as the reverse complement.
TTTTGTAAAAAGATAAACTCCCAGAGCAAGTTTAGCAGTTTTAAGTTCATATCTATATATGTATTGTCTGTACTTGTAGTTGTGTCTAGCCGTTGTACTAGGATCTAACTAGTGTTGCTATGACTTTAGGATGGCGAGACGTCCTTAAACTAGATCGACTCCCCTATTTGAGAGTGACTCATCTGGAGCTCAGAATGACGCGGTAATCGAGAGCCTGCGGCAGAGTAGCGATGCCATGAGCAGGCAGATGGAAGAGATGCAGGCCCAGATTCAGTCCCTGGTGGCGGTTGTGGCAGGTTAGACTCAAGGTGTGCAAGGTCCTGCAGGGGGGTTAGCTGTCCCTCCTCCTCCTGCACCCTTAAGACCTCCAATGGTGGTGCCGACTGAGATGGCCTTCATCTCGCAGTTTCAGAGGCTGAGCCCTCCCACTTATTACGGGACGGCAGATTTCATGGTGATAGACGACTGGCAGATCTCCATGGAGGAGATGTTCTCGTACTCAGGGATTGCAAACGATCAGAGGGTGATGATAGCCTCCTATCAGCTTAAAGGTTTGGCTAAGAGTTGGTGGCTGAGAGAGAAGGAGAGCTTGGTAGCTGGATGCTCTTGGGAGGTGTTCAAGGAGATGCTATTGAGGAAGTTCTTACCCTCGGTCGAGTGTGACCGCCTCATGAATGACTTCCTCCATCTGAAGCAAAGGCAGCTCACGGTGTGTGAGTATGAGATAGAGTTCAGCAAGCTTAGTCGTTTTGCCCCTGGATTGGTAGGCATGGAGGCTGATCGAGTTAAGCAATTTCTCGGTGGTTTGAGGAGTGAGGTGCAGCAGTTGACCAGTGCTTATGGGTCAGAGACTTATGCAGGAGTAGTGGAGGTTACTCTGAAGGTGGAGGCTATTGAGACCGTGAAGAGCAGAGGACAGCAAAGTAGGAAGGATAAGAGGAAGTCTGTGGAGGAGAAGAAACCCCAAGTACCCGGTACAGTTTCGGGAAAGAAGAGCAAAGTGGTGTGCAGTTTCTGTGGCCGGTCAGGCCACCCTATCGAGAGATGTTTCAATAGGGAAGCAACTCAGAGGAAGGAGCAGGTTCATGCGATTCAGGGTGCTCCTAGGAGAGATGTCTCTTGTTCTATTTGCAAGCGACCCGGGCATGATGCTGCCCAGTGCTGGTCCAAGGATAAGGTCTGTTTTCAATGTGGGCTGAAGGGACACATCAAGTCTAGGTGTCCTCAGGTCCAGCCTGCTCTTCCTGCAGTTCCTCTACAGGCATTATTTCCACCTCAGCGTGTGGACAAATGAAAGAGAAAGCTGAACGTGATCTCTTCCGAGGAGGCTCAAGCTTCGACTAAGGTCATCTCAGGTTAGTTGTCTTTCCAGCCTGAATGTTTTGTTCTTGTCTTGCTAGAATGTTTGTAGTATTGTTGTGGTAGTTCCTTAGTTATATATGTTCTTATAGGGAAGTTTAAGGTGAAGAACCGCTGGGCGCGTGTTCTGTTTGACTCCGGTGCTATCCACTCGTTCGTGGCTAGAGCCTTTGTAGAGCGATATCGGTTGACTTTAGATCAAGTTCGGGATACCTTTCGTGTCAAGTTCCCCTCTGGTGAATCTGTGTTGTCAGATTTGGGCGTGTTAGATTGCCCTGTTTTGTTGGGGGACTTCCTTGCGAAGGCGGACCTGAAGATTATTGATCTGGAGGACTTCGATGTTATTTTGGGCATGGACTGGCTGTCTAGGTATGATGCAGTCATTCAGTGCAAAGGGAAGCGCTTTGACTTCATCAGGGACGACGGTCAGCCCGGAAGCGTGTATGCAGATCTGAGCCAGGATCCTCCTGTCATCTCTACGGTATGTGCTCAGAAGCTTTTTATTTCGGGTTGTTTTGCTTGTTTGGTCGCGGGGGTTGGGACCACTGTTAGTGTATCGCGCTTGGAGGAGATTCCAGTTGTTCGTGATTTCGCCGATGTTTTTCCTGATGACCTTCCTGGTCTTCCTCCCGAGCGGGATGTTGAGTTTGTGATCGATTTGGAGCCGGGTATGTGTCCTATTGCTAAGGCGCCGTACCGGATGGCCCCTTGAGAGCTAGAGGAGTTGCGAGTCCAGTTAGATGATTTGTTGGCGAAAGGGTTTATCAGGCAGAGTTCGTCGCCTTGGGGTGCTCCTGTTCTATTTGTGAAGAAGAAAGATGGGTCAATGCGGCTTTGCATTGACTATAAGGAGTTGAACAAAGTCACAATTAAGAACAGGTACCCTCTGCCGAGGATCGATTATTTATTTGACCAGTTGCGCGGTAGCACGGTCTTCTCCAAGATTGACCTTCGTTCAGGCTATCATCAGCTTAGGATCCGTGAGGCAGATATTCCACAGACTGCGTTTAGATCGAGGCATGGACATTTTGAGTTCTTAGTGATGTCGTTTGGATTGACAAACGCTCCATCAACGTTCATGGATATGATGAACCGGGTGTTCAAGGATTTCCTAGATAAGTTCGTGGTGGTCTTCATCGATGACATGTTGGTTTATTCTCGCAGTGCTGAGGAGCATGAGCAGCATCTGAGCTTGGTTTTATCGGAGTTGAGGAACCATAAATTATTCGCCAAGCTGAGCAAGTGCAAATTTTGGTTGCCAAAGGTCTCGTTTTTGGGCCATGTGGTGAATAAGGATGGGATCTCAATCGACCCAGAAAAGATCGCAGCAGTGATAGATTGGAGTAGGCCAGGCACGCCTAAGGATATCAGGAGCTTCCTAGGGTTGGCCGACTACTACAAGAGGTTCGTGGAGGGTTTCTCTACCCTTAGCTGCACCTTTGACTAAGCTGACTCAGAAGAACGTGGCTTTTGTTTGGAGCGAGAAGTGTGAAGAAGCCTTCCTGGAGTTAAAGAGGAGATTGTGCACTGCTCCCATTCTTACCCTGCCTACTGAGGGTGTGGATTATGATGTATACGTGGATGCTTCGCATGTATGTCTGGGATGCGTATTAATGCAGGTTGGTAAGGTGATTGACTATATGTCAAGGCAACTGAAGACTCATGAGAGAAATTACCCTATGCATGACCTCGAGTTCACATCGGTTATTTATGCGTTGAAGCTGTGGAGACACCTACTTTATGGGGCTCAGTGCAAGATCTTCACCGACCATCAGAGCCTGAAGTACGTGTTCACGCAGAAGGAGTTAAATCTGCGCTAGCGTCGGTGGCTAGAGTATGTGGCCGATTATGACGTAGAGATCCAGTATCATCCAGGCAAGGCCAATGTGGTGGCCGACGCCCTGAGCCGTAAGATGGGAAAGATCTTTAATCTCACCGCCGATCGTTTAGTGGAGGAGTTCCTCCTTATGGATATATCAGTGGGATGTTGTGGCTTGCAGAGTATTTTGTTAGTGGCAGAGCCGTCTTGGATTTCTTTGACCAGACTGCACCAGAAGGACGACCCGGATCTTCTACACTTATTCTCAAGGACTGAGAGAGGAGAGTTGCTGGATTATTCCAACGATGATGCGAGAACTTTGAAGTACCGCGGCAGATTTTGCATCCCCGCGGTTAGGGACATTAGGAGTATGGTTTGTAGAGAGGCTCATGGATCCAGCGTTGCCTACCATCCAGGATCTACGAAGATGTATCGTGACTTAAAGCAAATTGCCTGGTGGTATGGAATGAAAGATGATATAGCCTGATTTGTTGTTGAGTGCCACACTTGCAAGCGTGTGAAGGCTGATCATGGAAGGCCTGGTGGCAAGTTGACTCCGTTGGAGATCCCGACTTGGAAGTGGGAAAGTATTTCTATGGACTTCATCACAGGCTTACCGAAATCTCCAAGGGGATTTGATTTCGTTTGGGTCATAGTGGATAGACTGACGAAGTGTGCTCACTTCGTTCCATATAAGATTGATTACCCGATGAAGAAGATAGCGGAGTTGTACTTGAATGAAGTCATCCGACTGCACGGTGTGCCGGTTAGCATCATTTCTGATCGAGAATCCCGGTTTACTTCTCGTTTTTGGCAGAGTCTACAGGAGGGTTTTGGTACGGATCTGAGGTATTCTACTACGTACCACCCACAGACTAATGGGCAGACGGAGCGGGTGAATAAGATAGTTGAGGATATGATCTGATGCTACATTTTAGACCACGGTGGAGCGTGGGATGTGCGGCTGCGACTTATGGAATTTGCATACAACAACAGTTATCAGGAAAGCTTGCAGATGGCTCCTTTTGAAGCCTTGTATGGGAGGCGCTGTAGAACTCCGTTGTTTTGGGCTGAGGCTGGTGAGAGGCCTTTGTTGGGTCCAGATGCTCTTGAGGAAATGGAAGTCGCAGTGAAGCTTATTCGTGAGAAGCTTCGTATAGCTCAGGAGAGATATGAGAAGAACGTCAATTGGCGTAGGTCTGTCTTGAAGTTTTCTGTAGGGGACCTTGTATTTCTTAAGGTTTCCCCGATGGTGGGTGTAAAGAGGTATGGTAAGAATAGGAAATTGGACCTAAGGTTTGTGGGCCCGTTTAAGATTTTGGAGCGGATTGGCGTGACAGCTTACAGGTTGGATTTGCCAGCAAACTTCCTCGGTTTTCATAATGTTTTCCATGTTAGTCAATTGCGGAAGTGTGTGCGCAGTAGTGGGAAAGTCTTGGACGTTGTGCCCCAGTTGGAGCCCAACCTCTCTTTTGTTGAAGTGCCGGTTCGTATTTTGGATACTCAGGAACGGGTGCTGCGAAGGAAGTCCATCCCGATGGTCAAAGTTCTATGGAAGAATCAGGGTTTCGAAAGCGCGACTTGGGAGTTAGAGTCGGCTATAAGGGAGGCTCACCCTCAACTGTTTCCCTGATTAGTTTGGTTTGTTTCTTTCTTGTAATGTTTTGTTTATGACTTTCCTTCTATGGTAGAAGTGTCGTGCGTAAAGTTTCGGGACGAAACTTTCTTTTAGGGTGAGTGACTGTAACGCCCCCGATTTTTCTGCGACTATTTTTATTCTCGTTCGGCATTGCGGTGACGCGTCTTCATGGCTTGTGCCATTTATGGAGTGTGGTTTAGCTCCTTAGAACTGAGTGGCTTATTTTGTAGCCTATGAGCAAGGTCTCTCTAGCAAGCCGAGTCGTTTTGGGTGACCTGGTGTGGCCTCTCGGGTGATGCTTGTGTTTTGGCTTTAGGTGGGTATAACTCCAGTTTTGTTCATCGAAATTTAATTTTGACTTCGCCGTTGTGTTCGTAGCGTGGTTATTTAGCTACGGTGCGAATTTCATCGAATTCCAAGGTAGTTTGGTTTTCGCGTCGTTTTGGGTGTGCTATTAGTAAAATCAAATTAGAAATTTGATTTTTAGCTGAGTGAACCGGTGGCTGGGCTTCAGTTAGGCTGAACCGACATGGCCAAGCAGTTATAAAATCCTTATTAAGAAGTGGCGGGCCCACTTCTCCTTCCTCCTTCTTCCCGAGACCAAAAGAAAACTGTTGTTCCTGTTTCGCAGAAAGAAGAGGCGGAAGCGACGGTTAGCCCTAGCTTTCGGTCGGTGATTTCGGGAGTTTTCGTGGACGGATTTCGATTCCGAAAGCGTCATTGTCTTGCTCTCGCTCAGTTCTTCGTTTCGTCGGTGCTGCTCCTTCTAGTGCAGAACGAACAGGAGGGAAAGCCGACCAAGCTTCGCCGGAAATCGAGGCAAGTGGTATTCTTGCCCTGTCCATTGTGGTTCTTTTGAATTATGGAATATTTCCCGGTTAGCCCTAGGGTAGAAACCAAGCATGTTCTCCTTTATCTTGCTAAATTTAGGGCTTAGATTCTCCTATGAGCCCCCCTCCTTGTGCTGTTTGCTCAATCTGCTAGTTGCGTTCACCATTTAGACACCAGATTTGTAGTTCTAGTTGGGTGCTTTGGCGGGTGGAGCCGAGAGAGAGAGTGAGGGAGGTTGTTGTGGTAGGGGTCTGGTTAGAACCAGTCTTGGTAGACTCTCGGGTTTTGGTGTTGAATGTGGTGCACACACTCAAAGCCAAAAGCCTCCCGGGCTTGGCGTTGAGTGTGGTGGACACATTCAAAGCCATAGTTTGGCTTGTCCTTTGCGGCGGAGTGGTGGGGTGATTGAGTGAGAATTTCCGTCTAAGTCAAAATCGACGGGAATCACCAAGTGATTCCCGCCGATTTCGACGAGTAACGTCAGTGATTCCCACAGATCGACAAGAATCAATCTGTATTCCCGCCGATCGGTGAGAATCATCCTGGATTCCCGCCGATTCGGCGAGAATCATCCTTGATTCTCGCCGATTCTGCGAGAATCATCCTGGATTCTAGCCGATTCGGCGAGAATCACCCTGCATTCCCGCCAATTCGGAGAGAATCAGTCGGCATTCCCGCCGACCTCTTCTTGTTGGCGATGGATTAGGGTTTTCCTACGGGAATGAACTTTGGCGTAGAGTGAGTTGACCACACTCAACGCCAAAGTTGTTTTGGCATTGAGAGAGGTCGACTCACTCAACGCCACTGTTGGGTTTTGTGGTTTTGCTGAAGGCGTTGAGGGAGTTGACCTCACTCAACACCGTAGCTGTTTTTGGCGTTGAGTGAGGTTAGCTAACTCAACGCCACTGCCTCTTTTGCTGAAGGCGTTGAGGGAGTGGACCTCGCTCAACGCCTTGGCTATTTTGGCATTAAGTGATGATAGCTCACTCAATGCCAGAGCTGTTCTTGCGGAGGGCGTTGAGTGAGTTATTCTCACTCAACGCCATGGATGTTCTGGCGCTGAGAGGCTAACTCACTCAACGCCAAGGTCTGGTTAGGCGTTGAGTGGGTCCCACTCAACGCCAAGCCGTGTTGAGTCATTTCAACACTTTTCCTCTACCTCGATTGTCGTTCCCGAGTGAATTCCTTGATTATATTTTTGAGTTTCTTTATCAGACATGTTTTTCTTTCCTAAAGGCCGAATCGTGGGTCATGGTTAGTAGTTGTGGTTTGAAGCTCTTCATGGGGGAGGTGTTGTGTAATTTAGCCAAGACCACCCTTATTCTTCTATCTTGCTCCAGGTAAAGGCTGGGCAAGGTGGTGGAAGGTCCCTTGTGCTTTCACATGTAGACCCTTGAGCTTGTTGGCTTGGAAATGGTGGTTGGGGGACTGAGTTTTACTCAAACTCGGATCCATGTTGTTTGTTTTGCAACTACCATCTCCCATAGCTTAGGGTGTTAGAAGTTTCTTCCTTGGTAGATTACAACACTTGGGCTCTTGGTAGCCAAGTAGACCCCGCAGATGTAGTTTCTGGGCAGGGTTGATGATGTTTCCTCGCACGTAGTGCATTTCTTTTTGTCTTGCTTTGGGCAGTTGTGACTTTTACTGTAGTGTGTTTTCCTCTTTCATTTATCCTCTGGTTGACACTTTCATGCAGTCTTTCCTTGTTTTGCTTGCTGAGGTATTCTTTCTTCTTTTGAATGCCTCAGGTTCTGAGCAGTAGCCAGTTTGGTGGCTAGGTTGCGGTGGAGTTGTTGGTGGTCTATTGGGCTTTGGAGGTCTTGTTACTTTGTTAGTGAGGTAGTTTTTCAGTACTTTTCTTACAGACATACATATTTGCCAGTGGGTTCGTGTCAGGTTGTTGGCGCCCACTGGTAGTGTTTACCTTTATACTAGATATATTACTTTTGCTGCTACCATTTTTTGGAGATAGTCTACTTACTCTGGGGAGGATTTATGCTAGGTTGCTAGTTATTTTAAAACTATAATTATTATTGTAAGTATATTGCATGATCAGCATGTTTTATAAAAGTAAATCACTATTTTCCAAACAACGTATAAAGATCATTTTCTTATATATAATATAAATTAAATGTAGAGTCTTGCATAGCATAAGTGGTCCTCTTAGGGCTCTTATGCACTTCTTAGGATGTCCAACCTGAATAAAGTTTATTTCTGCAGCGCTTAAGTATAGTTTTTAACTGTGGACTGGGTGATCCACCGAGCCGAGGGATACAGCCTCTAAAATATAACTGATTTTATAATCATTAAACTCATGATTTTCTTTTATAAAGTATAGTAGATGGTTTTTCCTGAGCGTCAGCAGTTATCCCATGCTTGACGTGACATCATGACGCGTGTTTTCTCATACTCTGATAATTCTTTAATTTGGAGAAAATGTGGGTTGTGACATGTAGCCCTCTAACAAGGTTGTCCTTAGATAGCCTAGCAATGGTTCTAAGGTTTATGTGTCCTAATGTCTTATGCCAAAATTCATTTGGTTTACAAACAGAGTTGAACAAGCAAATATCTACCTTAGTTGAATGAAAATCTACAAGATAAATGTTACCTTTCCTTTTACATGTCAACACAGTTGTGTTGTCCTCTGATTTGATTTTGCATGAGGATTTGTTGAATGTTACCTGGTAGCCTTCATCACATAATTGACTGATGCTGATTAAATTATGCTTCAGTCCTTCCATATAGGCCACCTTCTTGAATGTGACTGACCCTATTTGGACTGCACCATATCCCTTGGTCTGTCCAAAGTTTGAATCTCCAAATATGACTTTGGGTCCAAGCATGGCTTTGAAGGATGTTAGATTATCCTTACTTCCTATCATGTGTTTTGAGCACCCACTATCCAGATACCATTGCTGGTTCAATGTTGGATAGGTCTTCACCTGCACATAAAATAATTTATTTGTTTTTGACCCAGTTTACCTTGGGCTTAGGTTGATAACCTTTAAATTCTGAAATAAAAGACATTCCTGGCTGACTCTTATAACTTTCAGGATGATATCTCCTAGGAGGTATTATCCATTCAGTATAAGGATTAAAGCTTTGGGATGTGGGACCACTAGGATTAAAGTTTGATTTACCCTTAAAACCTTGTTCAAAGCTCTGATCTCTATTTGACGATCTCTGAGCTGAGTTCGACGATCTTGGGTCAGATCGTCGAGCTCTGTTCGAAGATCGACTTTGCCAGAGTTAAGAGTTCAGCGATCGTCAACCTGAGTTCGACAATTCAGCTTAAGATCGCTGAGCTCTGTTCGACGATCGTCGAGCTCTGTTCGACATTTTCCGTTGAACTTTGTTTTTCTTAGGTAAATTAGGATTCTTCCTAGCTACCTCTACAACTCCCTTTCTTTTATCTGAGATAAACTTAATTGGGGTTGTTAACACTATAGGTTGGCTGGATGAAGCACCCAAGCCCAGTGTACTGTTAAGTCTTGAGTTCACTGTACTTGTGATGTCCATCAGTCTGATCCTTCTCCCATTAAGGGATTCTTCAAACTTTTTTGCATGAGATAGTTCACTTTTCAGTGAAGCTATCTCCTCCCTACAGCATTCCAACTCCTCAAAGAGTTTAAGGTTATCTGATTTTAAAATTCTATGCTCAGACAATTGATTTCTGAGGGACATAATCTCTTTCTCAGACTTTAGCAGGTCTAAACAAAGTGCCTTAAATTCATATCTAAAGTCCTCTGAATTGAAATCAAAAGAATCTATTACCTGATCTTCTTCAGCTTCATGTTCAGATTCAGATTCTGACTCTTGTTCTACATCAGAATTATGTTGAGATGCATTGATAGCCATCATGCAGAACTCCTTCTCTTGAGCATCATCTTCATCATTACTTGAGCTTGATGATGCCTCTGATTCTTCTTCAGTTTCACTCCAGGTTTCAGCTACAAATCCCTTCCTGGTGTGTTTATTCTTACTGGAGTAGGATTTGTCATTATTGTTTATCCTGGAGTCTTTGTCTCTTCTCCTATCTTTCTTATCTTTCTTGTCCATATTTTGATTCTCTGTACAGTCAGGCACACTGTGGCATGGTTTCCTGCATCCAAAACAAATAATTTCTTTATTACTAGACTTGTCATACCTTGGCTTTTCATGGCCTCTAGATGACCTTTTCCTTAAATCTTTCTAGGCCATCTTGTAAAATCTTTTGGTCAGTAAGCTCAACGGCTCTTCATTACCTGTGACTTTGTATTCAGGCTGATCTTCTGTAGCTTTGAATGCTATTGTCTTCTCCTTCCTGATTGCTGGAGAAGTAACCTTTTGTTCTTCCTCTCTATTCTTGATAAGCAGCTCATAAGACTTGAGCTTGCCCAATAAAGCTTCAGTAGTGATCTCATTTAGGCTTCTGCCATCCTAGATTGGCCAGATCCTTGAATCCCAAGTGCTGGGGAAGCACATTATGATCTTATCATTGAGTTCAGTCAATGAGATCTCCTTGTCCAAGGTCTTCAGTTCAATAACAATTAAACATAGTCTGTTGTACATGTCAGCAACTGACACAGTTTCTCACTTCTTGAAATTCTCATACTAGGTTATAAGATGGGATCTTCTATCCTTTCTTTCATCAGCTGATCCTGACACAAGCTCAGATAGCTTGTCCCAAATTTCTTTTGCTGAATTGCATTCAACCACTTTTTGAAATATGTCATCAGACATAGTCTGAGCCAATATGTTCATTGCCTTGGCATCAGCAACTTTCCACTTTTTGATTTCTACATCTGTTTCTGAGGGGGGTGGAACAGCACTTGTACTTATAGTTACTGGAGGTCTTGGACACACTGTCAAAAAAGAATTAAAAATGTCCTCATCAATAGAATTCATGTATAATTTAATCCTTGTCTTCCAAAGTGCAAACTTAGAATGATTGCACACTGGAGGTCTGGTTCTAGCATAATCTTTGTTCTGTGTCATGGTTTTATATGAAAATAAATATAATAAAATTAATTACCCTCTATTAAAGATTGATCTTATCAGAGATCTTTTAGTTCAGGTGTTAGCCTGTAAAACAACCAAACTAGTGAAGATCTAGTTGTTGAATAACCAACCTGCCTCTGATACCAATTGAAAGTGAGGGTAAGATCTACCTTTACTCTAGAGGGGGGGGGTGAATAGAGTATATTAAGATAATTTTCCTATTTAAAAATTATTTAGCAGTGGAAGACTTGATTTATATATAAGTGTATTGTGCTTGCAGAGAATGTAACAAACTGAAGCAAGAAGTAAAAACACAGCACACAACAAATAAAACACAGTAACAAGAAGACACGAGGATCTATAGTAGTTTCCCAATCAACCTGGGTACATCCACTCTTCTACCACCCTAGGTAGGAATCCACTGCAGGAATAGTTGATCAGGTGTCCTGGGCACCAATGAGATTTTGATAAGGTGCTCAAAAACCAAACCAGATTTTTTGATCAGGTGTCTTGCCACCAATGAGTTTTGATAAGGTCTCAGAAACCAACCACAAAACTTTTGAAGGGAGTTTTGAGTAACCCTTTTACAGCAGAAAAATAAAAGAGGTGAAGTTGTTCTTCTCTGTTCAACAGTCAAAGAGAAGACTAGTGGATTGTTGTTGTCAAAGCTCCCCCTGATATTTGTAATTGTTCAGGAAAAGAAGCTTTGCACAGGGTGATAGGCCTTCAGTCTGTTTGAGATCTCCAGCAAAGAATGATTTTAGCAAAGACTGAAATGTGTTGTGTCTGGAGTCCTTGATTGATGAAGCCTTGAACACTTGAATCAGAAGAGATCTGTAAAGAATAGAGGAATTCTTTTTTTTGTGGTGATCTTCTTCACTGTTGTATTCCCTGTGTTCTGAAATAATTCTAACTTGTAATCCTGTAGACTTATGTCTCAAAAACTATTCCTCAAAATAACAATAATCATCAATCTGTCTGATACAGTCACAATTTCTTTGAGAAGATATATTGAAATTCAGTGTTCTGGATAGCCGTTAGTCAGTCATAAATGACTTCCTTAAATGATATCTGTCTCTGGAGGAAAGTCCTAAGAGACATTCCATTTTGTCTTCCTTAAAACTTGCTCCAGATTGATTAAAACGGCTACAAAATCCTTTGAAGTAAATGTTGTATATGAATCAGATCTAATTCCATAACTGAGTGAATTTGAATTCTAAAATCGTCGATCTCTCAAGAAATGTCGTCGATCTGAGCTCGACAATCGTCGACCTGAGCTCAGAGATTGGAATTAGACTTGAGACAAAAATCGTCGATCTGAGCTCGACTATCATCGACCTGAGCTCAGAGATTTGGATTATAGCTAGAGAAAGAAACGTCGATCTGAGTTCGAAGATCGTCGAACCGAGTTCGACAACTCGTTGAACTGAACTCAGAGATAGTCAAACTGAGTTCGATGCCTCGTCGATCTGAGCTCGACGAAAATTGCCTTAGTCTTTCTACACTTGTATTCTGAACTAGAAGGTCTTGGGGGCAGCTTTCAAACCTAAGTTATAAGCCTTAGACCTATTCTTGTTGACCTTTAAAACTATACAATGAGGTCAAGACAAATTCCTAGGGACAAAGTGACTCTTACCCAAATTAGTAATAGGGTGTTCCAACAGCAAGGTCATATTGTACCTCCGTCCAGATCAAGCACGCGTCGGCCGTAGCATCCTTGTCAACACAAAATATCTCTAACGCTTCCATCTCCTGGATTAGTCGCACATCACGCCTCTACAACCAGTTTTCCCGTATTGGCATCCTCCGACTCAAAGCATCAGCGGCCACATTTCCCTTCCCGAGAGTATAGTGAATATCTAAAGTGTAGTCCCCAAGGAACTCCATCCACCTTCGTTATCGCATATTCAGATCTTTTTGATTTAACAAATACTTTAGGCTCTTGTGATCTGTATAGATATCTACTTTAATGCCATAAAGATAGTGTCTCCACAACTTTAGCGCGAAGATTACCGCCGCAACCTCTAGATCGTGGACGGGGTAGTTTCATTCATGCACCTTTAGCTGGCGTGAGCCATAAGCAATCACTTTACAAAATTACAGAAGAATGCAGCCTAAGCCGCTCCCTAACGCATCACTGTAGATCTCATAGCCATCTGTACCACATGGCGATTTCAACACAGGTGTCGTGGTCAAACGACTCTTCAGTTCTTCAAACGCTCGCGCACACTCCGGTGTCCAAACGAACTTCTGATCTTTTCTCGTCAACGTAGTCAGAGGTAAAGCAATCCGTGAGAAGTTTTCCACAAACCGTCTATAGTAGCCTGTCAGGCCAAGAAAGCTCCTGACTTCCGCCACTGAAGACATCACTGGCCAATCCCGTATGGCACTTATCTTTGTCAGATCTACTGCTATGCCCACTCCACTTACCACATGGCCCAGAAAAGCCACTGACGATAGCCAGAACTCACACTTTGAGAACTTGGCATATAGCTTATTCCTCCGCAGGGTATGCAATACCAACCGAAAATAGTTTCCATGATCATCTCCTGACTGAGAGTACATAAGAATATCATCAATGAACACAATTATGAATAAATCCAAGTATCAAAAGGGGTAAATTAAACTAAAGAAGGAAGAAAATAAACTAACAACGAGCACTTGATCTAGACTCACTTTGAATAAACCTTTTATAAAACACAAACTCTAATTTACTCACCTCGACCGTGGAGGTTCCTAATGTACAAAAGCGTCTCTCTCGAGCTCATGCTTCTGACTAACCTTAGGTTGATCGATTAAGACCTCTCGGCCAGTCAAAACCCCTAAGCTTGCTTTAGGCGGTGAACCCCTCTATTGGATTTGACTCCAACCCGGCAGATTTATGTCGTCCTCTCTCGAGGAGTGCATTCAACTCCTTTTATCCTTGAGCGATCTACTCGTATCTGCAACCTCTCAGTCATTTAGGATACGGATATAGAATCGAAGAACATACTCGCGAAATATGAATTCGACAAAATAAATTCAAAGATAAATCGATAGTGGTAAAAAGGTTTGACAAAAAGAGTTTTATTCAAAGATAATAATGATCAAGTACTACAGAAATTAGCTAGTTGACATAATATAAAAGTTACATAAAAAGAAGGGAAAGAAGAACATGTTTGCAAAAGAGGAAATGTTTGAATTAAAATCTAAACTATGAAATTGAAATTACATAAAAGAAATGCATAAAGACAGTAAACTAAGCTACAACATACTCCTAAAATTGGTTCCTAATCTTCCTACTGAGCTTCTGAACACATCTGCTATTTATAGATTTTTCTGCTTGGGAGTCACGCCCTAGGTCACGCCCGTGTCCTAGGGCCTATCGGCCTCGGAAACTGCTGTCTTGAAAGCCCGAGAACGTTGGAGAAAAACCGCCAAAAGTCACCGTTTTGCGGGTCACGCCCCTAGGTCACGCCCGTGACCTAGGGCGTGTCTAGTCTGTTACGGGAAACGGCGGGGAGGGGAAACAGCGCGAAGTAATTCTGGCATTTCTGAAGTGGTCACTCCCTAGGTCACGCCCGTTACCTAGGGCGTGTCTGACTGGGTCAGCAAAACTGTTGGAAACGGCACAATTTGGGATTAATTTGGCAGTTTCGGGTAGGTCACGTCCTAGGTCACGCCCGTGATAGGGGGGCGTGCACTTGAGAAATGGTGCAGAATTGTCCCGGGATGATTTCTGGAGAAAAATATTTTTTTGAACTAGACACGCCCATGTTCACGCCCTCGACACTCCCGTGTCGCGGGGGCGTGTGCTTGTGAAACTCTCCAGATTTGTAGAGGACGTCGTCCTCTTTCCGTTGACTGGTTGCATGTCCCGTAACTCTTCCTTGTTTGAAAGTTATAAACATTTGAAGTTCAGCTATCTGTGACCAAAAATGTTCATTTTCACCGCTTCAACTCCTGATGAGTCCTGCAAGCTCCAAATTGCTATTCACAGCCCAGATTGACCTAAAATATGAAAATAAAGCAATTATAATCATAATTACTAAAATATAACTATAATCTTAATATTAATTAAATAAAAACTATATAAAATATTTATAATTAGTGACTTATCAAATACCCCCATACTTAATCTTTTGCTATTCCAGAGCAAAACTATGAGAAGTACTTATAAGAAATTAATATAATTTTTAATTAATCTAAAAATATATTAAATCAAAAGAGAGTTAAAAATAAAGTTTAGGAATTCAAGATTAAGTTCTAAACTATGAAATTAAAATGTAAAGAGAAAGATATTTAACCAAAAATTTCTCATAAAAATTAATTAGAATTCAAAATGAAGTGATTTAGCCAACAAAATTAAATTAGAATTATTCACACTTTTTAACTAAAAAGAAACTTGAAGGAAAAATTTAAACTACTACTTATACTCTCTTAATATTTTAATTTAAATCTAAAACAATTATATTGACTAAAGGTTTTAGGAACAAGAACTATGAAGAGAATCTTAAATTGAGGTGATGAATTTTATCCTCTCACCCCATGCCTTTTTTTTTATTTTTCTTTTTTGATATTTGCATATGTTTACCAAGAAAATGATTAATTTTATTCTCTCATTTTCCATGACATATGAACAAATATTTTTTTCTCTCTTCAAAAATAAAAACAAAATGGGAGTAATGAATTTTATTCTCTTACTCCATCTTTTAGTTTTTTGGGTAGCATATGTGTACCAAGGAATGCTTGAATTCCATGACATATGATCTAACCAAAATAAAAAAAAATTGCATATGTGTACCAAGGGATAATGAATTTTATCCTCTTATCCCCATGACATATGTTCTAACAAGAAAGTTTAAATACAAGGGAAGGCTAAACAATATTTAAATTAAATTAAAATAATTACAGAGCAACTATAATAAATTAAAATTCCCTAAGAATTTTTAAAGCACAAGTGATTATAATTAAAATCTAAAGATTGTTGAACTAAGCACTATAATATTGAAACTAATTACAATTACGAGAAAAAGAAGTAAATAAGATACTATAAACAAATTTAATTCATAAGTTTATTTTTTAAAATCAAATCATCTAAAAATTAATTTTACTAAATATGATGAAATAAAAGATTATTAAATTAAAAATTATAAAAATTCTTATAAATAAACTCAAAATAATTTTTCGAAAAAAATATTAAGTAGGGGTTTCTTATATTTTTTTTCTATTAAAAACAAATCCTAATTTTTTTTGTTATTCTTGGACTTCCCAAGGGATTCCCAGTGACGGGTTCGCAAGGTACTAGGCGATTTTGTGGGATGAAAACCCAACACGGATCTTTCCAAGAAATTAATTTTAGATTTTCTATTTTTTTAATTTTTGATGATAAAAAGAAAACAAAGCATTTTTAATTTTTTTTTAAATAAAAACAATAAATAGGAATCCACCCCCATACTTAAAAATAAACATTGTCCCCAATGTTTATAAGCCAAGTTGGAGGGGAAAAATGCATAAAAAAATAAATTGCATTAATTTAAAGATAATCAAGGGGTGTCTCCCAAGAGCGCTTTTCTTTATCCCGTCTTTAAGCTAGACGGTTATTGTTAAGAAAATGGAAAATAAAAATGAAAATGGACGGGCAACTCCCTTAATTCATGCTTTGGCGAAGATGCCAAAGTTGCTTGCCCGACGTCTCCTCCGCTTTTTTCTTGATGTTCCTTGTTGTTGCAGTTGACTTGAAAATGTAAATTCAAATCACCTATCCATACCTGAGGTGATTTGAATTTTTGTAGAGGAGCGGCAAATGGATCGTGGATGATGTTTAATTGCAACGGCTCCTCTTCTACATGAAAATCATTAGTATAAGGAAAATCAAAAGTAAGCGTGTCAGAAAAATCTTCGCAAGGAGGAGGCTCTTGCGAAGTCATAAGATTAGGCTCCGGTTGTTTATTTTCTAAAAATAATTCTCCGTCCGAAAATTTATGGGAAATAAAATCATCGGATGCATCAGGATCATAATTTTTTGCTCCTAAAAAGTCATAAATTGTGCATGGTAATTCATTAATAGGAGAAAAATTGGGAGTCGTAGGAGGAGAAACATGTTCTTTTTCTACTCCTCCTAGCGCATCCATACACCTTACAAACTCATAAAATAATAGTTTTTTTCTTCTTCGGTATAAACAACTACTGGGTACATGAAGAGTCATGTTCCTCATTAACAATATTATTCGAAGAAGGAGAAAAATCACTAATAGATAAAAAATTCTCATCCAAATTTTGGGGAGAAGAATCACCTGGAAATTGAGAAGAATCCCCAAAATTAGGAGAGAAGGCTTGCGGTGCAGAAGAAGAAGAAATAAAATTCGGCTCCAAATAATTATTCTCAAAACTCGGGAAACTTTCCGAGTGATCTTGTGACGAAGAGAAGTTGACATCCGAGTTGGAAGAATAATTATTTAAATCAAAATAATTATTCTCATTATAATTTGAAAAATTCTTTTCATGAACATTTGAAAAATTAGTTTCATAAAAATTTGAACTAGAATTAGAATAAAAGTGAGAAAAATTATTATCATAATTAGTATCAAAATTATTTTCATAAGAAAAGTTTTTATAATAATTATAATGATAACAATACTCACTTTGATGATAACCACTACAATTATAACAAAAAATTTGGCGCTTTTGTGCAGCTTTAAAACATTCTAGTTGATTTTGAAGGTTGGCAAGATCGACGACCAATTTAGATAACATATTTTTAATAAAAGAAAATAACACAATTTTTACCTAATAGAAATGAATTTAAAAATAAGATAAAAGAGAATTGAGGTAGAGAAGAAGGTTGATAAAATTAATAAAATCTGCGCTTTCAAAATATCAACAAAATAGTCCCCGGCAACGGTGCCAAAAACTTGATGAAGATTTTCTATAGTTTTAAAATATTATCTAAACTAAAATCTCAAATAGGCAAGTGTACCTATCGAAATATAGTATAGGAAATGTCGTAATCGACTCGGGGCCTATTGAGTATTTCTACTCACACAAATTAATATTATTTTATCTAAGTATCAAAAGGGGTAAATTAAACTAAAGAAGGAAGAAAATAAACTAACAACGAGCACTTGATCTAGACTCACTTTGAATAAACCTTTTATAAAACACAAACTCTAATTTACTTACCTCGACCGTGGAGGTTCCTAACGTACAAAAGCGTCTCTCTCGAGCTCATGCTTCTGACTAACCTTAGGTTGATCGATTAAGACCTCTCGGCCAGTCGAACCCCCTAAGCTTACTTTAGGCGGTGAACCCCTCTATTAGATTTGACTCCAACCCGGCATATTTATGTCGTCCTCTCTCGAGGAGTGCATTCAACACCTTTTATCCTTGAGCGATCTACTCGTATCCGACCCCTCTCAGTCATTTAGGATACGGATCTAGAATTGAAGAACATACTCGCGAAATATGAATTCGACAAAATATAATTCAAAGATAAATTGATAGTGGTAAAAAGGTTTGATAAAAAGAGTTTTATTCAAAGATAATAATGATCAAGTACTAAAGAAATTAGCTAGTTGACATAATATAAAAGTTACATAAAAAGAAGGGAAAGAAGAACATGTTTGCAAAAAAGGAAATGCTTGAATTAAAATCTAAACTATGAAATTGAAATTACATAAAAGAAATGCATACAGAAAGTAAACTAAGCTACAGCATACTCCTAAAATTGGTTCCTAATCTTCCTACTGAGCTTCTGAATACATCTGATATTTATAGATTTTTCTGCTTGGGAGTCATGCCCTAGGTCACGCAAGTTTCCTAGGGCGTGTCGGCCTCGAAAACTGCTGTCTTGAAAGCCCGGGAACATTGGAGAAAAACTGCCAAAAGTCGTCGTTTTGCGGGTCACGCCCCTAGGTCACGCCCGTGACCTAGGGCGTGTCTAGTCTGTTACAGGAAATGGCGGGAAGGGGAAATGGCGTGAAGTAATTCTGGCGTTTCTGAAGTGGTCGCTCCCTAGGTCACGCCCGTGACCTAGGGCGTGTCTGACTGGGTCAGCAAAACGGTTGGAAATGGCGCAATCTGGGATTAATTTGGCAGTTTTGGGAAGGTCACGCCCTAGGTCATACCCGTGACAAGGGGGGCGTGTACTTGAGAAATGGTGCAGAATTGTCCCGGGATGATTTCTAGAGAAAAATATTTTTTTTGAACTAGACACGCCCGTGTTCACGCACTCGACACGCCCGTGTCGCGGGGGCGTGTACTTGTGAAACTCTTCAGATTTGTAGAGGACGTCGTCCGCTTTCCGTTGACTGGTTGCACGTCCCGTAACTCTTCCTGGTTTGAAAGTTATAACCATTTGAAGTTTAGCTATCCGTGACCAAAAATGTTCATTTTCACCGCTTCAACTCCTGATGAGTCCTGCAAGCTCCAAATTGCTATTCACTGCCCAGATTGACCTAAAATATGAAAATAAAGCAATTATAATCATAATTACTAAAATATAACTATAATCTTATTATTAATTAAATAAAAACTATATAAAAATATTAATAATTAGTGACTTATCAAATACCCCCATACTTAATCTTTTGCTATTCCAGAGCAAAACTATGAGAAGTACTTATAAGAAATTAATATAATTTTTAATTAAACTAAAAATGGATTAAATCAAAAGAGAGTTAAAAATAAAGTTTAGGAATTCAAGATTAAGTTCTAAACTATGAAATTAAAATGTAAAGAGAAAGATATTTAACCAAAAATTTCTCATAAAAATTAATTAGAATTCAAAATGAAGTGATTTAGCCAACAAAATTAAATTAGAATTATTCAAACTTTTTAACTAAAAAGAAACTTGAAGGAAAAAATTTAAACTACTACTTATACTCTCTTAATATTTTAATTAAAATCTAAAACAATTATATTGGCTAAATGTTTTAGGAACAAGGACTATGTAGAGGATCTTAAATAGAGATGATGAATTTTATCCTCTCACCCCATGCCTTTTTTTTCTTTTTCTTTTTTTATATTTGCATATGTTTACCAAGAAAATGATTAATTTTATTCTCTCATTTTCCATGACATATGAACAAATATTTTTTTCTCTCTTCAAAAACAAAACAAAATGGGAGTAATGAATTTTATTCTCTTACTCCATCTTTTAGTTTTTTGGGTAGCATATGTGTACCAAGGAATGCTTGATTCCCATGACATATGATCTAACCAAAATAAAAAAAAAATTGCATATGTGTACCAAGGGATAATGAATTTTATCCTCTTATCCCCATGACATATGTTTTAACAAGAAAGTTTAAATACAAGGGAAGGCTAAACAATATTTAAATTAAATTAAAATAATTAGAGAGAACCTATATTAAATTAAAATTCCCTAAGAATTTTTTAAGCACAAGTGATTATAATTAAAATCTAAAGATTGTTGAACTAAGCACTATAATATTGAAACTAATTACAATTACGAGAAAAAGAAGTAAATAAGATACTCTAAATAAATTTAATTCATAAGTTTATTTCTTAAAATCAAATCATCTAAAAATTAATTTAACTAAATATGATGAAATAAAAAAATTATAAAATCAAAAATTATAAAAATTCTTATAAATAAACTCAAAATAATTTTCTGAAAATCACCAAATATTAAGTAGGGGTTTCTTATATTTTTTTTATTTTCTATTAAAAACAAATCCTAATTTTTTTGTTATTCTTGGACTTCCCAAGGGCTTCCCAGTGACTGGTTCGCAAGGTACTAGGCGGTTTTGTGGGATGAAAACCCAACATGGACCTTTCCAAGAAATTAATTTTAGATTTTCTATTTATTTAATTTTTTATGATAAAAAGAAAACAAAGCATTTTTTTTCATTTTTTTTAAATAAAAACAATAAATAGGAATCCACCCCCTTACTTAAAAATAAACATTGTCCCCAATGTTTATAAGCCAAGTAGGAGGGGAAAAAATGCATAAAAAAAATTAAATTGCATTAATTTAAAGATAATCAAGGGGTGTCTCCCAAGAGTGTTTTTCTTTTTCCCGTCTTTAAGCTAGACGGTTATTGTTAAGAAAATGGAAAATTAAAATTAAAATGGACGGGCAACTCCCTTAATTCATGCTTTGGCGAAGATGCCAAAGTTGCTTGCCCGACGTCTCCTCCGCTTTTTTCTTGATGTTCCTTGTTGTTGTAGTTGACTTGAAAATGTAAATTCAAATCACATATCCATACCTGAGGTGATTTGAATTTTTGTAGAGGAGCGGCAAATGGATCGTGGATGATGTTTAATTGCAACGGCTCCTCTTCTACATGAAAATAATTAGTATAAGGAAAATCAAAAGTAAGCGTGTCAGAAAAATCTTCGCAAGGAGGAGGCTCTTGCGAAGTCATAAGATTAGGCTCCTGTTGTTTATTTTCTAAAAATAATTTTCCGTCCGAAAATTTATGGGAAATAAAATCATCGGATGCATCAAGATCATAATTTTTTGCTCCTAAAAAGTCATAAAGTGTGCATGGGAATTCATTAATAGGAGTAAAATTGGGAGTCGTAGGAGGAGAAACATGTTCTTCTTCTACTCCTCCTAGCGCATCCATACACCTGACAAACTCATAAAATAATAGTTTTTTTTCTTCTTCAGTATAAACAACTACTGGGTACATGAAGAGTCATGTTCCTCATTAACAATATTATCCGAAGAAGGAGAAAAATCACTAATAGAAAAAAAATTCTCATCCAAATTTTGGGGAGAAGAATCACCTGGAAATTGAGAAGAATCCAGAAAATTAGGAGAGAAGGCTTGCAGTGCAGAAGAAGAAGAACAAAAATTCGGCTCCAAATAATTATTCTCAAAACTCGGGAAACTTTTCGAGTGATCTTGTGACCAAGAGAGGTTGACATCCGAGTTGGAAGAATAATTATTCTCATTATAATTTGAAAAATTCTTTTCATGAACATTTGAAAAATTAGTTTCATAAAAATTTGAACTAGAATTAGAATAAAAGTGAGAAAAATTATTATCATAATTAGTATCAAAATTATTTTCATAAGAAAAGTTTTTAAAATAATTATAATGACAACAATACTCACTTTGATGATAACCACCACAATTATAACAAAAATTTTGGCGCTTTTGTGCAGCTTTAAAACATTCTAGTTGATTTTGAAGGTTGGCAAGATCGGCGTCCAATTTAGATAACATATTTTTAATAAAAGAAAATAACACAATTTTTACCTAATAGAAATGAATTTAAAAATAAAATAAAAGAGAATTGAGGTAGAGAAGAAGGTTGATAAAATTAATAAAATCTGCGCTTTCAAAATATCAACAAAATAGTCCCCGGCAACAGCCCAAAAACTTGATGAAGATTTTCTATAGTTTTGAAATATTATCTAAACTAAAATCTCAAATAGGCAAGTGTACATATCGAAATATAGTATAGGAAATGTCATATTCGACTCGGGGCCTGTTGACTACTTCTACTCACGCAAATTAATATTATTTTATCTAAGTATCAAAAGGGGTAAATTAAACTAAAGAAGGAAGAAAATAAACTAACAACGAGCACTTGATCTAGACTCACTTTAAATAAACCTTTTATAAAACACAAACTCTAATTTCTTCACCTCGACCGTGGAGGTTCCTAACGTACAAAAGCATCTCTCTCGAGCTCATGCTTCTGACTAACCTTAGGTTGATCGATTAAGACCTCTCGGCCAGTCGAAACCCCTAAGCTTGCTTTAGGCGGTGAACCCCTCTATTGGATTTGACTCCAACCCGGCAGATTTATGTCATCCTCTCTCGAGGAGTGCATTCAACTCCTTTTATCCTTGAGCGATCTACTCATATCTGCAACCTCTCGGTCATTTAGGATACGGATCTAGAATCGAGGAACATACTCGCGAAATATGAATTCGACAAAATATAATTCAAAGATAAATCGATAGTGGTAGAAAGGTTTGACAAAAAGAGTTTTATTCAAAGATAATAATGATCAAGTACTAAAGAAATTAGCTAGTTGACATAATATAAAAGTTACATAAAAAGAAGGGAAAGAAGAACATGTTTGCAAAAAAGGAAATGCTTGAATTAAAATCTAAACTATGAAATTGAAATTACATAAAAGAAATGCATAAAGACAGTAAACTAAGCTACATCATACTCCTAAAATTGGTTCCTAATCTTCCTACTGAGCTTCTGAACACATCTGCTATTTATAGATTTTTCTGCTTGGGAGTCACGCCCTAGGTCACGCCCGTGTCTTAGGGCGTGTCGGCCTCAGAAACTGCTGTCTTGAAAGCCCGGGAACGTTGGAGAAAAACCGCCAAAAGTCGCCGTTTTGCGAGTCACGCCCCTAGGTCACGCCCGTGACCTAGGGCGTGTCTAGTCTGTTACAGGAAATGGCAGGAAGGGGAAATGGCACGAAGTAATTCTGGCGTTTCTGAAGTGGTCACTCCCTACGTCACGCCCGTGACCTAGGGAGTGTCTGACTGGGTCAGCAAAACGGTTGGAAACGACGCAATCTGGGATTAATTTGGCAGTTTCGAGTAGGTCACGCCCTAGGTCACGCCCGTGATAGGGGCGTGTACTTGAGAAATGGTGCAGAATTGTCCCGGGATGATTTCTGGAGAAAAATATTTTTTTTGAAATAGACACGCCCGTGTTCACGCCCTCGACACGCCCGTGTCGCGGGGGCGTGTATTTGTGAAGCTCTCCAGATTTGTAGAGGACGTCATCCTCTTTCCGTTGACTGGTTGCACGTCCCGTAACTCTTCCTGGTTTAAAAGTTATAACCATTTAAAGTTCAGCTATCCGTGACCAAAAATGTTCATTTTCACCGCTTCAACTCCTGATGAGTCCTGCAAGCTCCAAATTGCTATTCACAGCCCAGATTGACCTAAAATATGAAAATAAAGCAATTATAATCATAATTACTAAAATATAACTATAATCTTATTATTAATTAAATAAAAACTATATAAAAATATTTATAATTAGTGACTTATCAGTAACCCAGGAAGATCCTTAGGAAACACATCTACAAACTCCGACATAATCAGAACTTCACTTACACTGGCCTTTGGCTCAACAACCTAAATAAGCGTGAAGAATAACTCCACGCCCTTCTGAACAGAACTGACGACTTGTAGTGCAGACAACAAGGTCCTGCCTACTCCTCGCATACCAGCGAACTTCGTCTCAGGTTCGGTATTCTGGCCCAGTGTGATATCCTTGGAAGTGCAATCAATTAAGGCACGCTGCTCCGAGAGCCAGTCCATGCCAAAGATCACATCAAACTCTGATAGTGGCAGCACGGATGCTCTCAATCCAAAATCTCGATTTCCTATATGCACGTCCACATCACAAGTCCTATCCGCAAGCATGATACACCCATTTGGTAGTAGCACCTTTACACCATCTGTCGTAACATGACTCGGTACTCCAACTCAAGTTACAAAGTTCTTAGACAGAAAAGAATGTGAAGCACCCATATCAAATAGGGCTCTGGCCGGATTGTTCCAAATCAGGACAAAGCCTGTAGCACACACATCATGCACAAGCTACATACAAATATGCAATCAATACAACAAGCATTAACTGAACTCGTACCTGTGATGATGTCACTTTGCCTGATAGCCTCCTATTGGCCAAGATTAAAGACTCTTGGTTGCGCCTGCGATGCATAGGAATCAACCACTGCTTTGCCCTTCTCAGCATAAGACGCACCCATCTTCTTTTCTCCTTTGGGTTTAGCAACCCGACAATCACGGGCTAAATGCCTTACTTCGCCACAAGTAAAGCATGCACGGGACTCCGGCCTCGACGTTGCTCCCGATATAACCATCCCAGAAGTTTGCCACGAAGGCTTGGACCTCTTGCCCCACTTCTTCTAGTAGTACGATTTGCCAGAGCGGGGTGCTTTGAACTCGGGCTTTACCACAGCCATGTCCTTCCTGCCTTGCACCTGCTTCATGTCCTTTTCCAGCACACCCGTCGTATCAACCAAAGCTTGAAATCCCTCGTTCACTGAACTAGAAAGCATGAACCTCAACTCGTCCCACAATCCTTCATAGAACCGATTTGTTTTTCTTTGTTCATCAGCGAAGATTGTTCCTGCATACCGTCCCAATCTTGTAAACTCATGTAGGTACGCATCAACGCTAGACTCTTCTTGCGTTAGCCGCTGGAACTCATTCTCCATAGCAATGCGTTGTGCCGCTGGAAGATGTTTAGCTAAAAACATACGATAGAATTCTTCAATCGATACTTGAGTCAATTGCCTGCCCGCCAAATGGTGTAACTCAACCTCGTCCCACCATAACCTAGCCTCTCCTTCTAACAAGAAGGTGGCCAAAGTGACCTTTTGAGTTTCCTCCGTCCCGATCGCCATCAAAATACATTTGACTCGCGATAACCAGTCCTCTGCCTGCATTGGGGATCCCAGTTCCGTTAACGTAGGAGGATTGAAGCTCATGAATTGCTTCAATTGTCGTTTAGCTGCTCGCGGATCCACAGCCTCAATCGGTCCGGGTCGGACACCAACACGATCTGGCACCACTGCCGGTAGCGCCTGCCCAGTCGGCCGAATCATCGCAAATAGAGCTTCAGCAACTAATCGAACAGTTTCTACAGAGAGAGGAGGTGTTGGCACCTCAGCTGGTGCTGCACTCTCATCAGAGCGCTAGGGCTCAGATTGCCCAGCACCACTATGAGTCACCTATGGGTGGACAAGACACACATTAGTCACAATACGCTAGCAATAACAACAAAGTAGGAATGCGTAGATTCCTCAAACAAGAGTATTTGCATTACTTAGTGGATATTCCAGAGTTCACTAGCGTTACAGCGGGTAGCACAGACACATGCTCGCCACCCCACAAACGAATTCGACCATGAATTCGAAAGAGGAAGACCGAGAGAATCTGATACCAAAATGCAACGACTCCACCTATTAAATAACATATAATAGAAGGTACGGCCGGGGCCCCACACTATATGCTACAAACGGACGGTGAGGTTACAGGATAATACCATCAACGCATCCTAACACAGAGCATGTTAGCGGAATAAATACACAAGTTGCCGAACTCATAGCAGGAATATCTACTAGATATATATAAACTAACGTTATATACAACCACTCAAACGAGGGCATAGCAAATACTACAGTTTTTCCTTAAGGCCTTACAGTTCCTCTTTAAACAGTATGGATTACATACATCGGCGCGCAGGCCGGCCATACATGAATAATAGAAACTACAAAAGTTAGCCTTCAAGGGCTAGTAGCAACAGCAAGAGCGGCAGCAGGGCATCAACCCTTCATTTTCTGCTCGGCTCTCCAGCACCTGCACAGGGACAATCCACCCAGAAGGTGGCAAACACGGCAATGGTCAGCATTAGGCTGACCAATTTATTATAATCCTACCCCTTTCCCGGGGCAGAGGCATTCCTTCCCTGCAAAGCAATACAACAATTGACAGCTCATATATATTGTGCTCTCACGCACAAGCAATCCATCACAACTGTCGGCCACCCGGCCCGACGATCTGTGCTCTCAGGCACACTTTTGGGTACACCGGCGAACTGGGATCAACACCATTGAGCATTCAGTCTTACTGGCGTGGAGGCCTAAGACTCTCATTATGCTACTGACGAAAGCCCAATGCCTTGGCACTTCCTTGTACAGTCAACATAATGCAGGTACTGATCTGCCACCCCCCCCCCCCCCCCCCGTTTCTCAAGTCGCCTTGCCCTCACCAAGGACATCGTACTTGCGGCTATAATAAAAGGCGTTGGTCGGCTTCACCTTTCCTGTTCGGCACGAGGCCTTCTAGAGCTCGTAGCTCCCAATCGCCATAACGTCCACCAAGGACTGGGGTCACAACAGCCACACTGTCCACTTAGGACTGGCTTCATCATCCATCAAGGACTGGCTACATCATATCCACAACACATACATCACGATGGAATTTTCCCTGAGTTCAACAATCCAGTACTTCCTGCTACTCCCCTTCACAAGCATAACCCAATGACCCCACTAACTACACGAGTATACGCGGAGTCTTCTCCGGTGCATAAATGCAACATCACCAATCCAGACCAACATGTCCAGATGGGCTTTACACAGCATGCTTATCCCGTACTACACTTTTCCGGGTCTATATGCAGACTCAAGCTGGGGATAGCAACTATCACCCACTGGAATCACTCACTTCTTCCACCTTTTGGTGGAGAGGATTCCTTACTCATGCATAAAGGAGGACTTAACATGTCCAAGAAGGAAGATCATTACCCATGACGCTCTCTTGGGAGCCATCAAAAATCTGGCCGGTTGGAAAGCACCACAGTAGCTTTACCTCCACTAAACTAGCCTCGGATCGCGACTCGGACCGCGGGAGCACCACCAAAGCCTTGCTCTTCTCCTCCTTCTCCTTCAAGCTCTCTCTCTTTTTCTCTCTTGATAAGAATGAGTGAAGAAGATACTACTAAATCTTATCACAGCAGGAAAAGACCAGGGCCATTGGATTCAAATAGAAATAATTGGATGGCCAAGATCTGCCCAGAAATCTATTTTTGACTTGATATGGCCTGTGACACGCCCGTGTCCCAGGCCGTGCCCCCCAAGCAGTGTACGAACCGACTCAAAATGAACCAGAACACGGGCTCCACACACCCGTGTCAAAGGGCAGACACGCCCGTGTAAACTTTGACACGGCCATGTGACTGGCTGTGTCACCTATTCTAACACAAGCACAAATAACCCGAGCAGTTCATGGCTAAGGCACACGCCCGTGTCCCTGGCCGTGTGTCCAACACGCCCCTGTGACACTATAACACCCTGAAACTCAAAGGAGGGACGGGTGATGTTTTAAGCCAAGTCTGGGACTTGGAGCAGCTGTCACGGGCGTGTCACGGCCGTGACACGAGCGTGACACGGGCGTGCCACACTTGGGAGTTTTCTGAGTCATGTACACGGGTCATGACACGAGCACAGACACGGGCGTGTCATATGTGACACGGGCGTGTCGGGTGCCGTGTCGCAGGCCGTGTCCTCCTCGGGAAACAAATGTTGGCAGTTGTGCACGGACCATGACACGGGCCCAGATAGGGCGTGTCACATGCGACACAGGCGTGTCGGGTGCCGTGTCGCAGACCGTGTCCTTCTCGGGTTGGGAAAGCTGGTCGATTGCACACGGGGGGGAGGGGCATGACACGTGTCTCGACACGGGCGTGTCACATGTGACACGGGCGTGTCGGAGGCCGTGTCGAATGTCATGTGCTGGTTTTCGAGTCGGTCGAGATGGCGAATGGGTGACACGGCCAGCCACACGGCCGTGTTGTAACCCGTGTTCGGCCTAGATTTTCTAATTTGAGGCCTAATCGTGGCCATTAATTTCCTTGGCTTTGGATCCGACGGTGGGGGCTGCTCCTGGGTGGTTTTAGCCGGGATAAGGGTTTCAAAACCCTCATTCTCTTTTTGCATTCTCTTTCTAAATCCTAGAGAGAAGGGAGAGCAAGGTGAGAGGTTGGAGAACAAGATCCAGCCGCCGGTGGAGCGTCGGAGCTCCGAATCGCGATCCGAGTCCAGATCCGCAGAGGTGACGCTGTTGCGGTGCTTTCCAACTACATAGTTTTTCATGGCGCCGCCGAAGAACGCAAGGGTAACGATTTTTCATCCTTGGGCATGTGAAGCCCTTTTTCCCTTTGCATAGGAAGCCCTCTCTCGCGAGTGAGCGAAGAGTTGGAGCGTTCCTTGGGGTAGATATGTGAAGTCCCCCTTGTATAGAGTCCGTACGCGAAAATGGGCATAGGCATTGTGTGTGAAGCCTATCCGGACAAGTAGAGCCGGATCGGTGATGTTGCATTGCATATGAACCGGGGAAGACTCCGGGTGTTTGGGCGTTTTTCGGCTTTTCTACGTGGTAGATTGCAACAGGAAGCCTTGGAGATTAACTCCAAGGTGCACCCGGAAAACTAGGCAAAAGCGAGTTTTGCCAACACGATGGCCGGGGAGCCAACGTGAACATAACCGGGTTATGTGATTGTTTTGGAGGAAATGGGACTCGGAGAGTCTTGACCTGCGCATATGGCTTAAATTGTCGTTGCGGAATGAGCACGGGTCAGGCGGAACCGTACCCGATCTATGTCGTTCGGTGGGACCGTTGGCATGGATGAGAGTCTTCGGCGGTCTATGGCTTAAATATTCGTGACCAAGGCCAGGAAGACAAAATGCTCATGAGATTGGCCGTCCAAGGGGCGGTGGTGGAACGGGAACGTCTATGGCTTGAAATGACGTGGCGTTGGCCGGTTTGCCATGAATGTGCCCTGTGTGCGCGAGGTGTGTGGTCGTGCGAGCCTACGCCTGTGATTATGTGTGTTTTCACTAATAAATTGCCTATACTAATAAAGTGAAGGGAAAGAGCATCGCCGCCCCGATTTTGGGGGCGGGATCGTTATAATTTGGTCAGCATAGCTGACCGTTGCTTTTGTTTGCCACCAGGCAGTGGTTTGTGCTTGCAGGTGCTGCGGAGCCGAGCGGAAAATAGTGGGCTAAAGCCCAAGTTGCTGAGCCGGCCCTCGAAGGCCTAATTTTTAGTGTTTCATTGTAACCATGTGTGGCCGGCCTGCGAGCCGATGTATGAAAACACTTTTATGTCGAGCAAACTATGTAAGGCCTTAAGGCCGTTTCTATTTCGGTGTATTGAAACATTCCTACGGGTTATTTGTAGTGGACATTCATGCTGTTTGGCTGGGTTCTTTTGTCTTGCAACTTAACTTTAATGCTTCCGCTAGGTGCTTGTGTAGGACGTGTAATTGGTTGAATGGTTTCAACGCGTAACCAACCGGTCTGTCCGTAGTATATGGCGTCGGGCCCCGGCCGGACCTACTGCTATATGTTATACGACGGATAGGGTTGTTACAAATTGGCATCAGACTACTGGTTTCGGTCAAACTTAAATGAATTCATGGACGAATTCACTTTAAGGGGTGGTGAGCATATGTGTGTGCGTCATCATTATAACATGAAAAGAACCCATGAATGTCCACTTAGGAATGAAAATACACATGTTTGAGGAACCTGCGTGTTCCTATAATTGCTGTGTGTAATAATATTTGGTCGCTTATCAGTGTTTTGCACGATTATAGGTGACCAGAAGTGGTGTTGGGCCGTCAGAATGGCCAGGTTCTTAGGCAAGCAGTGCGCCAAGTGAAGCGCCTGCAACACCTCCGTCTGCCGACATAATTAGGTTTGTGGCAGAAGCTGTCATGGCGATGATTAATGTACAACCTGCAAGACAGGTGCAGCAGCCTGCTCCTGCGGAGGAGCAAGTGCCGCTCCAAGCGGAGGAGCCTAGAAGTGTTGAGCAGGTGGCGGTGGAGCCGGAGTTGCCTCGAAGAGCAATTGAGAGACAACTTAAGCATGTGATGGGCTTCCACCCACCAGTGTTCTCGGGAACGGGAACCCCGACCCAGGCTGAAGATTGGCTCTCAAGAGTCAATAGGGTGATGACAGCGACTGAAACGGAAGAGTGGCAGAAGACCACAATAGCGACGTTCCTATTGGATGGGGACGCAAGGTTATGGTGGGAAGGTCTAGAGCTACACCAGTTGAGGGGAAGGCCGTTGGCCGAAGTATCTATGGAGGAATTTTCAAGACTGTTCATGGCTCGATACCTCCCCTCAGCGCAGAGGATTGCAGTAGAGAACGAGTTCCAAAAGTTGGTGCAAGGAGATAGCACTGTAGATGAGTACCTCCACGAGTTTACTCGGTTGGGGAGATATGCTAGCGCTACCTTTGCCGATGAGGAGCAAAAGACTAACCGCTTCTATGAAGGGTTAAGAGATGAGCTGAGGTTGTTACTGTCAGGGCCCATGGCGCAGGGTTTCCTAACCTTGGTCAACTCGGCCCGGTCCTTGGAGAAGGACATGAGAAATGTGCAAGCTAAGAAGGAATCTGGCGGGAAGAAATCAGAGTTCAAAGCGCCGACTACGTCGAAGTAGGGCTATCAAAGATTCTACAAGAAGGCTAGGACGTCAGGTCCAGCTTCTTCTACAGGTGCCTCGGGGGCAACTACTAATCGAACCCCGGGCGCTTGTTTCACGTGTGGAAAGACGGGGCACTTTGCACGCGATTGCTGGAGCGGACGCCCAAAGTCTGAGAGGAAACAAGGAGCTACCTACAAAGAGAAGGGCAAGCCGGTGGAGTCAACCGCATCCCACTATGCTCCGACTCAGCCTAGAGTCTACAACTTGGGCCAGCAGGAGGCCATTAAACAAGCGGATATGGTGACAGGTACGAGTTAATTTATAGCAAGTTAACTTAGATATTGTTGTTTATTGCTTGTTAGCCTAATATGGTTTGCATAGGCTTTGTTTTGATTAGCGATAGTCCGGCAAGGGCACTGTTCGATACGGGAGCTTCACACTCCTTCTTGTCCGAAAATTTTATATCACGCATCGGAGTCCCTTCTTCGATGGTCAAGGAAAAGTTGGATGTGCTGCTACCGAATGGGTGCTCGATGCGTGCGGACAGAGTGTGCGCCATAAAGGTTCACATAGGTAGCCAAGAGTTCGACTTGTTAGCGTCATTGCTACCGTTAGTAGAGTTCGACGTTATCTTTGGGATGGATTGGCTTTCGGAGCAGAAGGCTTGGATTGACTGCGACCGGAAGGAGGTCAAGCTGGGTGTTGGGAGGGGGACAACATTCGAGGGACTCAAGGAGTCGAGCAAGACGCTGATGTCTGCTCTTCAGGTGGTAAAGGCAGTTCGTGCTGGTGCAGAGCTGTTCTTCGCAATAATGGGGGCTGTGGAGCCAAAGTCCACGTTGGATAGCATCCCCGTGGTTTGTGAATACCCCGATGTGTTCCCGGATAGTCTTCTCGGAGCCCAACCGCAGCGGGAGATTGATTTCACCATCGAGCTCGTACTGGGGGCCAAACTGGTGTCACGTGCTCCGTATAGGTTGTCGCCTAAGGAGATGGCGGAGTTGAAAGTTCAGCTAGAGGAGCTGATGGAGCAAGGTTATGTGCATCCAAGCTCGTCGCCTTGGAGCGCACCGGTCCTCTTCGTTAATAATAAGGATGGGAGTATGCGGTTGTTTATCGACTACAAAGAGTTGAACAAGCTGACGGAGAAGAACAAGTACCCGATCCCGAGGATTGATGATCTGTTCGATCAGTTAGTCGGATCGTCGGTATATTCTGAGTTGGACTTGAAGTCGGGGTACTATCAGTTGAGGATAAGGGAATGTGATATCCCGAAGACGGCGTTCAAAACTAGGTATGGGCATTTCGAGTTCACGGTCATGTCGTTTGGACTGACGAATGTGCCATCAGTGTTTATGGACTTGATGAACAGGACGTTCCGAGATTTCCTGGACCGCTTTGTGATCGTCTTTATTGACGATATATTGGTGTACTCGCAGTGCGAAGAAGATCACTTCAAGCACTTGCATCTGGTGTTGGAGACTTTGAGGAGGAATGAGCTATATGCGAAATTCTTCAAGTGCGAGTTCTAGCTACCCTCAGTAGCGTTCCTTGGTCACATTATTAGTGGGGAAGGTATAGCGGTGGATCCGGCGAAGATCGTTGCGATACGGGAGTGGCATGCGTTGTCTTCTGTCGCGGAAGTCCGTAGTTTTCTCGGGCTTGCCGGATATTACAGGCGCTTCGTAGAGAACTTCTTGCAGATAGCGCTACCTCTCACAAAGTTGATAAGGAAAGATCAGAGATTCTTGTGGACGCAGGAGTGTGTGCAAGCTTTTGAGGAGTTGAAGAGATGGTTGACCACAGCGCCAGTGCTTAGTTCGCCGAGTGGGACCGAGGGCTTCGAGGTGTATAGTGACACATCGGGTAGTGGTTTGGGCTGCGTGTTGTTGCAGCATGGGAGCGTCATAGCTTATGGATCGCGTCAACTAAAAGTGCATGAAAGGAACTATCTGGTCCACGACTTGGAGTTGAAGGCCGTGATATTTGCACTTAAGCTGTGGAGGCACTACCTATACGGCGTAAGGGTCGATATATATACCGATCACAAGAGCCTGAAGTACCTGTTGGATCAGAAGGATCTTAACATGAGACACAGGAGGTGGATGGAGTTCCTTGGAGACTACACCTTCAAGATTCATTATGTACCCGGGAAGGGCAATGCGGTTGCTGATGCGTTGAGTCGCAGGGCTCCCGCCCAAGCCAACTGGTTGTCGGTGCATGATGAGCGGCTGATACGGGAGTTGGAGGAGCTTGAGATCTGTTGCGTTGACAAGCAGACGAGCGCCAAAGCAATGTTGAACTGGACAGAGGTCCAGTATGACCTGGCTGACCGGGTTCGGCAGGCATTGGAGTTAGATGACTCCATGAAGGAGCTTATGGAGGCAGCATTGGATGGGTCAAATTCCCAATTTTCAGTGGAAGATGGGTTGTTAAGGAAGGATCATCGGTTGTGCGTCCCAAGCGGGAGTAACCTACGGGCGGAGTTGATGTACGAGGCTCATCATACCAAGTACTCGATCCACCCAGGGAGCACAAAGATGTATCGTGACCTCAAGAAGATATTTTGGTGGCCGGGGCTTAAGAAAGACGTAGCGTTGTTTGTGGCTAAGTGACAAACGTGCGCCTTGGTGAAGGCGGAGTGCCAAAAGCCGGGAGGATTTCTGAAGTCCTTGCCTATACCGGAGTGGAAGTTCGACGACATATCTATGGACTTTGTGCATGGGTTGCCAAGGTCGCAGAAGGGGAACGACGCCATCTGGGTGATCATAGATCGGTTAACTAAGGTGTCGCATTTCATTCCTCATAGGAAGGACGACTCGGTGGAGAAGTTGGCGAAGCTATATGTGGACAATATAGTTAGACTGCATGGTGTTCCTCGCAGCATTGTGAGTGATCGCGATGGGCGTTTCACGTCCAATGATTGGAGGTTGGTGCAGCAGATGCTGGGGACAAAGTTGAAGTTCAGCACAGCCTTCCATCCGCAGACGGATGGATAGACCGAGAGAGTCAATAGAATGATTGAGGACATGCTACGCATGTGTGTTCTAAACTTCGGGAGGCATTGGGAGGAACACCTGTATTTGGTAAAGTTCGCATATAACAACAGCTACCAGGCGAGTATCCAGATGGCGCCTTTTGAGGCCCTGTATGGTAGAAAATGTCGCACGCCGTTGTCTTGGTTAAAAATGGGTGAGGCAAGGTTGTACAAGAAGCAGGAGGTGGAGAGTGCTACCTCGTTGGTGCGGATCATTCGAGAGTGCTTGTTGATCGCTCAGGACAGGCAGGCGAAGTATTACAATGCCAAGCACCGGAACGTGGAGTTCGCGGTAGGCGATTGGGTATACTTGAAAGTAAAGCCGTTCAAGGGGTTTCGCGGGTGAGATGCTTGAAGAAGCTGAGCCCAAGATACCTTGGACCTTTTGAGGTTCTGGAGAGAGTCGGCGAAGCTGCATACCGTTTGAAGCTATCGGTGGAGTTGAGTGGGCTACACGATGTGTTCCACATCTTTGTATTGCGGAAGGCGGTGCAAGAGCCTTCGCTAGTGATCGCAGTGGATCAAGTACCGGTGGACGAAGGGTTGACGACTAGGGTCAAGCCCGTTTATATTAAAGACTCTGAGGTCAAGAGGCTCCGTAATAAGGAGATCCGGATGGTCAAGGTCCGGTGGGACAATTGCGGTCGGGAGGAACTCTCTTGGGAGCGGGAGCAAACTATGCTGGAGGAGTACCCGGAGTTATTCCGCTCAGGTACCGTTAAAAGTTTTAAGTTCCTATGGTTTTCCTTTAGTAAATTTTGTGGGCAAAATTCTTTTAAGGGGGAGAGAGTTGTAACACCCCAAAACTCAAAGGAGGGACAGGTGACGTTTTAAGCCAAGTCTGGGACTTGGAGCAGGTGTCAAGGGCGTGTTACGGGCATTACACGGGCGTGACACGGGCGTGACACACTTGGGATTTTTCTGAGTCATGTACACGGGTCATGACACGGGCACAGACACGGGCGTGTCACATGTGACACGGGCGTGTTGGGTGCCGTATTGCAGTCCGTGTCCTCCTCGGGAAACAAATGTTGGCAGTTGTGCACGGGCCATGGCACGAGCCCAGACACAGGCGTGTCACATGCGACACAGGAGTTTCGGGTGCCGTGTCGCAGACCGTGTCCTTCTCGGGTTGGGAAAGCTGTCCGATTGCACACGGGGGGGGGGGGCGTGACACGGGTCTCGACACTAGCGTATCACATGTGACACGGGCGTGTCGGAGGCCGTGTCGAATGCCGTGTGCTGGTTTTCGAGTCGGTCGAGACGGCGAATGGGTGACACGGCCAGGCACACGGCTGTGTTGAAACCCGTGTTCGGCCCAGATTTTCTAATTTGAGGCCTAATCGTGGCCGTTCATTTCCTTGGCTTTGGATCCGACAGTGGGGGGCTTCTCCTAGGTGGTTTTAGCCGGGATAAGGGTTTCAAAACCCTCATTCTCTTTTTGCATTCTCTTTCTAAATCCTAGAGAGAAGGGAAAGCAAGGTGAGAGGTTGGAGACCAAGATCCGGTCGCCAGTGGAGCGTCGTAGCGATCCGAGACCAAGATCCGTGGAGGTGATGCCGCTGCAGTGCTTTCCAACCGCATAGTTTTTCATGGCGCCGCGGAAGAACGCAAGGGTAACGATTTCTCATCCTTGGGCATGTGAAGCCCTTTTTCCCTTTGCATAGGAAGCCCGTGAGTGAGCGAAGAGTTGGAGCGTTCCTTGGGGTAGATATGTGGAGTCCCCCTTATATAGAGTCCGTACGCGAAAACGGGCATAGGCATTGTGTGTGAAGCCTATCCGGACAAGTAGAGCCGGATCGGTGATGTTGCATTGCATATGAACTGGGGAAGACTCCGGGTGTTTGGGCGTTTTTCGGGTTTTCTACGTGGTAGATTGCAACAGGGAGCCTTGGAGTTTAACTCCAAGGTGCACCCGAAAAACTGGGCAAAAGCGAGTTTTGCCAACACGATGACCGGGGAGCCAATGTGAACAGAACCGGGTTATGTGATTGTTGTGGCGGAAATGGGACTCGGAGAGTCTTGACCTGCGCATATGGCTTAAATTGTCGTTGCAGATTGAGCACGGGTCATGCGGAACCGTACTCGATCTATGTCGTTCGGTGGGACCGTTAGCATGGATGAGTGTCTTCGGCGGTCTATGGCTTAAATTGTCGTGACCAAGGCCAGGAAGACAAAATGATCATGAGATTGGCCGTCCAAGGGGCGGTGGTGGAACAGGAACGTCTATGGATTGAAATGACGTGATGTTGGCCGGTTTGCCGTGAATGTGGCCTGTGTGCACGAGGTGTGTGGCCGTGCGAGCCTATGCCTGTGATGATGTGTGTTTACATTAATAAATTGCCTATACTAATAAAGTGCAGGGAAAGAGCATCGTCGGCCCGATTTTGGGGGCGGGATCGTTATAATTTGGTCAGTATAGCTGACCGTTGCTTTTGTTTGCCATCGGGCGGTGGTTTGTGCTTGCAGGTGCTGCGGAGCCGAGCGGAAAATAGCGGGCTAAAGCCCAAGTTGCTGAGCCGGCCCTCGAAGGCCTAATTTTGAGTGTTTTATTGTAACCATGTGTGGCCGGCCTGCGAGCCGATGTATGAAAGCACTTTTATGTCGAGCAAACTGTGTAAGGCCTTAAGGCCGTTTCTATTTCGGTGTATTGAAACATTCCTACGGGTTATTTGTAGTGGACATTCATGCTGTTTGGCTGGGTTCTTTTGTCTTGCAACTTAACTTTAATGCTTCCGCTAGGTGCTTGTGTAGGACGTGTAATTGGTTGAATGGTTTCAACGCGTAACCAACCGGTCTGTCCGTAGTATATGGCGTCGAGCCCCGGCCGGACCTACTGTTATATGCTATACGACGGATAGGGGTGTTACAGACATGCTCGTGTCACAGGCCGTGTTCCACACTCAACGCCACTCAACGCCACTCAATGCCATTTCTCTCAGCGCCACTCAACGCCATCAATTTTCTCTCGAGCAGGACATGCCCTGGCACACGCCAGTGTCCTAGGCCGTGTCGCCTCTCGACGATCAAATCTCAAGAACTCGAGTCGATGCCTCGAGAGAAGGACACACCCTGGAACACGCCCGTGTCCCAGGCCGTGTGCCTGGACACGCCCTTGGACACAGCCGTGTCCCATGTCGTGTCACTCAGCCTGACTCCATCTTAATATTTTGGGGTGTTACATTGATAGCGTCTCATACCAAGCTCAAGGATTTTATTTTATACCATATAAAGCATTATGAAGAAAGTAGACATGATCATGGAAAGAAGAATCTACAAAACCTGGGGGTTGTTCCACATATACTTCTTCCTTTAAATTACCATTAAGAAAGGCTGACTTCGCGTCTATTTGATAGAGCTTGAACCCTTTGTGAGCAGCATATATGAGGAACAACCTGATTTCTTCGAGTCTTGCCACTAGAGAAAATGCATGTTCGAATTCAATACCTTCTTCTTGTCTGTGCCCTTGAGCTACAAGTCTGTCTTTGTTCTTTATGATCATGCCATCTTCGTCCAGCTTGTTTCTGAAGACTCGTTTGGTTCTGATCACATTATGTCTTTTGGGTCTTGCTACCAACTCCCAAACTTTTCAACTCTTAAATTAATTGTGCTCTTCTTCTATTGCAATTATCCATGAAGCGTCTCTATTTTCTTCTTCAAACTTCTTTGGCTCAATCTGCGAGAGAAAACGTAAGTGCAAAATTTTATTAATTATACCTCTTCTTGTTCTTACTACATCACGAGGGTCTCCAATGATCTGATCAACTGGGTGATGTCTTCAGTGTATGATCACTAGATTCCTTGCATCATCTATGCCACAAGGGGGTTTGTAGGATCTTGTGGCGCCCTTAGACGGGGGGAGGGGGGTGAATAAGGGCTCTTTAAAATTTTAACAAACTATTTATAAAATATGAAATTAGATGTAAAGTTTAAGACACACCAATGAAATGAAAAACAAGATTTTATTTCTCAAAAATATATATGTAAAATGATTTCAATAAAGCTTGAAATCAAGGCTTACAACGATAATAGATTTTAGCTTTTTTACCGGTCCTTCTCCCAAGGACTGATGGGCTATAGTCAATATCTCCATAGATATGGCTTCTAGCCTCCCCCTAAATCAAACCTATGATCTAGACGCTGCACACAAGGTGGCGATTTACTCCTAAGCCTCACAAGGACCTAGATACCACACACAAGGCGGTGATTTGCCCCTAAGCCACACAAGGACTTAGACACCACACACAAGGTGATGATTTTCCCTTCCCAATTATAAAGATAAAAAGTGAAAATGAAAGTACAATAGTAAAACTTAAAAACTCCCTCAAAATCACGAGCTCTAAAGAGGATGATGAACCGATGAGAAGATCTCCAATCTTGAACGCACGGTCGTATCTCCTTCGCTCTTGAGATTTCTACGGACCAAGGGAGTTCGTCTGCAAATGGAGATGAAGGCTCTAAAAATTCTCTGGGAAAACTAAGCTCTGCACGATCAATCAATTCCCTGAAATTTTTGGCCGTATATATCACTTCATGCTATCGCCGGCGGTAGAGTTAACGCCCCGCGATAGTGATAACTCTCCGTTTCTTGACACGTGGCACACGTCGTGCGGATTTTTAGATGTGAGTGAAGAACGTGACGATCGTGGGATATCACTCGGCGAGATCGATATCGCCCCGCGATATTGATCAACCGTGACTTCGTGTGCGACATCATGTGGATCAAGGATGACGTCAGCAGTAACTGTCCATGCTATCGCTCGCGGTAGCGTTATCGCCAGCGATAGTTCGATTTTCCTTTTCTTCAATGCTATGCTCAGCCATTCCTTAGTACTTAAAAAACCTGTTATCCCTGCACATTTAAAACACATACCAAGATCAAATACATCCGGGATTTGTTATTCTCAAACTAAGAAGTACGGAACGCATGCTCCAACAATCTCCCCCTTTTGATAATAACAAATCCACTGAGAAAGAAATTGTGTGAGACCAATAGAATGTGAAACAATTAAGATAATCATTATGAATCAAAGTGCACAAATAGTTATAATAAACTCCCCCTATAATAAAGACTAGTTTCTCCCCCTATATTCTTCCCTTGTTTAATAAAAAATAATTTCTCCCCCTAAATGTACTAATCAATTTATTTCGTACTTAATCTCCCCCTTTTGTTATTAGCAAAAGACGGTGGGATATATAAAAAAATGAGTGGCAAATGCGGAAGCTTAAAGAAGTGAGAGAGTAATAAATTAGTCATCGAATTTGGAAATATGAGGAGTAGAATAATGACATTAAGAACCCTGGAATAGTATTACCATAAAATTTGGAATTTTATCAGGAAAAAATGGTTGTTGTGGAGAAAATTAATTAAAGAGTTGAAGTTAAACATTGAAAATTTGTCAGCCCAAGATATCAAAAACATTAAAAACGATGAAATAGAAGAGAAAAACTATTTCCGATCCAATTCTCATGAGAAGAAATTTTATAAATAATAATGATGTGTACATGTGAAGAGTGATGTAGTTTATAGATTCCTTAAGAAATATGTTACATGAAGGTTTGAAATATTATAATACAAGAAACTCACATATAACTTTATGGCATAATGATTTTGAAAAAGTGGCCAAGTTTGTTTGCACAAGACACTTTACAATCTTTTTCAAGGATCTCAATCTCACAATGCTCATTAAGACTTATCAGGAGGGTGAGTAGAGCTTGATTGGAATATCCTAGTCATTTTTATTTGTTTTTTTCATGCATTTTTTTGTTTAGAAACTGTGACTTAGGACTCCGAATTCACTTGTATTGCAAACTTGATAAGAAATATTTTGTTTTTGAAAATGGCTATCAGTTTTGAAGATCAATATGAATGAAGTATACATGAAAGGTTTAGTGATGTATTCGAAACTTTGAAACAAACCAATATCATGTAATAAGAAGCTTAAGTATGTGTAACTATCAGCTCGTGTCAGTGGAAGCACATTATCAATCATAAAATGTTACTCATACTTAGAGGTATGCGGTAACAAGTCTATTCAAGTTCTAGTCATCAAAGGTATAGAAAGATATCGAGAGCAAGAAAAGTTAAAAAAATGTTTAAAGAACTTATAAATTAATAATCACACTTGTAATAGGTATCGTATTCTGATAATCATCTAAAAATTTTCAGTAATACTAGAAGGAAGGGTGTTGAAAAGGTGTCAAGATATTAGGTATTTTGGCCTCTAAAATACACTATCGCCAGCTTTAGCGATAACGCGGGGCGATAGCGGTTTTTGATATAAAAGGCAAAAAAACTGAGTGGGCTGACACTTATCCTCATTTCACGGACCCTTACTTTTTGGCTTCGTCTTCTTCAGCAGAAACCCTCAAAACTTCAAAAGGGTAAGTTTAGATCTCTCTTTAATATTGTGATTTTTCAAAAAAAAATATAGATCTAATTTATAGATCCGACGTCCAGTGAAGATGTGAATGTGTCTACTGAAGAGAACATGGATGAATGACTTTTTATTGTCAGTGATGTAATATTTTGATGTTTGACTGAATCTAGGATATCGCCGGCGTTAGTACTGTCGCCTGGCGATAGTGAAAACTCTATTAATTTGTGTGTTTGATGTTTTTATTGACTTTTTCAGTGTTATCCTATGTGCTGTCCAATTTTACGTTATGTTTTGTTGGTTATTTGGAAAAATTTTGATTAATTGTAATTAACTATATGACATATATATACGATTTCTAATCTTATGCCTATTTTAAAAAATTTCGGAATTAAAAAAATTTTGATTTATAATTCTAAAATTTCAAGTTCTAATCTTAACCTTAAAAAGCGTGAATCATTAAGCGGTTTTGTGAAAATATCTGCTATTTGAGAATCTGTTCTAATAAAATTTATTTTAATATGTCCTTTCTTTAGGTGATCCCTAATAAAATGATGACGAACATCTATATGTTTGGATCTAGAATGTAATACAGGATTGTTCGTTAAATTGATAACACTTTTGCTATCACATTTTAATTCAACATTATTTTGGAGTATGCCAAAATCTTCTAGTGTTTGTCTCATCCAAAGTGCTTGAGCACAATAACTACCAAGTGCAATATATTCGGCCTTAGTAGTGGAGAGGGCAACAGAATTTTGTTTCCTACTCGACCAAGAAATAAGTGTTGGGCCGAGAAAGTGACAAGTGCCACTTGTGCTCTTTCGATCTAATGAACACCCCGCATAATCAGAATAAGAGTATCCATGTAAAATAAAAGAGTCATTATGAGGATACCATAAGCCTAGTTTAAATGTTCCTATAAGATATCTAAAAATACATTTCACCGCTTTTAAATGTGATTCTTTTGGATTAGCTTGAAATCTAGCACATAGACAAACGGCAAACATAATATAAGGCCTAGAAGAAGTTAAATATAATAACGACCCAATCATACTTCTATAAAGGGTTTAGTCAATTGAAATACCACTTTCATCTTTTCCTAATTTCAATGAAGCACTCATAGGAGTATTGGCATGTTTAAGGTTTTCAAATCCAAATCTCCTTAACATATCATGAATGTATTTAGATTGATTAATAAAAATGCCATCATTTCTTTGTGTAATTTGAAATCCTAAGAAAAAAGAAAGTTCTCCTACCATGCTCATTTCAAATTCATTTTTCATAATTTGAACTACTTCATTACATAACTCTTCATTAGTGGCTCCAAAAATAATATCATCAACATAAATTTGCAAAATAACTAAATCATGTTCAATTTGCTTAATGAAGAGTGTAGAATCGGCACTTCCTATTTTATAATCATGCTTTAATAAGTATTGAGTTAAACGATCATACCAAGCACGAGGTGCTTGTTTTAACCCATAAAGTTCTTTATCTAATTTATAAACATAATTTGGATATTTTTCATTTATAAAGCCAGGGGTTGTTCTACATAAACCTCTTCTTTTATATACCCGTTTAAAAATGCAGTTTTGACATCCATTTGATATAATTAAAATCTTTTAAAGCAAGCAAATGCAAGAAATATCCTAACCGCTTCTAATCGAGCAACGGGTGCAAAAGTTTCATCATAGTCTACCCCTTCAATTTGTGCATAACCTTTTGCAACTAATCTTGCTTTATTTCTAACAATTCTAGAATCACTATCCAATTTATTTTTAAATATCCACTTTACTCCAACTACAGGATGATCTTTGGGTCATTCTACAAGATTCCAAACCTTATTACGTTCAAATTGATTAAGTTCTTCATTCATAGATAAAAACCAAAATTCATCATTTAAAGCGGTGGAAACATCATTTGGTTCTATTTCAGAGACAAAGCAAAGGTTTGAAAATAAAACATGTAAAGAAGAACGAGAACTGACCCCTTTTTGTGGATCTCCAATGATAAGCTCCTTTGGATGATCCTTTGAAAATATCAATTCACTTGGAGGCACATATTCTTCTCCTTCTTCTTCTTTTTCTTCTTCTTTTCATTCTTCATTCCTTTCATATTCTTCATCATCATTTTCCTTCAAAGGAAAGGGTGTATCTTCTTTTCCTGTAGTTTGCTTATCTATACATGGAACAAACTCATCAAACCTCACATGAATAGATTCTTCAACTATTTTCATTTGTTTATTAAAAATTCTATATGCTTTACTAGTTGAAGAATACCCAATAAAAATTCCTTCATCACATTTTTCATCAAATTTTCCTAAGAAATCTTTAGAATTTAAAATAAAACATTTACAACCAAAAACTTTGAAATAAGAAACATTTGGTTTTTTATTAAAAATTAATTCATAAGGAGTTAAGTTTAAGATAGGGCGAAGCATTATTCTATTAATTACATAACATTCAGTATTCACCGCTTCAGCCCAAAAAGATTTTGGTAAATTAATTTCAGATAACATCGTACGGGTTAGCTCTTGAAGAGTCCTATTTTTCCTCTCCACTACACCATTTTGCTGTGGTGTGCGTGGAGCGGAAAATTCATGTTTAATTCCTAACTCCATACAAAAATAAATAAACTTTTCATTTTCAAATTCCCCTCCATGATCCGAACGTATGCGTTTAATTTTTAACTTTAATTCATTTTGTATACGTAAACATAATTTAGAAAATTCTGAAAACGCATCAGATTTAGAGGTTAGAAATAAAGTCCAACAAAAACGTGAATAATCATCAACCAATACAAATGTATATTTTCTACCACCTAAGCTAGAAATATTAATTGGCCCAAATAAATCCATATGAATTAATTGGAGTGGCCTAGTTGTAGAAATAATATTTTTACTTTTGAAAGACGATTTTGAAAATTTTCCTTTTCTACAAGGCTCACATAAATAAGATAAATTCTCATTTAGCAATGGTATACCTTTGATTAATTTATCTTTTGAAAGTTTTTTAATTAACTTGGCACCAGTATGTCCAAGTCGCCTATGCCATAATTCTAACTCATCATTTTTTGATAAAAAAACATTTTAAAATAGAATTTGAAAAATCATGAAATTTAATCATATATACGTTATGACATCTTGGTGCGGTAAAAACAATTTCATTTGTTTTGGAATCAATAATTTTGCATAAATTTGTAGAAGATTCAAACAAAACATTTAAACCCTTATCACATAATTGGCTAATAGAAATCAAATTATATTTTAACCCTTCTAAAAATAAAACATTTGAAATTGAAAAACTTTTGTTACCCACAACACCGATGTCGATGATTTTTCCTTTTCCATTATCTCCAAATGTTACAACTCCTCCTTTCTTCATCTCCAGGCTAAGGAACTTCTCTTTATTGCCTGTCATA
This sequence comes from Platanthera zijinensis, assembly GCA_039513925.1. Classification (NCBI taxonomy): domain Eukaryota; kingdom Viridiplantae; phylum Streptophyta; class Magnoliopsida; order Asparagales; family Orchidaceae; genus Platanthera; species Platanthera zijinensis. The sequence continues at coordinate 205,245,229 of CM077079.1, read as the reverse complement.
TGCTTTGAACAACCCGAGTCTAAGTACCACACGTCTTCTTTGTCCTTCGCCTGCCAACACACCTAGAAAGAGGATGTGAGTAAAGATCTGGCTACCCAAGTGGTTCCACCCATAGTATAGGTAAGAGCCTTAGGCATCTAGATTTGCTTAATTTTACTTTTTCCTTTCTTCCAGCACGAGTCTGTGGTGTGACCAAATCTATTGCATTTGGCACATGTAATGTAACGAGAAGAATATAACTTCTCTGGACTTTTACTGTAAGAAGATGTAGTATCAGTTAATTTATTATTATCAGAATTTTTAAAATTCGTTTTTCTGGATTTCTCACTATCGCCGGCGGTAGGGGTTATCGCCGGGAGATAGTTTCTAGTCATGTATCCGAGTCCAAATCTTCCAGATCCGTGACATTGGTAACCTAAGATCATATCAAGTGATCTTTGGCCCATTCAAAACTTTTTCATGGCTAGTGTTAAGTCATGAATCTGGTTCCTCATTTCAGTATTCTCGGATACTAGATTTACATATCTACGTTCAAAAGCTTTCTTTCCTTCATGGACTTTGGACATAGAAGATTTCAGATCTCCCTCTAAAATCTTATTCTTTTTTGTGAGAATTTTTATTTTTGAATGAGATTTGGAAAGAGATTCTTCAAGCTCTTTTATTCTTCCCATAGAGTGATCACACTCTTGGCAAAAGACTTTTTCTTTTCCAATAGTCTTAATTTCATTTAACAATTTTTTATTTTCTTTAATTAAAACTTTATTTTCAGTTTTAAGAAGATCATTATCTTTTAAACTTTTTTCAAAACATTTGCAAGTCTTTAAAAATTCAGAAAATAATTCATCATAAGTTGGAGGAGTTACCTTAGTGTCGCTTTGGACACTCCACTCGTCATCAGATATGACGCTTTTTCCCATTAGGCACATATTGGCCTCCTCCTCCTCGCTTGAGCTTGAACTGCTTGCATCCTCAGAAGTAGTATCATCCCCTGTTTCAGCTTTCAGGACCTTCTTCTTCCCTTTGTGCTTCTTTTCTTTAAGTTCTTTCAAGTACTTTGGACACTTGCTTCGAATGTGTCCTAACTTCCTGCAGTAATAGCACTCCTGTGGGGGTCTTTCTTCCTCCTCATCGTCATCCTTTTGTTTTTTCTTTCTAAACGTCTCCTTCTTAAAATATTTTTTAAAAGTATTTCTTCTCTCCGAATTTCTCATAAATTTTTTAAATTTACTAACGAAAAGACTTTCCTCATCTTCCTCTTCATCCTCAGAATTACTATCTTTCTCTTTCTTAGATCTTAGAGCCAACCCCTTCTTCTTTGGCTCCATATACTCTTGTTGTTGAATTTTTAATTCAACTTCATGAGTTTTCAAGTTCCCAATCAGGCTTTCAATATTAAGAGATTTAAGATCATGAGATTCAGAAATAGCCGTCACTTTGGGATTAAATTTAGGGGGAAGAGATCTAAGAAGTTTTCTCACCAAATCACCATTTGAGAAATTTTTACCAAGCACTTTTGAGTCATTCACTATCTTGGTGAATCTGGTGTACATTGAGTCTATGTCCTCATCCACTTCCATCCTAAACTTTTCAAATTCCGATTCCAGTTGAAACAGCTTCGAGTCCTTCACCTGCGAGGTACCTTCATGAGTAACATCAAGTAAATTCCAAATTTCATAAGCATTATTGCAAGCACAAGTTCTATTAAATTAATTCCTATCCAATGCACAAAATAATGCATTCATGGCTTTTGCATTATTTTTGCACCTTAGCTTATCCTGATCATCCCATTTATCTTTTGGTTTTTCCATTTCTACATCTCCTACTGTATAAGTGGGATGAGCATAATTAGTCTCTACCATATTCCAAACTTCAATGTCAAGAGAAATAAGAAAACATTTCATCCTAGTTTTCCAGTAATTATAATCAGATCCAGTGAATAGCGGAGGTCTACTAATTCCTTGCCCCTCAGAGAAAGCATGGTCATGTTGTGCCATATTTCCTGCTGGTGAAACCGTATTAGGAATAACCTGCCTCTGATACCACTTGTAGGATCTTGTGGTGCCCTTAGAGGGGGGGGGTGAATAAGGGCTCTTTAAAATTTTAACAAACTATTTATAAAATACGAAATTAGATATAAAGTTTGAGACACACCAATGAAATGAAAAACAAGATTTTATTTCTCCAAAATATATATGTAAAATGATTTCAATAAAGCTTGAAATCAAGGCTTACAACGATAATAGATTTTAGCTTTTTCGACGGTCCTTCTCCCAAGGACCGATAGGCTATAGTCAATATCTCCCTAGATATGTCTTCTAACCTCCCCCTAAATCAAACCTATGATCTAGACGCTGCACACAAGGGGGCGATTTACTCCTAAGCCTCACAAGGACCTAGACGCCACACACAAGGCGGTGATTTGCCCCTAAGCCACACAAGGACTTAGACACGACACACAAGGTGATGATTTTCCTTCCCAATTATAAAGATAAAAAGTGAAAATGAAAGTTCAATAGTAAAACTTAAAAACTCCCTCAAAATCACGAGCTCTGAAGAGGATGATGAACCGATGAGAAGATCTCCAATCTTGAACGCACGGTCGTATCTCCTTCGCTCTTGAGATTTCTACGGACCAAGGGAGTTCGTCTGGAAATGGAGATGAAGGCTCTGAAAATTCTCTAGGAAAACTAAGCTCTACACGATCAATCAATTCCCTGAAATTTTTGGCCGTATATATCACTTCATGCTATCGCCGGCGGTAGAGTTAACTCCCCACGATAGTGATAACTCTCCGTTGCTTGACACGTGGCACACGTCGCGCGGATTTTCAGATGTGAGTAAAGAACGTGACGATCGTGGGATATCGCTCGGCGACATCGATATCGCCCTGCGATATTGATCAACCGTGACTTCGTGTGTGGCATCATGTGGATCAAGGCTGACGTCAGCAGTAACTGTCCATGATATCGCCTGCGGTAGCATTATCGCCAACGATAGTTCGATTTTCCTTTTCTTAATTGCTATGCTCAGCCATTCCTTAGTACTTAAAAAACCTGTTATCCCTGCACATTTAAAACACATACCAAGATCAAATACATCCGGGATTTGTTATTCTCAAACTAAGAAGTGCAGAATGCATGCTCCAACAGGGTTCTGCTATTTCTGGTGCATCTTCTTCAATTTCATAGAGCTCTTCATTCTGAGGTACTTCTTACACCAGGCCTAGAATGTTGAATTTGACTGAGCTTGGAGCACTTTCCTTTTCCTTTTCTTCCACACTTAGCACTTTTAATTATGTGCATGCATGTTCAATAAACATGCTAGAAGAGTTGCTATGAAACATGCTCGTCTCTTCAAATATAACATTAAAGGTTTTTCTACCACCATGGTTTTCTTGGTTAAAATCCTATATGCCTTACTATGGCTACTATAGCCTACGAAAATACCTTCAAAACACTTTTCACTAAACTTAGTTTTGTAATACTTCCCATTGTTAAGTACAAAGAATTTGCTACCAAAGATTCTAAAATAATACACAGTTAGTTTCTTTCCCTTCAATAGTTCATAAGGTGTCTTATGGTGGTTCTTGTTTATGAGTGCTCTATTTTGCACGTGACAAACAGTGTTAACAGCCTTTGCCCAGAAGTACTTTGGTTAAGAAGACTCATTCAATATAGTTTTACATGCCTCTATGAGAGTATTATTCTTTCTCTCAGCGACTCCATTTTGCTGTGGAGTGCGAGGAGAGGAAAACTCATGAAAGATACCTAGGCTTCACAGAATATTGTCATGGCACAAGATTCAAATTCTATTACATGATCACTTCTTATTTTGACCACAGAGCAGTTCAATTCATTCAGAATTTGCCTAACAAAATTGGTGAAGGAATCATTGGTATTTGACTTGTGTTTCAGAAAGAACACATATGTAAACCTTGAGTAATCATCAACAATAACCAACATGTAAGTTTTACATCCTAAACTACGAATCTACCAGGGACCAAATAATTCTATATGGAGTACATATAATCATCTAGAAGAATCTTTGCCAACGATGCTCTTAAAGATAGCCCTTGTTTGTTTACCTATTTGGCATGAGTGACAAGGTCTATCTTTAAGGCACTTAATTGTGGGGTCATCACGCACTACATTTTGAGAAAATAATACATTAATAGTTTTGAAATAAATATATGATAATCTCTTGTGTCATTGGTCATATAGAGACGCACTATATTTTATTAAAAACACACTGGTGTAGAAGAGTCTAAACAAAGAAAATTTAAGACGAAAATATTTCTTCTCCGAGTGCATGTAAAAATAGTTTCTGAGCTATCAGACAACTTTATCAGATACTTATCCTTATAGAACTATACCATATAGCCTTTGTCACATAATTAACTTATGCTAATGAGAATATATTGTAATCCCTCAACAAACACCATGTTCGTGAAAGATATTATACCGTTAGAAATCATATCGTAGCCTTTTGCGATTCCCTTGTCTGAACCGCCAGAAATGACTTTTGGATTGTTCTCAACTGGGGTATACTCTTGAAGTAGGCTTCTTGTCCCAGTGATATGCCGAGAGAATCTACTATCCAAATACCATATAGGCATTTTGTTAGCCTTTGGACATACCTATATTTATAAGCTAATTACCCTTAGGAACCCAAACATATTTGGGTCCTTAGTTCCTAGTTAGCTGAACACTACTGATACTGTTAACATTGTGAATGGTCACCCTAGCAGTGTTAATCTGTGGAATTTTGTAATTTTGGGGATTAAACCAACAATCAGTGGCAAAGTGACCAACCTTGCCACAACACCAACAGTCAAATCTATTGTATCTTCGTTTGTTCTCCTACTTTACCTTTTAAACAGGAGGTCTAGGATGAGCTGCTGACTTCGAAGTTGAAGCCTCATGAGTGAACCAAACACATAGCTTCTTCTTCTTAAGTTGCTTTTCAACAGTAGGTTTTACCTTTTATTTTTTCTTAGCACCCGGTCTATGAATGAATGGACCATAATCCTTAAGGATAATTTCTTCATGAGGTGTCATTAGAGCAATCATTCCAAATTCCTACGGTAGCTCTATCCTTAGTAGTTTTTGTTAGGATCAACATATGTCAGCCTAATAAAGTGATTTTAGGATGTCTCAATGTCATACTTGTTCGTAGGGAAAATGACTTTCTTGAAGGTGGTCTGACTTTGAGCAGCCTTCCCTTTTCCCTTTGTGGATTTGTGTCCCTCTCCATTACCCTTGTTGGGAGTAGAAAATCCATCGATAAGAGGAAGGACGGTGTTGGACTTCGAGAAGCTAGCTACAAGCTTCTTCTCAGCTAATAACTTTTCTTCTAACTCATCTATGACTTTCTCTTTCAGACATATTTGTATAGTAGAGGTCAAAAGTTCCTCCATCAAGGATTGGACTTTGTCTCTGAGAGGAGTCAACTTCTAAATTTCCTCTCTCAGATCAGATTCCACAGCCTTGAAAGAGTTAATCTCCTTGGCTTGTGTTTTGATAACCTTACGACATTTGTCAAAACTTGCCAACAGTACCTTATACTAAGCCAATAAGTCTGATTCCTCTTTAGAAGAATAGTATTCATGGACTTCCAATGTAGTTTGAGACTCAGAGAGAGGTGTGTGAGAATTTACCTTCTCATTATACTGGGAGATCCCTTCGTCCTCGTCAATATGTGCCATGGACCCAAAGTAGGCTTCTTCATCTAAGATTGACTTGTTTGAGTCACTATTGCTCAGAATCTTCGGCTTCTTAGCGATGAAGTTCTTCTCCTCCTTCTTCTTACCTTTGAAGGTTCTCGTCTTATCCTTCTTAGATCCATCCTTATTCTTGTAAGGATAGTCATTGATCATATGCCCTGGCTTATTACAACAATAACACACGACGTCGGTGGAAATATGTTTGTTTAGTTTAGATTTATACCTGTTGTTGTCGTTGTAGTGTTTTTATAGTGATCACCATCACCACATGATCTCGTATAATTCGATGATGAGGGCTGATTTCTCGTCTACCTTTTCTTGTTGAGCATACTCTTAAATTTTTTTGAGAGTAAGAGAACTCTCCGTCTGACATTTCAGAGCATGAGGTGCTCGGCTATTAGTCCTCCTGATCACATGAGGTTTGTGTTCTAGCAGGAGACACAGCTCTATTCTTCCTTAACCCTTCAGCCTTCAGGACCACTAACTTTTCTATGGTTGCAGATCTTCTTCCTTCTTCAACTTTCCTCGTATTTATTTGAAGCTCATAGGAGAGCAGCTTCCCAAATAGATTTTGAGGGTCAGTGTCGACAAGTCTACCAAACTCCCTTGTTGTGCAAACCTTGTTATCTCATTCTTTCGTCAGGGATCTTAATAATTTGTCGTTAAGTTCATCGTTTGTAAACTTGTGGCCATAATTCCTTAGCCCGTTGACAATCTTGAAGAACATCTCGTAGCAGTCGGCTATGGAGTCTCTTCAGACTTATTTGAAGGCTTCATACTCTTGAGTGAGGAGGGATTTCCAGTCATCCCTAACCTCCTCTGTACCATCTATGAGGACAATCAGAGAAGTTCACATATCATTGGTCGACTTGTAGTGGATTAGATTCTGCAACATTGAGTCGTCCACAGTACTTACAATAATGTTCTTTGCTTTCTTGTCCAGAGAGACAAGAGAAATCTCATCTTTAGTTAGGTCCAGCATTTTCTTAGGAACCATTAAAGTTGGGTTGATGGTTGAAGCAATCATGGGCACATGCGGACCATCTTTGACAATATGAAAAATTCTGGGATCGGTAACTTCCATGAAGAACCTGACTCTTTCCTTTCACATGACAAGTTTTCCTTGGAACACATAGGTAACTTCATGGGGGCATTTCCTTGCTTCTATCAATTACAGAAAGACTTGTACTTTGACAACTAGATGGAGATCTTGTTCGAGGTGTTAACCTTTTAACAAACAAACTGTCCTCTAACACAAATTTAAAGTATCTAGTTGTCTACCTAATTCACTTAGAGGGGGTCAAAAGGTGAGTTTTGCACCTTTTTTAGGGAATAAAAATTTACTAATAAACAAGCACACAAGAATTTATAGTGGTTCCCCAGAATGGGTATAAACATTGTCCCGCATCACCTATCTAGCACTTCAAGCTAGACTCGGCTACTTCACCAAAACTCATATTATAGAAATCTTACACCTCAGAGACTCAACTCCTACAACTTGGAGATAATGCTACTATAACTCAGAGATCAACACTCCTACACTCAGAGAACAACCTCTCCTACAACTCGATCCAAAACACAGATCTACAAAATCATAAGTAAAAACATCATATAATAATAAAAGTAGTTTTTAGAATTTCTAGATTGAAAAACAATCTACTTCTTCATATCTGAAAGGATTCACTCTTCTTCCTTCTTGGAGAATGGAACTTGAAAGTGAATTGAAGGAGGAGTCTTGAAATCTGAAAAAAAAAATCGTGATCCGAGAATTTGAAATCTGACTCGATCAAAAGCAGCTTTCAGAAATCTTAACAAAATGATATTTTCAAATTTATCTCTAAGAAGAATCACAGATCGTGAACTCTAGGTCATCGGGAAAAACAGTTCGGAGAATAGTAGATCAAGAAATTCGAGTTCGATCGTTCACGATCTTGGAAATTAGGTCAGAAGAAATTTGAGATTCTTAGTGAGTTAAGTATCTGAAAAGAATCCTTGATATATATTTGAAATCCATCTTCAACGGCTAAAAATTTCCTTCCAAAAATAAGCTTCCACGTGCACTATATATGGCCGTCATTTGAAACAGAACTCGTTAGAAAAAAAATTCGAACCAAAAAAACGTTAAGTTCATTCATCGAAATGACACGAGTAATAACTAGAACACTCGACAAATTACTTAATTTACATGAGAGCATTCGACGAATTAACAAGTTCATTTGACAAATTTGACAAATTTTACTTAGAAATTTTTCTGTTATAGTCACTAGACCACTCGAGTATACTCGACGAATTCCACGAGTATTCATGTGATGTCTTGGCGAATGATACGATACTTCACATATATACTCAATGAATTTAACTTACCCGTTATCTGAAGTAGTTTAAGAACCTATAAGAAATTTCCCGAGTAAACTCGACGAATTCCACGAGTATTCACATGACATTTCGATGAATGACACGAGACTTCGAATGTATACTCGACGAATTTCACTTAGAAAATTTTATGATTCTTCTTGAACTCAGCAAGCTTCTTTTCCTTGATTCCTATGTACTTGAAAATGAAGTACACTCATATAGAGAGATTACACATGAGTCAACACCGTGTCCTACACAATGAGTGATTACATTACATAGTCCTGTGTTTGATGACCCATTGTAATCTAACATTGGTGTGTACTTGGCAATTAATTCATGCAAGTACACAACTTGAAAATAAAGTCAAATACAACTCAATTAATCTTACTTCTAGGGGGACTTCTTCAAATCAGGATTATTGTGGAAGTAATACCCAACAATATATATATACGCATATGTATATATACATATACATATATATACATATATGTACATATGTATTTATACATATATATGTATGCATATATATATACATCCATATATATATACATATATGTATATATATACATCTATATATGTATATACATATACATATATGAAAGTACCTAGTTTCCTACCTAAATCACTTAGAGGGGGTTAATAGGTGAGTTCTGCGTCTTTTAGCTGATTAAAAAGCTATGACAAACAAGCACACAGAACAAACACAACACAATACAGGAATTTATAGTGGTTCCTCGATTTGGGTACGTCCACTGTCTGCCACACCTATCTACCACAAAGGTCTTGATTCAGCTACTTCACCTTTCTTAGATTTAAACAAATCTTACAGCTCGGAGTTAACACTCCTACTTCTCGGAGAACAACCTCTCCTACACTCGGAGAACAAACCCTCCTATAACTCGATCCTTGCACTAGGATCTATACCTCGGAAGTGAAAAGTTCCTACAAAAGTATAAAAGAGTTGTATACAAATCTTTAGATTGAAAATCAATCTATTTCTTCAGATTTGAAAATATTCAATCTTCTTCTTCCTTGGTATGAAAAAACTTAAGGCTCTTATTGAAGGGGAAGACTTGAAAGTAATGTCGAAAGTTCGATCTGAAAATGTTGATCTGACTAGATCTGAAGGCTTCGGTAAAACATGAAATGAGATCAGTCGAATTACTTTTTGAAGGAATCGTTGATCGTGAAAATCTTGGTCGATAGTTCTTCATTTTCCGTAAGCCGTAAGTCCGACAGAAAAGTACGGCATGTTAACGATTTCAAATACGGATGAGCGATTAGGGTTGAACAAAATTAACCTTTAGTATATATGGGATTCCTTCTTCTAACAGCTAGAGAATTCCTTCCTAAATAGGTTGTCCACTTGTACTGTACATGGCCATTTAGTTGAACTAGAGACCCGTCAGAAAGAAATTCACGATAGAAAATAACGTTGAGTACATTCGTAGAGTATCGTCATATAACCAAGAGTGTGCTCGATGATCCGCTTTAATACCTAACGAATTCTACATAGACAAAACCACAAAAGTAGATCTGTGAACTTAGAGGCTTTTGTAGTAAGGCTCGATGATTTCGATGAGTATCGACTGGTATATTCGACGAACTTGACGAGTGTTAATAGGTACCCTCAACGAATTCGACAAGTATACTAAATGATACTCGACAAATCTTACTTTACCGATTCCCAATATCATAGAAAGGATTCTCTAAGTAAACACGACAAATATGATGAGATTCAATATGTATACACGATGAATTCGATGAGTATTCATAAGTATACTCGACGAATTCAACGAGTATCCAATACTATAATCGACAAATTTTACTTGGGAAAAATTATGTTTCTTCTGGATGCAGTAACAAGTCCTCCCTTGATCATTCTAATGCACTTGTAATAGAAGTACAATCCAATAGAGAGATTAAACATGAGTCAACACATTGGCCTACACAATGTGGGATTATATTTCATAGTCCTATGTTTCATGACCCACTATAACCTGTCATTGGTTTGTACTTAGCAATAAAGCCATGCAAGCACATGACTAAAGAAACAACATCAAATGCAAACTCAATTCATCTTATTTTAAGGAACACTTCTACAAATCAAGGTTATTATGGATACAATACCCAACAATCTCCCCCTATTTCAAGAAGTCAGAACCCTATAAATTAAGGTGAATTATACACAAGATAATCTTAAATAATGATAATGAAGGAGCATTAAAATAATTAACATGAAGTCCTGTCTCAATCAAAACATTAATGTATGTATATAAATAGTTCTAATAGGGAAAACAGTTTTCACACATCGAACATCAGAGAAAATATAGAATTCAGACATGTTTTCCCTTATTCTTCTGATTTTGCCTGTTAAGGTTTGCATTGGGCTTTGGAAAGTATTTGGGAGGAGCAGGAGGATCATCATATTTGAATTTCTTGAAATGCAGTCTTCTTTTAATATTGGCTACCACATGCTTTCTCCACTCTTCACGGCTGTAATATTTGAATTTGTCTTTGTTACCCATATCAACTAAGGCAAAAGTGTCCAAAATAATGCTCTTAAAGATACGGCTACAAATTTCAACAGGTTCCCGGTTAGGGTCAGACCTGTGAGCAGATGTTGTAACGCCCCGAAACTTAGAAGTGAATCGGGCGGTGTTTTGAGCCATGTTCGTGTCTAGGAAGGGTGAACACAGCCTGTGACACAGGCGTGTCACAGGTCTTGTCGTGCTCGGGTAGTCAAGTTGAGGTCAACGAGCTTTGAGTGCTCGAACATTGCCTGTGACACGGGCATTTCACAAGGCGTGTCAGGCACACGGTATGTGACACAGGAGTGTCACATGGCCGTGTACTCCTCTGAATGTTTGGTCCTGTGTCGACTGAGGGACACGTACCGGAACACGAGCGTGTACTGTATGACATGGACGTGTCACGGCTGACACGGGAGTGTCGCCACCCGTGTCCACCAAGCAACGTGACGGTTGGCATGGCGGTTATTTGTGACATGGCCCCTGGTCACAGGCATGTCAAGGACCGGACACGGGCATGTCAGGTTGGGACACGGGCGTGTCCCAACCTGTGTCCTTTTCTGTTCTCGATATTCGTGGTTGGATCGAGGCACACGGCCTGGGACACAGCTGTGTTCAAAGCTGTGTTTGGCCCAGGATTAAGAAATTTCAGGCTAATCTGAGCCATTCATTTTCTTTAAATAAGATCTAACGGTCCAGATGAGTTCCTGCTTATGTTTAGTCCGAGATTAGAGGTTTAATTCCTCATTTCATCTTTAACTCCCTCTTTCTAAGAAGTTAGAGAGAGAAGAGAGCGAGGAAGAAGGAAGGGAGGAATCCGGCCACCGGCGGAGCATCGGATCACAGAACTGAGAACCGAGACCGGATCCGTGGAGAGAATTCCTTTGCGAAGCTTTCTATCCGGCTAGTTTTTCATGGCGCCTAAGCAGACTTCAAGGGTAACGATTCTCAACTTGAGCATGTGAAGCTCTTCTTCCTTTGCATAGGAAAACCTTCTCCCACGAGTGTGCGGTGAGTTTGCGGTGTTCCTTGGGGTAGATATGTGAAGTCGCCCTTGTTTAGAGTCCGGAATCGAAGTACGGGCATAGACATTGTGTGTAAAGCCTACCCAGACGTGTTTGTATAGATCAGTGATGTTGCATTGCATGAATAGCTGGAGAAGACTCTGTGCATTGTTTTTGGGTTTCTACGCGGTAGATTACGCAGGGATCCTTGGGGATTAACTCCAAGGCGCACCCAGAAAACTGGACGGAATCGTAGTTCTGCTAACTTGGCGGCCGGGGAGCCAGCCTTGAACATAACTGGGTTATGTGATGTTTTGAAATGTTTTAGGATCCGGGTGAAGCTTGTCCCGCGCGTACGTCTTAAAGTGACTAGGCGGCGTGAGCAATGGGCGGGTGGAAATGAACCTGGGCTTTGCGGTTCGGTGCTAGAGGCCCTAAAGTGGAACTGGTCGTTTGCATAGTCGGGAGTGTTGGACTGCGGTCGGAAAGACTCTAAAATGCTCACAATGTTTGCCATCCTGAGGGTGGTGGTGAAGCCACGGAATTGACCAGATTCACCGAGAATGTTCCATGAGTGCACGGGGTGTTTGGCCGAGCGAGCCTACACCTGTGGAGAAATATATATTTGCACTTTACTATTTAGATGGGCTAATGATATGCAGGGAAGGAGCACCGCCGTACCGAGTAAGGGGCGGGGTCGTTATAATTTGGTCAGCTTTAGCTGACCGTTGCTTTGTTTGCCACCGTGCAATGGAATGTTTCTTGCAGGTGCTGCGGAACCAAGCGCCAAGTAGCGGGCTGAAGCCCAAGTTGCTGAGCTGGCCCTCGAAGGCCAAGAGAACCGTTGTTTTACTTTTGTCATGTGTGGTAGGCCTGTGAGCCGATGTATGTAAAACATTATATTGTCAAGTGAACATTTGTAAGGCCTTAAGGCCATGTACACTTTTGTGTATTTGATGTATTTCATTCCTGTGGTATAGTGGACATTCATGCCTTTTTTGTGAAAATTCTGGGTCTCTTAAACTATTTAAAAGCTTTCGCTAGAATGCTCTGTAATAGGACTAGTAGTTGAGCTTTTGGTATTATTCTGTAACCCTTCCGACTGTCCGTGGTATATGGCGTCGGGTTCCAGCTGGACCTTCTGTTATATGTCATACGACGTATGGGGGTGTTACAGATGTTCCCCCTCCATATCTCCTTTTCTTGATTGTCGGTTGATGCATATCTCCAATAAACTCAACATATGGTTCAGTAGCAGTAGCAGTAGTCCCTGTCTCATACTTATAATGTTCCTAAGAATAGTCTTGAGTATTTGTCCAATACTAGGAATAGTCCTGAGAAGAAAGAACAGCATCATGCACTGGATTTAGCATTTTTACTTCAACATTTCCTGGATCTCCACATAGTTCTCCATGCAACCACTTGAAGTTGTTATAACTATATGTGTTGACACTTTGAAACATTCTTTCATGGTAGCTTCAAGAGTAATCACCTTACCTTTAAGTTCCACCTCCCCCTTTCTGACTTCTATAATCACGGTCTTAGCTATTTCATTACTATAATGCATCATTTGATCATCAAAGTTGTGTATCCGGGTGTTTTGGGCTATAATAATAGTCTTTGCATTTTCATCAACATTTCTAGCCACTTCAAGATTGCTTTTAAGCCCATTCATAGTGTGAACAATTGTTTTCCCACCTTGAACAAACCATTTATCCAGATTGTATTCTAGCTTTTCAAAACGAACCTTGTCTTCAATAAGTCCATTATTCATATCTCATTCAACCTCTTTTACTTTGTTGAGAACTTTCTTTAGAGAGTGATCAAAATGAGTTTGTTTCTTTGCCAAAATGGCTTCTATAGATTTTAGCATGGAATTATCTAAACTAGTGCTTGGAATGTATTTAGTTTGATGTCTGGGAGGAGAGGGCAGATCTACAGCATTCTCAGAGACACTAGAAGAATGTTCCATGGGAGATACATGGGCTTTAAGCAGTAGAGAAGGATCTTCGGCCTCTAGGGAAGGAGGAAGCACCGCTGCTTCTCCTTCCACATCAAAAATATCAATGATGTCCTCCCCCTCAATGGGAGACCCACATAGAATATAAGCAATCCTTTTCTAAAGATTACTTTTAAACCTATCGAGTTCCATTTGAATCTAAACTGATGGCTGACTCTGCTCCCCTTCAGTCATAGCTTGAAGAATTTCTGGGAGATTTACGATCATGTTGGCAGTAGCAGCAATTTCATTAGTAGCCATAACATTTTCTTCCTCTGGCTCACCATCATTATCAGCATCAACTTCATCATTATCATCATCAGTAGCAGATCCTTCGGCACGATCATCTAAATCAACACTAGTATCAACATTCACAACATCCTCGGCAGCACATCAAGAACAATATCAATAACCACTATCTCAGCAACAACTGGATCTTGAACAACTATCTTTGCAAACCTTATTGCCACTGGAACTGGCTCAGAAGAAGTGGGAAAAATTGAAGGTACTTGAACACCAACAGACACTCGAGTAGAAACTGACCCCCCCCCCCCCCTCAACTCCTACACCAGAGCTCTCTGGAGCTTCATGAGGGGTAGGAGTAGTAGTCCTAACATTTGAAATAATTTCTTTCTCTTCCTTAGCCAACTCCGTGAGTCCACCCTACTTTGTGATTCTTCTTTCCCAGCTAGAGAAAATGAAAGAGTCAATCCTCTTCAGGTTATGTATGGGTACACATGACGTCATGTCGAAAGTATTTCTATCCAACTGGTTTAGAAAGAGACTGACAATCCTTCCAAAGTTTTGCGCATGCAGACTGTCTTTGATCCTTCCAAAAAGAACTGCTCCCAAATCTATTCTTTTCCGGCAGATGATTGTGGCAAGGAGCTTGAACATGTCATTTGAAAGGTGGTCGTGGGAGCCAACCTTGCACAAGAGGACTTTCAAGATAACATCAGAGAGAAGCTTTCCTTCATCATTCATGACTTTTCTTTAAATGGAATAAGTTCCTCTAGGAAGACCACAGAACAGCAGTGCTCTTGTGAAGTCTCTATATTCAATGAGGTTGACCTCTTCGATTTCTGGAAGTCGTAGGAATCGGGAAAGGAGGGAGGCCTTCACATTGATGGAGAAGTTTATTACCTTGCTCTTATTGACTGTATCTTCACGATAGAGTGTAGCATGTTGAAAGTATTCTAAAATGCCTCGATCAAAGACTTTGTACAGATGTTCTAGGACGATAATCCGGCAGACTCAAGCGTCATAATAAAATTCTGAAATTTGTCTATGGATGTTGCAAACCTAGTGAGAACAAGCTCTCCCCCGACTTGAAGGTCCCCAGTACCTCTCAGTTCCATGGAGAATGATCGAGAATTAGAGGAGATGAATCGACGAGGAAGACAGTTCATAGAAGATCAATCGCTGAAATGTTCTCGAAGGATCGCCAAAATGTTCTCGGTGAGTGTGAAATCCGTTTGCCTGATTTATTACTATTTATATAAAATTAATATTTTGAAGAGAGAAAAGCACGCGTACCTTTGCCAGAAGTGACTCATCAGATCTATGATGGACTATGCTGACTTCTCGAGAACTAGAGACTAAGTTCTCGAGAACTATGATGGACTTCTCGAGAGAGGGACTTAGGATAATTTTTGCGGCTGTCTCTGACTACTCAAGAAATATAGGTCGGGTCTTCTCAAGAACCTAGACTGACCTTCTCGAGAACTATAAGAATGTTTCTCGAGAGCTAGTCTGGGCTTCTCGAGAACTAGATGAACTTCTCGAGTTCTGCTAACTCTACTTCTCGAGAACTATCATAGACTTCTCAAGAAGTGGACTTAGAGAAATTTTGGACTTTTAAATTTTCTCTTCTCTTCAAGAATCCAATCTTCATCCCATGCTCCAAGTGCTTGAATATGAAGTGTATCCCAATTGAGAGACTACACATGAGTCAATACCTTGGATCACACAGTGAGGGATTACACTGTATGGTCCTGTGTTCATGACCAACTGTAGACTTACATTGGTCTACACTTAGCAATGATAGTCTGCAAACACACAACTTAAACAAGGATATCAAATACAACATAATTCATCTTAGTTCAAGGGTGACTTCATACAAATCTGGTTTATTGTGGATGCAATACCCAACAATCTCCCCCTATTTGTGGAAGTCAGAACCCTTTACACTAAGGTGAATTATACCAATAAAGAAAGAACTGTAAATGAAGAAATAGAATACAAATGCAAGAAAGAAAAAATTAAACACACAATTAGCAAAACTAGAAATTGTATATATATATATATAATGTTTTAGATTTCCAATTCAACATTCATTTCATCCATAGTCTCAAAAACAAATATCAGCAAAAAATCATTCCTAGCTCTGATGTTGTCTGTCTTGCTTCTCTTGTTGTCTCCTCTGATCGCTATAAGGCTTTGGGTAGTACCTAGGAGGTTTTGGAGGAGCCTTAGGATTATTCTTATCATACTCTCTGTCATATATCATTCTATTAGTCATGGAATTCTCATAAAGATCCCACGCAGAGGAGCTGTAGTGGAGATTTCTGTTTTCATTATAGTCCATTACCAACTTGAGAGTATCAAGAATCAGTGCTTTGGAGGTAGGACTCAAGACTTCAGCAAATTCTTGTGCTTTCCTTTTCTCTGAATCTTTCTTGGGAACACTCTTTCTAGCAGAGGGGCCTTCCCCATACTTCCTTTTCTTTGAGGTGTGGATTTCAGGAAAATCCTGAGGAATCACATCATCATCCCATACTTGGTCATAAGAAGCAGGAGGAGGATTCCGATCTTCTGGCCTTGGATAAAAATAGGGCATCTGAGGGTGTTGCATCTGAGCTGGCATCTGACTGGACTATCCTTCAGCAAGAGGGTTCAGGTTATGAGGAATTACATTAGGATCAACTTGAAATTCAGGGAATATTTGGTTGTGCATCCAGACTGAGGTGTCATAGGTATGAAATTTCAAAGATTGAATTTTCTCTAAAAAATTCTTATTGATTTCACTTATCTTGTCAGACCAAGCTGTGTTTGTAGTAGCAGTAAACTTATCTACAAGTTTTTTCACATGTTCTTTCACCAGGCTCTCCCCCTTTCTAAATTCTACACATAGCTTTCCTATGGCATCTTCTTTCAAGGTTCCCACTTCTTCACAGATTTTCATAACATGTTCTTGGGCTTTCTTCTCTAACATGATCTTATTGTTGGCAAGAGTTACAGATTATTCCATTACCTGACAAACACTAGTAATGGTGTGTTCTATGGCTTTTCCACCAATCTGAAACAGTTCTTTGAGGGAGTCTGTGTTGTGCTGGATTTCTGCAAATCCTCTGCTCATCTCTTTTTATAGAGCAGTGACTTTGTCTTGGACAACTTTCAGAGAATCTTCAAAATATTTCCTCTGGTCAGCCAACATAACTTCAATCTTACTGAGAATATCTAAACTTGAAGGGGCAGTAGCAGCAATAATAGAAGGAGGAGGTGCAGTCCATGGAGTAATCTCATCAACCACTACAGAACTTTTGGCTCTGACAGTATGAGTGACTGCATCTCCTTCTTCATCAAGGAAGGTGGGCATGGAGAAGTCAAGTCTCCTTAGTGGAGCTTCAACAGGCTCTGGAGAAATTCTATCTTCATCAGAAAGAAGAATAGTTTCTGGTAGATCTTTCTTAGCAGATGGGGATTGAGCAGTTTGAGACTTGGGTGATGGTATTTGAGATGGAGTATGTGCTGGTGATGGAAATGGAACTGGAGTTCTGACTAGAGATGCAGCTAGAGTTCTGACTGGAGATTGAGCTGGAGGAGGAGAGGGGATTCTGTCAACTGGGACAGAGGAAGCAGGCTCCCCCTTAGGTGCTGCACCAGATGGTTCAGTAACTTGATGAGAGGAGGGAGATGGGGTCCTAACCTCTGAAGTAGGGGCTGCATGCTCTTTAGCAATCTGCTTGGGGTTCTTCAGCTTTAACTCCCACCTTTGAATAGATGCTAAGGAAATATTTTTCAAGTGATGAATAGGTGTACCTCTGGAAGTCTTGAAGACAACTGGATCAATCTCATGCAACATCAAGGAGATTATCCTGGCAAATTTTGATTCTTGAATGATGTCCCTGATCATGTCAAAGATCATCATACCATAGGGAAATTTCTTCCTACAGACTATGGCAGTCATTACGTCAAATAGAACATTGGTAATGAATCCAACAGACCCTGTTCTGCTCCATAGGATCTTTCCAATAATATCTACCATGAGCTTGCTAACATCATTCAAGGTTGTCCTCCTAAGAGAGGTGATGTCCACTGGTACTCCACAAAATTGATATGTTCTGTCAGTATCTTCCCTTGTAATTTCATCTTCATCATCTCCAATCGGCAATCTTAGAAGTTTTGACACAATGGTTGGGCTTAACTTGATCTTAACTCCCTTTACCTTTGATTTCAGAACAGTATTATTCCTCCTGACTTTGGCATTCTGATAAAATTCTTCTACCTCTAGGAAGAGGATTTTACAGGGTTCTTAGAGAACAAAGTTGAGACCTGCACTGTCGAGAAGAAGTAGAAGGTTTTTGAAGTCATCTGAAAGATCTGCAATCCCGACTACCACAAGCTCACTTCCAACTCCTATCCTGGATTGCTGCGCCATTGATTCTAGAGACGGCGACGAACGAAGCGCGAGAGAATAGCGGTGTAGAAGCTCTGAGTAGGTGGAAGATGAAGAGTTTTCGAGAGAATGGAATTTGAAATGTCGGTTGAAATGTTATTTCTAAAGTTTTATATATATATAACTCTAGTTATGATAATTAAGTGTCTAATCAATCTAAGATAAGCCTTTTAATAAATCGAAAATTAGTCGGTTTGCAAATAGAAATGAACAGAATTCGAAAGGAGACGGGGAATTTCTCGAGAGGTAGGGTTAGTTCTCGAGAAGTATAATAATAGTTCTCGAGAAGTATAAGCCTTGTTTTCGAGAACTTTCAGTACTTCTCGAGAGACAGATTTGTAGTTCTCGAGAAGTAGACTTTGATCATAACTCTAGCTCTGATACCAATTGAAAGTGTTAAGTTGTCTACCTAAATCACCTAGAGGGGGGTGAATAGGTGAATTGTGCGTCTATTTGCGGAATAAAAAATTTAAAAGAACTTGCACAAACAATCAAGCAATCACAGACGACAAAAAGATTTATAGTGTGGTTCCCCAACCTTGGGTACGTCCACTTTCCCTCACCGATCTAGTAAATCACTAAATCTGGCTACTCCACTATCTCGGATTGAAAACCAATCCTACGCCTCGGAAACAAGTTCCTACAATCTCGATCCAAATGGATCTACACTCGAAAGATGAAAACTTCCTATAACTCGGAGAACAACGCTCCTACACTCGGAGAATAATCTCGTACAAAATTAAATGAGATTTGAAATACTAAAAAAGATTTGTCTCAGATCTGGAAAAATTTGACTCTAGGTCTTCTTCTGAACTTGGCGGCTTTTTCAGAATTTATTGAAGAAGAACCTCTGTAAATCTGATCTGAGAAACTGAGGACCTACTCGATCAAGGAGAAGATGAAGATTCCTTGAACAGCAAGTCTAACTTGATCGAAAACAGTCATGTCGATCTTCACGTTGAGCGGCGGCAGCGGCTTCTGAAAGTTTGTTCTTGGAGAGAGACGGCTGATTCAGAATAATAGATAGTATGGATTTTCGCGTAGGGTTAGTCTTGATTAAAACACATTATATAGGATTTCCCTTAACGGTTAGAATTGAAATTAATGATGACACGTGGATAAATCATGATGTCTCATTTGAAAATCCCATCGATCTGGACTTAAGTAAATTTTTTGAAAAGTTTGACAGCAGTTTTGGATAAGTATGAACAAGTTCTCGAGAACAGGCTGACTTCTCGAGAACTATACATCATGAACTTATGTAAGTACTCGAGAACAAATGTCGTTGAGTCTACTTAAGAATTTACTAGACTTCTCGAGAACTATTACTCGAAAGCAAAATCGTATACTCGAGAACTATGCTGACTTCTCGAGAACTAGAGACTAAGTTCTCGAGAACTATGATGGACTTCTCGAGAGAGGGACTTAGAATATTTTTTGCGGCTATCTCTGACTACTCGAGAAATATAGGCTGGGACTTCTCGATAACCTAGACTGACCTTCTCGAGAACTATAAGAATGTTTCTCGAGAACTAGTCTCGGCTTCTCGAGAATAAGATGAACTTCTCGAGTTCTACTAACTCTACTTCTCGAGAACTATCATAGACTTCTCGAGAAGTGGACTCAGAGAAATTTTTGACTTTTTCAATTTTCTCTTCTCTTCAAGAATCAAATCTTCATCCCATGCTCCAAGTGCTTGAATATGAAGTGTATCCCAATTGAGAGGCTACACATGAGTCAACACCTTGGATCACACAGTGAGGGATTACACTGTATGGTCCTGTGTTCATGACCCACTGTAGACTGACATTGGTCTACACTTAGCCATGATAGTCTGCAAACACACAACTTAAACAAGGATATCAAATATAACTTAATTCATCTTTGTTCAAGGGTGACTTCATGCAAATCTTGGTTATTGTGGATGCAATACCCTACAGTTACATAATAATGAACATAATGTTTGCCTAACAGAACCTTACCAACAATATCGGCTAATAATTTATATTCAATTGAAAAATTCTTTTTCAGTAAATGGTTAGGGTTTCCTTGTGAATGACCCAACCTTTCTAGCATTTCATCAAACTCAGAACTAGATAACTCTATGTCATCTTCACCATTAACAAAACCAAAAACTTCAAAAAGAATTTCAGGAGTGAGAGAAACCTGATTTCCTGAAATAGATCCAATAATATTTGAAGTGTCTTGAAGCTTGGTTATATGTACCCATTCTTTGATCTCTACAACTGGAAGTTTTATTCTGGTGGTCATGAAATTTCAAAGATTCTAAGCTTCAAAGTGATGTAAAATATCCTGGAAGATTTGGTTTGAATGATTCAAAGATTATAGGTCGAGGTCGAAACCAGCTGTAACACCTCTACTCGTCACGTGTAATATAATAGAGGATCCGGCCCGGGCCCACACCATATTACACAAACAGGCAGAGAAGTTACTAAATAATATCAAAGGCCATCGAACCCTAACACAGAGCATTCTAGCGGAAGCTTCATGGTAGAAAACTTGAACTCAAGAATCATAAAGATTGTCCACTAAGAATAAAATAGGAATGTATACAAAATACACAAAGTACTTGGCCTTATGGCCTTACAGGTTTCTCATAACAAAAGTGTGGTTTACAAACATTGGTGCGCAGGCCCGCCACACATGAATAAGAGTAAACAAAACATAGCCTTCGAGGGCCAGCAGCGTAACCAGGGCATCAGCCCGCTATTTCCCGCTTGGTCCTCTATTACCTGCAAAAGGACAATCCACCACGTGGTGGAAAACAGGGCAACGGTCAGCATTCAGCTGACCAATTATAATGACCCTTCCCCTGGCACGGGGCAGCGGGTATGGCTTCACCTTTCCATTTCGCCACACAGGCATTCCACAGTTGTAGCCCAATGGCTCAACATCACACAAAATAGCACTCACGGCCACAAGAGTTAAACACAAAGTACCAACTCTCAAAGCTTTTTCCTGGATTTCCTCCAATACTTCCTGTTGCACCATGCCACAGGTATCCAACAAGGATTCCATACAAACAATCAATTTACTCGGAGTTTTCTCCGATTTGCAAACAAAGCATCACCAATCCAGACCAACTCGTTCGGATGGGCTTCACACAGCATGCCTAACCGTACTACTCACTTCCGGTTCTAATGCAACATTACAAGGGATGAAACACAACATCCTAAGGGAATCACTTCGATTTCAACCTTTTGGTGGAGGATTCCATGCATATGCAGGAAAGAAGGACTTCACATGTCCAAGAAGGAAATTGTTACCCTTAGAAGTCGTTTCGGTGCCATGGAGAAAAACTAGACTGATGAAAGTCACTGTAACGGCCTTGCCTTCGCAGATCTGGACTTGACTCGCGATTTGGACCACCGAAGCACCATCGGCGGTCAGATTTCTCTTCTTCTTCCTTACCTTGCTCTCCTCTCTCTCTTCTTCTTAGAAAGAGAATGATATGGATTGAATGAGAAATAACTCATCAATTCCTGAACTTATCCCTTCAGGAAATACCCGGGGTCGTTAGATCTTCATCAAAGGAAACGAACGGCTCAGAATTGCTCTGAAAATGACTTTCTTGGGCCGAATAAGGCTTGTGACACGCCCGTGTCACAGGCCGTGTACCTTAAGCGGCACACAACCGACTCAAACCAGACTAGGACACGGGCTTAGACACGCCCATGTCCTACTCCTGACATGCCCGTGTCACTCAGTACACGCCTGTGTTGAGGTGCGTGTCCCTTAATCGACACAGGAGTAACAAATCCTGAAATGGACATGAGTCCCCAACACGCCCATATTAACTTTGACACGCCTGTGTAGACCAGTACAAGCCTGTGCTCTAGGCCATGTACTTCAGTCGACACTGCCTTCCACAACAAAAGCAAGACACAGGTATTTGACACGCCCGTGTCACCAATCGACACGCCCATGTCAGCACTATTCATACCCGTGTTTCCAGCCGTGTACCACACTAAACACAGCCAGGATAATACAGAGGAAGACACGGCCCTCGACACGCCCGTGTTCCAGGCCGTGTGACCTTAATTGGGTTTTTGGGCATTACAACTCTCCCCCTTAAGAGAATTTCATCCCGAAATAGCTAAAGCACGTAGTTCGCAGCAAACAAAATATTTTACAAAATATTCTCTTTGTTCAAATCATAAGGTAACAACAACCTCACATAAATAGCTCAGGAAATTCAGTACGCATGGTTTGTTCGTGCTCCCATGACAACTCCTCACGGCCACAGTTGTCCCACCAGACCTTGACCATCACGATAGTTTTGTTTCGTAGATGTTTAACCGTTGTATCCTCGATCTGAATAGGCCTAACCTTCATCGTTAGCCCACTGTCGACTTATATTTGATCTGTAACAACACCTGTGATGGCTCCTTCACCGCTTTCCGCAACATCGAGACATGAAACACATCATGTAAACCAATCAGCTCTAGTGAAAGTGATAACCGATAGGAAGCTTTACCAACACTCTCTACCACTTCAAACGGTCCCAGATACCTCAGGCTCAGCTTTTTCAGACGCCGTATCCTTGACACACCTTTAAAGGGTTTAATCTTCAAGTATACCCTATCGCCCACCGCAAATTCCACGTTTCGGTGCTTGGCATTGTAATACTTAGCCTGCCTGTCTAGAGCCACCAACAGCCTTTCTCGTATCAACCGTATAATTGAGTTGGCATCATCCATCTCCTGTCGCTTGTACAACTTTATTTCGCCAATCACTGCCCAAGCCAAGGTATACGACATTTCCTACCATATAAAGCCTCAAAGGGCGCCATCTGAATACCAGCTTGGTAGCTATTGTTGTAGGATAACTCAATCATAAAGAGATGATCTTCCCAACTCTTCCCGAAATCTAGCGCACACATTTGGATCATATCCTCCAACGTCCTGTTGGTCCTTTCGGTCTGACCATCCGTCTGAGGATGAAAAGCCATGCTTAAATGTAATTTCGTACCCAACAGTTGGTGGACTAATTTCTAATCACCCGAAGTGAAATACCCATCTCGATCACTTACGATGCTACGGGGCACGCCGTGCAATCGTACAATAGTATCCACATACAACTTTGCCAACTTTTCAACTGGATCGTCCTTCCGGTTCGGGATGAAGTGCGACATCTTAGTTAACCGGTCCACAATCACCCAAACCGTATCATTTCCATGCTGTGATCTCGACAACCCATGCACGAAATCCATGGAAATATCATCAATTTTCCACACAGGGATAGACAATGACTTCAGAAAACCTCCCGGTTTTTGGCATTCAGCCTTTACTAAGGCTCAGGTTTGGCATTTAGCAACATAGTGCGTTATGTCCTTCTTCATCCCCGGCCACCAGAAAATTTTATTCAGATCCTTATACATCTTCGTGCTCCCGGGGTGAATCGAAAACTTTGTGAAGTGGGCTTCATACATCAATTCTTCACGAAGTTTACCCCTATCTGGGACACACAAACGATCGTCCTTCCGAAAAAGGCCGACATTAAATAAAAACTAAGAATCCACAATTTCCGCTGCATAGCATTGTAGACTTTCATCAAGTGATGTTTCTTGCTGAACTCTATCCGTCAGGTCACACTGTACCTCCATCAAGTTTAAACATGCATTTGCAGTGGAATTCTTTTCAACACAAGAAATATCTAATGCTTCCAGTTCTCAAATTAGGCTTTCATCATGCCTTAGCAACCAATTTTCCCTTGCTAGAGTCCTATGACTCAAGGCATCCGCGACTACATTCCCTTTACCTGGAGTATAATGAATCTAGAAGGTGTAGTCACCAAGAAACTCCATCCACCTTCTCTATCGTATATTGAGATCCTTCTGGTCCAACAGATATTTCAGGCTCTTATGGTCCGTGAATATATCCAAATTCATGCCATATAGGTAATGACGCCACAGTTTAAGTGCGAATATCACTGCCGCCAACTCCAAATCATGGATGGGGTAATTCCGTTCATGCACCTTCAACTGGCGTGAGCCATATGCTATCACCTATCTGAATTGTAGAAAAACGCAGCCTAAGCCGCTCTCTAACGCATCACTATAAACCTCAAATCTGTCCTGACCACATTGCGATGCCAAGATTGGCGTCGTGGTCAAACGAATCTTTAGCTCTTCAAAAGCTCGTGCGCACTCGGGCGTCCAAACGAACTTCTGATCCTTCCTCTTCAGTGTGGTGAGATGCAATACTATCCTCGAGAAGTTCTCTACGAAGCTCCTATAGTATCCCGCAAGCCCAAGTAAGCTCCTGACTTCTGCAACTGTAGTGAGAATAGGCCACTCCCGTATAGCAACTATCTTGGAAGGATCCACCGCAATGCTGTCTCCACTAACCACATTGCCAAGGAAAGCCACTGACGACAGCCAAAACTCACACTTAGAGAACTTGGCGTAGAGCTTGTTCTTCCTCAGGGTGTGCAACACCATTCGCAAATGATTTGCATGATCTTCTTCGGATTGGGAGTATACAAGGATATCATCAATAAAGACGATCACAAAGAGGTCCAAGTATTCCCTAAACGTCTGATTCATTAAGTCCATAATTACCGATGGCACATAAGAAAGCCCCAACGGCATTACCGTGAACTCATAGTGACCATAGCATGTTCCAAACGCTGTTTTGGGTATGTCACTTTCACGAACTCTCAACTGATAATAACCTGACTTCAAATCCAACTTGGAGTATACAGTCGAGCCAACTAACTGATCAAACAAGTCATCAATCTATGGAATCGGATACTTGTTCATTTCCGTCAACTTTTTCAGTGCTCTATAGTCAATGCATAGACGCAAGCTACCGTCCGTTTTTTCACAAATAGAACCGACGCGCACCAAGGTGACTAACTTGGGCGTATATAGCCTTGTTCTAACAATTCTTGAAACTAAACTTTCAGCTCCACCATTTCCTTTGGCACTACCCGGTTAGGCGAGAGGGCCACAGGTTTCACACCTGGCACCAGCTCGATAGTGAAGTCGATTTCCCTTTAGGGAGGTAACCCCGAAAGGTCTTTTGGAAACACATCAGCATATTTCGATACAATCGGCACCTCATTCACACTGGCCTTCGGCTCCGCTGCCTCTATGAGTGTGAAGAATAACTCCGCAACCTTCCGAACGGCCTTAACGACTTGGAGAGAAGATATCAATATCATACTATTCCCTCCCATGCCATTGAACTCTGTCTCTTGTTCGGTATTCTGCCCCAGTGTAACTTCTTTTGAAGTGCAATCTATACAAGCATGCTGCTTTGAAAGCCAGTCCATACAAAGACTATATCGAACTTTGATATCGGCAATACTGATGTTTCCACCTTGAAATCCCGACTTCCTATCTTTACCTCAACACAACAAGATTTATCCGCACACATCAAACATCTGTTAGGTAGTAACACCTTCATACTTTCTGTCGTGGTCCGTATAGGCACTGCGATTCGTAAGACAATATCTTCAGACAGAAACGAATGTGAAGCACCTGTATCAAACAGTGCCCTTGCCGGATAGTCCCGTATAAGGACAAAACCTATAACACCAAGCTTAAAACAAGCACAACACAAAGCATAAAGTAAAACTATAAACTACTCGCACATGTGATGACATCGCCCTGCTTGATGGCCTCCTGTTTCCAAGATTGTAAATTTGGGGTTGCGTATGCGATGTAGAAGACTCTGCCACAGACTTCCCTTTTTCTACATAGTATGCACCCGGCTTCTTCTCGCCTTTTGGAGGGCCAACTCGACAATCCCGAGCATAGTGTCCCGGCTTGCCACACGTGTAGCAAGTGTGAGAACCATAAATAGAATTTGCCTCCGAAAAAACCACTGAAGGAGTTTGTCCAGCAGATTTGGACTTCTTTCCCCGTCTCTTTCGGTACCTAGACTTCTCCAGATGTGGTGTCTTGAACTCCGACTTTGTAACAACCAAGTTCCCCTTGCCCTGCCCTCTTTTCATGTCCGTCTCTAAAGACCAAGCCGTACAGAACAATGCTTGAAACCCCTGGTTCACAAAACTCGAGAGCAGATACCATAGCTCATCCCGTAGTTCCCCATAGAACCGACTAGTCTTACGCTCCTCTTCGGCGAAGATAGTACCCGCATACCGTCCCAAACGCGTAAACTCATGAAGGTAGTCATCCACACTATGTTCTCCTTGAGTCAACCACTGGAACTCAAACTCCATAGCAATTCTTCTGCATCGGCAGATGCTTTGCTAAAAACAACTGAGAGAACTCTTCAATTACGACCTCCGTTAACTGTCTGCCTGCCAAGTGATGCAGTTCCAGCTCATCGCACCACAGCCGAGCCTCTCCCTCAAGTAGGAAAGTGGTTAAAGTTACTTTTTGTTTCTCCTCAACCCTGATAGTTGTCAAGATTCTCTTAATCCTTGAGATCCAATCCTCCGCTTGGGCTGGAGAACCCTCCCTAGAAAATATAGGAGGATTGAAGCTCATGAACCGCTTAAATTATTGATCTGCTATCCACAGATCAACCATAACTTCTACCAGTTCTTGCCTTAACCCATCTTGCATTGGCACCATTGCAGGTCATGCCTGCCCAGCCTGTTTAGCATTCATAACAGCAAGTACTGTCTCTGTAATCAAACGTACAGTTTCAGCAGATGGAGGTGTGGGCACCTCAGCTGGTGTCGCACTTTCAACAGAACATTGAGGTTCCGACTGACCCGCAACACTTCTAGACACCTATATGTGTAGAAACACAATTTAGCGACCAATCAAATGTCAAACATATAAAAAGGAACACACAGGTTAAGCAAACAAGTGTATTTTCATTCCTAAGTTGGCATTCTTGGGTTCATTTTATGTGTTATAACGACAGCACTTACACGTGCTCGCCGCCCATCAAAAGAATTCGACCACAAATTCGGAAGAGATAGACCAACCCTCTGATACCAAATTGTAACACATCTTCCCATCACGTGTAATATAATAGAGGGTCCGGCCGAGGCCCCACACCATATTCCACAAACAGGTAGAGAAGTTACTAAATAATATCAAAGACCATCGAACCCTAACACAGAGCATTCTAGCAGAAGCTTCGTGGTTGAAAACTTGAACTCAAGAATCATAAAGATTGTCCACTAAAAAGAAAACAAGAATGTATACAAAATACACAAAGTACATGGCCTTATGGTCTTACAGGTTTCTCTTAACAAAAGTGTGGTTTACAAACATTGGCGCGCAAGCCGGCCACACATGAAAAAGAGTAAACAAAACATAGCCTTCGAGGTCCAGCAGCGCAATCAGGGCTTCAGCTCACTATTTCTCGCTTGGTCCTCCATTACCTGCAAAAGGACAATCCACCAAGCGGTGGCAAATAGGGCAACGATCAGCATTCAGCTGACAAATTATAACGACCCTGCCCCTGGCACGGGGCAGCGGAATTCCATCCCTGCAAAGCATTTTATTCACACAGCATATATGTATAACAATCCACCAAGGACGTGCACAACCGCACAGGTCAATACATATCACAAACGCAGACACGACGACCCGAAGATCCGTGCACTTAGGGCACAGAATTGGTGTATCGGAAAACAAGGTCCCACCATCGTTCATAGGTCCCAGACATGATGGTCCATTATGAGCATTCCTAGTCTTTATGGAATGCAGGCCAAAGACTCTCTCTATGTGATCCTAATAGGTACTTAAGCACCCACGGTTAGACAACCATAATGCTGGTACAGATCTACCTTTCCCGGTTCTCAAATTCGTCAGACTCAAGCCTGGACTGATGCAGGTACGGCTTCACCTTTCCCGTTCGCCACACAGGCATTCCACAGTTACAGCCCAACGGCTCAACTTCACACAGAATGGCACTCATGGCAACAAGAGTTGAACACCAAGTACCAACTCTCAAAGCTTTTTCCTGGATTTCCTCCAGTACTTCCTATTGCACAATGCCACAGGTATCCACCAAGGATTATATACAAACAATCAATTTACTCGGAGTTTTCTCCGATTTGAAAACAAAGCATCACCAATCTAGACCAACTCGTCTGGATGGTCTTCACACAGCAGGCCTAACCGTACTACTCACTTCCGGTTCTAATGCAACATAACAAGGGATGAAACACAACATCCCATGGGAATCACTTTGATTTCCACCTTTTGGTGGAGGATTCCATGAATATGTAGGAAAGAAGGACTTCACTTGTCCAATAAGGAAATCGTTACCCTTGGAATACGTGTCACAGCCCGCATTTTCACCACAATGACGAAATATCAGAGTAAGGGAAAATGCGCGTCATGATGCCACGTCAGCAGGGGATAACTGTAGACGCTCAGGAAACACACCGACTCAATACTAAAAATATGATTTAAATGTTTTTATTGAAGAAGTTTATTATAGGTTAGGCAATTGGTCGTATCCCTCGGCTTACTGGCTACGAGTCCAATAGAAGAAAAGTAGTTAAACGCAGCGGAAAATACTATAGTAAACAGGTTAGGCATCCTACATGAGTCTAACATCCCAAAAAAAAACTCAAGGCATGCATTACACTAAATTTATAATAATTATATCGAAGTAGTTTGTACGGAATTTAAATATAGTGATTTAGAGTTTTAAAACATGATGTGCATGATATAGTAATAATGGTTTGTTTTATAATTGAAAATACCTATAGGCATCCTAGCATAAATCCTTCCTAGAGAGCAAGAACTACTAACACAAAGTAGGCACTATAAATTAGCAAAATATAAAAGAACAACAATAAATAATCAGTGGGCGTCAAACACCTGACACGAACCCACTAAAAGTTCTCAAGTTTTAACCAAATAATAAGAGCACCAAAAGCTACCTCACAAACACTAGGCACACACAGCGACAACACCACTCAGCCGCACCACCAGCTACAACCCTGGACCTGAGCCATTCAAAAGAAGAACACCTCAACAAGTAAAAAGTACAACTGGCAAGAGTATAAGTAAACAAGTATGAAAAGAATTTAACAAAGGAGGGTGTACCAAACCCAACCTAAGGGAAACAGAAAGCTGAAAAAAAAACCACAACAACAATTAGCCAAATTTGATCGCGTAGAGAAAGGTTTGCCAATAAAATAGCTCTAAATAAAATTCACCAAGTATGAAAATGAACAAGTCTAAGCATAATCAGCCAAATTTAGCAAACTGTGGCATAAACCACAAGAAAACCAACTAACCACAATACGGCTCGGAAGAGGGTGGATCATCAACACGTGGTATGACTGCGTTGCAGGCCAGAGAGAGCGATGACCTCAAGCGCCCTAAGCCAAACTCCAGATTCTCAACTATCTCACAATCGGTACTGTGGTCCACAAACATGGCCAAACTGTGCCAACCAGAACCCAACAGTCCAGGAAAGGAGAAACTAAGCATACCCCCACTATGATGATCCAAAAAAAGAAGGGGCCTCCCGGTTTGGTGGTATTCTAACCACAACCAACACTCATATCCCCAACATCACCATCTCAAAATCGTCACAACACCTAAGTATTACAACACTAAATCGAAGACCATGACCTATAATCGACCTAAACTAAGCGCAACGCATCCTACGCTCAATGGCGTCGAAAAAATTTACCCTAAGCGTAAGCCTAAAAATATTTAACATCTTTTACTCTAAATGAAACAGGAACATTAATATAAGATGAAAGTATTACCATAATAACTTAGGGAAAAGGAGAGTAAAGGAGCCACTTGCCTTGGATTTACAAGAGAAAGCCTCCAGATCACTTCACGTCGAATATCGGGGCAAAAGAACACGGAAGGAGTTGAAATCTAAACAAAAATGGCCAAAAAGGGAGGTTAGGGCCGAAAAACCCAAATGAGAAAACTCAAGGAATGGGGGAAAATTACCACGATAGTGTAGCTCTCGGTGAGAGCTTTCCGAATCTATGTTTTGTTGAAGATTTCGAGCACCAGAGCACCGTCGGCGGCCCCCGGAAGATTCACGAAAAAGAAACTTTCTCTCTCTCTCGCTTGCTGCTCTTGTTCGGGAGAATAATATTGGAGAAGATGAAGTTCGGTTCTGAAACCTAAGTCTAAGAATATATATATATATATAATTTTTTGTCAAAAATGTGTTATTACGAGCGGTTTCGCGGGAATCCAAAGTAGAGGTGTAGGATGAATCCAAAACGAAAAGTATCCAGCATGAAAGTTGTAGACCTCGTCGGGATGAACAAATTTCATGTTGACCTTTTTTTCGTACAACACCGTTTTGACCCTCATAACGGTGCCCGAACTCTGACTGTACAGAACCACTCGAGTGAAATGGGTCTACTCGAGAGGGAGGTATCTACTCGAGATGGAGACTTGGGAACTCGAGATAATCATATAGAACTCGAGAGGATAGGTATAGGACTCTAGTGGATCAATTCTACTCGAGATAAAAGACTTAGAACTCGAGTGGATCAAGTCTACTCGAACTGGACATGAGCTGCTTTGGGAATATCAAAAATAGGGGTCTAAGATGGCTTCCCATTGACAAGTGGTCAACATTAAAGTTGTAAATCTCATCGAGATGAACAAATTTCATGTTGACCATTTTTCCATATGATGTCGTTTTGACCCTCAAAAATGCGCCCGAACGTAGACTGTACATAACTACTCGAGAGGAATGAAGGTTACTCGAGAATGAGAGCAAAGTACTCGAGAGGAACGTATAATACTCGAGTAAAATCACTAGGACTCAATAGAATTCAATATTTTTCGAGAAAAAAAACAATAATACTCGAGATAAAACAATAGTACTCGAGTAGATCAATGGTATTCGAGTAGAAATCAATAATACAGCTTGTTTACGAGCAGTTTTGGGAAAATCAAAAATAGGAGTCTAATATGGCTTCAAATAAAAAAGTGGTCAACATGAAAGTTGTAGATATCGTTGAGACGAACAAATTTTATGTTTACCATTTTTTTATACGATGTCGTTTGACCTTAAAAACAGCATCCGAGTGAAATCTGAAACGGGCTACTCGAGAAGAACCATAGCTACTCGAGAAGACTCAGAACGGAAACCCAAACGCGCACTGAATTAAATGAAACTCGCACCGAAGGCGAAGACTGAATATACAAATTTAACGGCGAAGTCAAAACCAAAATCCAACATGCCAATCTAGAGTTATACACTCCTAAACTCTTTGACAAAAGTAAAAGACACAGAACAACAAACGCGCGCCTAGGTTTCAAAAATGCTCGGGTCGCGACGAAACTTGACGAGCAAGTCCAAAATCACTAAACTTAACTTACCAACTTGAAAACTTTCAGTTTCAACGAAAATCCCAAAATATGGTCAATCAGGCCTAACGGACGCGAAAACGCACTAACGGTGCAGCGCCGTCAACATGGCGTAAAAAGGGGTAACACCCTGACGTCATAAATATAACGATAATAAATTAAATAAAATCATCGAAAAATCAGAGGCGTTACAGTCACTCCCCTTAAAAAGAAGTTTCGCCCCGAAACTTAATACAACATCAAAACCAAACCAAAACGATAGAATCAAACATCGCAAAAATAAGGAGACTTACAAAAACTAAGGGAAGAGATGTGGATGAGATTTCCTCATTGCCGACTCCAATTCCCACATCGCGCTCTCGACGTCTTGATTTCTCCAAAGAACCTTGACCATGGGGATTGTCTTTCTCCGCAACACTCGATCCTGAGACTCCAAAATACGAACAGGCACCTCCACAAAAAAAAGGTTTGGCCCCAACTAGGGCACAACATCGAGAATCTGCCTATCGCTCAACATGCACTTTCGCAGCTGACTCACATGGAAAACATCATGCACTCCGGGAAAATTTGACTGTAGGTCCAGCAAATAAGCTGAAACACAAATCCGCTCAACAATTCGGAAGGGTCCCACATATCTCGAGTCCAACTTATGATTCTTACCAAATCGCTTCACACCAGACATCGGGGAAACATTTAGGAAAACCATATCCTCGACGGCAATCTCCAAATCGGTCATGCGCCGATTGGCATACTTTTCATAGCGCTCCTTGGCTACCTGAAGCTTCTCTCGGATGAGCTTAACTGAAATTTCCATCTCTTCAAGGGCTTCTTGACCTAGCAACGGTCTCTCACAAACCTCAGCCCAAAATAAAGGAGTCCTGCAATGTCTCCCATATAAAGCTTCAAATGGAGCCATTTGCAAGCTCTCCTGGTAGCTATTATTGTAGGCAAACTCCATTAGCCTCAGACGGTCATCCCACGCTCCACTGTGGTCTAAAATGTAACATTTAATCATGACCTCCATGATCTGATTTACTCTTTCTGTTTTCCCATTTGTCTGTGGATGGTAGGCGGTGGAATACCTCAAGTCGGTACCCAACCCCTCTTGCAAGCTCTTTCAGAAAAGGGACATGAACCTGGACTCTCAATTAGACACAATACTGACAGGTACTCCATGCAACCTGATGACCTCGTCCAAATACAATTCAGTTATTTTCTTCATGGAGTAGTCAATCTTGAACGGCATGAAGTGAGCAATCTTCGTCTGTCTATCCACAATCACCCAAACTGAGTCATTCCCTCTGGGAGATCTCGGCAATCCAGTAATAAAATCCATTGAGATACTCTCCCATTTCCAACTCAGGATCTCCAAAGGTGTTAACTTGCCTCCAGTCCTTCCATGATCGTCCTTAACTCGCTTACAGGTGAAATATTCAGATACAAACCTTGCTATATCAGCCTTCATACCCATCCACCAAGCAATCTACTTCAGATCCTGGTACATCTTGGTCGAATCGAGGTGGTAAGCCATATTAGAACCATGTGCCTCCTTGCACAACTGATACCTAATATCCTAAACAGCGGGAATGCAAAGCATACCACGGTATCTCAGGGTTCCCATATCATCAATAAAAAACTCTGGTAACTCACCCTTCGCAGCTCTACTATAAAGATGCAACAGATCTGGATCCTCCTTTTGATGCATTCTAGTAAGCGTAATCCATGAAGGCTCTAACACTTCTAATTCACTAGTCGAGCTGCCACTTCCCACTGAAATTCCCATCAGTAGAAATTCTTCCACCAGTGAATCCACCGAAAGGTAAAAAATTTTTGTTGTCTTACTGCTCAGGGCATCGGCTACCATGTTAGCTTTTCCCGGGTGGTACTGGATCTCAACATCATAGTCTGCCACATACTCCAGCCATCTACACTGGCGTAAATTCAGTTCCTTCTGTGTGAAGACGTATTTCAAACTTTTATGATCAGTATAAATCTTTCATATAGCGCCATACAACAGATGTCTCCACAACTTGAGTGCATAGATCACTGCTGCAAATTCTAGGTCATGCTTAGGGTAATTACGTTCATGAACCTTTAGTTGCCTAGACCCATACGCAATAACCTTGCCCTCCTGCATCAACACGCGTCCGAGCCTAACATGCGATGCGTCCACATACACAACATACTCCAGTCCTTCAGTAGGCAGGGTCAAAACTAGTGCAGTGCATAGTCTCCTCTTCAGCTCCTGGAACGCCTCTTCACACTTATCACTCCAAATAAAGGTTGCATGCTTCTGCGTCAGCTTTGTCAAAGGCTCAGCTAATGTAGATAATCCCTCCACAAACCTTCTATAGTAGCCTGCCAGCCCTAGAAAACTCCTTATTTCCTTGGGAGTGGTAGGCCTACTCCAATCCATCACTGCAGTTATCTTCTCTGGATCAACTGTTATCCAATCTTTATTCACCACATGGCCCAAGAAGGAGACTTGAGGTAGCCAAAACTCACACTTGCTCAACTTAGAATACAACTTATGTTATCTCAAAGTTGACAAAAACAATCGTAAGTGCTGTGCATGCTCTTCAGCATTGTGGGAGTAGACTAGAATGTCATCTATGAACACGATGACAAAATGATCCAGGAAGTCCTTGAATACTCTGTTCATCAAATCCATGAATGCGGCGGGTGCATTAGTCAATCCAAAATACATTACCAAGAACTCGAAATGTCCATGCTGCGAATGAAAAGCAGTTCGTGGAATGTCTGCCTCACGAATCCTCAATTGATGATAACCCAAACGCAGGTCAATCTTGGAAAATACAGAGCTACAACTCAACTGGTAAAACAGATCATCGATTCTCGGCAAGGGATATCTGTTCTTGATGGTCACTTTATTCAATTCTTTATAATCTATACACAGCCTCATTGATCCATCTTTCTTCTTTACAAACAGAATGGGAGCACCCCACGGCGACGAACTTGGCCTAATGACACCGTTCTGTAACAGCTCATCTAACTGGGTACGTAGCTCTCCCGATCACGCAGAGCCATACGGTTCGGAGCCTTAGCGATTGGATGGGTACCCGGTTCTAAATCTCTGACAAACTCAACATCTCTCTCAGGCGGAAGACCAGGAAGATTATCAGGGAACACGTCAGGAAACTCGCGCACTACAGCAATCTCCTCCACAAACGGCAAACTAACAATGGTCGCCAACACTAAAACCAAACAGGCAAAGCATCCCGAATTCAAAAGCTTTCGTTCACTTACCACGGAAAAGATCGGAGAATCTTGGCGCGAATAACCATAAACGCTCCTGCATTGACCGTCATCCATCTTGAAGTCCGAGCGCTTGACCTTGCACTGGATTACTACATCATACATAGATAGTCAATCCATGCCCAGGATTACATCAAAATCTTCAAGGTCTAAAAATTTTAGATCCGCAACCACGAGAAAATCTCCCAACGAGACTGGACAACCCTGAATCCTTTGACCTGACACCACGGAATCACTTGAGCAGAACTTGACATAGAACGGGTCACCAACATGATTTAGGGTTAAACGGTGACGCTCTACAAAAGATCTAGCCATGAATGAGTGGGTAGCATCGGAATCGAAAAGGACATGCGCCCAGCGATTACTTACCTTAAACCATACTATAAGAGTAAATATACGACTAAGGGAAATGAACGTTGACATTTAGATCATACCTAGAAAATAAAACTAGGTTAGAATCTAACCTGAAATAACTTGGGTCAATGTCTGAGCTTCATCCGCGGACACCATGCTCAACTTGCCCTTCCCTTTGTCCATAAGTTGCAGTGGCGGCAAGGCCTGAAGTGGCACTGACTGGAATTGGGGTTGAGCCTGCGGGAAACGAGTCTTGACATGCCCCTTCCGCCCACAAAGATAACAAGTCTTGTCCTTCCAGCAATGGGTTGCATCATGCCCCGTCTTGTTACAACTGGAAAAAACTGATCTCTCTATGGGAGCGCCCTGAATCGCATTCACCTGCTCTTGCTTCGGAGCTCCCAGCCTCTAGTAACATTTCTCGAACGGGCGGCCTACCCAACCATAGAAATTGCACACTTCCTTGCCTCTTTTCTTCTTAATAGTCTAAGATTCATGTGATTCCTTACCTTCAACAGACTTCCTCTTATCCTTCCTCATCTGCTGACCCCTGACCTTGGCATTGTCAATGGATTCCACCTTCAGAGCAGCCTCTACCACCTCAGAATAAGTCTCGGATCCGTAGGCACTAGTAAGATGCTGGATGTCATTCCGAAGACCACCTAGAAATCGCTTGACTCAGTTGGATTCTAAAGATACCAAGTCAGGAGCAAAGAGGCTCAGCTTACTGAACTCCACCTCGTATTCACTGACGGTAAGCTGTCTCTGCTTCAAGTGAAGGAAATCATTCATCAACCGGTCTCTTTCAAAAGACGGCAGGAACCTTTTCAACAGCAACTCCTTGAAGGACTCCCACAAGTATCCATCCTTCAAGCTTTTTTTCTCCCTCAACCACCAACTCTTGGCCATTCCCTTGAGTTGATAAGAGATAACCATCACTCTCTGGTCCGCAGAGATACAAGAGTAGGTGAACATCTCTTCAATGGAAATCATCCAGTCATCTAATGCCATAAAATCTATCTTGTCATCATACGTAGGGGGTCCTAACTTTTGAAAGTGTGAAATGAAAGTCATCTCTGGTGGCAACACCGCCAGGGACAACAGAGGAGCGGGGGGAATGGGAATAGCTAGATCCACGGTGGGCTCTTGCGCTCTCTGTGACTGACTCGCCACGACTGACAACAATGACTGAATCTGCAACTGCATCTCCAGCATCTTCCTCGATAGGGCCTCATTGCTCTGTCACAATCCCTCTATTACGACCTCACTCTGGGCACCAGAAGATTCTCCCTCTGACTGGGGAGTAGTCCTCTTCACCGGACGCTTAGGCGGCATTCTAAATAAACAATAAACGATCTATCAATACCTAGTGTAACCTACTAGTCTTATAACTTAGTTTAGACATTCAACCTTAGATACTTGCTCATGCTGCTAGCTTGCTCTGGGATTTAAAATAAATGATGGTATGTCCTACTTAGGGCAAAAAACCCTCATCTTTATGACTCTTATGCCTATTATATGAGTACATGAATGATTACATTTTATTTCAAATCTTGTGTTTACATATGTCATCATGTAGATCTTTAACTTGGCACGTGTGCTTATGCAATGATATGTTATGCATGCTGTGTTATGCATTCTAAAAAGGTCTTAATGCATGTATGAGCGGCGTACACATATAATGTTATGCATCCCATACTACATAACATTGTATGTAACGAAAAATAAAACATGTTAATGGGCATCCATGTGGGTGTGGTTATGCATCCCATACTACATAACCGTCACATGTTGCCTCCTATGGTGGATCCATATACAAACACATATTTATGCATCCCATACTACATAATATCCCCCGTATACTTCTAATCATGCTTATGAGTATAGTGTTCATGCTTCATCCAAGACATACTGATGACACATCGGTGTGTGTATGATATGACACTAAATAAATAACACTAACAAGGGAAGGTTTCCCGACCAATTGTCAAGCAACCTCCCTCTGATATCAAATGTCACAACCCGCATTTTCACCACAACGATGAAATATCAGAGTAAGGGAAAATGCGCGTCATGATTCCATGTGTAAGACCCCTTTTTTTGCAACAACCACCGGGGTCTTAGGCCCAGAACCACCGTTTTGCGGTGACACCATCCTCCAGGATTATCGACACCACAAAACGCTGATTCTGCCGGCCATCTCAATCACCATCGACTGAAGAAGTAGTAATAAGGACATAAGTGTCCAAGGCCACAATATCAAATAAAGAGAAAATCACAACA
Source organism: Platanthera zijinensis (assembly GCA_039513925.1). NCBI lineage: Eukaryota > Viridiplantae > Streptophyta > Magnoliopsida > Asparagales > Orchidaceae > Platanthera > Platanthera zijinensis. The sequence continues at coordinate 205,207,760 of CM077079.1, read as the reverse complement.
TCATATAGTCCACAACATAACAGTCTAAAGTAAATGGTAAGGTAAAATAGGAAAAGCGGGCTTATGCCCAGTACATGTAATCCTCACTACAAGTCACTCGCGGAAGCAAAACTAAAACTAAGTGTCACCGTAACTGTCACTGAAACGAGAGCACCCAAGCTAGACTGGCCCATCTCCACCGACTTCGTACTCTGCTGGTACTGTATCTCTGGGTGCTTCTTCCTTTTCGGCCTATAGTCGCTGCCTCGCAATCCATGTCAACGTCTACGTCTTCGGCCTCCTGGCTGCTGAGATGGTGAGAGCCCACCCATCATGGGGCATTCGACCCGTGTATGTCCCGGCTGGTGACAATGGTAGCACGGCTGTGGGGTCAACTCTGTCGGAATCCGCAAAACTCGTGTCTCTTCCATATGGTACACCTAAAATGTTGTGGTTCGAAAACCGTTAGTCTAAAAGACTAAGTCCTATCATCCCCCACCCCTCCCCCATGGCTCCTAGGCACCGGGCAGAAAGGAGTGAAAAGGAGGACCAAGAGCAGGGTGTAATCAAGTAGGTGACATCTACCCTAAGGAAAAAAGGAGGCAGGGGTATCACAATAATTAAATATGAGTAAATAAGTGTCTAACAAAAGTAAACAGTAAGGAGTATCAAGAAAGTAAAAGCAACAAGAAATGTAACCATTGATTTATTGGGATTACCCCTATAGACCAAGGGGTCGTTTTGTATGGCCAATCGTATAAAATGTCTCATACCATTTTATACATTAGGTGTCAGGGGTTAAATATAATGATTATGCTATGACGTGCAAGTATGTTATGGTATGCACATGCAAGTGCAACTGACACACACGACTCTATGTGCACAGACCTTTAGTTCCCCTTTTTTGGAGTTAGCTAAACTCCCAGGAGCCTCCGTCGTGGCAAAACAAAGACAGTGGGTTGGGCCTCTCCACTCCTAGACTGGTAATCACACTACTCAGCCTAGCCCCTCTCGTACGTTTCCATACTATTCCTAGCAAACCAGTTAGCCTCCCGAGTCAACGTACTGACGACGGTGTGATCGATCGTCCAATACCGAGGACCCACCACTATTATTCACATGCAACCATGACAGTTTATATCTAACTATAGTACCGAGCCTCCAGCTCTCTAGACTACCGAGTCTTCTAGTTCACCAAGTTCCCGAACATCCAGCACCCCGGACTTCCAAGTCTATACCAAGTTCCCGAGCATCCAGCTCCCCAGACTTCCAAACCTATTCCAAGTCCCCGAGCATCCATCTCCCCGGACTTCTAAGTCTATACCAAGTCCCCGAGCATCCAGCTCCCCGGACCTCAATCAACCAGCAAACCCATCCATCATGGGTCTATGTTATCCATTCACTACCTATTTATCTCATTATGTGTATAAGTGAGAGTGGAAGGTGAAGCTATAATGAAGGTTGCTCTTGTCCATATTAAACCTAAGATTTAAGGTTAACCCTGGACTTCCCGAGGTCTACCCGGTGAGGGGCTCGCAGCGGTACTAGGAACCATGATGGGATGAAGCCCTAAGTTCCCTTTCCAAGGCACTTACTGTTATTGATTTCTACCCTTGATCAAACCTCTCTTTTATTTTAGTGTGACTACCCTAAGTGTGTTTAAGCTCTCCGAGTTAACCTATTTCAGACCTATCCACTACATGCAAACCATGCTAAGCTACATGGGGCTCCCATTAGGGGGTACCCTAATTACTCTTCCAATAGATCCCTAACAATTGTTGGGAGTCTACCATGACCTATTAAGACTAAATCCCGAGTCTCATAATTTTCCTAATTATGTGGGCATTTAATTTAATTAACCCTAGACTCCAAATGCCCTACTTTGAACATGAAGTGCTCTCTAAATTTAGAAACAAATCACCACAAAATTATGATAAATACTAAGTGACATTTAAACAGTAAATCCAAGGTTTGAGAATTTTCAGAGGTGATTAGAACTACCTTCCATAATTTAGAACTTAAGGACAATAATCCCATCTAGTGAAGAAAAGGCCATCAATATTGTTCTAAATATTATAATAAAATTCCAGTAGGACTATCATGGCCTAAAAACACCCTAGAAGTAGTCTCATAATTTTTACAGTGAATAGTAGCCCCTAATTTAATTTATAACCATTAATTCCATAACCATTGGTTAATGAAGCAAGTACTGTAAAAGCTCATCTAATAATTATAAAAAAATTCCAGAAGTCTGACAACGATCTAAAATAAACAGTAACTAAGTTTACAATTTTTATCACACCTAAGGGGCTCAAAATCTAATTAAATATAAACTTCCAAATTTATAGACTTGTGAAGTAAGTACTAGTTTTATACATCTAAAAATCATGGAAAAATTTCAGGATAATTATAATGGTCAGAAACACTTACTGACCTAATTTCATAATTTTCTTGATAATATTGGGGCTCTGCTTCTATTTTTGATCAGAAACCATAAATCATAATTTTATGAAGCAAGTACTTGAAACAGTCATCCAAAAATTTAAACAAAAGTACATAGGGTTCTATCATGATATAAAATGTCCTATTCCAATGTCTCATAATTTTGCAATAAACATAAACTTCACAATCAACATAATAATCTTTAAGGGCACATCTAAGGTTGAAAAGGAAGTACTTATTTTATTAGCCCAAAAATTCCACCAAAATTATTTTAGGAATATTTCTACCATAGAACTACCCTGCCCAAATTTCAAGTGATTTTAAAGTGATCTGATAGCCTAATACTCAAAATTAGGTTTGGTGCCCTAAACAAGGGTTAGGGTTTTAGGGGGTTAAAGGCTTACAAATTCCCTAAAATTTTAACCAGAGGACTATACCTACCCTATGGTCCTCTCCACAAATTTTAACCTCATTCCAAGGTCATTTGACCCCATGAACTTCAAACCTTAAAAATCTCCATAAAAGGAGCCTACCCTAGGGTTCTAGGGCTACCCTACCGCGAACCACCCCAAATCCAATTGGAGGGTGTTACATGCCATATAAAATCAGTGACCAAAATATCAGCCTCTGTTGAGGGTATTTGATAACTCAAACACCAAAAAGAGTACTTTTACCTAAATAACCCTATAAGGATAAACCAAGGGTTGGATCAATACCTGACCAAAACATCTCCAAATGAGATGAGATTTTACCAGAGCCCTAATATGCTCTCTAATACCACCCACCCTAATTTGGGGGGAATTTGAGATGTTTAGGACACCTAATTAATTTATTCATGGATTATTAAATTTTAAAAAAAACTATAGGAACAATGTTCTCCAAAAATTCCCATTTTTGAATATGTTTTAGTTATAGGTAAGAGTGACACCCATCCAAAATTTCAAGTCATTTGGATGGCTGGATTGGTGGGGGCACTCAAACCAAGTTCTGATCAAGCCTATGTATAGACCCCACCAAAATGGGTGTTGTGGTCAAACCACTTACCTAAATGGGTTGAAATTAATTTTAAAATAATATAGACTCGAACGCCTACAACTTTCGTGACTAGCCTTTTTTCCTAAATTGGCCCTTAAGGGCTTCATTTGGTAACATCAAAAGGTGTGTTAAAAAGGGGATAATAAATCATTATATATAATAAATGAATAATAATAAAATGATACTGTTCATCTCCACTTCCAAACAGAACCCGTAAAAATGCCCTAAATACCTGTAGCTTTCCATCTCCCATTGTCGGCCACCCGGCTACTTCCCTGGACAGCAACTGCCACCACTACCTACATTGAGGTGGTGGCAATCGCGGGGCGGTGGTTTGGCCGCCGAAGGTGGTGGTTTCCGGCGAACCCGAAAATCCATTTTCATGGATTTTTCCATGAAAACTAGAATTGGATTTGGCTCGGTTGAGCTCAAATCTTATCTCTAAAGATTTCTAAGATCTAACCCATGAAGGAGTAGAGGAGGACCTTTTTTTGGGGTTCGACGACGGCGGTGGCGGCGGTTTGCTGTAGCGTTTTCCTCTCCGACAAACTTGCCTGATTCCTCGTTCTTCCACCAAAACCATTGATCTCATATGCAATTTTGACTGACAAGGACGTTTTGAAGGAGATGGAATAGTCAAAAATGAGAATAGGGGGCTGCATATGTGGTTTTATATTTTTCATGGGAGGGAAGGTGAAGGGGTGGTTGGCCATGGTGGTTGGGCTCCTCTCATTAGTGTTGGATGGCTGGAATTGATTGCATCTTCATCCCAAGAGGTAAGGGAGAAGAATGGGAGCAATGAGGAGATTAATGGAGTGACCTATGGTCTCCCTCCATAACTCCACTCTCTCTTTCTTCTTTCTCTCTCCTCCATTAAAAAGAAAACTCCCATTTTCTCTCTCCTACTCACCATGAACGAATTTGCTCATCTCCCTAGCTTATTGGCAGCCCATAAAATCATTATTAATAATTAGGATGGGGTTAGCCCAAGTGGGGGAAATGGGCTTGAGCTTGAGTTAGCCCATTTGGACTAATTTGACTTAAATCTTAAATAGAGTTGTCCTAGGTCAACTTGACCATTTGGGTTGATCCAAATGGGTCCTTGGTGACCAATTGGCCTCCCCTAAGGTCTAGGTAGGGTTGTCTTGGAACCTTGGAGGTCACTTGTCCCTTGGTAAGGGCACTTTGACCTTTTTAGGGCTAAGGTTGACTTGGGTCAACTTAGCCTCTTTAGTTGATCCCAATGGGTTTTTGATGACCCATTGACTTCACCCTAGGTCTGGGAAGACCTAGGTATGGTTGGTTGGGAACATTAGGGACACATTGCCCTTAGTTAGGGCACCTAGCCCATTTTAGGCCTAGGATGATCTTAGGTCAACTTGGCTACCCAGGGTTGATTCCAATGGACCCTTAGGGCTCTAATGGACCTTCAAATAGTTTATGGATGTTGTGGTGAGGTCATGGAGTCATTTTGAAGCCCTATGGTCATCTTAAACTAGTGTTTAGAATTCTACTATTTGCAAACCATGGTGATCTCCACCTTCATGCCTAAGCTCACTTGGGCTTCTTGGGCTTCTTAGGGTTTTGTCATGACCTAGTCATGACCAACCACTCCTAGGGGTCTAGCTGGAAATGGGATGTTACACTACGTCTGCAGGGGATAACTGCAGACGCTCAGGCAACACTCCGACTCAATACTGAATTATGATTTAAATGTTTTTATATAAGAAGTTTATTTTAGGTTAGGAAATTAGCCGTATCCCTCGGCTTAGTGGCACACGAGTCCACCAGAAGAAAAGTAGTTAAACACAGCGGAAAATACTATAGTAAATAGGTTAGGCATCCTACATGAGTCTAACATCCAAAAAAACTCAAGGCATGCATTACACTAAATTTATAATAATGATATTGAAGTAGTTTGTACGGAATTTAAATATAGTGATTTAGAGTTTTAAAACATGATGCACATGATATAGTAATAATGGTTTCTTTTATAATTAAAAATACCTATAGGCATCCTAGCATAAATCCTTTCTAGAGAGCAAGAACTACTAACACAAAAGTAGGCACTAGCAATTAGCAAAATATCCAAGAACAACAATAAACAATCAGTGGGCGTCAAACACCAGACACGAACCCACTAAAAGTTCTCAAGTCTTAACCAAATAATAAGAGCACCAAAAGCTACCTCGCAAACACGAGGCACAAACAGCGACAACACAACTCAACCGCACAACCAACTACAACCCTGGACCTGAGGCATTCAAAAGAAGAACACCTCAGCAAGCAAAAAGTACAAGTGTCAAGAGTATAAGTTGTTGGGTACATTGGAAAATATGTACCAGATTTAGAGAAGCCTCGCCTAACTCAATGGTATACATCAAGGTGTATTTGATAGAATGTTGAGTTTCAGTGTGCAGGTTTAAGAAAATGCAAGAAAAAATTCTAAGTACAAGTGTCAACACCCAGGAGAAGTTGTGTCGACACCTGAAGCAGGATCTGTGTCGACACCCAAGAGTTATGTCGACACTAGAAGCAAGACTGTATCGACACACGGGACTTGTGTCGACACACACTCAACGCCATCTATCAACAACAACTATACTGAGTCTGGAAGGCCTGTGTCTATACACAGGACATATATCGACACACACTCAACGTCATCTATCAACAACAGCTATACTAGGTCTGAAAGGCTTGTGTTGACACACAGGACTTGTGTCGACACACACTCAATGACATCTGGACACACACTCAACGACATCTGGACATACACTCAACGACATTTGGACATACACTCAACGCCATCTATAAGCATCAGCTATATCGAGACCAGGAGCAGTTGTGTCGACACACATGACTTGTGTCGACACATACAACAGAAGATGTGTCGAGAAGATAAAGAATGATTGTGTCGACACATTGGAAGTTGTGTCGACATCATCAAGAATTGTGTCGACACTTGGTCTATTTGAGTTGACACATTTGAAGTATTTTGCTGACTGTTCCCTACTGTGATAGAAGTTTAATGAAGGGTCAGTTGTCACGACTGAAGACTTGACAACTGTCATAAGAAACAAGACTGACATATCTGTCAGTACTGTCAGAAGACCATTATAAACCGGATCAGCCTGAAATCGTGGATGAACTCTATATAAAGGGCTAATCCATAACAATCAGATAAGAACAATACATAACAGAATCAAGAGAAGAAATAACTAACTCAACAGAGATTGAGAACCAGTGAGGGGGAGCAAGAGGCAAACCCAGAAGAAGGCAGATCCTGAAAAGTTTGCAAGTAAAATTAAGATCTGATTTTGAATTCAAGAAGGAAGCTGATTGAAGATCAACCTTATTTTGTTCAAAATCAAGAAGCTTTGAAGAAGCTAAGTTAGGTTGGATCTAGAGTATTCAGTTCAATCAAGAACTGATCAAGAAGTTCTCACCCTTTTATCTGTTGAAAAAGGTGAAGTTTATTTTCTTAAACAAACTTTTATTTGTAAGATCTGTTATAGATCTGAGTTGTAAGCCTAAATTTATAAAGGCTGAGGTAGGGCTTAGTGCCTTAGGTGTAGGACTTAAAGAAGTCTGAGTTGTAGGCCTGGAGATAAAGGCTGAGGTAGGGTTGTTGCCTGAGGTAGGATTCTTAGGAAGAATCTGAGGTAGGACTTGAAGAAGTCTGAGTTGTAGGAACCTATCAGGTTCTGAGTTGTAAGATCTGTGGATCTGATCTAGTGGAAGAATGTTTGGCTGAATCCAGTTCTCTACTGGATAGGAGAAGGGGGAAAGTGGACGTACCCATAACTTGGGAAACCACTATAAATTTTGCTGTATTGTGATGTGTATTTTCTGTGATTATTTTTGTGATATTTGTGTTGTGTTAATTGCCTTAATTATTAAAAAGGATTAGAACCTATTCACCCCCCCCCCTTTAGGTGTTTAGGCTCTTGAAATCAAATCTTTCAAGTGGTATCAGAGGGAGGTTGCTAAAAAATAGACCTAACAATCTGAGTAAATCTCCAAGGCAATTAACAATTAGCCAGAATGGGTTCAAATGAGAATCAGAAGGAATTTGGATCCATGAAAATGCCCATCTGCATGAAAGAAAACTTTGGGATATGCAAAGAAAGTGTCAGATTGTTCATGGAAGCATCTGATCCTAGAATCTACATCACAGTACAAGAAGGTCCTTTCATTCCAATGAATATATCAGCTCTTGATGCTAATCTCAAAACCCCAAAGAGCTATTCTGAAATGACTAAGGATGAGATCATTCTAGCAACTTTAGACAAGAGAGCACAAAATATAATTGTGAGTGCTATAGATGATGCCACATTTCAGAATTTGTTACATTTCAAAACATCCATGGAGATGTGGGACAGCTTGATTGTATATATGGAGGGAACTGAAGAAGTTAGAGAGGATAGGAAATCTATGTTGAATCAAGAATATGAAAGCTTCAGACAAGCTAAGTCAGACAGCATAGCAGAAGGTTACAAGAAGTTCTTTAGAATTGTAAATGAGCTGATGACCTATGGAAGAGTCTTTAGCACATATGAATTGAATGATAAGTTTCTCAGGTCACTGACTAAGGACTGGGATACAAAAATATTTGCCATCAGAGAGGTGGCCAGGCTTGTTGATACACCTCCACCAACCTTATTTGGAAAATTGCTATCTTATGAGATGCTGCTCACTACAAGAAAGGAGGAGGAGAAAAGCAGTAGGTCTGAGTATAGAGACAAGTCAGTAGCCTTCAAAGTTAAAGCCACAAAAAAGGATAGGAGAATGTCTTCTTCTCCACCCAGAAGAAGTGTTGAGGCTGAAGCAGAAAATCCTGACATCAGTACATCAGACAGCCACAATTCTGATGAAGACTTTGCTATCTTTACAAGGCAGTTTCAGAGGTTCATGAAGAATAATAAATGGAGAACCAAGCCATCTTCATCCTTCTTCAAGGATTATTATTACAAAAAGAAGAAGAATTCTAAGGAGGACATGTATGTCTCTAATCATAGTAAATAAACTACATGTAAAATTGTTTGTTATTGCTGCAACAGGCCTGGACATGTCATAGCTGACTATCCTGATAAGAGAAAGGAGACTAAGGATAAGAAGAAGCTTTAAAATAAGGGCAAGAAGGAGAAATCATTTGTTGCCCAGAAGCAGAAGAGTTTGACTGACTCTTCATCCTCAAAATCTTGAGAAGAGGATGATGCAGAAGCTTATATTGGGTTGTTTACAATAGAAGAGGATTCTATGGAATCAGAATTCTTACAAATGCTGGATTCCATAAATGGAGGTAAAGACTATTGTTGTAGAGAGCTGATGGCTCTTTCAGAAGAAGATCAGTGCCAGGATCAGCCTGGTCCAAGTAAGATATACAGTCCATCCTTAGCTTCTGATTATTTTACTGGATCAGAATCAGAAGCATCAACATCAAGAGATGTGGATGGTTCTGAATCTGAGGGGGATGTACATCAATTAATTGATGAGTATGGTGGTTGTTGCAAGCTCTTAAGAGAAGCAAATTCCTTATCAAGATGCAGGATGAGTAAATTGAATCTCTCAAACTGGCTGCATCAGATTCATCAAATATGTTGGATTTGAAATTGAATGAGGTTGTTAAACTGAAAAACATAACTGTTATTCAGATGGGCATAATCTCCTTCAAAGAAAATCACATCAAAAATCTGGAAGCAATACTCCAGAAAGAAAAAAGATCTAGTGGCTAAATTTTCAAAACCAAAGTCTGTCTTGCCTTTAATAGATAACTTCATATCTCAAAAAGGAAAGACAGGACTAGGCTTCAAGGAAAGAACAAGGGCAGCTAATTCTCAAGGAAAAAGCAAAGGCCCAATTCAGCCACTAGCTATGAAACCCCCTATTTCTTTTAGAAAAGTGATGCAACCTACTAACAGGTACGATCATGACCTCACTCATGGTCACTGTTAGTATGGTGATCTCAATGGCAAGGGTGCATATGCTAATAGGCCAACCTATAAGCAAATCCATCAGGTTCTTAAGGAATCCTTGGGGTATGCTGCTCTAGCACCTACACTTTAAAGGAATACTAGCAACAATGTTATGAAGCCTGTACTTAAGAAAAAGTACAATAGATTTGAGTGATGGTGTTGTGGTAAGGTGGGACACTTTGCCATTGATTGTTGGTTCAATACTAGTATTCAGAATAAGACCAGTTTACCTGTCAGAAAGGCTGCAGGTAAGCATGTCAGATTTCAAGCTAACCTTAACCTAAGACCCAATAACTATTTGGGTTCTAAGGATAAGTAAATCTTTATTTGATGCAGGTGAGTCCAAGTAGTCATACCCCTATATGATACTTGGATATTGGATGTTCCAGGCACATGACTGGAATAAGAAGGATGTTGAAGGACTATTCTCCCATAGAGAATGGACCCAAAGTAATCTTTAGTGGATCTGAAAAAGGTGTCATCAAAGGGTTTGATAACATTTCTAGTAACTTTATCTGTGTCACTCAAGTGGCTTATGTGAAAGGTCTAAAACATAACCTAATTAGCATAAGTCAACTAAGTGATCATGTGTATGACACCTCTTTCCTCAAGGGTGAGTGCCAAATAAAGAGGTCAAGTGATCAAGAGATCATTCTTACTGGCACTAGGAAAGGGAATATATATTATCTTAACCTTGATTGTGAGTATAACAACTCACCTATCTGTCTAGTTGCAGATTAGAAAGCATCACAGTGTGTCCAATGGCACAAGAGGCTAGCTCATCTGAACTATAAGTCAATAGGATAATTATTTAGTATGGAGCTAGTGTGGAATGGTCCTCAGGTCAAGTGCATTAAAGAGGGTGTTTGTTCAGCTTGCTAAAAGGGCAAACAGACCAAGAGCTCTTTCCATGGACTTGATACCAAAGATTCAGTGAGATATCTATATCTCCTACATATGGATTTATTTGGTCTTATGCCAATTCATAGTCTAGGTAGGAAAGCATACACATTAGTAATTGTGGATGACTATTCTAGATTTACATGGGTTTTTTCTTGAAGCAGAAATCTGAAACCCCTACTGTCTTCCAGACTTTTGTTAGACAAATTCAAAATGAAGTTAACAATTTAGTGGTCAAAATCAGAAATGATCATGGAAATGAATTTCAGTCTGAGTGTATGACAAAGTTCTTTGAAGAACTTGGGATTCATCAGGAGTTCTCCTCACCTAAAACTCCCCAACAAAATGGAGTTGCTGAAAGAAAGAATAGGACTCTAATTGAGGCAAGTAGAACACTACTAAGTGACACTTCTCTCCCTGAATACTTCTAGGCTGAGGAAGTAAATACTGCATGTTATGTACTCAATAGAGCTTTAATCAATAAAATACATATGAAGACTCCCTATGAGATTATGAAAGGCAGAAAACCAAACATTTCCTAATTTAGAATCTTTGGTAGCAAATATTATGTCCTAGTTAATGGTAAGCACTACCAATCTAAGTTTGCTATCAAATCCCTAGAATGGATATTTGTTGGGTACAACAATAACAGTATGGCATACAGAATCTACAACTTGACTACACAAGTTGTAGAAGAATCTGTCTATGTAGTATTTGATGAGTCTAAGTTAATTAACAGTGAACTATCTAGCACTTCTGGTAGCTCTACAGGTTTAAAGGAAAGGATGGACAAGATGACTATTAGTGAAGACCAACCTGTAAGACTGGATGAAGAAAAGGATGGATACTGTCCAGGGGGAGTACAAGACTCTCTGGATGAAGATGAAGACAATGAAGTGCATCAAAATGAGGAAAGTGAAGAAGGCAAAGAGGTTGACAGATTTCCTCCAGCTAGAAGACACTTGAAGGATCATCCTGCACACCAAATCATTGGTGATGGAAGCCAGGGAGTTCTAACCATAAGCAAAAGCATGAACACAATTCTATGCACAAGCTTTCTATCACAGATAGAACCTAAGAAGTTTGAAGAAGCCATGCTAGACACAAACTGGATTGATGTCATGCAGGAAGAGCTGAATCAATTAAGAAGATGTAAAGTCTGGGAGTTAGTTCCTAAACTAAAGGATCACAATGTTATAGGAACCAAGTGGATCTATAGGAATAAACTAGATGAGAATGGCACCATAATCAAGAACAAAGCCAGACTGGTAGCAAAGGGCTACAGATATGAAGAAGGGATAGACTTAGATCAAACTTTTGCCCCAGTGGCAAGGTTGGAAGCAATAAGACTGTTCCTGGCTTATGCAGCTTTTTAAGGGTTCAAAGTATTCCAAATGGATGTCAAGTCAGCTTTTCTGAATGGAGACTTGAAGGAAGAAGTATATGTAGAACGGCCATCAGGTTTTGTTGATTCTCATTATCCCAACTATGTATATAGGCTTAAGAAAGCTCTATATGGATTGAAACAAGCCCCTAGGGCTTAGTATGAAACTTTGTCTGCTTTTCTTATTGAGAATAAATTCTCAAGAGGGAAAATTGACAGGACTCTATTATTTAGGGAATCTAAAGGCAAGATCATACTAGTCCAGATATATTTTGATGACATTATCTTTGGATCTACTGAAAACAACCTTTGTAGTAAGTTTGCCAAACTTATGCAAGGGAAGTTTTAGATGAGCAGCATGGGTGAGCTGAAATTCTTCTTGGGACTCCAAGTTAGACAGACTGATGATGGATTGTCCATATCTCAATCTAAGTTCACCAAGGAGTTAATTAAGAAATATGGCATGGAGTCAGCCTCCACCATGAAAACTTCAATGGGAACAAGTAGGCCTATAGGCAAAGATGAAGCAGGAAAACATGTTGATGAGTCTTTGTATATAGGGATAATTTGTTCCCTACTTTACTTGACTACTAGTAGACCTGACATCATGTATGCTACATGTGTCTATGTTAGGTACCAAGCTTTCCCAAAGGAATCTCATTATACTGTTGTCAAGAGAATTTTGAGATATCTTAAGGGCATACCTAATCTAGGTCTTTGGTACCCTAAGAATAGAGATTTTTTACTAACAAGTTTCTTAGATGCAGACTTTGCAGGCTGCAGAGAAGACAGAAAAAGTACCACTGGAACATGTCAATTCCTAGGTGGTAGGCTGGTGTCATGGAGCAGCAAGAAACAAACAAGTGTGGTTATTTCCACTACTGAATCAGAATATGTAGTTGCAGGCAGCTGCTGTGCTCAGTTATTATGGATAAAACATCAACTTGAAGATTATGATATCAAGGTAAGTAGAATTCCATTATTTTGTGATTCTACTAGTGTTATTTTTATTGCTAAAAAACCTATTTCACATAGTAGAACTAAGCATATAGAAATTAGATTTCATTTCATTAGTGAACATGTTGAAAAGAGAGACATAAGTCTAGAATTTGTCAACACTAACAACCAAATTGATGATATATTTAAAAAACCTCTGGATAAAAGTAAGTTCAATAATTTTAAAATTAAATTAGGTATGTTAAACCAAGAATAAGGTGATAGGTCAACATAAAATTTTTCAAGTGCTATCAGTAAGTCCAAAATTTCTCAAGAAATTTTGCCTAAGTTAGAAAGTTGTGTCGACACATGCTAACTGTATCGACACTATCATTTAGTTGTGTCGACAAAGAAAAGAATTGTGTCGACACAGAAATAGTATCTGTGTCGACAGAAAAGTTGGTGTCGACACAACTCTGTCGAGACCTTGTATTAGTATATTTTTTTGTCGACACACAAAAATTGGTGTCGACACTCTCTGTCGATACTTTGATAGTCTGTGTGGACACTTGCACAAGTATGTCGACACATAGACGTGTCGACTACACCGAAATTTTGTCGAGACCTAGGTCATCTCTGTCGACACATATAAAATTTGTCGACTAGTAAATTTCCTAAGTTAGGCGCGTCTTTTGACCTACCCTTTACAAGTACACTATAAATAGGAGAAGACAAAATCTGGTCGACTGTGCTTTCAAAATTCTCGACCCTAGACTTTGTGTCGACAAAGAAATTCTCCTGACGACACTCTTTTCTTCTCTCTCGTTCATCAATGGAGCCGCAACATGACGACAAGGTCAATGAAGGATACAAACTGATACGTAAGGCGTTTGAGATTGCCTCGCCAAAAATCAAGGGTGTGATTACCCTAATCACAGAGAATGGCTTGGAGTATTTGGTCTCTTAACCGTCAAGGATATGGAAGAAAGAAGTTCTTGAATTTTACTCATCTACAACTATGGATTCTCAAGGACAGAAGATGAAGTTCATTATTAACGGTACAAGGGTAAGACTCTCACACAAAATAATCAGGAAATCGCTTCAACTCCCCAAGGTAAAAGAAGATGATGAAATTACTCCATCCATGACAAAGGATGGACTCAGATGGTGTGGGCTGGATCCAAATACTAAGATAGGATCCTTAATTACAAGGAAGGGAATGAACTCCCAAGGTAAATTTCTATCAGAGATTATAGGCAAAGTAATTCTCTGCAAGACAGGAGGACATGATAGGATCTCTGCCTATATGTTCAAACTTATGATCAGAGTAATATTCAAAGTGAAAACAGACTGGTCATCTGTAGTTTTTGACAAGATTTAAAAAGTGTTAAGAAGCCTAATCTGGGTAGGATATTGAGCTTATATCTGGCTTCCAGCATCTCAAATGTAATAAATCAAATTCTAGGATCTAAGATAAATCACATGAGGAGAATGGACTTGATAATTCTATCCAGATGGGATAGAGTCTTAACCAAAGAAGTTTCCACCCCACAGAAATCTGTGAAGAAAGATAAGAAGAAGAAAACTACTAACCAGGAAGCAGAATCTTCCAGTGATTCTGAAGAATTAGTTGTCTTCAGGTCAGATGAACAACAACAAGGAAAATCTCCCACACCACACCAAGATAAAGAAGCTCAAGTTCAAGGGGAGAGCAGTCTACTACCAGAGAAGCAGATGGTCTCCACTCCAGGGGGAGACAACACATAGACTATAATTGTTTATGAACCTGAATAATCACAGCTGCCTGCCCAAGGGGGAGGTATTGCTAAAGCTGCACTAGAGAGTGAAAATTACACTAATATTGTTATGGAAATAGTATCAGAAATCAACAATGAAGTACAAGTCAATACTGAGAAAGAAGCACAGGATGTGCAAGTGTCAAACCAAGCTCAAGATGAGCAAGTCCACTTCTCCAGTTTTGAGAAGTCCCTGGACAAAGATCTTGATGTCTAGGGGGAACCATTAGTTCCAAAAGACAACCTTGTTCCTCTTGTTAAGATGCAGTAAGAGTTCACTTTGGAAGAATTATTCCCTGACTTCAATGAAACAAGGACTGAGGGGGAGCACCAAAGGATTGAGAAAGAGATACAAGAAACTGAGGGGGAGATGTCTCAGCATGCCCCTACTGATAAGGAAACTGTGAATATACAAAGCTTATCACAATCTTCTGATGATTAAGAAGCCTCGATGGCTAAGAAAAGGAAGCTGGTTGCTATCAGGAAATGGAGCACAGGCTATAAGAAAGCCTTACAAACAGTCTCTCAACCATCTGCTCAAGGGATGGACTTCAGTTCACTGATGGTACAACTACAAGTAAAGTTAGATGAGCAAAGACAATCTTTGGAGAAGTATGTGGATGAGACACATAAAGAACTGCAGTTCCAGCTAGCTCAAGAAATTAAATCCATCTTATTTGAAGTAAATGTGAATAAGAAAGAGATGACAGATTGCTTCCACAAGGGAGGTAATGTTGTAGTATATCTGGCTACCCAACAACAAGAAATGAAGACTACAATTGAATACATTGCAGTCAAGTAAGGATATATTCTAGAAAATCAATTCAGATCAAATGAAAATCTCAAGGACTCACATGATGAAATTCTCACAAAAATTGGAAGTATAGCCACTGATGTGAAAGCTGAACTTTCTAAACAAATTAAAGATGATCTAGCTGCTGTCCACACAGCCATTGAAGCTTCTCAAAAGGCTATTTTTGATCACCTGAACAAATTCAGTGCCTACTACAAAGAAGGTACTGAATATCTGGTTGATCAGGTAAGGTTTCAAAAGAATGATCTGAGAGATCATATAGCCTGAGAAGTCATAAAGGGGGAGAGGATATTAGTCAAAGCAACCTCTGACCATGCTAAATGGGTATCTAATACCATCATAGCTACCCTTGGATTTCCACCACTGTGTGATGAAGATAATACTGCTGAATCTAGTGTTCAACCTGCTCATATTGAAGGTGTTCAGCAAGAAGTTGCACAGGTTATCTATCCTCCAGTAGATTTTGAAATAGTACAGCAGGAAGTTCAGAAAATGTATAGCCCTCCACAGGAGGCACAGAATGTCATTATTGAAAAATTTGAAATGTTTATAGCTGCTATAAAAGCTCAGAAAGAGGTCCAGCTTTCTAAGAAAAGATTTAGAGAACAGGCAGAATTGAATCCTGACTTTGAGCAGTGGAGTCCTACTTCTAGGAACATTATTTTTACTGTGTGTAAAGCTGTGAAAGATAAGATGCATGATAGAAGCAAATGGTACTCTAACCAAGAATGGAGCAAGTATCAGAAAAGGCAAGATGTAATACATCAGCTCAGAAAGGATATCAAAGCTGAAAGGTTACCTGCTAACTCTGTGGAGCCTAGAAAGTACTTTCCAAAGCCTTTTCATTACTTTGAAAGGCAGAAGATTAAGGCTGAAGAGCTCAAAAAGAAAGATCTAAAAGGGAAGAAGCCAGCTGAAGATTCTGAAGCAAATGTCCAAGCTAAGATCAAGTCTGGAAAAGGAATAGTGATTAAGGAGCTTAATTAATCTTAAGATAGATAGGCTAGTGTTAAGACCTATGTAATTTTCTGTTCCTTTAAGAATTCTATAAAGCTACACTACTTTTTGATTAATGAAGATATCATATTCTGTGATGATATTAATTGTTATTTGTATTTACAAGTTACCCTACTATGAATTGAATGTATAAATCTAATTCTTTGTTTTATTATGTGTGGTGTATATCATTGACTAAGGGTTATGACTTCTCCAAATAGGAGGAAACTGTTGGGTACATTGGAAAATGTATACCAGATTTGGAGAAGCCTCACCTAACTCAATGGTATACATCAAGGTGTATTTGATGGAATGTTGAGTTTCAGTGTGCAGGTTTAAGAAATGCAAGAAAAATTTCTAAGTACAAGTGTCGACACCTAGGAGAAGTTGTGTCGACACCTGAGCAGGATCTGTGTCGATACCCAGGAGTTATGTCGACACAAGAAGCAAGACTGTATCGACACATGGGACTTGTGTCGACACACACTCAACGCCATCTATCAACAACAGCTATACTGAGTCTGGAAGGCTTGTGTCGGCACAAGGGACTTGTGTCGACACACACTCAACGCCATCTATCAACAATAGCTATACTGAGTCTGGAAGGCTTGTGTCGACACACGGGACTTATGTCGACACACACTCAATGTCATCTATCAACAAAAATTATACTGAGTCTGAAAGGCTTGTGTCGACACACAGGACTTGTGTCGACTCACACTCAACGACATCTGGACACAAACTCAACGACATCTGGACATATACTCAATGACATCTGGACATACACTCAACTCCATCTATCAACATCAGCTATGTCGAGACCAGGAGCAGTTATGTCGACACACAAGACTTGTGTTGACACATACAACAGAAGCTGTGTCAAGAAGATAAAGAATGACTGCTTCGACACATTGGAAGCTGTGTCGACATCATCAAGAATTGTGTCGACACTTGGTCTATTTGTGTCGACACATTTGAAGTATTTTGCTGACTGTTCCCTGCTGTGATAGAATTTCAATGAAGGGTCCGTTGTCACAACTGAAGACTTGATAGCTGTCATAAGTAATAAGATGGAAATATCTGTCAATACTGTCAGAAGACCGTTATAAACTGGATCAATCGGTAATCGTGGATGAACTTTATATAAAGGGATTATCCATAATAATTAGATAAGAACAATACAGAACAGAATCATGAGGAGAAATAAACGACTCAACAGAGATTGAGAACCAGAGAGGGGGAGCAAGAGGCAAACCCAGAAGAAGGCAAATCCTAAAAAGTTTGCAAGTAAAATTCAGATCTGATTCTGAATTCAAGAAGGAAGCTGATTGAAGATCAACCTTATTTTGTTCAAATTCAAGAAGCTTTAAAGAAGCTAAGTCAGGTTGGATCTAGAGTATTCAGTTCAATCAAGAACTGATCAAGAAGTTTTCACCCATTTATCTGTTGAATAGGATGAAGTTTTTATTTTCTTAAACAAACTTTTATTTGTAAGATCTGTTATAGATCTGAGTTGTAAGCCTAAATTTATAAAGGATGAGGTAGGGCTGAGTGCCTGAGGTGTAGGACTTAAAGAAGTCTGAGTTGTAGGCCTAGAGATAAAGGCTGAGGTAGGGTTGTTGCCTGAGGTAGGATTCTTGGGAAGAATCTGAGGTAGGACTTGAAGAAGTCTGAGTTGTAGGAACCTATCAGGTTCTGAGTTATAAGATCTGTGGATCTGAGCTAGTCGAAGGAAGTTTGGCTGAATAAAGTTCTCGACTGGATATGCGAAGGGGGAAAGTGGACATACCCATAACTTGGGGAACCACTATAAATTTTGGTGTGTTGTGCTGTGTATTTTCTGTGATTATTTTTGTGATATTTGTGCTGTGTTAATTTCCTTAATTGTTAAAAAGAATAAGAACTTATTCACCCCCCTCCCTCTAGGTGCTTAGGCTCTTGAAATCAAATTTTTCATAAGTAAACAAGTATGAAAAGAATTAAACAAAGGAGGGTGTACCAAACCCAACCAAAGGGAAACAGAAAGCTGGAAAAAAAACTACAACAACAATTAACTAAATTTGATCGCATAAAGAAAGGTTAGCCAATAAAATACCTCTGAAAAAAATGCACCAAGTGCGAAAATGAACAAGTCTGATCATAATCAGCCAAATTTAGCAAACTGTGGCATAAACCACAAGAAAACCAACTGACCAAAATACAGCTCGGAAGAGGGAGGATCATTAACACGTGGTATGACTACGTTGTAGGCCAGAGAGAGAGACGACCTCAAGCGCCCTAAACCAATCTCCGGATTCTCAACTGTCTCACAATCGGTACTATGGTCCACAAACATGGCCAAACCGAACCAACCAGAACCAAACAGTCCTGGAAATGAGAAACTAAGCATACCCCCACTGTGATGATCAATAGAAAGAAGGGGCCTCCCGGTTGGGTGGTATGCTAACCACAACCAACCCTTATATCCCCAACATCACCATCTCAAAATCGACACAACACCTAAGTATTACAACACTAAATCAAAGACCACGACCTATAATCGACCTAAACTAAGCGCAACGCATCCTATACTCAACGGCGTCGAAAAAATTTACCCTAGGTGTAAGCCTAAAAAAGATTTAACATCTTTTTCTCTAAAAGAAACATGAACATTAATATAAGATGAAAGTCTTACCATAAGAACTTAGGGAAAAGGAGAGGAAATGAGCCACTTGCCTTGGCTTTACAAGAGAAAGCCTCCAAATCACTCCACGTCGAAGATCGGGGCAAAAGAACACGGGAGGAGTTGAAATCTAAACAAAAATGGCCGAAAAAGGGGGTTAGGGCCGAAAAACCCTAACGAGAAAACTCAAGGAATGGGTAAAAATTACCACGATAGCGTAGCTCTCGGTGAGAGCTTTCCGGATCTATGTTCGGTTGAAGATTTCGAGCACCGGAGCACCGTCGGCGGCCACCGGAAGATTCACGAAATAGAAACTCTCTCTCTCGCTCACTGCTCTTGTTCGGGAGAATAATATCGGCGAAGATGAAGTTCGGTTCTAAAACCTAAGTCTAAGAATATATATATATATATATATATATATATATATATATATATATATATATATATATATATATTATGTTTATAAAAAATTTTTTGTCAAAAATGGGTTATTACGAGCGGTTTTGCGGGAATCAAAAATAGAGGTCTAGGATGGCTCCAAAATGAAAAGTATTCAACATGAAAGTTGTAGATCTCGTCGGGATGAACAAATTTTATGATGACCATTTTTTCGTACAACACCGTTTTGACCCTCAAAACGGTGCCCGAACTCTTACTGTACAGAACCACTCGAGTGAAATGGGTCTACTCGAGAGGGAGGTATCTACTCGAGATGGAGACTTGGGAACTCGAGATAATCATCTGGAACTCGAGAGGATAGGCATAGAACTCGAGTGGATCAATTCTACTCGAGATAAAAGACTTAGAACTCGAGTGGATCAAGTCTACTCGAACTGGACATGAGCTTCTTCAAAAAAATCGAAAATAGCGGTCTAAGATGGCTTCCCATCGACAAGTTGTCAACATGAAAGTTGTAGATCTCGCCGAGACAAACAATTTTAAAGTTGACCATTTTTCCATATAAAGTCGTTTTGACCCTAAAAAATGCGCCCGAACGTAGACTGTACATGACTACTCGAGAGGAATGAAGGTTACTCGAGAATGAGAGCAAAGTACTCTAGAGGAACGTATAATACTCGAGTAAAATCACTAGGACTCGAGAGAATTCAATATTACTCGAGAAAAAAAACAATAATACTCGAGATAAAACAATAGTACTCGAGTAGATCAATGGTACTCAAGTTGAAATCAATAATACAGCTTATTTACGAGCAGTTTTGGGAAAATCGAAAATAGGAGTCTAATATGGCTTCAAATCAAAAAGTGGTCAACAAGAAAGTTGTAGATATTGTTGAGACAAACAAGTTTTATGTTTACCATTTTTTTGATACGACGCCATTTGACCCTCAAAATTGCATCCGAGCGAAATCTGAAACGGGCTACTCGAGAAGAACCATAGCTACTCGGGAAGACTCAGAACGGAAACCCAAACGTGCGCTGAATTAAACGAAACTCTTGCCGAAGGCAAAGACTGACAATACAAATTTAACGGCAAAGTCAAAAACCAAAATCTGACATGCCAATCTCGAGTTATACACTCCTAAACTCTATGACAAAAGTAAATGACACAAAACTACAAACGCGCGTCGAGGCTCCAAAAATGCTCGGGTCACGACGAAACTTGACGAGCAAGTCCAAAATCACTAAACTTAACTTACCAACTTGAAAACTTTCAGTTTCAATGAAAATCCCAAAATCTGGTGAATCAGACCTAACGGACGCGAAAACGCACTAACGGTGCAGCGCCGTCAACACTGCGTAAAAAGGGGTAACGCCCTTACGTCATAAATATAACGATAATAAATCAAATAAAATCATCGAAAAATCGGGGGCGTTACAATACATTTCGGTGCCATGGAGAAAAACTAGACGGATGAAAGTCACCGTAACGGCCTTGCCTTCGCAGATCTGGACTCGGCTCGCGATTTAGACCACTGAAGCACCACCGACAGCCGAATTTCTCTTCTTATTCCTTCCCTTGCTCTCCTCACTCTATTTTTCTTAGAAAGAGAATGATATGGATTGAATGAGAAATAACTCATCAATTCCTACACTTATCCCTTCAGGAAATACCCAGGGTCGTTAGATCTTCATCAAAGGAAACGAACGGCTCAGAATTGCTCTGAAAATGACTTTCCTGGGCCGAACATGGCTTATGACACGCCCGTATCACAGGCTGTATACCTTAAGCAGCACACAACTGACTCAAACCAGACAAGGACACGGGCTTAGACACGCTTGTGTCAAGCTCCTGATATGCCTGTGTCACTTAGTACACGCCCGTGTTGAGGGGCGTGTCCCTCAATCGACACATGACTAACAAATCCTGAAAGGGACACGGGTCCCCAATACGCCTGTGTCAACTTTGACACGCCCGTGTCGACTAGTACACGCCCGTGCTCCAGGCCTTGTACTTTAGTCAAAACCGTCTGGCAGAACCAGAGCAAGACATGGGTATTTGACACGCCCGTGTCACCAATCGACACGCCCGTGTCAGCACCATTCATACCCATATTTCCAGCCGTGTACAACACTAAGCACAGTCAGGCTAATACAGAGTAGGACACGGACCTGGATGTAATACCCCGAAATTTAGTGTTGAAACGGGCAGTGTTTGTACGAAGTTTAGATCTTGGTAGGGTGAACACGGCCTTTGACATGGGTGTGTCATACGGTCGTGTCATGCTTATATTGTCTAGTTAAGGACACGACCTGGGACACGGGCGTGTCCCAGGGCATGTCAGTGCACACAACAAGGGATACAGGCGTGTCACATGGCCGTGTAATTCTCTGGAATATTTTGGGTTTTGTGTCTACTGTGGAACACGGTCGTGTACTGGTTGACACGGGCGTGTCAAATCCGACACAAGCGTGTCATCACCCGTGTCCACCAAGCGACGTGACGGTTGGCATGACGGTTATTGGTGACACGACCCCTTGTCACGGGCGTGTCGAGGACCCGACACCGGTGTGTTAGGTTGGGACACGGGCATGTCCCAACACGTGTCCTTTTCTGTGCTCGATTTTAGTGGCTGGATCGAGGCACACGGCCTGGAACACGGTCGTGTTTAAAGCCTTGTTCGGCCCAGGATTAAAGATTACAGTCTAATCTGAGCCGTTCATTTTCTCTAAATAAAATCCAATGGCCCATATGAGTTCCTGCTTGTGTTTAGTCCGGGATTAGAGGTTTTATTTCCTCATTCCAACCTTAACTCCCTCTTTCTAAGAAGTTAGAGAGAGAAGAGATCAAGGAAGAAGGAAGTGAGGAATCCGGCCGCCGGCGGAGCATCGGAGCACCAATCTGAGAACCGAGACCAGATCCGTGGAGAGAATTCATTTGCGAAGCTTTCTATCTGACTAGTTTTTCATGGCGCCGAAGCGGACTTCAAGGGTAACGATTTTAAACTTGACCACTTGAAGCTTTTCTTCCTTTGCATGGGAAAACCCGCTCCCGTGAGTGTGCGGTGAGTGTGCGGTATTCCTTGGGGTAGATATGTGAAGTCCCCCTTGTTAGAGTCCGGAATCGAAGTACGGGCATAGGCATTGTGTGTGAAGCCTACCCAGACGTGTTTGTCTGGATCGGTGATGTTGCATTGCATTAATAGCCGGAGAAGACTCTGTGCGTTGTTTTCGGGTTTCTACGCGGTAGATTGCGGCAGGGATCCTTGGAGATTAACTCCAAGACGCACCCGAAAAACTGGGCGGAAACGTAATTCTGCTAACTTGGCGGCCGGGGAGTCAGCCTTGAACATAACTGGGTTATGTGTTGTTTGGTAATGATTTAGGATCCGGCTGAAGCTTGGCCCGCACGTACGTCTTAAAGTGACTAGGCGGCGTGAGCAACGGGCGGGTGGATACGGACTTGGGTTATGCGGTTCGGAGTTAGAGGCCCTAAAGTGGAACTGGTCATTGGCATAGTCGGGAGTCTTGGACTACGGTCGGAAGGACTCAAAAATGCTCATATAGCTTACCATCCTAAGGATGGTGGTGAAGCCATGGAATTGACCGGATTCACCGTGAATGTGCCCTGAGTGTACGGGGTGTTTGGCCGAGCGAGCCTACACCTGTGGAGAAAGTCTTTATATGCACTTTATTATTTAACTAGTCTAACATTATGCAGGGAAGGAGCACCGCCGCCCGAATAAGGGGGCGGGGTCGTTATATTTTTGTCATCTTTAGCTGACCGTTGCTCTGTTTGCCACCATGCGGTGGAATGATTGCTTGTAGGTGTTGCGAAACCAAGTGCCAAGTAGCGGGTTGAAGCCTAAGCTGTTGTGCAGGCCCTCGAAGGCCAAAGTGAACTGCTATTTTTATTTTCTGTCATGTATGGCCGGCCTGCGAGCCGATGTTTGTAAGACATTACCTTGTTAAGAGAAAATTTGTAAGGCTATAAGGCCATGTACTCTTTTATGTATTCGTTTTATTTCATTCCTGTTTTGGTTAGTGGACATTCATGCCATGATTGTGCAAATTTTGGGTTCTATTAACCGTTTAAAAACTTCCGCTAGAATGCTCTGTGTTAGGACGAATAGTTGAGTATTTGTTATTATTCTGTAACCCCTCCGACTGTCCGTGGTATATGGCATCAGGTTCCAGCTGGACCTTCTGTTATATACCATACGACGGATGGGGGCGTTACAATTTGGTATCAGACTAGGGTGTCAGTCGTCTGTAGTCAAATTCGTGGGCAAATTCTTTTAAGGGGTGGTGAGCACATCTATGTGCGTCATCGTTATAACATAAAAGAACTCATGAATGTCCACTTAGGAATGAAAAAATACACTTATTTTGGGAACCTAAGTGTTCCAATGATTGCTTTTAGCAATTTGTGTGTCGCCTAATCAAGGGTTTATGCTATTATAGGTGTCTAGAAGCGGTGCGGGGCAATCGAAGCGTCCGTAATCAGCGGAAAGTAGTGCACCAAGAGACGTGCCTACAACACCTCCTTCAGCAGAAACCATCAGATTGGTGGTGAAAGTGAAGGGATAGATACTACTCTAGAGGGGGGGTGAATAGAGTTATCAAATTTTGCACAGACAAAACTTAATATTCTACCCAACTCCCTTGGAGTGAAGTGCGGAATGAAAAGATTATAGATATTGATTTAACCTTAAAGCCTAACACAAGTGATGTGTACAAACACAAGCTAACTGTAATTACAGTTAAGCTTGGAAAAACCTAATCAGCAA
Source organism: Platanthera zijinensis (assembly GCA_039513925.1). Classification (NCBI taxonomy): domain Eukaryota; kingdom Viridiplantae; phylum Streptophyta; class Magnoliopsida; order Asparagales; family Orchidaceae; genus Platanthera; species Platanthera zijinensis. The sequence continues at coordinate 205,183,652 of CM077079.1, read as the reverse complement.
CTAGCAACCTAGTTATATCTAATCACAGCCACAATGCAGGAATTAAACAGTGGAATCCAGACGACACAAGGAAATTTATAGTGGTTCCCCAAACAACTTGGGTACGTCCACTCTTCTACCCACACGGTAGGAATCCACTCAGGTTTTTGATCAGGTGCCCTGCCACCAACAGAATCTGATTCAGGTAGATTCAGAAACCCTTTAGACTTTTGATCAGGTGTCTAAAAACCAAGCACAGGTTTTTGATCAGGTGCCCTGCCACCAAGGTATACTTTTGAAGGGAGTAATAACCCTGTACAGGAGGGGGAAGAAGGTTAAGATGTCTTCTCTATTTTACAATAGATTAGAGAAGCACAAAAGCTTGCACTGAGCTAGAATGCTCTAAAGAATCAAGGCTCCCCCTGGCTCAAGAATGTCCAGGTGAAGTCTTGCTTCAGTGCAGAGAAACTCTTCAGAAAGTTCTGAAGGAAAGAGCTACAGGAAGAAAAGAAATAATAAAATAAAAGATCTTCGAGCAGCTATTCTTCTTCTTCTTCTTCTTCAAAGGAACTCTGAGTTAGATCTTCCTGAAAGCAGGAGAACTCAGGTTGAAGAAGAGATGAAGATCTTAACACTTCTCAGTTAGATGGAAATTGCTGAGAGCAGGAAGCTTGAGCTTGATGAAGGCTTGAGAGCTTGAGAATGAACAACTGGTTCGCTATTAGCTTCTATTTACTAGCTTGAATCCTTCTTCAAAGGGTTCTTTATATAATCATCAGCAAGCAACGGCTCTCTTCCATTTGAATTATTTGTCTTCTTCTAAGCCTTGAGACCTGGGCTGTAAATATCAAGAAGACAGAAATATCTCTGCAGCAAAACATTCTATAAAAGGAATAAACCACTTTCTAAGAAGCTGCAGGCTTAAATCAGATAACAGAAGGACTAAATAAAGTCACATCAGAAATAATCTCTTTATAGCAAAAGAAGACTTTTCAGTCTAACGGCTATAAAGGGCTGACAATAGATAAAGTAAATTAAAATGACAGCTAATAAGACAAACAACTTTATCTTAAAAAGATTTGACTCAGGCAAAAGAGATGGAGCAAATATTGCCTGGTTATATTATCATACAGCTTAAAATACTGTGCCAGAAAATGTATTAATTAATTAAATATAATAAATAAATACAAAATATAAAGGCAGACAGAAAACGTCGAACGACCTTCGAAGATCGTCGAACGACGCACGGAGATCGTCGAGCTATCGGGCAGATAGTCGAACGATCCAGATAGTCGAACTATCGAAGGAGATAGTCGAACTACCCCGGCAGATAGTCGAACTATCAGAGCAGATAGTCGAACTATCAGATAGTCGATCTATCTAGGACAGATAGTCGAGCTATCAAGCGCACAGAGATAGTCGACCTATCAAGCAGATAGTCGACCTACCTCAGAAAACAGATAGTCGATCTATCAAAAGATAGTCGAACTATCAGAACAAACCAGATAGTCGATCTATCAGCAGATAGTCGAACTATCAGATAGTCGACCTATCAGGACAGATAGTCGAACTATCAAAGGCAACAGATAGTCGAACTATCAAAAGATAGTCGAACTATCAAGACGAAACAGATAGTCGATCTATCAACAGATAGTCGAACTATCAAGGCGGAACAGATAGTCGACCTATCAACAGATAGTCGAACTATCAGATAGTCGATCTATCAGGACAGATAGTCGAACTATCAACGCAGACAAAGCATCGACCAACTGATAGACGATCGTCGATCAGCCGATAGACGATAGTCGAGCGGCGTTCGACTATCGTCGAACGAAAAACCTACTTAACCAAATTCTCAATTTGGAAAAGCGAGGACTCTACAGCTAGACTTCTAACCATTGACCATAGATATTTCTTAGGTCAAGGGGCACAAAGGAGAGGACTAAACTCAAATCAAACTAAGGTACCAACAATCTCCCCCTATTTGAGTTAAGTCTCTCAAAATCTAAAACAGCTAGCAATAGAACACTAAAAAATAAATTCAGCAAATAGTTAACAATAAACTGGCAGATTATCAATCAGATAAACAAATAATCAAATATATCACAGCAGTTTAATCAAACTATTAAGAATCTTTAGAGTCTGGTAAAGGATCAGAAGAACTAGAAACAAAGGAAATTTTTCTTAGAGGGTCATCTGATTCTTTCTTTGACATCTTCAGGTCCTGAGCACCAATGATCTTCAGTTCTGTAGCTCTGGGGACAACAGCTTCAGGATGTTTTTCCATGTACTTTGACGGGTCAAAAATCTCAGGATTTACCTGGAACTTTTCAAATTCTTTCTTTCTGTAGACTGACATGGTAGTAAAACCAGTCGTATCTTTACCTTCGGCTCTTGCTTTTCTTATTTGGGCTGCTCCTACAAGTTCTTGGAAGCGAGCCATCCTAAAGTTAGGATCGAGCTCAGGATTTTCATATACGGGCTCAGGAGAAGCAGCATCAGCTATTATATCTAGATAAGACATGAGAGTATACTTAGTAGAGAGGTTCTTGTTAGATATCTTAAAACAAAATAAACTATTTACCTTTTGATACAGTTTCCTCAGTCTGAACTGGAGAAGGAGAAGGAATTCTTTTCTTTGGAGAAGGAGGTGGGGAAAAGGTTGGTCTTTGAGCCACAACCTCCTTCATTTGTCTTTGAGAACCATAAAATGATTTGCCTTGAGAGCTTTGATAGCCTTGTCTTGGCTGGGGCTGAACAGACGCAGATTTACCAGAGGAGGCAGTAGGATGAGCTGAAAGGTTCCCAGAGGCTCCTGCACCAGGAGGTGGAGGAGAACCTCTGGGAGTCCATCTTGAGACAGGAGTATCATACCTCTTGGTTCTTTTTCTTTCTTTTTGCTGATTCTTCGAAAACCACATCCAATGCTTAAAATCCTTGGATTTGGGGTCAATGCCCTTCAAAATGTAATAGGGAGTGTCATTGTCCTTACTGGGAGGAGGAGGAGGATCAGCTTTTCTTTTCTTTGCAGCAGATTTCTTTTTCTTTGACTTCTCAGAAATATCAGAATCATCATCATCATCAGAATAGGATGATGGAGGGTTCTCATAAGGATCATAGGCTTCTGAGACAGCCTTTTCTTTAAGCTTTAGAGCAGATTTTTCTCTTTCCTCTTCCATGGCATACAGAGCCAGAAGGGAGTCTAGATCTAAACCTAGAGAGTCATCCCAGATGGATGACTTTTCAAATTGCAAATCTTTCTCTTTCTCTTTTAAAGATTGAACTCTTAAATTCCATGCTGCTCTTGCTTGAGCTTCTTCCAAACTCAGAATAGGAGAGTCAACTTTGACTTCCTCTTTCTCAGACTCATCTTCTTTATTATCTAAGAAGGATTCCAATTCAAGGTCTACTTGAGTATCAGAAATACTTGGGTCAGCCTCAGAAACAACTGCTATGATCTGAGCAGTTAAATCTTCTTTAATAATATCTGTAAAATTATGAATACATATCTGCTAAATAAGCTTGAATCATTCCTTCAAGGTATTCACATACTATCAAATTAATCGACTCATCAACAAAACGAATGAAAGAGTTACCTTCATATTTAACCATTTCCCATGATTCATTCAGATAAGAAGTTATAACTCCTTCCAGGAATCTAGCAATCATAGGAGTGGAAAGATCTTCTAAGCAAACCTTAACTGCAATCTCAGATAGCAGGATTCCATCTGCTATTTCCTTCTCAGACAAAACTGGAGCTAAAACTTTCTCAGCAGGAGCTATCTCTTTCTCAGCAGGAGCAGATTCCTCCTGGGCAGACATGACAACATCTGGAACTATTTCTTCCTGAGCAGACATGACTGAATCTTTTAAAGCTAGAGGAGAGGCAGGATGATCTGAGACATCTTCATTGAACATCTCCCCCTGCCTGATTTCAGTGGATACTGAAACCAGGCCCCTAGAGGAAGATGGCTCAGCTGATTTTGACAAGGATTTGATGGAGGCAGACAAAAGATCAATGGAGGCTGCAAGGGGAGCGATTGTCTCGTCAATCATGGTTTTGATTGACGGGGTAATCAGCTCCACAATGCGGGAGATAAGCTCTGGAGAGATTTCAAAAGATGAAGGATGAGAGGTGGATGGAGCTGCAGCAGATATGGTAGTGGTGCTGGGATGAGAAATGGCGTGGACAGGGGATCGAGCAGGAGATGGAGCAGGAGATGGAGCAGGAGAGTTTATTGGGGAATGAATTGGAGAATGAATTGGAGATACAGGAGGAGTAAGAATTCTCTCTGATCCTAACAAATCAAAGCTAGGAGCAGATATCCTAGCCAGATGAGCAGGTAGAGGAGAGGCTGGAGGAGACAGAGGAACAACCGTAGTTGTTTCAGGAGCAGCAGAGGAAGAGGGTCGTACCACAGCTGAAGTTGATGGTACTTCAACTGAGGCAGACGGCAAAACAGAGGAGGAGGAAGGAATAGCTGAGCCAGCTTCAACAGGTTGAGGAGCGACTGGTACAGTCCTTGTGCCCTCAGATGTTGCTGGAACAGATTTCACAAACGTCCTCTTCCACTTAGAGAACAAGTGGGGATCCATCTTCTTGCTGGCGTTGATTGTTGTTGCAGTTGAACTTAGCAGCTGGGGGTATTTCTCCTTAAGGAAGATTCCAATGACCCTTCCCAGGGTGACTTCCTTCTTACCAGTCTTCTTCCTGATTAAATCAAACAAAACAGCTGCCCAATCTATCCTTTTTCGATTAACAATCGCACACATGAGTGCGAATTGCTGCCTTGTTATATTGTCGTGGGCAGAGTGCTTACCCAGGAGCACTTTTCCGACTACCTCAGCGAGGAACTTGATCTTGAAGGGGAAGTTTACTTTGAGCAGCTTGGTAGGAATGCCCTCAACATGTCCCAGCTCAACCAGCATTCTTCCAAATTCCTGAGCGTCTTGCTCATAATCCTCATCACCAATAACTAATTCAAAAACATCAGATAAGACGGTCGGAGTCAGGATAACTTCTTCTCCGCCTATGGTACCAGTCATCGATTCGTCTGTGGAAGACGACGTGAAAGCCCGTTCTTTGATTTCTGGAATATTGATCTTAATCCTTTCAGACATCAGCTTCTCTAAACCCTGATCCCTGCAGAGTTGGAGAACTTCCACGATTCCGGCATCGCAGCTACTGAATGCTTTGAAATCCACACTGAATCCTGCATCAAACTTTACGACGGCTAGAACAGCTGGAGAGACCGTCATGGATTCGCCAGAGAAAGCACGAGAAAGCTGCAGAGAACGAAGAAGACGAAACGCCCGGAAATCGCAAGCGGGAAAGCAGAATGCGAAAGGGCACGCTCCGTCGACGATAAAGCAAAAGATCTTTTAACCTAGGTCGACTATCGGTTTTATATTAGACCGGAAATAGTCGATCTATTAAAAAGATACTTGACCCGATAGTCGAACGGCCGTTCGACGATCGGCTCAGAAGCAGAGTAGTCGAACCATCGTTCGGCTATTTCTGGCTTCACACGCAACAAGCTGTCGTCGTTCAGAGATCGACGATGAGCTCAACCTGTTCGACGATGGTCGAACGTCGATCGACGATCTTCAAACAGATAAGCTATCATTAACCAGAGGTCGACGATAGGCTCAATCCGTTCGACGATCTCCGATCATCATTCGACGATCTTCAAGCAGATTTCAACAAAGGCAGATATAGTCACACTTAGTCTCGTCCATTAATCATGCCTAGTTGAACTAAAAAGAACAGATGCTTCTGTTCATCTAAAAGCTTGGTGAATATATCACCTCTCTGAAACTCAGTGGATATGAACTCAAGACAGATCTTGTTCTTTTCCACACAATCTCTCAGGAAATGGTGCCTAATCTCAATGTGCTTGGTTCTAGAGTGGTGCACTGGATTTTGTGCAATAGAAATGGCACTGGTACTATCACACATGATCTTGGTGTTCTTGTGTGAGTAACCATAATCCACAAGCTGGTTTTGAATCCACAGGATCTGTGAACAACAACTGGCAGCTGCTATATATTCAGCCTCTGCAGTTGAAGTTGAGACAGAAGCCTGCTTCTTACAGAACCAAGAGACCAATCTCTCTCCCAGGAACTGGCAAGTTCCTGAGGTGCTCTTCCTGTCAACTCTGCAACCAGCATAGTCTGAGTCAGAATATCCAATTAATTCAAACTCTGACTCAGCTGGGTACCAAAGTCCTAGATTTGGACATCCTTTTAGGTATCTCAGGATTCTCTTTAGAAGAATCAGATGAGATTCCTTGGGGTTGACCTGGAATCTAGCACAGAGGCAGGTAGCAAACATTATATCTGGCCTACTTGCAGTTAGATATAATAGGGAACCAACAATGGCCCTATAATTCTTTTGATCAACTGGCTTGCCGTGATCATCAGAATCAATAACTACATTAGTAGCCATGGGTGTAGGCATTGCTGAAGCATCAGCCATCCCAAATTTCTTTACCAATTCCTTGGCATATTTGGATTGGGAGATGAAGATACCATCAGCATCTTGCTTAACTTGGAGACCAAGAAAGTAAGACAGCACACCCATACTACTCATCTCAAACTTAGAATGCATCAAGTTGGAAAACTTTTTGCACAGTTTGGGATCAGTGGAGCCAAAGATAATATCATCTACATACACCTGAACTAACAGGATTGTGTCCTTGTGATGCTTGACGAAAAGGGTTTTATCAACTACTCCCCTAGTAAAGTTGTGCTCTAACAGGAAACTAGCTAAGGTCTCATACCAGGCCCTAGGAGCTTGCTTTAGTCCATAAAGAGCTTTCTGCAACTTAAAAACATGAGAAGGCTGAGTTGAAGAAACAAACCCTGGTGGTTGTTCAACAAACACCTCTTCCTTAAGCTCACCATTTAGGAATGCACTTTTGACATCCATTTGGAACACCTTAAACTTCATGAAGGCTGCATAGGCCAAGAAGATCCTTATTGCTTCTAGCCTTGCAAAAGGAGCAAAGGTTTGGTCATAGTCTATACCTTCCTCCTATCTGTAGCCCTGAGCTACAAGCCTAGCTTTATTCCTTACTATAATTCCATTTGCATCTAACTTGTTTCTATACACCCACTTGGTGCCTATGATCAGTTGGCCTTTAGGTCTTGGAACCAAAGTCCAAACTTTACATCTCTCAAATTGATTGAGCTCCTCTTGCATTGCAATGATCCAGTGGGGATCTAGCTCTGCATCTTTAAAGGTGAGGGGCTCAACCTGTGAGAGGAAACAAGCATGCATCACATCCTGTCTTAATTGGTGTCTTGTTTGTACACCAGCTGATATGTCTCCAATCACTTGAGATGTGGGGTGATCTCTAAGTGTGACAATATCAGCAGGTGGGATGTGATCTTCAGCAACAGTTGGGATTAATTCCTCAGGAGGAATTTGATCTACTATTGGTGGTACAACAACAGCTTCAACAGCTTCAGTAATGTCTTCATCACTGTCTGATTCAGTGATCTGAAGAGTTGATAGTTGAAGGATTTCTTGAGGGGCATCATGTACCTGCAAAGAACTGGAGGAAGAAGAATTTTCCTTCTCCTTGTAAAACATCTGAGACTCATCAAACGTCACATGCACAGATTCTTCTATCTTACAGGTTGATTTGTTATAAACCCTATAAGCTTTGCTTTCTTGGGAATATCCAAGCATGATTCCCATTGAAGCTTTTGCTTCAAATTTTCTAATGTATTCTTTATTATTGTTATGAATATAAACAATACAACCAAAAACTCTAAAGTAATTAATTTTTGGTTTCTTTCCTTTAAGCAACTCATAAGGAGTTTTACACTTAAGTTTGTGTATCAAACTTCTATTCAAGACATAGTTGGCTGTACTAACAGCTTCTGCCCAATAGGATAGAGGCATGTTAGCATCTGCCAACAATGTACTAGCAGCTTCAATTAGTGTTCTATTCTTCCTTTCAACTACCCCATTTTGTTGGGGAGTTCTAGGAGCTGAGAAGCTATGTTTGATACCTTCTCTCTCACAGAATTCTTGCATGAGAAGAGAGTCAAACTCAGTACCATGATCACTTCTGATCAAGGCCACATGAGTAGAGTACTCAGTCTGCACACAAAGTAGAAAGTCTGTAAGGGCTTTGAAGTTATCAGACTTAGTTCTCAAAAAGAAAACCCAACTGAACCTAGAGAAGTCATCTACAATTACTAAAGTGTAATACTTCCCTCCTAAACTCTGTACATTTATTGGGCCAAAAAGGTCCAAATGTAATAAATACAGGATTCTAGGAGAGTCACTTTTATTTACAGATTTAAATGAATTTTTGGTTTGCTTGCCTAGCTGACAAGCCTTGCATAGGCTCTCCTTCTTGTAGGGACAAGAAGGTAAACCTCTAACAAGGTTGTGCTTAGATAACCTAGATATATTTTTAAGGTTTACATGACTAAGCCTTTTATGCCATAGGGAATTATTATTAAGGGTTACTTCATTAAACAGGCAGATTTCAGAGTGAGATGAATTAAAATCTACTAAATAAATATTACCTATTCTAATACCTACTAAAACAATATTATTATTCAAAGTAATATTGCAAGATGAGTTGGAAAATGAAACCTGGTAGCCAGCATCACATAGCTGGCTGACTGAAATCAGGTTATGCTTCAGTCCATTGACATAAGCAACTCTCTTGAATGTAACTGCTCCAATTGTGATCTTGCCATAGCCTTCTGTCTGACCACAGCTGGAGTCTCCAAAGATAACCTTTGGGCCAAGCTTAGCTTTGAATTTTGACAGTAGATCTTTATTTCCTGTCATATGCTTAGAGCATCCACTATCCAAATACCACTTATTTTGAGTGATTGGATAGGCCTTCACCTGCAAGACAAATATTTAGACAGAGTGGACCCAGGTAACCTTGGGTCCCTTGTTTTTCACATAAGAAAAACTGGAAATATAAGAGAATGCAGGCTGAGGGTGATAGCCTAGAGGGTGAGATCTCCTAGGTGGGATTCTCCATGCTGATGATGGGTCAACAAACCTAGGGTTTCTATTCTCATTTAGGTTTCTATGGAATGGATTATGATTTTGAAAATCATATTGAAATCGTCGATCGACGTTCGACGATGGGCGCTCAGATCGTCGAGCTTCGTTCGACCATGGAGCATCCGATCGTCGAGCGGCGTTCGACGCTCTTTGCATTTCTTTGAAAAACTTCTTTCTCTTTTCTCTCTTAGCTTTATTTAGGGTTTTATTTACAAGGTTTACTTGCTCAGTGTTCTTCTTTCCACTAGCTGAAATGAAGTTCACTGGAGTTGAAAGATTATTTTTAAGAAGGACTGGGGGTTCACTGGGAGAAGCTCCTAAGCCTAGTTTATCATTACCTGACCTAGTGTTAGTCATGCTGGTAATTTCTAACAGCTTAAGGCTTCTACCATTAAGGGATTCTTCTAATCTCTTAGACTTAGCTAACTCTATTTTAAGAAATTTAATTTCTTCACTACAAGTAGTGAGATCTTCCTTTAACCTAATGTTTTCAGAGGCTATTGATTCTGAGTCAGCTAACCTATTTCTAAGTTCTTTTATTTCTTTTTCTGAACTAATTAAATCTAAACATAAAGATTTAAATTCTATCTTAAATTCTTCTGAAGTAAAATCATAAGATGAAAGTACCTCATCTTCAGTAGGCATCTCTTCATCAGAGTCAGAACTCTCTGCAGCAGAGTGGTTGCTGCAGGCATCTATTGCCATTAGGCAAACTTCTTTTGCCTTCTTCTCTTCCTCATCTTCACTGGAGCTTGATGAGGAGGATTCTTCATCAGAATCACTCCAGGTTTCAGCAATGAAACCTCTCTCCTTCTTCTTGTTTTTGTGGGAGGATGGCTTGGAGTGCTTCCTGTGTTGTTCTTTGTCTTTTCTCTTTTCCTTGTTCTTCTCCTGTGGACACTCTGGCAAAATGTGTCCAGGCTTCCTGCAACCATAACAGATGATTTCTTTAGCAGGAGAGCGATCATACCTTGGTTTGTCTTCATAGAGTGAAGACTTCTTTCTGAACTCCTTTCTTCCCATCTTGAGAAATCTTTTGGCAAACAATGCCATAAGTTCCTCATTAGATTGGCTGCCTTCAGCATCTGCAGCCTTAAGAGCTAGAGATTGCTCTTTTCTTGTTGGAGTGGGGGTCTTGGCTTCAGCTTCTGCTTCTCTAGTCTTCAGCACTTGCTCAAAAGACTTGAGCTTGCCGAGGAGAGCTTCAGTTGAGATCTCATTAGTGCTTCTGGCTTCCTTGATGGGCCAGATTCTTAGATCCCATGTGCTAGGGAAGCACATAAGAATCTTATCATTGACCTCTGTCAATGATATGTCCTTGTTCAGGGTCCTCAGCTCATTGATGATTGAGCTGAGCCTGGTGTACATAGCTTCAACTGATTCAGCATCAGTTTTCTTGAAGTTCTCATACTGTGAAATAAGGTTGGACCTTCTGTCCTTCCTTTCATCAGCTGAACCAGCTACAATCTGGTTCAGTGTATCCCACATGGCCTTTGCTGAGGAGCAGTCAGCCACCTTCTGGAACACCTCATCAGACATTGTCTGAGCCAGTATGTTCATTGCCTTGGCATCTGCAATTTTGGCCTTCTTGTATTCATCATTGTAATCTGGAGGAGGCACTGCACTCATATCAGATGATGAGGCAGTGGCAGCAGCAGGTGCTCTTGGGGGACCTGACAAGATGGAAGCGAAAATACTTTCATCAATAGAGTTCATATATAATTTAATCCTTGCCTTCCAGATGCCAAACTTTGCTAAGTTGCATGCTGGAGGTCTGGTGCTAGAATAATCCTTAGACTGGGCCATGATAGTGAATATCTATAAGCTCTTGGTATCTATCAGGATCTTGTGACTTAGGTGTTAGCCTATACAGTCAGTCAACCTCCCTCTGATACCAATTGAAAGTGAAGGGATAGATACTACTCTAGAGGGGGGGTGAATAGAGTTATCAAATTTTGCACAGACAAAACTTAATATTCTACCCAACTCCCTTGGAGTGAAGTGCGGAATGAAAAGATTATAGATATTGATTTAACCTTAAAGCCTAACACAAGTGATGTGTACAAACACAAGCTAACTGTAATTACAGTTAAGCTTGGAAAAACCTAATCAGCAACTAGCAACCTAGTTATATCTAATCACAGCCACAATGCAGGAATTAAACAGTGGAATCCAGACGACACAAGGAAATTTATAGTGGTTCCCCAAACAACTTGGGTACGTCCACTCTTCTACCCGCACGGTAGGAATCCACTCAGGTTTTTGATCAGGTGCCCTGCCACCAACAGAATCTGATTCAGGTAGATTCAGAAACCCTTTAGACTTTTGATCAGGTGTCTAAAAACCAAGCACAGGTTTTTGATCAGGTGCCCTGCCACCAAGGTATACTTTTGAAGGGAGTAATAACCCTGTACAGGAGGGGGAAGAAGGTTAAGATGTCTTCTCTATTTTACAATAGATTAGAGAAGCACAAAAGCTTGCACTGAGCTAGAATCCTCTAAAGAATCAAGGCTCCCCCTGGCTCAAGAATGTCCAGGTGAAGTCTTGCTTCAGTGCAGAGAAACTCTTCAGAAAGTTCTGAAGGAAAGAGCTACAGGAAGAAAAGAAATAATAAAATAAAAGATCTTTGAGCAGCTATTCTTCTTCTTCTTCTTCTTCAAAGGAACTCTGAGTTAGATCTTCCTGAAAGCAGGAGAACTCAGGTTGAAGAAGAGATGAAGATCTTAACACTTCTCAGTTAGATGGAAATTGCTGAGAGCAGGAAGCTTGAGCTTGATGAAGGCTTGAGAGCTTGAGAATGAACAACTGGTTCGCTATTAGCTTCTATTTACTAGCTTGAATCCTTCTTCAAAGGGTTCTTTATATAATCATCAGCAAGCAACGGCTCTCTTCCATTTGAATTATTTGTCTTCTTCTAAGCCTTAAGACCTGGGCTGTAAATATCAAGAAGACAGAAATATCTCTGCAGCAAAACATTCTATAAAAGGAATAAACCACTTTCTAAGAAGCTGCAGGCTTAAATCAGATAACAGAAGGACTAAATAAAGTCACATCAGAAATAATCTCTTTATAGAAAAAGAAGACTTTTCAGTCTAACGGCTATAAAGGGCTGACAATAGATAAAGTAAATTAAAATGACAGCTAATAAGACAAACAACTTTATCTTAAAAAGATTTGACTCAGGCAAAAGAGATGGAGCAAATATTGCCTGGTTATATTATCATACAGCTTAAAATACTGTGCCAGAAAATGTATTAATTAATTAAATATAATAAATAAATACAAAATATAAAGGCAGACAGAAAACGTCGAACGACCTTCGAAGATCGTCGAACGACGCACGGAGATCGTCGAGCTATCGGGCAGATAGTCGAACGATCCAGATAGTCGAACTATCGAAGGAGATAGTCGAACTACCCCGGCAGATAGTCGAACTATCAGAGCAGATAGTCGAACTATCAGATAGTCGATCTATCTAGGACAGATAGTCGAGCTATCAAGCGCACAGAGATAGTCGACCTATCAAGCAGATAGTCGACCTACCTCAGAAAACAGATAGTTGATCTATCAAAAGATAGTCGAACTATCAGAACAAACCAGATAGTCGATCTATCAGCAGATAGTCGAACTATCAGATAGTTGATCTATCAGGACAGATAGTCGAACTATCAAAGGCAACAGATAGTCGAACTATCAAAAGATAGTCGAACTATCAAGACGAAACAGATAGTCGATCTATCAACAGATAGTCGAACTATCAAGGCGGAACAGATAGTCGACCTATCAACAGATAGTCGAACTATCAGATAGTCGATCTATCAGGACAGATAGTCGAACTATCAACGCAGACAAAGCGTCGACCAACTGATAGACGATCGTCGATCAGCCGATAGACGATAGTCGAGCGGCGTTCGACTATCGTCGAACGAAAAACCTACTTAACCAAATTCTCAATTTGGAAAAGCGAGGACTCTACAGCTAGACTTCTAACCATTGACCATAGATATTTCTTGGGTCAAGGGGCACAAAGGAGAGGACTAAACTCAAATCAAACTAGGGTACCAACAGGTGGCTAAAGCAGTTTTTGCCATGATAAATGCCCAGCAAGTGCAGTATGCACAACCTGTTAATGAGCAAGAACTGATTAGAGTGGCAGTGCCGAGAGTAGTAGAGCATGGGGAAGTTGATCTGGTAGCACCAAGAAGAGCCACGGAGAAACAGCTCAAGCACGTGATGAGTTTTAACCCTCTAGTATTCGATGGGTTGGGAACACCAACTCAAGCTGAGGATTGGCTCTCTACGATGAAGAGGTTCATGACCGCAATAGAAACTGCAGAGAAGACCACAATAGCGACCTTCTTATTGGCCGGTGAGGCAAGGATGTGGTGGGACGAGTTGGAGGTTCATCTCTTAGTGGGAAGGCAACTTGCCGAAGTATCGATGGAGGAATTCTCAAGGTTGTTCTTGGCCAGATACCTACCTTCTTCCCAGAAGCTTGAGATGGAGAATAAGTACCTTGGATTGACTCAGGGAGCGAGACTCGTGGATGAGTATCTCCACGAGTTTACTCGGTTAGGTCGTTATGCTGGTGCTATGTTTACTGAAGAAGAGAGGAAGACCAATCGATTTTATGAGGGTCTACAGAGCGACCTACAGCTACTCCTTGCTGGGCCTAACACGCAGGGCTTTCTAGACTTGGTAAATGCGGCTCGGTCTTTGTAAAGGGTTGCAAGGAAAGTTCAAGAGAAGAAGGACCCAGTGGAGAAGAAGTCGGAGTTTAAAGTGTCAAATTCAAAGTCAGGTTTTCGCAGGTGGAACAAGAAACAAAAGACTTCGACCTTAGCCCATTAACCTGGTACGACGGGGGAAACCCTAATCGAGCCCCAGGAGCGTATTACAACTGTGGAAAGGTGGGACATTTTGCATGAGAATGTTGGAGCAGACGTGCAAAGTCTGAGAGGAAGCAAGGAGCAACTTATGATAAAAAAGGGAAGGCGGCGGAGTCGACCGCATCCCACCATGCTCCATCCCAGCCTAGAGTTTATAACCTTGGCTTGCAAGTGGCCATCAAACAAGCTGACGTGGTGACAGGTGAGTTAAATTTATTACAGTTTAGATTTTTGTTGTAACAGTTACCTTTGTATGTGTTAGCTTTTTGTGTTGGTGCTAGGCTTTGTATTGATTTTCGATCGTCTGGCGAGAGCCCTGTTTTATACGGGAGCATCGCATTCCTTCTTATCCGAAAGATTCGTATCGCTCATCGGAGTCCTTTCTTTGATGGAAAAGGACAAGCTGGATGTGTTGTTGCACAATGGGTGCTCAATGTATGCGGATAGAATCTGCGTGGTAAAGTTGCGGATTGGGGATCAGGAGTTCGATTTGCAAGCGTCGGTGCAGCCGTTAGTGGAGTTCGACGTAATTTTTGGAATGGATTAGCTTTCGAAGCAGCGAGCCTGCATTGATTGTAACCGAAAAGAGGTTAAGTTGGGACTGAATACTGAGCGGGAGACTAGGTTTGCGGGCTTGAAAGGGTCGAGCAAGATTATGATGTCGGCTCTTCAGGTGATTAAGGCAGATCGTTCTTGGGTTGAGCTGTTTGTCATTTCAGTACATGCTTCAACGCCTAATCCTAGTCTAGATAGTATTGAGTGGTGTCTAAGTATCCTGATGTATTTCCAGACGATCTCCCGGGAGCCCCTCCTCAACGGGAGATTGATTTTACAATTGAGCTAGTGTCAGGTGCCAAACAGGTGTCACGCTCTCCGTATCGGATAGCGCCTAAGGAGTTGGCGGAGTTGAAGGTACAACTACAAGAGTTGTTAGAGCAAGGGTATGTGCGTCCAAGTTCATCGCCTTGGAGCACACCGGTCCTTTTTGTTAAGAAGAAAGACGGGAGTTTGCGACTTTGTATTGATTATCGGGAGTTGAACAAACTTACGGTAAAGAGTAAATTTCCAATCCCAAGGATTGACGATCTATTCGATCAGTTAGTTGGATCAACAGTATATTCGAAGCTAGATCTGAAATACGGATACTACCAGTTAAGGATAAGGGAATGTGACATCTCTAAGACAGCGTTCAGCACGTGGTTTGGACATTACGTGTTTACGGTCATGCCGTTTGGGCTGACCAATGCGCCATCCGTGTTTATTGATCTAATGAATAGGACATTAAGAGAGTACATGGACCAATTCGTGATAGTGTTTATCAACGACATCTTGGTGTACTCGCGGTGTGAGGATGATCACTTCAAGCATCTGCCTATGGTGTTGGAGACGTTGAGGAAGAATCAGTTGTATGATAAGTTCTCCAAGTGTGAGTTTTGGTTGTCCTCAATAGCATTCCTTGGGCATATTGTTAGTGGTAAAGGGATTGCGGTGGATCCAGCGAAGATAACGGCAATTCAAGAGTGACCTGAGTTGACTACGGTGGCGGAAGTTCGAAGATTTCTGGGGCTTATCGGCTACTACAGGAGCTTCGTGGAGAATTTCTCACGGATCGCGCTACCACTCACGACGTTGACAAGGAAGGATCAAAAGTTTGTGTGGATGCTGGAGTGCGTGCAGGCTTTTGAAGAGTTGAAGATGTGGTTGATCTCGGCACCTATCTTGTGTTCGACGAGTGGGTCTGAAGGATTTGAAATTTATAGTGAATCTTCGGACAGTGGTTTGGGCTGTGTTCTGCTACAGCATGGGAGAGTAATAGCGTACGGATTGCGACAGTTGAAGGTCCATGAGAGAAATTATCCGATCCATGATTTGGAATTAGCGGCCGTGATATTTGCTCTAAAGTTGTGGAGGCACTATCTGTACGGTGTAAAGGTTGACATTTACACCGATCATAAGAGCCTAAAGTACTTACTAGATCAGAAGGACCTGAACATGAGGCAGCGAAGGTGGTTGGAGTTCTTGGGGGACTACACTTTCAAGATACATTATGTGCCTGGGAAAGGAAATGCAGTGGCGAATGCTTTAAGTCATAGGGCTCCGACACAGGCCAACTGGTTGGCAGTGCATGATGAGAGATTAATCTGTGATTTAGAGGCATGGGAGATCTCATGCGTCGACAAGCAGTCTAGTGCTGAAGCAATATTTTGTTGGATGGAGGTGCAGTACGACCTAGCTGATAGGATTCGGCAGGCTTTGGTTCAGGATAGCAGTATGAAGCAGGCATTGGATGAATCGTTGGATGGGTCAAATTCCCAGTTTGTAGTTGTGGATGGACTGCTAAGGAAGGACGGTCACCTATGCATTCCTAGTGCAGATAGTCTTCGGGAGGAGTTGATGTACGAGGCTCATCATACCAAGTACTCAATCCACCTAGGGAGCATGAAGATGTATAGGGACATGAAGAAGTTATTCTGGTGGTCAGGGCTGAAGAAGGATGTAGCACTGTATATGGCAAAGTGCCAAACATGTGCCTTAGTAAAGGCAGAGTGTCAGAAGCCCGGAGGTTTCTAAAAGTCCTTGCCTATCCCGAATGGATGTTCAATGACATATCCATGGATTTTGTGCACGGTTTGCCAAAGTCGCAGAAGGGAAATGACGTCATTTGGGTAGTCGTAGATAGATTGACAAAGGTATCGCATTTCATTCCGAATAAAAAGGAAGATCCGGTGGAAAAGTTAGTCAAGCTCTATGTGGATAATATTGTACGGTTGCATGGTGTGCCCCGCAGTATTGTTAGTGACCGAGATGGGCGCTTCACGTCCAATGACTGGAGGCTGGTGCATAAGTTGTTGGGAACTAAGTTGAGTTTCAGCACAGCCTTCCATCCGCAAATGGATGGTCAGACCGAGAGGGTCAACAGGACGATGGAGGACATTCTCCGCATGTGCGCCCTAGATTTTGGAAAACACTGGGAGGATCACCTGTTCATGGTAGAGTTTGCATATAATAACAGTTTTCAAGAAAGTATTGGAATGACGCCTTTCGAGGCCCTATATGGGAGAAGGTGTCGCACACCGTTGTCTTGGTTGGAAGCAGGCGAGTCAAAGTTATTCAAACATCAGGCGGTGGAAGAATCCACTTTAATAGTACGTACGATTCAAGAACGGTTAAGGATCGCTCAGGACAGGCAGGCAAAATACTATAATGCCAAGCATAGGAATGTGGATTTTAGAGTTGGCTATTGGGTGTATCTGAAAATCAAGCCATTCAAGGGTGTCTCGCGGATTTGACGCTTGAAGAAGCTGAGTCCGAGATACCTTAGACCGTTTGAGATCCTTAAGCATGTTGGCGAAGCAGTGTATCAATTGAAGTTGTCGGTGGAGCTGAGTGGACTACACTATATATTCAACGTATCGGTGTTACGGAAGGTGGTTCAAGAGCCTTCACAAGTTGTTGCTTTCGATCAAGTGTCGATTGATATTGGGTTGACGACGAAGGTCAAGCCAGTTTGCATTGAAGACTTTGAAGTCAAACGGCTCCGTAATAAGGAAATTCGAATGGTTAAGGTCCATTGGGACAACTGCGGGCGTGAGGAGCATTCTTGGGAGCGATAGCAGGCTATGTTGGAGGAATATCCCGAACTATTCAATGCAGGTAATATTTAAATTGTTTTGTGTACCCTTTTTCTTAATTTCATGGACGAAATTCTTTAAGGGGAGTAGATTTGTAACACCCCAAAATTTAGTGTTGAAACGGGCGGTGTTTGTACTAAGTTTGGATCTTGGTAGGGTGAACACGGCCTGTGACACGGACGTGTCACACGGCCATGTCATGCTCAGATCGTCCAGTGAAGGACAAAGCGTGGGACACGGGCGTGTCCCAGGGCGTGTCAGTACACACGGCATGGGACACGGGCGTGTCACATGGCCGTGTACTTCTCTGGAATATTTTTGGTTTTGTGTCGACTGTGGAACACAGTCGTGTACTGGTTGATACGGGCATATCAAATCCGACATGGGCGTGTCGTCACCCGTGTCCACCAAGCGACGTGACGGTTGGCGTGGCGGTTATTGGTGACACGGCCCCTGGTCACGGGCATGTCAGGTTGGGACTCGGGCGTGTCCCAACACGTGTCCTTTTCTGTACTCGATTTGAGTGGCTGGATCGAGGAACACGGCCTGGAGCACGGCCGTGTGCAAAGCCGTGTTCGGCCCAGGATTAAAGATTTTAGGCTAATCTGAGTCGTTCGTTTTCTCTAAATAAAATCCAATAGCCCGGATAAGTTCCTGCTTGTGTTTAGTCAGGGATTAGAGGTTTTATTTCCTCATTCCATCCTTAACTCCCTCTTTTTAAGAAGTTAGAGAGATATGAGATCAAGGAAGAAGAAAGGGAGGAATCCGGCCGCCGGCGGAGCATCAGAGAACTAATCTGAGAACCGAGACCGGATCCGTGGAGAGAATTCATTTGCGAAGCTTTCTATCCGACTAGTTTTTCATGACGCCGAAGCGGACTTCAAGGGTAACGATTTTCAACTTGAGCACTTGAAGCTTTTCTTACTTTGCATGGGAAAACCCGCTCCCACGATTGTGCGGTGAGTGCGCGGTGTTCCTTGGGGAAGATATGTCAAGTCCCCCTTGTTAGAGTCCGGAATCGAAGTACGGGCATAGGCACTGTGTGTGAAGCCTACCCAGACGTGTTTGTCTGGATCGGTGATGTTGCATTGCATGAATAGCCGGAGAAGACTCCGTGCGTTGTTTTCGGGTTTCTACGCGGTAGATTGCGGCAGGGATCCTCAGAGATTAACTCCAAGGCACACCCGAAAAACTAGGCGGAAACGTAATTCTACTAACTTGGCGGCCGGGGAGTCAGCCTTGAACATAACTGGGTTTTGTGTTGTTTGGTAATGATTTAGGATCCTTGTGAAGCTTGTCCCACGCATACATCTTAAAGTGACTAGGCGGCATGGGCAACAGGCAAGTGGATACGGACCTGGGCTATGCGGTTCGGTGCTAGAGGCCCTAAAGTGGAATTGGCCGTTGGCATAGTCGGGAGTCTTGGACTACGGCCGGAAGGACTCAAAAATTCTCATATAGCTTACAATCCTAATGATGGTGGTGAAGCCACAGAATTGACCGGATTCACCGTGAATGTGCCCTGAGTGCACGGGGTGTTTGGCCGAGCGAGCCTACACCTGTGGCGAAAGTCTTTATATGCACTTTATTATTTAGCTGGGCTAACGTTATGCAGGGAAGGAGCACCGCCGCCCGAATAAGGGGGTGGGGTTGTTATAGTTTGGTCAGCTTTAGCTGACCGTTTCTCTGTTTACCACCATGCGGTGGAATGATTGCTTGCAGGTGCTGCGGATCCAAGCACCAAGTAGCGGGTTGTAACGCCCTCGATTTTTTTTCTGCGATTATTTAATTCTCGTTTGGCGTTACGATGACGCGTTTCCGTGGCTAGTGCCATTTGTGGAGTGTGTTTTAACTCCTTAGAACTGAGTTCCCTATTCTGTAGCATGTTGACAATATCTCCCTAGCAAGCCGAGTCATTTTGGGTTACCCGGTGTGGCCTCTCGGGGGAATGTTTGTGTTTGGCTTTATTTGGGTATAACTCGAGTTCTATTCGTCGAAAGTTAATTTCGACTTCGCCATTGTGTTCGTAGTGTGGATATTTAGCTACGGTGCGAATTTCGTCGAATTCCGAGGTGGTTCGGTTTTCAAGTCGTTTTGGGTGTGTTATTAGTAAAAGCAAATTAGAAACCCTTTTAGATTAAGTGAACCGGCAGTTTAGGCAGCGGTTAGGGACGAATAGGCATGTCCTTTTATTATAAAAGCCTTGTTAAGAAGTGGCGGACCCACTTCTCCTTCCTCCTTCCCGAGACCAGACCGAACCATCGCCTGTGCTGTTCGCGGAAAACAGAGGAGAAAACCGTCGGCCTGCTTCCCCTTCGGACGGTGATTCTGGGCTTATTCGTGGACGGATTTCGATTCCGAAAGCGGCGTTGTCTTGCTCTCGCTCAGATCATAATTCCGACGGTAAGATATTTGATTTTCGTGGAGTTTTAGGAGACTTGGATTTCCGGTTCTTGTGGTTTTCCGCCATTAATGTACGGTTTGCTTGTTAGGTGCTTCTCCTTCTAGTGCAGAACGAAGAGGAGGGAAAGCCGACCAAGCTTCGCCGAAAATTGAGGCAAGTGGTATTCTTGCCCTTGCCATTGTTGTTCTTTTGAATTTTGGAATGTTTCTCGGCTAGCCCTAGGGTAGAAACCATGCTTATTCTCTTATTATCTTGCTAAGTTTTAGGGCTTAGATTCTCCTATGAGCCCCCTCCTTGGGCTGTTTTCTCCTCGTGCTAGTTGTGTTCACCATTTAGACTCCAGATTTGTAGTTCTAGTTGGGTGCTTTTGCGGGTGGAGCCGAGAGAGAGAGTGTGAGGGAGGTTGTTGTGGTAGGGCTCTGGTTAGAACTAGTCTTGGTAGACTCTCGAGTTTTGGTGTTGAGTGTTGATGAAGATTTTCTATAGTTTTAAAATATTATCCAAACTAAAATCTCAAATAGGCAAGTGTACCTATCGAAATATAGTATAGGAAATATCGTATTAGACTCGGGGCCTGTTGAGTACTCCTACTCACGCAAATTAATATTATTTTATCGAAGTATAAGAAAGAGGTTGAATTAACTATAGGAGGAAGGTAAACTAAAAAAAACAAGCACTTGATCTAGACTCCCTTTGAATTCAAATAAACTTCTATAAAATGAAAACTCTAATTTACCTACTTCGACCGTGGAGGTTCTTTAAGTACGAAAGCATCTCTCTCGAGCTCATTCTTTTGACTAACCTTAGGTTGATCGATTAAGACCTCTCGGCCAGTCGAAACCCCTAAGCTTGCTTTACGCGGTGAACCCCGCTATTGGATTTGACTCCAATCCGGAAGATCCATGTCATCCTCTCTCGAGGAGTGCATGCGGCTCCTTCTATCTTTGAGCCATCTACTCGTATCCGCAACCTCTCAGTCATTTAAGATACGGATCTAGGATCGAAAACGTATTCGCGAAATATGAATTCGATACAAAATAATTCAAAGATAAATCGATAGTGATAAATAAAGAGTTTGATAAAAAGAGTTTATTCACTTTCAAAGTTTATCATGATCAAGTGCTTAGGAAAATTAGCTACTTGGCATGATATAAAAGATACAAGGAAAGTAGAAAAGGAAGAACATGGTTGCAAAGAGAAAGTACTTGAATTGAAATTGCAAAAGTAAAACTAAATTATGAAATAGAAATTACAAGAAAGAAATGCTGAGAAACAGAAAACTAAGCTACAAAATACTCCTAAAATTGGCTCCTAATCCTCCTCCTGGGCTTCTGAACTCATCTACTATTTATAGATTTTTTCTGCTTGGGAGTCACGCACAACGTCACGCCCGTGACACAGGGCGTGTCAGGCTCGGAAACTGCTGTCTTGAAAGCCCGGGAACGTTGGAGAAAAACCGCCAAAAATCGTCGTTTTACGGGTCACGCCCCTAGGTCACGCCCGTGACCTAGGGCGTGTCTAGTCTGTTACAGGAAATGGCGGGAAGGGGAAACAGCGTGATGTAATTCTGGCGTTTCTGAAGTTGTCACGCCCTAGGTCACGCCCGTGACCTAGGGCGTGTCTGACTGGGTCAGCAAAACGATTGGAAACGGCGCAAACTGGGATTAATTTGGCAGTTTCGGGTAGGTCACGCCCTAGGTCACGCCCGTGACAGGGGGCGTGTACTTTAGAAATGGTGCAGAATTGTCCCGGGATGATTTCTGGAGAAAAATATTTTTTTGAACTAGACACGCCCGTGTTCATGCCCTCAACACGCCCGTGTCGAGAGGGCGTGTACTTGTGAAACTCTCCAGATTTGTAGATGACGTCGTCCTCTTTCCGTTGAATGGTTGCACGTCCCGTAACTCTTCCTGGTTTGAAAGTTATGACCATTTAAAGTTCAGCTATCCGTGACCAAAAATGTTCATTTTCACCGTTTCAAATCCTGATCAGTCCTGCAAGCTCCAAATTGTTATTCACAGCCCAGAATGACCTAAAATATGAAAATAAAGCAATTATAATCATAATTACTAAAATATAACTATAATATTATTATTAATTAAATAAAAAATATATAAAAATATCTTTAATTAGTGACTTATCAAATACCCTCATACTTAATCTTTTGCTATTCCAGAGCAAAACTATGAGAAGTACTTATAAGAAATTTATATTTTTTTATTTAAACTAAAAATTTATTAAATCAAAAGAAAGTTAAAAATAAAATTTAGCAATTTAAATATTAAATCCTAAACTATGAAATTAAAATGTACAGAGAAAGGTATTTAGCAAAAATTTCTCATATAAATTAATTAGAATTCAAAATTAAGTAATTTAGCAAACAAAATTAGATTAGAATTATTCACATTATTACTAAAAAGAAACTTGTAAGAAATTTTTAACTACTACTTATGCTCTCTTAGTATTTTAATTTACTTCTAAAACTATTTTTTTAGGGTTTGGGGAAAAGGAAAATGAAGAGTTTTTGGATTGGGGGTGATGAATTTTATCCTCTCACCCCACACATTTTTTTCTTTTGATATTTGCATATGTTTACCAAGAAAATGATGGATTTTATCCTCTCATTTTCCATGACATATGAACAAATATTTTTTCTCTTCAAATCAAAACAAAAATTAAATGGGAGTAATGAATTTTATTCTTTTACTCCTATTTTTTTATTTGGGGATTGCATATGTGTACCAAGGAATTTATAAGTCCCATGACATATGATCTAACCAAAATAAAAAATTGCATATGTGTACCAAGAGATGATGAATTTTATCCTCTCATCCCTATGACATATGATCTAACAAGAAAATTTAAAACAAAGGGAAGGTTACACAAAATTTAGATTAAATTAAAATAATTAGAGAGCAATTATAGTAAATTTAGAATTTCCTAAGAATCTTTAAGCATAAATGATTATAATTAAAATCAAAAGATTGTTAAACTAAACACTATAAAATTGAAACTAATTAGAATTAAGAGAAAAAGAAGTAAATAAGGTTCTCTAAACAAAATTAATTCATAAGTTTATTTCTCAAAATTAAATCGCTAAAAATTAATTTAACTAACTATGATAAAATAAAAGACTAGCAATTTAAAAATTATAAAAAATCTATAAATAAACTCAATTAAATTGATGAAAATCACATAAAATTAAGTAGGGGTTTATTTATATATTTTTTAATTTTTTTTTAAGATAACAATACTAAAACAAAGAAAAGATAAATTAAAATCCTAATTTTTTTGTTATTTCTTGGACTTCCCAAGGACTACCTAGTGATAGGTTCGCAAGGTACTAGGCGGTTTTGTGGTATGAAAGCCCAACACGGCCCTTTCCAAGAAATTAATTTTTGATTTTCTATTTTTTTGTATTTTTAAAAATAAAATGAAAACAATTTTTTTTGTATTTTTAAAGATTTTTTCAATTTGTTTTTGAAATAAAAGCATGAAATGGAGTCCACCCCCATACTTAAAAATAAACATTGTCCCCAATGTTTACAAGCCAAGTAGGAGGGGGAAAAATGCATAAAAAAAAGTAAATTGCAATGATTTAAAGATAATCAAGGGGTGTCTCCCAAGAGCGCTTTTCTTTTTCCCATCTTTAAGCTAGACGGTTTGGGTTAAGAAAATGGAAAATAAAAATTAAAGTGAATGGGCAACTTCCTTAATTCATGCTTTGGCGAAGATGCCAAAGTCGCTCGCCCGACTACTCCTCCGCTGTCTTCTTGATGTTCCTTGTTGTTGTTGACTTGAAAATTTAGATTCAAATCACCGATCCATACCTGAGGTGATTTGAATGTTTGTAGAGGAGCGGCAAATGGATCGTGGATGACGTTTAATTGCAACGGCTCCTCTTCTACATGACAATCATTAGTATAAGGAAAATCAAAAGTAAGCAGTTCAGAAAAATCTTCGCAAGGAGGAGGCTCTTGCAAAGGTATAAGATTAAGCTCCGGTTGTTTATTTTCTAAAATTAATTTTTTATCCAAAAATTTACTTGAAATAAAATCATTGGACGCATCAGGATCAAATATTTTTGCTCCTAAAAAGTCATAAATTGTGCATGGAGGAGAAAAATTGGAAGTCGTAGGAGGAGACACATGTTTTACTTCTACTTCGTCCGGTGTGCCAATAAAATTAATAAATTTTGATATAATAATTCTTCTTCCTCCTTTGAATAAGACACAAAGGGGGTACATGAAAATTCATGTTCCACCATAGGTGAAATATTTAAAGAAGGAGAAAAATTAATAGAACTAGTGATAATTTCTTCTAAATTTTGGGGAGTATCAACTTGAAATTGTGTAAAGTCCCCAAAATTAGAAGAAGAAGTGTGTGGTGTGATAAAAGAAGGATAAAAATTTGGATCTAAATAATTATTCTCATCACTCGGAAAGTTTCCCAGTTGATCTTGCGAATAAGAAAAACCAACATCCGAGATGGAAGAAGAATTTTTTGAATCGAAATAATTATTCATATTTGAATTCGAAAAAGTATTTTCATGAAAATTAGAAGGATTGGAAAAATTATTTTCATAAAAATTAGAAAAAGAATTATCATAAAAGTGAGAATAGTTATTTTCATAATTATTATAAAAATTATTTTCATAAGAAAGATTTTGATAAAAATTATAATGATAACAATATTCACTTTTATGAGAACCACCACAATAATAACAAACAATTTGGCATTGTCTTGCGGCTTTCAAAAGATTTGCTTTGTGTGTAAGCTCGGCAATTTTAGCGGCCAATTGTGATAACATTTTTTTTTATAAAAGAAAATAAAAACAACCGTTAGCTAATTGAAATGAATTTGAAAAAAAAATTAAAAAGA
The DNA here is from genome assembly GCA_039513925.1 of Platanthera zijinensis. NCBI lineage: Eukaryota > Viridiplantae > Streptophyta > Magnoliopsida > Asparagales > Orchidaceae > Platanthera > Platanthera zijinensis. The sequence continues at coordinate 205,158,821 of CM077079.1, read as the reverse complement.
GAAATGGTGATGGAGAAAAAGAGGGATAAAAGTAATACAATTCGCGTTTTTAAAATATCAACAAAATAGTCCCCGGCAACGGCGCCAAAAACTTGATGAAGATTTTCTATAGTTTTAAAATATTATCCAAACTAAAATCTAAATAGGCAAGTGTACCTATCGAAATATAGTATAGGAAATGTCGTATTAGACTCGGGGCCTGTTGAGTACTCCTACTCACACAAATTAATATTATTTTATCGAAGTATAAGAAAGAGGTTGAATTAACTATAGGAGGAAGGTAAACTAAAAAAAACAAGCACTTGATCTAGACTCCCTTTGAATTCAAATAAACTTCTATAAAATGAAAACTCTAATTTACCTACTTCGACCGTGGAGGTTCCTTAAGTACGAAAGCATCTCTCTCGAGCTCATGCTTTTGACTAACCTTAGGTTGATCGATTAAGACCTCTCGGCCAGTCGAAACCCCTAAGCTTGCTTTACGCGGTGAACCCCGCTATTGGATTTGACTCCAATCCGGAAGATCCATGTCATCCTCTCTCGAGGAGTGCATGCGGCTCCTTCTATCTTTGAGCCATCTACTCGTATCCGCAACCTCTCGGTAATTTAAGATACGGATCTAGGATCGAAAACGTATTCGCGAAATATGAATTCGATACAAAATAATTCAAAGATAAATCGATAGCGATAAATAAAGAGTTTGATAAAAAGAGTTTATTCACTTTCAAAGTTTATCATGATCAAGTGCTTACGAAAATTAGCTACTTGGCATGATATAAAAGATACAAGGAAAGAAGAAAAGGAAGAACATGGTTGCAAAGAGAAAGTACTTGAATTGAAATTGCAAAAGTAAAACTAAATTATGAAATAGAAATTACAAGAAAGAAATGCTGAGAAACAGAAAACTAAGCTACAAAATACTCCTAAAATTGGCTCCTAATCCTCCTCCTGGGCTTCTGAACTCATCTGCTATTTATAGATTTTTTCTGCTTGGGAGTCACGCCCAACGTCACGCCCGTAACACAGGGCGTGTCAGGCTCGGAAACTGCTGTCTTGAAAGCCCGGGAACGTTGGAGAAAAACTGCCAAAAATCGTCGTTTTGCGGGTCACGCCTCTAGGTCACGCCCGTGACCTAGGGCGTGTCTAGTCTGTTACAGGAAACGGCGGGAAGGGGAAACAGCACGAAGTAATTCTGGCATTTCTGAAGTTGTCACGCCCTAGGTCACGCCCGTGACCTAGGGCGTGTCTGACTGGGTCAGCAAAACGGTTGGAAACGGCGCAAACTGGGATTAATTTGGAAGTTTCGGGTAGGTCACGCCCTAGGTCACGCCCGTGACAGGGGGGCGTGTACTTTAGAAAAGGTACAGAATTGTCCCGGGATGATTTCTGGAGAAAAATATTTTTTTGAACTAGACACACCTGTGTTCATGCCCTCGACACGCCCGTGTCGAGGGGGTGTGTACTTGTGAAACTCTCCAGATTTGTAGATGACGTCGTCCTCTTTCCGTTGAATGGTTGCACGTCCCGTAACTCTTCCTGGTTTGAAAGTTATGACCATTTGAAGTTCAGCTATCCGTGACCAAAAATGTTCATTTTCACCGCTTCAAATCCTGATCAGTCCTGCAAGCTCCAAATTGTTATTCACAGCTCAAATTGACCTAAAATATGAAAATAAAGCAATTATAATCATAATTACTAAAATATAACTATAATATTATTATTAATTAAATAAAAAATATATAAAAATATCTTTAATTAGTGACTTATCAAGTGTGGTGCACACACTCAAAGCCAAAAGCCGCTCGGACTTGGCGTTGAGTGTGGTGGACACACTCAAAACCATAGTTCGGTTTGTTCTTTGCGGCTGAGTGGTGGGGTGATTGAGTGAAATTTTCGTCTAAGTCAAAATCGACGGGAATCACCAAGTGATTCCCGCCGATTTCGACGTGTATCGTCAGTGATTCCCACCAATCGGCGAGAATCATCCTTGATTCCCACCGATTCGGCGAGAATCATTCTGGATTCCCGCCGGTCGTCGAGAATCGTCCTGCATTCTCGCCGATTCGGCGAGAATCGTCCTGCATTCCCGCCGATTCGGCGAGAATCAGTCGGCATTCCCGCCGACCTTCTCTTATTTGCGTTGGCTTAGGGTTCTCCTGCGGAAGTGAACTTTGGCGTAGAGTGAGTTGACCTCACTCAACGCCAAGGCTGTTTTGGCATTGAGGGAGGTAGACTCACTCAACGCCGCTGTTAGGTTTTGTGGTTTTGCTGAAGGCGTTGAGGGAGTGGACCTCACTCAACGCCATGGCTGTTCTGGCGCTGATTGAGGCTAACTCACTCAATGCCAAGGTCTGGTTAGGCACTGAGTGGATTTCACCCAACGCCGAGCCATGTTGAGTAACTTCAACACTGTTTCTCTTTCCTCGATTTATGTTCCTGAGTGAGTTTCCTTGATTATATTTGTAGTTTCCTTGTCGGCCATGTTTCCTTTCCTAAAGGCCGAATCGTGGGATGTGGATAGTAGTGGTGGTTTGAAGCTCTTCATGGGGGAGGTGTTGTGTAATCTAGCCAAGGCCACCCTTATTCTTCTATCTTGCTCTAGGTACGGGCTGGGTAAGGGGGTGGAAGGTCTCTTGTGCTTTATCATGTAGACCCCTGAGCTTGTTGGCATGGAAATTGGTGGTTGGGGGACTGAGTTTGCCTCCAACCCGGATCCATGCTGTTGTTTTACTACTACCATCTCCCACAGCTTAGGGTGTTAGAAGTTTCTTCCTTGGTAGATTGCAGCACTTTGGGCTCTTGGTAGCCTAGTAGGCCCTGCAGGATGTAGTTCCTGGGCTGGGTTGTTGTTGTTTCCTTGCACGTAGTGCATTTCTTGTCGTCCTATTTTGGACAGTTGTGACTCTTTCTACGGCATGTTTTTCAGTTACTTTTTCCCCTTCGGTTGACTCTTTCATGCAGTTTTTTTATCTTGTTTTGCTTGCTGAGGTATTCTATTTTCTTTTGGAATGCCTCAGGTTCTGAGCTGTAGCCAGTCTGGTGGCTAGTTTGAGGTGGTGTTGTTGGTGGTCTCTTGGACTTTGGAGATCCGTTTGCCTTGTTGGTGAGGTAGTTTTCAGTACTTTCTTACAGACATACATATGTGCCAGTGGGTTCGTGTCAGGTTATTGGCGCCCACTGGTAGATTTTTTTACCTTTGTACTGGATATATTACTTATGCTGGTACCATTTTCTGGAGATAGTCTACTTGCTCTGAGAGGGATTTATGCTAGGTTGCTAGTTACTTTTAAACCATAATTATTCTTATAAGTACATCGCATGATCAGCATGTTTTATAAAAGTAAATCACTATTTTCCAAGCAGCGTATAAAGATCGTTTTCCTATATATAATATCAATTAAATTTAGAGTATTGCATTGTATGGGTGGTTCTCTCGGAACTCTTATACACCCCTTTAGGATGCTAAACCTGAATAAAGTATTTTTTCGCAGCACATAAGTATAGTTTTTAACTGTGGACTAGGTGATCCACCGAGCCGAGGGATACGGCCTCTAAAATATAACTGATTTTCTAATCATTAAGCTCATGATTTTCTTTCATTAAGTTTGTTTTTGTTTTTGCCTGAGCGTCAGCAGTTATCCCCTGCTTGACGTGGCATCATGACACGTGTTTTCTCATACTCTGATAATTCCTAAATTCGGAGAAAATGCGGGTTGTGACACGGGTTGAAGCCTAAGCTGCTGTGCAGGCCCTCGAAGGCTGAAGTGAACTGCTATTTTTATTTTCTGTCATGTATGGCCGGCCTGCGAGCCGATGTTTGTAAGACATTACCTTGTTAAGAGAAACTTTATAAGGCCATGTACTCTTTTATGTATTCGTTTTATTTCATTCCTGTTTTGGTTTGTGGACATTCATGCAATGATTGTGAAAATTTTGGGTTCTATTAACCGTTTAAAAACTTCCGCTAAAATGCTCTGTGTTAGGACGAGTAGTTGAGTATTTGGCATTATTCTGTAACCCCTCCGACTGTCCGTGGTATATGGTGTCGGGTTCTAGCTTGACCTTCTGTTATATACCATACGACGGATGGGGGCGTTACACTGGACACGCCCGTGTCCGAGGCCGTGTGACCTTAATTTGGGTTTAGGGCATTACACCAACATCGAATTTCATCGCAGAGTGAGTCGCCTAAGAAATCGCCATTTTCCTGTAAAACAGAGAGATCAAGTGCAAGGGAAAATAGAGAAAGCACGAGATAGAGTTCGATGAAAACCTAATTATAAGTTTTCAGAAGTCGAAAAGTCGAACTCTGTCTGTCGAAAAACAAAACCTCGAACTCTTATTCGACGAAAATTCTCAAAAGAAATACATTTCGTCGATCTCCGGTCGACGAAAGTTTTGTGAAAGGAAATACATTTCGTCGAGCTCTGTTCTACGAAAAATACTTGAAACTAATCTGTCGATCTTCATTCGACGAAATTTTCAAAAAAGAAAGTTTGTCGATCTCCATTCGACGAACGTTTCACGAAAAGTTCACAATTCATCGAGCTCCGTTCGACGAAAAGTGTCTAATTCGTCGATCTCAAAACAAAAATCAAATTATTGACTCTCCATTAATCATGCCTAACTGATTTATGAAGAAAAGATGTTTCTTTTCATCTAAGGGTTTAGTGAAAATATCTGCCCTATGTAAATCAGTAGAAATGAAAACAAGATTAATTTTATTTTTGTCTACATTATCTCTAAGAAAATGATGTCTTATTTCTATATGCTTAGTCCTACTATGATGGACTAGATTTTGTTCAATTCATATTACACTGGTATTATCACAAAATATTATTGAATTATTTAAGTTATAACCATAATCTAGTAGCTTATTTTGAATCCACAAAATCTATGAACAACAACTACCAGCTGCAATGTATTCAGCTTCAGTAGTTGAAGTAGAAACAGATGTTTGCTTTTTGCAAAACCATGATACAAGCCTATCACCAAGAAACTGACAAGTTCATGATGTGCTTTTTCTGTCAACTCTGCATCCAGCATAGTCAGTATCTGAGAATCCAGTTAATTTAAATTCTGACACAATTGGATACCAGAGTATAAGATTTGGACAACCCTTTATATATCCTAAAATCCTTTTTACAATAATTAGATGAGATTCTTTAGATTTACTTGGAACCTAGCACAAATACAGGTAGCAAACATTATGTCTAGTCAACTAGCTTTTAAGTATAATAGGGACCCAATGATTGTCCTATATATTTTCTGATCAACAGGTTTGCCCTGTTCATTATTATCAACTACAGCATTAGAGGGCATGGGTTTTTTCATAGCTAAGGCATCTGACATCCCAAATCTTTTAATTAGCTCTTTAGCATATTTAGATTGGGATACAAAAATACCATTAGGAGTTTGCTTCACTTGTTAACCAAGAAAGTAGGATAATTCACTCATACTACTAATTTCAAACTTAGAATGCATTAGGTCAGAAAACCTTTTGCAAAGTTTGGAATCAGTAGAACCAAAACTTATGTCATCTTCATATATTTGAACTAGTAAAATTTTTTATTTATGATGACTAACAAATAATGTTTTATCTTTCATGCCTCAACTGAATTTATTTTCTAGAAGAAAACTAGCAAGAATCTCATACCAAGCTTTTGAAGCTTGTTTAATACAATAAAGAGCTTTATTAAGTCTAAAAACATGACAAGAGTGAGTTTGAGAGATAAAACCTGGTGGTTGTTCTACAAAAACTTCCTCTTTGAGCTCTCCATTTAAAAAAACACTCTTCACATCCATCTGATATACCTTGAATCTCTTGATTGATGCAACTGCAAGAAAAATCCTGAAAGCCTCTAATCTTGTAATGGGAGTAAATGTCTGATCATAGTCTATACCTTCCTCCTGTAAATAACCTTGAGCTACCAATCTTGCTTTATTTCTTGCAATAACTCCTTGAGCATCCAATTTATTCCTGAAGACCCATTTGGTTCCAATGATAGGATAGTCTTTGGGTCTTGAAAATAAATCCCAAACTCTACATCTCTCAAACTGATTGAGTTCCTCTTGCATTGCAATGATCTAGTGGGGATCTTGTTCTGCATCTTTGATGGATTGAGGTTCAATTTGAGAAATAAAACAAGCATGCATCTGATCTTGATTCAATTGATTTCTTGTTTGAACACCAGCTAATATGTATCCAATCACTTGATATCTAGGATGATCTATAAGTGTGACAAAATCAGTAGGTAGAGTTGGTTGGTCAACTATTTGTGGTGTTAACTCCTCTGGTGGAATCTCATTGACCACAACATTTTCAACACACATTTCTGAATTTTCTTCATCACTATCATTATCAACAATATATTGAGAAGGATGTATTGTATCCTCTTGTGTAAGGATTAATTCATCCATTTTCTCACACAGATTTGGTACCTGAAATGAGTCTATGGTAGAGGTGTCCCTCTCCTTATAAAAAATGTTAGTTTCATCAAAAGATACATGTATTGACTCTTCTATCTTAAGGGTAGATTTATTAAACACTCTATAAGCCTTGCTAACTTGAGAATATCCAAGAAATATTCCCTCTGCAGCTTTTGCTTCAAATTTCCTTAAATATTTTTTGTCATTATTATATATAAAACATTTACAACCAAAAACTCTTAAATAGTTTACTTTAGGTTTCTTATTCTTAAGTAATTCATAGGGAGTCTTACCCTTTAGTTTATGTATTAGACTTCTATTAAGAACATAGTTTGTTGTGCTTACTGCCTCTGCCCAAAAGGATAGGGGCAAGTGAGCATCTGCAAGTAATGTTCTAACAAATTCAATTAGAGTTCTATTTTTTCATTCAGCAACCTCATTTTGTTGAGGAGTTCCAGGAGCAGAAAAACAATGTCTGATACCTTCCTTCTCACAAAATTCTTTCATCAGAAGAGATTCAAACTCAGTGTCATGATCACTTCTGATCAATGCAATCTGAGTAGATTCCTCAATCTTGATGTTCCTAAGAAAGTCTGTAACAAATTTAAAGTTATCTGACTTGTTTCTAAGAAAGAACACTCAAGTGAATCTAGAGAAATCATCTACAATAACTAAGGTATATGACTTTCCTCCCAAAATTTGTACTGCAAAAGGTCCAAAAAGGTTCATATGTAGCAAATACAAAATCTTGGGTGAATCACTCTTAGAAATGGATTTAAAACTATTTTTGGTTTGCTTGCCGAATTGACAAGCCCTGCAAAGTCCTTCCTTCTTGTAAGATCCAGAAGGTAGTCCTCTAACAAGGTTGTCCTTAGATAGTTTAGCAATAGTCCTAAGATTTATTTGACCTAATCTTTTATGTCATAATTCATTTGATTTACTTATTTGATTGAATAGACAACTTTTTGAATTAGCAGAGTTAAAGTTGACTCAGTATATATTACCTTATCTAATTCAAGTTAAAATAATTTTATTTTTATCTGAAGTAATAATACATAATGACTTATTAAAAGATACATGATAACCTTCATCACATAACTGACTTATGGAGATGAGGTTATGTTTGAGACCATTCATATAAGCTACCTTCCTGAAGGTAACTACTCCAACATTAACATTGTCATAGCCTTCTTTCTATCCACAGTTGGAGTCTCCAAAAATGACTTTTGGTCCAATCTTAGCTTTGAAGTCACTCAGGTTTGCTTTGCTTTCTATCATATGTTTTGAACATCCACTATCCACATACCACTATTCCTCTGTGGTAGGGTAGGTCCTTTCTTGTACAAAACAAAATTAGATATTCTTGACCCAGGTTACCTTGGGTCCTAGTTTTCTTTCATAATGATAATTAGAAATAAAAGAACATTCTGGTTGATCCTTATAACTAAGTGGATGATATCTCCTAGGAGAGATGATCCACTGAGTAAAAGGATTGATAAATTTTTGAGTTTGATTATAATTTTTAAAATAACTAAAATTTTTGTTTTGAAAATTTGGGTTTGACGAATTATATTGAGTTCGTCGAGCTGAGTTCGACGAATGGGAGTGAGTTCGTCGAGCTCAATTCACAAAATGATAATGTTCATTTTCTAGGTTACGCATTCGTCGATCACAGTTCGACGAATCATATTGATTTCGTCGAGCACCATTTGTTGAATAATTATACTCAAATCCTATGTTCATAGTTCATCGTTATCTGTTCGACGAAAAATATTTATTTCGTCGAGCTCGGTTCAACAAATTATTTTGAACATAATTTTTAAGAAAAATTTTATTTTGATTTTGTTTATTCTTTTGTAAAATTTCAGTGGGTTTATCAGTAATTTGTAATACTTCTTATCCTTTGGCAGAAACAAATTTTATAGGTGTAGATAAAATATTTTTTTGTAAAAGATGACGTTTACTAAGTGAAGCCCTCAAGCCTAGTTTGCCATTTAGCCTGGCATTAACTGTTCTTGTGATATTCATCAATTTGATGCTTCTCCCATTAAGGGATTCTTCAAACTTTTTAGCCTCAGATAATGTGTTTTCTAAAGATACTATTTGTTCAGAAGCAATTTTAAAATCATCTTTAAGTTTTATGTTTTGAGAAGATAGATTATCTGATTCATTTAAATTCTCTCTGAGAAGTTTTATTTCCTTCTCAGATTGTATTAAATCTTTACATAGTAATTTAAAATCTATTTTAAACTAATCTGAAGTAAAATCAAATGTAGAGATTACCTGATCTTCTTCAGATTCTAATTCAAACTCAGAATTGCTACATGATGCATTGATTTCCATCAAGCAGATTTACTTAGCCTTGGCTTCTTCTTCATCTTCACTTGTGCTAGATGAAGACTCGCCATCTGATTCACTCCAGGCTTCAGCTACAAAACCTCTCTCCTTCTGTTTGTGTTTACTAAAAGAGGTTTTGTTAAAGTGCTTCCTGTAGTCTTTCACTTTCTTCTTATCCTTCTTCTGATTCTCAGGACATTTTGGAAGAATATGTCCTGGTTTCCTGCAACCATAACACACAATTTCTTTAGTGGGTGTTTTGTCATACCTTGGTTTGTCATTGTTTTTGGAAGATTTTCTCCTGAAGTCTTTTCTTGAAATTTTGTAGAATCTCTTAGCCAAGAGACCTATAAGATCTTCATTCTCTGGAAGAACTTATGCTTCTTCAGTTGCTTGGAAAGCTATGCTCTTCTCTTTCCTTACTAAAGGTGAAGTCCTTTGTTCAACTTCCCTTGTTCTGATGAGCTGCTCATAAGATTTGAGCTTTCCCAACAAGGTCTCTGTTGTAATCTCATTTAAACTTCTGGCTTCTTTGATTGTCCAAATCCTTGAATCTCATGTGCTAGGGAAACACATAAGGATATTATCATTGACTTCTGTCAATATAATGTCCTTCTCCAAAGTCTTGTGTATATTTCAGCAACTGATTCACTTTCTCCCTTTTGAAATTTAGTTCATATTGAGAAATCAAGTAGGATCTTCTGTCCTTTCTTTCATCAGTTGATCCAGCTACCATTGCATTGAGGGATTCCAAAATAGCTTTAGCTGAGGTACATTCAGCAACCTTTTGGAAAATGTCATTTTACATTATTTGGGATAAAATGTTCATAGCCTTTGCATAAGCAATTTTTGTTTTCTTCTGGGCTTCTGTCCATTCTGGAGGTGATACAGCACTGGTACTTGTTGTTGCCACTGGTAGAGGTGGACCTGTCAAAATGGAGTTGTAGATATCGTCATCAATAGAGTTCATATAAAGTCTAATCCTTTCCTTCCATAGTGCAAACTTATTTAGATTGCACACAGGAGGTCTAGTGCTTGAATATTCCTTATTTTGTGCCATGATAAATTTCTCGATAAAAATAAAATCTATCAGATCTTATGGTTCAGGTGTTAGTGTAACGACCCCATCCGTTAAATGACGTATAGTAGAAGGTCCGGCCGGGGCCCCACACCATATGCCACAAACAGACGGTGAGGTCACAGGATAATACCAAACCAAACACGAATCCTAACTCAGAGCATTCTAGCGGAAGCTTTAAATTGTACTTTGAACTCTAACCAGGAATGTCCAATATATAAACCACCTTTATATATAACCACGGAATGTACACAAATACATAGAGTTTGGCCTTAAGGCCTTACAGTTCCTCTTTTCACACCGTATGGTTTACAAACCTCGGCGCGCAGGCCGGCCATACATGAGTAAAAGAAAACAAGTCAAAACATTCGCTTAGCCTTCAAGGGCTAGCCGCAGCAGCAGCAGCAGCAATAGCAGTAGGGCTTCAGCCCTTCACTTACCACTTGGCTCTCCAGCACCTGCATGGGAACAATCCACCCAACCGGTGGCAAACAATGCAACGGTCAGCATTCAGCTGACCCAATTATAACAATCCTACCCCTTTCTCGGGGCATTAGCATTCTTTCCCTGCAAAGCATGGCATCATCATATAGCAACTATGTGCGCGCAGGCACATTCAAGCCATCACAACTATCGGCCACACGGCCCGACAGTCCGTGCAGTCAGGGCACATTCTTGGTGTACCGGAATATCAGGGTCAACACCACCGTCTACACGGTATTTGAGCATTCTAGTCTTTCCGGCGCGCAGGCCTAAGACTCTCATTAGGCGCTCCAACAAAACCTATAACCAGGCTTCCAAGTCGGACGGACCTAACGCAGGTACGGATCAGCAACCCCCCATTGCTCAAGTCGTCGTGCCACCTCGAATACGGAAGTATCCATGGCTATTTATAGGCGCGGGTCGGTTTCACCTTTCCTGTTCGGCAATCTGCCTTTTCATCGAGTTGCAGCCCAACGGCTCAACCGCTCATAAAGTGGCAACGCACGGCCACAAGAGTTGCATCCAACCCTCTTCATTTCCTGGACATCATCCAGTACTTCCTGCTGCCCCAAGCAACAGGTAGGCACAAGGCAACACAAGCCATAATCACGGAGCCTTCTCTGATATGCAAACAAGCATCACCAATCCAGACCATGTCCAGATGGGCTTCACACAGCATGCCTAGAGCCGTACTCCAATTCCGGCCTCTAACAAGGGGGACTTCACATATCTACCCCAAGGGACACCACAACCCACCGCACACTCGCGGGGAAGGGTTTTCCCTATGCAATGCAGAAAAGAAGGACTTCACATGTCCAAGAAGGGAGATCGTTACCCTTGTCGATCTCTTGGGAGCCATCGCAAACTAGCCGGTGAGAAAGAACCGCAGCGGCTTTGCCTTCACAACACCGGCTTCGGATCACGAAACGGACCACGGGAACTCCGCCGGTGGCTTGATCTCCTCCTCCTTCTTCTTCCTCCTCTCTCTTTCTCTCTTCCTTAAGCAAATGAAGAATGAAGTCTTCATCAGCCTTCACGGATTAAATCCAGCCAGGAAATCACCTGAGCCCTTGGATCAAAAGAGAGAAATCTGAACGGCCACGATTTGCCCAAAAACTCAATTTTTGGCTGACACGGCCTGTGACACGCCCGTGTCACAGGCCGTGTACCCTTAAGCGGCACACGTGGGATTTGTATCGACTGAGATTTACCAGAACACGGGCATCGACATGCCCGTGTCGAACCTGACACGCCCGTGTCATTCCTGAGACACGCCCGTGTCACCCCTGCCTCATCGAGCTGCAAGCAGTACACGGGTAGGCACACGGCATCGGACACGCCCGTGTCCAACCTGACACGCCCGTGTTCAAGGCTTGGTTCAAGGCCGTGTAATCTTCTGACTCAAAACGCATTTTATTTGCGTGACACGCCCTAGGACACGCCCGTGTCCCAGGCCGTGTACCCCCGACATGCCCTGGGACACGCCCGTGTCCCAGGCCGTGTATCCTGACCTGCACCTCAAAACCAATTTTGAGTCTTTTTGGGGTGTTACAATCCTCCCCCCCCCCCCTTAACAAAATTTCGTCCCGAAATTTGCACGGTAAGGAAACAAGAACCAACAATGCTATAACTTGATAACTCTGTTATAACAAAAGTACACGGTCTACAGTTTATACAAACAGCTCGGGAAACTCAGCTCGCATGGTCTGCTCTCGCTCCCATGTTAGCTCTTCACGGCCACAATTGTCCCATCGGACCTTAACCATCCCGATCACTTTGTTTCGCAACTGTTTCTCGGCTTGATCCTCGATCCGAATGGGTCTAACCCTCGTCGTTAGCCCATACTCGACCGGTACCCGATCATTCTCCACTACTTGAGCTGGATCCTTCACCGCCTTACGAAGGACTGAGATGTGAAATACATCATGTAATCCACCCAAGTCTGCTGAAAGTGCTAGTCGATAAACAGCTTCCCCAACTCGCTCCACCACCTCAAACGGACCAAGATACCTCGGTCTTAACTTTTTCAAGCGCCGAATCCTGGACACGCCTTTGAAGGGTTTGATCTTCAAATATACCCAATCACCCACCGCGAACTCCACGTTCCGGTGTTTGGCATTGTAGTACTTTGCTTGACGATCTTGGGCTATCACTAGCCTCTCCCGAATATAGCGTATGAGCGAGGTAGCTTCTTCGACTTCCTTTTTCCCACTCAGCTTAGATTCGCCCGCTTCTGCCCAAGCTAACGGTGTACGGCATTTACGACCATATAAAGCCTCAAATGGTGCCATACCACTACTCGCTTGGTAGCTATTATTATAGGCAAATTCGACAAGAAATATATAATCTTCCCATCTCTTACCAAAGTCTAGGGCGCACATGCGGAGCATATCCTCCATCGTCCTGTTGGTTCGTTCAGTCTGGCCATCCGTTTGGGGATGAAAGGCCGTACTAAACGCTAACTTTGTACCCAACATTTGATGAACGAGCCGCCAATCATTCGATGTGAACCGCCCATCACGGTCACTAACGATGCTCCGAGGAACACCGTGCAGTCGAACAACCTGCTCCACATAAAGATTGGCCAAGGTTTCCACTGAATCGTCTCTTCTGTTTGGAAGGAAGTGCGCCACTTTCGTCAACCGGTCCACAATCACCCAGATTGAATCATGACTGCGTTGAGATCTCGGCAACCCGTGCACGAAATCCATCGAAATATCATCGAACTTCCACTCCGGAATAGGTAACGACTTCAGGAAACCGCCAGGCTTCTGGCATTCTGCTTTCACCAACGCACAGGTATTGCATTCAGCCACATAATGTGCGACATCTTTCTTTAGTCTGGGCCACCAGAACAGCTTTTTCAGATCTCTGTACATCTTTGTGCTCCCTGGGTGAACTGAGTACTTTGCAAAGTGAGCTTCGTACATCAACTCTTCCCTCAATTTACCCACACTCGGGACGCACACTCGACCATTTCTTCGTAACAAACCATTATCCCAAGAGAATTGGTCATCCGGCCCATCTTTTGCATAGCGCTGGAGACTTTCATCAAGCTCCGTTGCTCGCCGAACTCTGTCCGTAAGGTCATATTGCACCTCCGTCCAGTTCAAGCATGCATCGGTCGACGAACCCTTGTCAACACAAGATATCTCCAATGCTTCCAATTCCTGGATTAAATGCTGATCATGCCTCTGTAACCAGCTTGCCCGTACTGGAGTCTTCCGACTCAAAGCATCAGCGACCACATTTCCCTTCCCGGGAGTATAGTGAACCTCGAAGGTGTAGTCCCCAAGGAACTCCATCCATCTTCATTGTCGCATATTCAGATCCTTCTGATCCAACAAATACTTTAGGCTTTTATGATCTGTATAGATATCCACTTTAACGCCATATAGATAGTGCTGCCACAACTTGAGCGCAAAGATTATCGCCGCCAACTCCAAATCATGGACAGGGTAATTCCGCTCATGCACTTTCAACTGGCGCGAGCCATAAGCAATCACTTTACCAAACTGCAGAAGAACGCAGCCTAAGCCGCTCCCAGAAGCATCACTATAGATCTCATACCCATCGGTACCACATGGCGATGTCAACACAGGCGTCGTGGTCAAATGACTCTTCAAGTCTTCAAAAGCTCGCGCGCACTCCGGCGTCCAAATGAACTTTTGATCTTTTCTCGTCAGCATGGTCAGAGGTAAAGCAATCCGTGAGAAGTTTTCCACAAACCGTCTATAGTAGCCCACAAGTCCAAGGAAGCTCCTGACCTCGGCCACTGAAGACATCACTGGCCAATCTCGAATGACACTTATCTTCAACGGATCCACCGCGATACCTTCTCCACTCACCACATGGCCTAAAAAGGCTACTGAAGAGAGCCAGAACTCACACTTTGAGAACTTGGCATAAAGCTTATTCCTCCGCAGGGTATGCAAGACCAACCGCAAATGGTTTACATGATCCTCTTCCGACTAAGAGTATACTAAGATGTCATCGATAAACACAATAACGAACAAATCCAAGTACTCTCGGAACGTTCGATGCATTAGGTCCATAAATACCGAAGGCGCATTACATAGGCCAAACGGCATTACCGTGAACTCATAATGACCGTAGCGTATTCCAAACGCCGTCTTGGGAATGTCACCTTCCCTAATCCTCAGCTGATAATATCCCGATTTCAAATCCAATTTGGAATAGACCGTTGATCCTGCCAGCTGATCAAAGAGGTCATCAATTCGTGGGATCGGATATTTGTTTTTCTCCGTCAGCTTATTCAATTCGCGGTAGTCAATACATAACCGTAAGCTACCGTCTTTCTTTTTCACAAATAGAACAGGCGCGCTCCAAGGTGACATACTTGGGCGTATATATCCCTGCTCCAATAACTCTTGCAATTGGACTTTCAACTCAGCCATCTCTTTTGGCGCGACGCGATATGGAGAGCGGGCCATAGGTTTCGCACCTGGCACCAACTCAATAGAGAAGTCAATCTCCCGCTGGGGTGGTAACCCAGGAAGATCTTTAGGAAACACGTCGGCAAATTCTGACACAACTAGTACTTCACCGACACTGGCCTTTGGCTCAACAGCCTGAATTAGCGTGAAGAATAACTCCGCGCCCTTCCGAACAGCATTGACGACTTGGAGTGCAGACAACAGAGTCCCGCCAACTCCTCGCATACCAGCGAACTTCGTCACAAGTCCGGTATTCTGGCCCAGTGTAATCTCCTTGGAGTTGCAATCAATAAAGGCATGCTGCTCCGAGAGCCAGTCCATACCAAAGATCACATCAAACTCCGATAACGGTAGCACAGCTGCACTCAAACCGAAATCCCGACTTCCTATTTGCACATCCGCATCGCAAGCCCTATCCGCAAGCATCACACATCCATTCGGCAATAGCACCCTTGTACTATCCACCGTCACATGACTTGGTACCCCAATTCGAGATACGAAATCCTCAGACAGGAAAGAATGCGAAGCACCCGTATCAAACAGGGCTCTCGCCAAATTATTCTGAATCAGGACAAAGCCTGCAGCACACACATCATGCACAAGCTATACATAACCAAAAACAATAGCACATAAGCAAGTAAGCTAAATCAACTCGTACCTGTGACGACGTCACTTTGCTTAATCGCTTCCTGTTGGCCAAGCTGATAGATTCGGGGCTGTGCCTGGGACGCAGAGGAATCAACCACCGCTTTGCCCTTCTCAGCATAAGACGCACCCGCCTTCTTGTCCCCTTTCCGACAGTCACGGGCGATATGCCCCACTCGGCCACAGTTATAGCAAGTACGAGAATCCGGCCTTGATGTCGCCCCCGACACAACGGTCGTAGTCACTTGCCCAGACGGCTTGGACCTCTTGCCCCCTTTTTTCTGGTAAAACGATTTGCTCGGGCGAGGTGCTTGAACCTCTGGCTTTGACACAACCAAGCCCTTGTTCCCTTGCACCCGCCGCATGTCCTTTTCCAACGCACACGCAGTATCAACCAACGCCTGAAACCCTTGGTTCACTGAACTCGAAAGCAGGAATCACAACTCATCCCGCAATCCTTCATAGAACCGATTCGTTTTCCTTTGGTCATCCGCGAAGATTGTACCCGCATACCGTCCCAACCTCGTAAACTCATGCAAGTAGATATCCACGCTATCTTCCCCTTGCTTTAACCGTTGGAACTCATTTTCCATAGCAATGCGTTGCACCGCTGGGACATGCTTCGCCAGAAATATCCGAGAGAACTCCTCAATCGACACTTGCGTTAATTGCCTGCCCGCCAAATGGTGTACCTCAACCTCGTCCCACCACAAACGCGCCTCTCCTTCAAGCATGAAGGTGGCCAAGGTGACCTTTAGAGTTTCCTCCGCCCTGATCGCTGTCATTATCCGCTTGACACACGATAACCAATCCTCTACCTGCGTTGGGGATCCCAGTCCCGTAAACGTAGGAGGACTGAAGCTCATGAATTGCTTCAACTGTCGGTCAGCTGCTCGTGGATCTACAGCCTCAACCGGCTCGGGTCTTACAACAACACGAACTGGCTCGACTGTCGGCTGCGCTTGCCCGGTCGGCTGAATCATGGCAAATAGCGCCTCAGCAACTAAGCAAACAGTTTCCGCAGATGGAGGAGGTATTGGCACCTCAGCTGGTGCCGCACTCTCATCAGAGCGCTGGGGCTCAGACTGCCCAGCACCACTACGCGTCACCTATAGGTGGACAAGACACACATTAGTGAACGTATGCAAGCAAAACAACACAAAAAGGAACGCGCAGATTCCTCAAACAAGATTTTGTACATTCCTTAGTGGACATTCCAGAGTTCATTAGCGTTACAGCAGGGCGCATAAACACGTGCTCGCCACCCCATAAAAGAATTCGTCCACGAATTCGATAGAGGAAGACCGAACGAAGCTGATACCAAAATGTAACGACCACATCCGTTAAATGACGTATAGTAGAAGGTCCGGCCGGGGCCCCACACCATATGCCACAAACAGACGGTGAAGTCACAGGATAATACCAAACCAAACACGAATCCTAACTCAGAGCATTCTAGCGGAAGCTTTAAATTGTACTTTGAACTCTAACCAGGAATGTCCGATATATAAACCACCTTTATATATAACCACGGAATGTACACAAATACATAGAGTTTGGCCTTAAGGCCTTACAGTTCCTCTTTTCACACCGTATGGTTTACAAACCTCGGCGCGTAGGCCGGCCATACATGAGTAAAAGAAAACAAGTCAAAACATTCGCTTAGCCTTCAAGGGCTAGCCGCAGCAGCAACAGCAGTAGGGCTTCAGCCCTTCACTTACCACTTGGCTCTCCAGCACCTGCATGGGAACAATCCACCCAACCGGTGGCAAACAATGCAACGGTCAGCATTCAGCTGACCCAATTATAACAATCCTACCCCTTTCTCGGGGCATTAGCATTCTTTCCCTACAAAGCATGGCATCATCATATAGCAACTATGTGCGCGCAGGCACATTCAAGCCATCACGACTATCGGCCACACGGCCCGACAGTCCGTGCACTCAGGGCACATTCTTGGTGTACCGGAATACCAGGGTCAACACCACCGTCTACACAGTATTTGAGCATTCTAGTCTTTCCGGCGCGCGGGCCTAAGACTCTCATTAGGCGCTCCAACAAAACCTATAACCAGGCTTCCAAGTCGGACGGACCTAACGCAGGTACGGATCAGCCACCCCCCGTTGCTCAAGTCATCGTGCCACCTCGAATACGGAAGTATCCATGGCTATTTATAGGCGCGGGTCGGTTTCACCTTTCCTGTTCGGCAATTTGCCTTTTCATCGAGTTGCAGCCCAACGGCTCAACCGCTCATAAAGTGGCAACGCACGGCCACAAGAGTTGCATCCAACCCTCTTCATTTCCTGGACATCATCCAGTACTTCCTGCTGCCCCAAGCAACAGGTAGGCACAAGGCAACACAAGCCATAATCACGGAGCCTTCTCCGATATGCAAACAAGCATCACCAATCCAGACCATGTCCAGATGGGCTTCACACAGCATGCCTAGAGCCGTACTCTAATTCCGGCCTCTAACAAGGGGGACTTCACATATCTACCCCAAGGGACACCACAACCCACCGCACACTCGCGGGGAAGGGTTTTCCCTATGCAATGCAGAAAAGAAGGACTTCACATGTCCAAGAAGGGAGATCGTTACCCTTGTCGATCTCTTGGGAGCCATCGCAAACTAGCCGGTGAGAAAGAACCGCAGCAGCTTTGCCTTCACAACGCCGGCTTCGGATCACGAATCGGACCACGGGAACTCCGCCGGTGGCTTGATCTCCTCCTCCTTCTTCTTTCTCCTCTCTCTTTCTCTCTTCCTTAAGCAAATGAAGAATGAAGTCTTCATCAGCCTTCACGGATTAAATCCAGCCAGGAAATCACCTGAGCCCTTGGATCAAAAGAGAGAAATCTGAACGGCCACGATTTGCCCAAAAACTCAATTTTTGGCTGACACGGCCTGTGACACGCCCGTGTCACAGGCCGTGTACCCTTAAGCGGCACACGCGGGATTCGTACCGACTGAGATTTACCAGAACACGGGCATCGACACGCCCGTGTCGAACCTGACACGCCTGTGTCATTCCTGAGACACGCCCGTGTCACCCCTGCCTCATCGAGTTGCAAGCAGTACACGGGTAGGCACACGGCATCGGACACGCCCGTGTCCAACCTGACACGCCCGTGTTCAAGGCTTGGTTCAAGGCTGTGTAATCTTCTGACTCAAAACGCATTTTATTTGCGTGACACGCCCTGGGACACGCCCGTGTCCCAGGCCGTGTACCCCCGACACGCCCTGGGACACGCCCGTGTTTTGGTTAATTTTCAATCGGTTGTGCACCGCTTCAGGAACACGGCTTGTGATACAGGCGTGTCACAACCCGTGTTCGGCCCAGGAAATACAATTAAGGGCTGATCAGAGCCGTTCATTTTCTTTGACCAAGATCCAATGGTCTGGGATCTTCCCTGGGTTGATAAGGCCGGGATTGAAGAAGAGAAAGCTCATTTGAGTTTCATCATTCTCTTTCTAAAGTTAAGAGAGAGAGGAGAGCAAGGTGAGGAAGAAGAAGAGGAATCCGGCCGCCGGTGGTGCTGCGGTGGTCAAAATCGCGAGCCGAGTTCGGATTTACGAAGGCTTTCATCCGTCTCAATTCTCTCCATGGCTTCGAGGCAAATTCCAAGGGTAACGATTTCCGTCTTGGACATGTGAAGTCCTACTATCCTGCATTTGCATGGGGAAAACCCGTCCCCACGAGTGTGCAGTGGGTTGTGGTGTCCCTTGGGGTAGATATGTGAAGTCCCCCTTGTTAAAGTCCGAAATTGGAGTACGGATCTAGGCATGCTGTGTAAAGCCCATCTGGACGTGTTGGTTTGGATTGGTGATGCTTGTTTGCATTCGGAGGAATCTTTGAGTATTTGATTGTTTGTGTGCAATCTGTGGTGCATACCTGTCGCTTGGTGCAACAGGAAGTACTGGAGGAAGTCTAGGAAATTGAGAGAGTTGGTTCAACTCTTGTGACCGTGAGTTCTCACTTTATGTGGTGTTGAGCCATTGGGCTGCAACTGTATAAAATGAGGCTTCGTGCCGAACAGGCAAGGTGTAACCGACCCGTGCCTTTATTTGTGGCCTCTGGTACGATGTACTTGGTAGTGGCAAGGCGATTTGAGCAATGGGGGGTGGCAGATCCGTACTTGCGTTATGTAGGTTGGACATGAGAGCGCCATGGCATTGGGCTTTCGTTAGCGGCATAATGAGAGTCTTGGGCCGTCGTGCTAGACTAAATGCTCATTGGTGGGATCCGGTGTTTCCGGTACACCCGAATGTGCCATGAGTGCACGGAGCGTCGGGCCGTCGTGCCGACGTTTGTGATTTTTATTGACTGTGCAGTCATGCACGTCTTGCGTGGTTTGCTATATATATATATCATATTTGAAAATGCTATGCAGGGATGGAATTCCGCTGCCCCGTGCCAGGGGCAGGGTCGTTATAATTGTTCAGCTGAATGTTGACTGTTGCCCTGTTTGCCACCGCTTGGTGGATTAGTTCTTGCAGGTGCTAGAGGTACTGGTCCGAGCGGGACTTAGCGGGCTGAAGCCCAAGCTGCGCTGCTGCCCTCGAAGGCTTTGTTTTGTTTCTTCTTGTTCATGTGTGGCCGGCCTGCGTGCCGATGTCTGTAAACCACACCTTATTAAGAGAAATTTGTAAGGTCTTAAGGCCAGATACTTTGGTTGTATACATTCCTATGTTTTAGTGGACAGTTCTTGTTACTCTTGAGTTCAAGTTTTTCAACCGTGAAGCTTCCGCTAGAATGCTCTATGTTTGGATGCGTTGGTTTTGATATTATTTCGTAGCGTTTCCTCCTGTTTGTGGAATATGGTGTGGGGCCCCGGCCGGACCCTCTATTATATTCTTCTTGACAGGTAGAGGTGTTACAATTTGGTATCAGAGGGAGGTTTTGATCCTCCGACCTGTGGGTTAAGGGCCCACCACGCTTCCGCTGTGCCATTATAACACTTAACTTGAACTCAAGAATGTCCACTTAGGAATGCAAATACACTTGTTTGTTGAACTTGTGTATTCTTTTTGTATGTTTGCCATTTTACTTGGTCGCTAAATTGTGTGTTTTACACATATAGGTGACTAGAAGTGTTGCGGGTCAATCCGAACCTCAACATTCTGTAGAAAGTGCGGCACCAGCTGAGGTGCCCACACCTCCTCCATCCGCTGAAACGGTATGTTTCATCACGGAAATGATACTTGCTGTGATGAATGCTCAGCAGGCTGGGCAGGCATGTCCTGCAGTTGTACCAACGCATACTGGGGTATGGCAAGAATCGGTAGAAGCTGTAGTTGATTCGCGGGCAGCAGATCAACAATTGAAGCAATTTTTGAGCTTCAATCCTCCACAATTTACTGGGGCAGGGTCACTGGCCCAAGCAGAGGATTGGCTTGCAAGGATCAAGAGTATCATCAGAGCGATCAGGGTTGAGGAGGGACAGAAGGTTATGCTGGCCACTTTCCTACTGGAAGGAGAGGCTCGCTTATGGTGGGATAGATTGAACTGCATCACTTGGTCGGTAGACAACTTACAGAAGTCTCGATGGACAAATTTTCTCGGTTGTTCTTGGAACAACATCTACCAATGCAGCAAAGGATATCGATGGAAATGGAATTTCAACGGTTAACTAAAGGAGATCATAGTGTGGATGATTACCTACATGAGTTCACACGTTTGGGAAGATATACGAGTACAATCTTTGCCGAAGAAGAGCGTAAGACTAGTAGGTTTTATGCGGGACTGCGTGATGAGCTGCGGTATTTGCTCTCGAGTTCTATGAGTCAGGGATTTCAAGCCTTAGTCTGTACGGCTCGGTCTTTTGAGACGGACATGAATAGAGGGCAGGCAAAGGGGACCTTGGCTATGACAAAGCCAGAGTTCAAGCCGTCGCGTTCGGAGAAGTTTGGGTACCGTAAGAGATGGGGAAAGAAATCCAAGTCTACTGGACAAGCTCCTTCTGCAACTGTGACAGAGACATCTGGGTATGGATCTCGCGCTTGTTTTACGTGCGGGAAGTTGGGACACTTCACACGTGATTGCCGAGTTGGTCCTCATAAGGGTGATAAGAAGACGGGAGCGTCTTTTATAGAGAAAGGGAAGACTGTGGTGGAGTCTTCTGCCTCGCATGCGCAGCCCAGGGTCTTCAACCTTGGACAACAGGAGGCCATTAAGCAGGCGGATGTCATCACAGGTGCGCGCAGTTTTTAATGTTATTTTATACTGTGTGTTGTGCTTGTTTTTATTGTGATGTTTTAGGGTTTGTCCTTATATGAGAATATCCGGCGCGAGCACTGTTTGACACAGATGCTTCACATTCGTTTCTGTCTGAAGATTTCGTCTTTCGTGTCGGGGTACCTATCCGGACCACGACAGACAGTGTAAAGGTGTTGTTACCTAACGGATGTTTGATGTGCGCGGATAAATCTTGCAGTCTTGAGGTCAAGATAGGGAGTCGGGAGTTCAAGGTAGAAACATTAGTATTGCCGATCAAGGAATTTTATATAATCTTTGGTATGGACTGGCTGTCAGAGCAGCGTGCCTGTATAGATTGCACTTTAAAAGAGGTCACACTCTGGCAGAATACAGAACAAGAGACAAAGTTCATTGGTATACAAGGGATGAGTGGGATGTTGTTATCTGCTCTCCAAGTCGTTAAAATCGTTCGGAAGGGTGCGAAGTTGTTCTTCACACTCGTAGAGGCGGTGGAGCCGAAGGCCAGTGTGAGTGAAGTGACGATTGTGTCGGAGTATGCTGATGTGTTTCCAAAGAACCTTCCGGGGTTACCTCCCCAAAGGGAAATCGACTTCGCTATCGAGCTGGTGCCGGGTACAAAAACTGTGGCCCGTTCGCCATATCAGGTAGCGCCAAAAGAGATGGCCGAACTGAAAGTTCAGTTACAAGAACTGTTGGAGAAGGGATACATACGCCCAAGTATGTCACCTTGGAGCGCGCCTGTTCTTTTTGTGAAAAAGAAAGACGGTAGTTTGCGGCTATGTATTGATTATCGCGAACTGAATAAGCTGATGGAGAAAAACAAGTATCTGATTCCTCGGATCGATGACTTGTTCGATCAGCTAGCGGGCTCAACCGTCTATTCCAAGTTGGATTTGAAATCCGGGTATTACCAATTGCGGATTAGGGAAGGTGACATTCCCAAGACAGCGTTTGGCACACGCTACGGTCATTATGAGTTCACAGTGATGTCGTTCGGCTTATGTAATGCGCCTTCGGTATTCATGGATATCATGCATCGAACATTCCGCGAATACTTGGATCTATTTGTGATTGTGTTCATTGATGATATCCTCGTGTACTCTCAGTCGGAGGAAGATCATGCAAACCATTTGCGGTTGGTATTGCATACCTTGCGGAGAAAGAAGCTGTATGCCAAGTTCTCTAAGTGTGAGTTCTGGCTCTCATCGGTGGCTTTTCTGGGCCATGTGGTAAGTGGAGAGGGCATAGTAGTGGATCCGGCAAAGATAAGTGCCATTCGTGATTGGCCAGTGATGTCTTCGGTGGCCGAAGTCAGGAGTTTTCTTGGACTGGAAGGCTACTATAGACGATTTGTGGCGAACTTCTCCCAGATTGCTTTGCCTTTGACTACGTTGACGAGAAAAGATCAGAAGTTCGTTTGGATGCCGAAGTGCGCGCGAGCTTTTGAGGAGCTAAAAGGTCGTTTGACCACGGCGCCTGTTTTGACATCGCCTTGTGGTACAGACGGTTTTGAGATATACAGCGATGCGTCAGGAAGCAGCTTAGGCTTTGTTCTCCTACAGTTTGGCAAGGTGATCGCTTATGGCTCACGTCAATTAAAGGTGCATGAGCATAATTACCCCGTCCATGACTTGGAGTTGGCGGCGGTGATCTTTTCGCTAAAGTTGTGGCGGCACTATCTTTATGGCGTGAAGGTAGATATTTATACAGATCATAAAAGCCTAAAGTATCTGCTCGATCAAAAGGATTTGAATATGCGACAAAGGAGGTGGATGGAATTCCTAGGGGATTATACCTTTGACATTCACTATATTCCCGAAAAGGGAAATGTGGTCGCTGATGCCTTGAGTCATCGGACTTCGGTGCGGGCAAGTTGGTTGCGGATACATGATGAGCGTCTAATCAAGGAGCTGGAAGCGTTGGAGATATCTTGTGTGGAAAGGGATTCTTCGGCCGATGCATGCTTGAACTGGATGGAGGTTTAATATGACCTTGCGGACAGGGTTCGGCGGGCAACGGAGTTTGATGAAAGTCTCCAGCACTATGCAAAGGAGGGGTCTGGTGACCAATTCTCCTGGGATGACGGTCTATTACGGAGGGATGGCCGATTGTGCATCCCTTGTGCGGGTAAATTGCGAGAAGAATTGTTATATGAAGCACACTTGACAAAGTACTCAATTCACCCTGGGAGCACAAAGATGTACAAGGACATGAAGAAATTGTTCTGGTGGCCCGGTTTAAAGGACATAGCCGAGTATGTTGCTAAGTGTCGTACTTGTGCTTTGGTAAAGGCAGAGTGTCAACGGCCTAGTGGTTTCTTGAAATCATTGTCAGTTCCAAAGTGGAAGTTTGAGGATATTTCTATAGATTTCGTGCACGGATTGCCGAAATCTCAACGTGGGAATGACTCAACCAGGGTGATTATAGACCGGTTGACAAAGGTGGCTCACTTTCTAACGAACAAGCGGGACGATTCTATGGAAATGTTGGCAAAGCTCTATGTGGAGCAGATTGTTCGATTGCACAGTATTCCCCGAAGCATCGTCAGTGACCGTGATGGGCGATTTACTTCAAAGGATTGGAGGCAAATTCATCAGCTGTTGGGCACAAAGTTAGCATTCAGTACGGCCTTTCATCCTTAAACGGATGGCCAAACTGAACGAACAAACAGAACAATGGAGGATATGCTCCGTATGTGCGCCCTGGACTTCGGTAAGAAATGGGAAGATCATCTTGTTATGGTGGAATTTGCCTATAATAATAGCTACCAAGCGAGCATCGGCATGGCACCGTTTGAAGCTTTGTATGGTCGCAAGTTCCGTACACCGTTAGCTTGGGCAGAAACTGGCGAATCCAAACTTTTGGGACAAAAGGAAGTCGAGGATGCTAACTCAACAATACGCTCTATTCAAGAGAGACTACTAATAGCCAAGGATCGGCAAGCCAAGTATTACAATGCTAAGCACCGGAATATGGAGTTCGCAGTAGGTGACTGGGTCTATTTAAAAATTAAACCCTTCAAAGACGTATCTCGGATTCGGCGGTTCAAAAAGCTAAGTCCGCGATACCTTGGTCTATTTAAAGTGGTGGAGCGAGTTGGGGAAGCTGCCTATCGGCTAGCTCTTTCATCGGAATTAGGTGGATTGCATGATGTGTTCCACATCTCGATACTACAACAAGTAGTCAAAGACCCATCTCAAGTGATTGAGAATGATCGGGTACCGGTTGAGTATGGGATAATGACAAAGTTGTGGCCCATTCGGATCGAGGATCGAGCCGAGAAACATTTGCGGAACAAAACAATCGGGATGGTCAAAGTCCGGTGGGACAATTGTGGCCGAGAAGAGCTAACATGGGAGCGAGAGCAGACCATGCGAGCCGAGTTTTCCGAGTTATTTTCGTAACCTGTTCGCTCGTTTGTATATGTGATAGAAACATATATGTCTCTGATTGTGTTATGTTGTTATCTCCCAGCTATCTTCAAATTTCGGGACGAAATTTTATTAAGGAGGGGAGGATTGTAATACCCCAGAAATCTCAAAAAGCCAAAGTGGGATTCAGGTTGGCTGACACGGCCTGAGACATGGGCGTGTCTCATAGCATGTCAGGTGTACATGGCCTGGGACACAGGCGTGTCCCATGGCGTGTTACAAGTCTCGTCAAGTACTCGAGCCCTGATCATCGAGTGTGGAACACGGCCTGTGACACGGGCGTTTCACAGGGGCGTGTTTGGCACACGGCTAGGGACACGGGCGTGTGTCTTTGCCGTGTCCTGCTCGGGTAATTTTGGAGATCGTGTTACAGGGGTGACATGGCCGGGTACACGGCCGTGTACTGTGTGACACGGGCGTGTCAGGCTTGACACGGGCATGTCAATGCCCGTGTTCTGGTTTATTTTAAGTCGGTTGTGCACCGCTTCAGGAACACGGCCTGTGACACGGGCGTGTCACAACCCGTGTTCGGCCCAGGAAATCAAATTCAGGGCTGATCAGAGCCGTTCATTTTCTTTGACCAAGATCCAATGGTCTGGGCTCTTCCCTGGGTTGATAAGGCCAGGATTGAAGAGGAGAAAGCTCATTTGAGTTTCATCTTTCTCTTTCTAAAGTTAAGAGAGAGGGGAGAGCAATGCAAGGAAGAAGAAGAGGAATCCAGCCACCGGTGGTACTGCGGTGGTCCAAATTGCGAGCCGAGTTCGGATTTACGAAGGCAAGGCTGCTACGAAGGCTTTCATCCGTCACAATTCTCTCCATGGCTCCGAGGCGAATTCCAAGGGTAACGATTTCCGTCTTGGACATGTGAAGTCCTACTTTCCTGCATTTGCATAGGGAAAACCCGTCCCCGCGAGTGTATGGTGGGTTGTGGTGTCCCTTGGGGTAGATATGTGAAGTACCCCTTGTTAGAGTCCGAAATTGGAGTACGGATCTAGGCATGCTGTATGAAGCCCATCTGGACGTGTTGGTCAGGATTGGTGATGCTTGTTTGCATTCGGAGGAATCTCCGAGTATTTGATTGTTTGTGTGCAATTTGTGGTGCATACCTGTCGCTTGGTGCAGCAGGAAGTACTGGAGGAAGTCCAGGAAATTGTGAGAGTTGGTTCAACTCTTGTGATCGTGAGTTGTCACTTTACGTGGTGTTGAGCCGTTGGGCTGCAACTGTATAAAATGAGGCTTCGTGCCGAACATGCAAGGTGAAACCGACCTGCGCCTTTATTTGTGGCCTCAGGTACGATGTACTTGGTAGTAGCAAGGCTATTTGAGCAACGGGGGGTGGCTGATCCGTACCTGCATTATGTAGGCTGGACATGAGAGCGCCAAGGCATTGGGCTTTCGTCAGTGGCATATTGAGAGTCTTGGGCCGTCGTTCCAGACTAAATGCTCATTGGTGGGATCCGGTGTTTCCGGTACACCCGAATGTGCCCTGAGTGCACGGAGCGTCGGGTCGTCGTGCCGACGTTTGTGATATGTATTGACTGTGCGGTCATGCACATCTTGTGTGGTTTGCTATATATATCATCTTGGAATATGCTATGCAGGGATGGAATTCCGCTGCCCCGTGCAAGGGGCAGGGTCGTTATAATTGGTCAGCTGAATGCTGACCGTTGCCCTGTTTGCCACCGCTTGGTGGATTGGTTCTTGCAGGTGCTGGAGGTGCTGGTCCGAGCGGGACTTAGCGAGCTGAAGCCCAAGCTGAGATGCTGCCCTCGAAGGCTTTGTTTTGTTTCTTTTTGTTCATGTGTGGCCGGCCTGTGTACCGATGTCTGTAAACCACACTTTGTTAAGAGAAATTTGTAAGGCCTTAAGGCCAGATACTTTGGTTGTATACATTCTTATGTTTTAGTGGACAGTTCTTGTTACTCTTGAGTTCAAGTTTTTCAACCGTGAAGCTTCCGTTAGAATGCTCTGTGTTAGGATGCGTTGGTTTTGATATTATTTTGTAGCGTCTCCGCCTGTTTGTGGAATATGGTGTGGGGCCCCGGCCGGACCCTCTATTATATTCTTCTTGACAGGTAGAGGTGTTACACTTGAAGCATAATATCTTATTCTCCTTAAAAATAAATCTGTATCGTCTAACCCTATGGCAGAAAACTTCTGTCAATATATAAAGAATGCCTGAGAGGAATTTAAACATTTGAATTCATTAATTCTGAAACGGCTAAGGCATTCCTTGAGAATTATAACTTCCTTGGAGATTGTTTAGAATTAAACTTTGTCATAAATCCATAATTAATGTTGCTTGGAATGGCTATATTCATTAAGAATATTTAGCATTAATTATCAGAGTGTAACTGCCTGAAATAAAGCTTGAAATCATTCTGCCTCTAAATAAATATAATTGCCTAAACACTGCAAAGAATTCGTATAACTCAGCAAACCTTTCGTCGACTGAGCTTGGAGTTTGTCAAACTAAATATGTCATTCGTCAAACTGAGCTTGGCTATCGTCTAGCTGAGATGCAAAGTTGAGGTCAGAGTTCGTCGACCGGAGCTCAGATTTCGTCGAGCTAAACTCAGAGGTAGAACTCTGAGTTTAATGAGCTTAGCTCGACGATCGTCAAACTGCGCTCAGCTTTCGTCGAACTGAATTCTGTGATCGTCGAATTGCATTTCCCTAGAATTCTTCTGAGGTAGTAACCCTGGAAATATCCTATGACCCTAGACTATACAAAGTGGGTCAAACTAATCATCCTAAACAAATGATAGTTATCCTAGACCAAATAAGTAATAGGGTTCCAACATATGCGTGTATGAGTATCTTAACATCCGTTTGTAAGACCAAATAGACTCTAAATCACACGAGACTAGGCTCGTTGGAACTGTGTTGGAGAGTCGGTCAAAGTCTCGTCAATTTGGTTTGTGTTTGGTCTATTGTTCCCAACGTCCCAGATTTGAAGAAGGCCTACCAGACAATGGCATACACATAGGTGTAACTAATAGTTTCAATAAGTTCTATGTATGCAGGTGATTACTTGATACAATGATAAGACGGGTTAAGTGGACACAAGGAAGGATGCAGGAAAGACAAAAATTTGTCTAAGTCCACAGGCGTTGATTGAAGGCAGTTCACTCAACGCCAGATGACAAGAAGCGTTGATTAAAGCATGGACAGTTAAAGCCTAACTAATGGCAAGGCAGAATTCTGGTTAAGTCCAAAAGCGTTAAGTGAGGACAGCTCAGTCGATGCCAAAAGAGTTGTAGCGTTGAGTTGAGCTAATGTTGTCAAAGCCATAGAAGAAATAGACAAAAAATCTGTCTAAGTTCAGAAGCGTTGAGTGAAGGTAGTTCACTCAACTCCAGCTCAACAGAAATTTCAACAAGTCCATAAGCGTTGGGTGAAGGCAATTCACTCAATACCTCATCAAGATGGGGAGTAAAGGACAGAGTCGTTGAGTAATGTCAACTCACTCAACGCCTATCAACAAAAAGTTTGTCTAAGGACAAAAGCGTTGAGTGAAGCCGTTCACTCAATGCTTCTTCAACTAAACTGGCAAAGGTAGAAAGCGCTGAGTGAAGTCAACTCACTCAACGCCTTCTTTAAGAGAAAGGAGGCTAAGTCCAAATGCGTTGATTTATGAAGGTTCACTCAATGCCTGATCCGTTAAGACGACTAATGTCTATATTTGTCGAGTAAAGACTGATCACTCGATGCCTAGTGCTGCAGAATAATTGGCTAAGTATTTTTGTGCTGAGTGAAGGGTGTTCACTCAACGCCTATGATGAATTATCTAAAATCAACTAAGTCCACAGGTGCTGACATCAACAAAAATTCAAAATGTTATGGGAAGCCTACAGTACATGACAAACTGCGGTGCATGCCTCCTGTACTGAATTTAATGCAAAAACAAAGTTGCAGCCAACAACTACTGGTGGTCCCGATGCTCGAAGAGCCATTGGATGGCGGGATAGAAAAGCAATCTGATTCGTGAGAAGAAACACACTTTTTTGGACTTTTGGAGCTTTTGGAAAATAGCGGAACTTCATCTTCTTCCTCTCGACATTGTTGCAGAGTTTGGAGAAGTTGTTCAAATCACTGATCTGAAAGTGTGCACTATTAGCTGTTGATCTTCAACAACAAGTTCAGAGTAATTTCTCTAAAGAAGAATGAGCAGCAAGGCAAGTTCTAGTTGAAGCAACTTCACAGCTCTAACTTACCATTCCTGAAGAACTTTTCCTAGAACTGTGAAGAAGACTGGATTGAGCTATCTCAGTACAGAAGGAGGAAGATAGTGAATATTTCTCTGGTGTCTAACATCATCAACAAACCATTACTCTCTCTGTAGAATAATTTGATCTAAGAGTAATCCTAATATATAAAGGGTGAGTGTAACGGCCCGGTTTAGAGCTCATAGGCTACTGCACCCAACCTAGGACGCACAGCTTGTCTCGCCCCAAGGACCACTACAGGGCTGCAGCCCAATACACCCCAACACCTCTCTGTCCTGTTTCTCAACATGGCGCGTTGTTGGCGCTAGGTTTCGAAGTTCAGTTGGTGATAGCCACTGTTTGAGGAGTGTGTTATCAAGGGTTACAGGTTCGAAACCTAGCGCCAATAACGCGACGTGTTGAGAAACAGGCCGGAGAGGCGTTGGGGTGTATTGGGTTGCAGCCCTATAGCGGGCCTTGGGGCAAGACAAGTTGTGCGGCCCAGGTTGGGTGCGGCAGCCTCTGAGCTCTAAACCGGGCCGTTACATAAAATGGGCCGCACAACTTGTCTCGCCCCAAGGCCCGCTATAGGGCTGCTGCCCAATACACCCCAACGCCTCTCCGACCTGTTTCTCAGCACATTACGTTGTTGGCGCTAGGTTTAGAACCCGCAACCCTTGATAACACTCTCTTCCAACAGAGCTCATCACCAATTGCTGCTCAGTTGGTGATGATCTCTATTGGAAAAGAGTGTTATCAAGGTTTACGGGTTCGAAACCTTGTGCCAACAATGCACTGTGCTGAGAAATAGGTCGGAGAGGCATTGGGGTGTATTGGGTTGCAGCCCTGTAACGGGCCTTGGGGCAAGACAAGATGTGCGGCCCAGGTTGGGTGTGGCAGCCTCTGAGCTCTAAACCGGGCCGTTACATAAAAAGTGCACTTTTTATATAACAGCTCGGTTTAGAGCTCAGAGGCTGCCGCACCCTGCACTTTTTATGTAATGGCCCGGTTTAGAGTGCAGCTTAGTTGGTGATGAGCTCTGTTGGAAGAGAGTGTTATCAAGGGTTGTGGCTTCGAAACCTAGCACCAACAACGCACTATGCTGAGAAACAGGTCGGAGAGGCATTTGGGTGTATTGGGCTGCAGCCCTATAGCGAGCCTTGGGGCGAGACAAGCTGTGCGGCCCAGGTTGGGTGTGGCAGCCTCTGAGCTCTAAAACGGGCCGTTACACTAAGTGTAGGATCTTTAAGTAGATCTGAGTGGTAGGATTCAAGTGGTGAATCTAAGGTAGTACCCAGGTTTGGATCTGAGTTGTAGGGTTATTGGCCTGAGGTAGGAGAGTCATTCTCTCTGAGTGGTAGGGCTATCCTCCTAGCCAGAGTTGTAGGACTTAGTGATAAGTCTGAGGTAGGTGGTATGTGGATCACTAAGCTGTAGGAGCTTTGCTGGCTATGAGTGGTAGGGCTTTGTGCTTGAGGTAGGTCTTGGAGGAGACTGAGAGATCCTGAGGGATCTGAGTTGTAAGCTCTTAGGAGCCGAGTTTGGAGAAGTGGCCTTGTCTAACAAACTATTAGAAAGGTGGAAGGGACAGTGGATGTACCCATAATCTGAGGAACCACTATAAAATTCATGTGTGATGTATATGATTGTCTTGAAAACTAACTTAACAAACTCACAACACACTAAAGCAAAGCAAAAAAAGTATTAAAAGTCTGAAAAACCTATTCACCCCCCCCCTCTAGGTATTTAGCTACTCTTGAAACTAAAGACTTTCAGTTTGATCTAAAATATTTTGGAGAACATCATTAATATATATATTTTTTTATTATTTATTTATATACTAGCATCTTTGAACGGGCTTTGCCCATTCTCGATGCATCGCTGCAATCTACGATCGCTTCCAGGCTAGCTGCGCCTGCTTCCAGGCAGGCTTCGTCTGCATTCGAGCGTCTATGTCAAAGGGCAATTTTGGAAAACAAAAAATTTCGTAAACAAGCAAACAAAAAATTGCATGATAGATTTTAAATTAATTTTTGTTGCCTCTCTTTTAATTAAATGTCGCAGTCTCCGCCTTCTTCTCTTCTTTTCTTCTCTTTATCCCCCCTCTCTCCTCTTAATGTGATTTGACCACACAACACCTCCATCTTTCTCCCCTCTCTCCCTCTTTCCCCCTCTCTCTCATAGCTTTAAGAAACATATTTATATTCCCTCTTTGTCTCTTCCTCTCTCCTCAAACTTTTTTTTCTCTTTCTTCGTCCAATGAAAGAGAAAAAAGAACTTTGATCTAACAGTTTAGGTTGGTTGGTTGGAGTACTCTTAAATATGTATATTTATATAATGTAGTAAAGATATATATATATATATATATATATATATATATATATATATGGTTTGGAATATATAAGCTCAAGCTTTTTTAAGCCTAAAAAGCTTGAGCTGGTTCTCCCATAATACATGTCGGAATTAGGCAAATAGTATATGCATTTTGTATCCATCTTTCAAAAATTTGCACGGTTTAGGCGGAATTTTTCCTGAAAGATTGCTTGCTCAAATTTTGAAATTTATTATTGTTATATTCATTTCGAACCTGCAACTTTTCGGGCGAGATTCCGGCCAAACCGTGCAAATTTTGAAAGAATGTTCAACATGAAAGTTTTAGATCTTGTTTTTGGCTATAAATTGCATATATTATTGGCACAATTCTGACATGTATTGTGTGAGAACTAACTAAAGATTTTTTAGGCTAAAAAAATCTTGAGCTTATATATGTTATTCATATATATATATATATATATATATATATATATATGTGTGACAGGCACGGGCCTTCGGCCCTGCGGGCATTCAGCAGGGGTGCGATAATCGGCGGGGTCTGACATTCGGCAGGGTGCGACATTCGTCGGTGGTGCGACATTTGTCGCGGGGACGATAGTTGTCGTGGGCGGCGACATTTGTCGTGAGCGGCGATATTTGTAGTGGACAGTACCCGCCCGCAACATATACATATGAGTACTTAAAATGACCGTAAAAAATATAAATCAAGAATATAATTTTTATTTTGTAAAACAAATTATATTTTAACATTAAAACATTAATCTTTCTTTTGTCATTTCTAGCTATAGGTCATAGGTTTAGGGTATCTAATATTTTTATTTTTTGTATTTAAATATTGTAAAGTTGTGTAATTACCTAAAAGGATATTGTCTTTATAATATAATAATATAAAGTTTGGTATAATTGTGTAATTATGAATACAACTATAAGGGCAATATAGGAAGATTAGGCAATGTTTTACCAAAGAGTAGTTTTTGCATAATAGTAGATATATATATATATATATATATATATATATATATATATATATATATATATATATATATATATATATGACAGTGCACGAGGACCCCCCCGTGCCCCACATGATGGTACTCGGCTCGCGGAGGTGGGCTTACCCCACCCCCATCTTGTTGCGACGGGCTTCGCCTGGACTTATTTAAAATTATTGTTTTTAAAGAGAGATATAGAAGAATTTGATATTAGCAAAATTGCATTATTCATAGACTTATATGAGTTAAAGGTCAATATATTTTGTACATTGAATCTAAAAATGCATTAAGTACCCTCGAACCCTAGAGAGAGGGATGGAAAGAGCGAGCGGGGAGAGAGAGTGGGGGAAGAGAGAGCGGGAGAGATGGCATTGGCAGTAGGAGAGAGAAAGAGATAGAGAGAGAGAGCGTGCGAGAGAGAGAGAGAGGGATGGCGGTGGCAGGAGAAAGAGAGGGAGAGAGGAAGGGAGAGAGATGAATGTGGGTCCCACCGCATTGAATTAAAAAGAAAGAGAAAGAGAGAGGGAGCGTGAGCGGCGATATTTATTTTATGAAATGGCGGTGGCAGGAGAAAGAAAGAGAGGGAGGGGAGGGAGAGAGGGTTATGGGTCCCACAACATTGAATTAAAAAAAGAGACAAAGAAAGTATTATTCAAGTGAAAGAGAGAGGGTTGTGAGTCCCACAACAATAAATTAAAAAGAAAGAGAGAAAATACTAAACATCAAAAAATTAATACTTAGAACTTAATATCATTATATCATTAATTTAATGTGTGTGTGTCATTTATCAGGATCTCCACTCTAATTTTACTAAATTTACTAAGGAGTTTTTTGTAATTTAAAAAACAATATTTGCAACCTGCAATTATGCTAACTTCCAGAAGTATTATGCTAACTTCATGAAGTTTTAGTAATTATTCCTCTCAGGTTTCAACCACTGATATATTGTGAGCCGCTGATCTTGAAAAATTGGCCTACACATAGCCATTATGGACTTTTCTTCCTCCCTTGATACCGTGAAAAACCCGCTACGCAATTTGCCCCCTGTCGAAGCTTCTTCGCAAGCCAAAGCCGCCATTAAAGCCCTGAACCGCGCGCCCCCCGCGCGTTGGTTTTTATTTTTTTATTCACATTTTTTAAAGTTAATAGTATATTAAATTATATTAGAAAAAATATGTAAAAAATATTCTAATTTTTTAAATATTTAATAAAAAATAAATATTAAAAAATAATTTATATAAATATAATATCCTTAAAAATAATTTAAAAAATCACGGGGGGTGGGAAGCCCGCCGCTGTGAGGCGGATACTATTGCGTGGGGCACGAGGCTCCCCCCCCCCCCCCCCCGGTCGGGCCTCACTTCAGTCCGACTGAATCGGACTGAATTTACGTGATTCCCATTTTATCCCCCCTCCCCCCCCCCCCCCACAGATTACATTTTACGCGATTATCTCCCGTTCTCTCCCGCTGCCTCTCTCTCGCCCTTTCTCTCTGCAACGATGGCGATGGCGATTTCACGTGTCGATCTCTGTCTCTTCCCTAGGTTTTGGGACGGCGGTGGCGATTTTCTTTCTGCAACGATTTCGCCGCTCCCAACTCTCCACCCCCGATCTCTAACAACCCTGTCGCTTCCAGCTGCCATCCGACGCCTCACTCCAAGATGCATCGCCGCCACCCCGACTCCCAATCCCGCACCTCCAAACTCCCGATCATATTTCCCCGCTAGCTCATCCACTACATCTCGCGACCAGCCGCCGCTCCTCCTTCCAGTTCGGTGGCTCTCCCAAAATAGAGGAATTTTCAGAAGCTACCATAAAAATAGAGTTTAT
This sequence comes from Platanthera zijinensis, assembly GCA_039513925.1. Lineage (NCBI taxonomy): Eukaryota > Viridiplantae > Streptophyta > Magnoliopsida > Asparagales > Orchidaceae > Platanthera > Platanthera zijinensis. The sequence goes on along the minus strand of CM077079.1, from coordinate 205,124,382 downwards.
TAAAGGGCAGCGGGACATCAAATGGACAGAGCTTTGGAATCAAAAGATTGCTGGCATTTGTGGAGACTGGATGCTTAGTTCTAGCAAGGAAGATGCTGCTTTAAGTGGGATGCCATTGGGAAATCATATGACAAATAACTTTCAATGTGGTTGGGGTCAACTAGAGTAGTTTTCTGGTTGCCTTCATGACTCATTTGGAGCTGTTTCTTGTCATGATATTGGCCATTTCCCAAGTTTGGATTTCATTGAACTAGTTTTTGAGGATTCAGAGTGTGTGTGTTGTTGATGATAGTGTAGAGTGAGATATTAGTGAACACATTTGATTTATTTTTTCATCTTGCTTGATCCTATCAGTGATAGGATTGATAAACATTTTGAGATAGAGTGTAGTTTTTGACATGGTAGGTGATAGAGGAATGGAAGAAGGGGAGAAGGTAGTCTTTTATGAAAGCATTGAGTTCGTGCCAACTTGCTCTTCTCTCCGCGAGTCGACAAGAGAAATCATGGAAGCCACCTGGTAATTCTTCTTCCACCTTCTTTGTGCTTGATTTCATTTCTGTCTTTGATATTGGGGGCTGTAGTGAGACTTTTGCTGGGTTTATGGCTTGGATGCTATGGATAAGGAGATTTTTGTATTTGAAGTTGGGGGATGTGGTGATAAAATGAAATTTCTGTGTTATTGATGTTTGTTCAACTAATACATGACAAAATAATATTTCTAAAATGTTAGAACAAAAGCATGGATTGATAATTTACTAACTATAATCAATAGATATGACTAAGCATTTGTGATTTCCATGATTAGTGTTATTGACATAAATAGTGTCTTTAAGCATCATCAACTTGGTCATTTGGTAATCAAGCCCTGTTAATTTTTTAAATCCTTTTGAGTTCATCAAAATGATTAACTTTCTCACGGCTTTTGAAAGCATATACAAGATTTTAAGGATGGTTTACATGTGACATCTCTAAATAGTTCCTAATGATTTCTCACAACCAAAGTTGGATAGTTTGCCCCAACAGGAACTTCACGGTGTCCCGATCGTAGCTTATCCGGCAAGAGTAAGTAGAACGGGAGAGGCGGTGAGGAGGAGAGTGATGGAGAAAGCCATCTTCTCCGGCCACCGCACCTAAATTCAAGATCTTGCAGTTGTGAACTTGTGATGGTAACCTTTTTCTTCTTGTTTACTTGGTTTAGATTTGGGCAAAACATATTTTATCTTCTAGATTAGCAAAGTAATTTCTTTTAAAAAACTCATAATCATCTAGATTAAGAAGTGCCTGCATAGTTTCCACTTTAGCAGAAATTTCACAAGTAATGTAAAATTCACTTGATCCACTTTCTACTCCCATCACAGCTATAGAGTTTTGCAATGAATTAACCCAACTTGCACCATATAAACGGTCTCTTTCATTATAAGAAATATTAGAACAAATCTTATAGTGTTTAGCTTCTTTTAAAAATTTATCGGCAATTTGCCATTTTTCTAAACCAAGACGTCCATGCTACAAGGGATATTTCCGACCACGATAACAAACATCAAATTTACAATGCTTAAGCGGCAGTGGCGCATAATCATGAGTATTTCAGGCACATAACCAGTTAATACGTTAATAAATTGAACTCCTGTAAATATATTGGGGGGATATGTTGGGTTTCTCTATGAGGATGGCACAACGCTTGTGCATGCAGCGGAAGGAATAAAATAAGAACAACCCAAAGAGAAAGGGGATCGGGCCATGAAAATTGAATCAAGAAGTTAATACATAACTACGCAAAAAATTACCTTAGCAGCGTTGAGTCACAACTCAACGAAGATGCTCCAAGATTCGTGTCCTTGTCAGTTGCGAGTTCTACGTGGAATAACGTCCACGTCTCTGCAGAAATCAACACGAGCGGGAGAACCCCGAGCTTCGTCGCACGAAGGGTCAGGAAGAAGATCAGCCGCACCTTTGCACTTCCCACGGACTGCTAGGTCCGCGCCAGGGAAAGCAAGACCAGCGACGGTCGCCGGAGATGAGGTCGTCGGCAGAGCGAACAGGCGGTGGCGGAACGTTTCCGTCCGGCGGAATCGGGATTCAGCGGATCGGGAGATCGGCGGAACTTTTTTCGTTGGCTTCCGTTCGGCTACAGAAATCCCGATGTTGGTCGATAATTTCCCCAAAACCCTAAGTGTCCTATTTATACCAAAGGCATAAACAGTTCATAGGAATCGTTATCCGCAGACCACCCAAGTTAGGGTTTCTAGACCGTTAGGCGAGAATCACCTCCAGATTCGGCGAGAATCATTCGGCGAGAATCACCTCCAGATTCGGCGAGAATCAGTCCGCGAGAATCAGTCCGCGAGAATCAGTCGGCGAGAATCAGACGCAGAATCGGCGAGAATCGAACAGTTCGATTCTCGACGGTTATGCCTTAGTCGGCGAGACATACATGATGACTCCCGTCGATTCTCGTCGATTTTGCTATAGTCGACGAGTCATACTCGACGACTCCCGTCGACTCTTGACGATTTTCCCTTGGCAACATTTGCCTGACTCCCCATACTGTAGGGTGATTGGTAACCCTTACCAGCACAGTTAATCTTCCAATTTCTCCACATGCTCTTATGTGCGAACCTGCAGGCTCATAACGCGTTGGCAGTGAGATTACATGTTTGACCACTTCTAGATCACCATGGTAACTCCAACAGTCTCCCACTTGATCTTGAAAGTATCAAACCAAAAACCTCACAAACAATGAGCGGAATCTAGCAATGCATCATTTCTCCCCAAGCAATAAGAGTTCATAACTCAAAAGCCTTTATGAACAATGTCCCACCATTGTCTTTGTCCCTTTGTCCCTTACATCCGGAAAGAACTAGAGGCATGGATCATGTCACCCTCATAACAGCTCAATCGAAGTTTCCTGATCTAGAACGGACTTCCAGAGAATGGTGAGTCCAATATCATATATTGACTCAACCAAGCATGGCCATGCATTTCTCAGTCCAGTTCCATCAAGGGGCCCATGGATGCAACTCCTGTCATATAGGAGGACAAATCCCATATCTGCTCACACACAAACACCCAAATGATTTGTAACGTGCCCAACAACCACCCTTATCATCAACCTTTCTCAAGGAAGACTTTAGATGGCATCAAAGCACGCTATTCCTCACTTGATGAATGTTATGACTTCAGGTTAAAGGACCACAACACCATTGTCAATTGAGACCTACTCATGACTCGATTAGATAACAATCCACAAAGTAGTCTCAGGTTGGGTCTGTCCAGTACAACTTGTTCATAAACAAGTACCCACGTGATGACTTGATATCACAATATCATGACCTGTGAGAACTGGTCATCAGTCAACACATGTGCTAGTCTTAATGCATCATCATCACCCTTAGATTCTATGATGATACTACGACCAGGGACCTTTTAAGAATGAAGCTTCAAATAAATCACAGGCTCTCACATTCAAGTCACGTACTTGATGTCCTATGGAAGCGAACATTCTAAGGGTATTTATTATGTTACAATTTAACTATCACATAGGAAAATCATAATAAAGAACTTGCCATTAATTATAAAAAGAAACATCTAGGTACATAATTCATCAAATGAATAAACAATAAACAGCCAACAGAATATATGTTTACATGCAACCCACAAGACTCTCACTAGAGTTGATCATTTAGGTATCGTATACCCATTGATCTAGTATGACCGCCGAAGTATGTGCTTGGAGCGCTGATGGGATCTAGGTTCCTTAGATTATGCAATTGCACCATTGTTGTCACAGTAGAGAACTACGGGACCAACAATGCTAGGAACTACATCAAGCTCGCCGATGAATTTCCTAATCCATACAGCCTCCTTCGTAGCGTTAGCTGCAGCGATATACTCAGCCTCTGTTGTAGAATCAGCAACTGTCTCTTGCTTGGAACTTTTCCAGCTCACAGCTCCTCCATTAAGGAAAAACACAAACCCTGACTGAGACTTTGAATCGTCCCTATCAATTTGGAAGCTAGCATCCGTGTAACCACTTACAACGAGCTCTTCCTCTCCACCATACACCAAGAATACATCCTTAGTCCTTCTTAAGTACTTCAGGATATTCTTGACTGCAATCAAGTGACACTCACCGGGGTCTGACTGATACCTGCTAGTCATTCTTAAAGCAAAGGAGACATCAGGTCGAGTACACAACATTGCATACATGATTGATCCAATTACCGAAGCATATGAAATCAACTCCATGCGGTCCTTATCTTCACAATATTTTGGACACTTGTCCTTAGAAAGATTCACACCATGAGACATGGGTAAAAATCCTTTCTTTGACTCAAGCATGTTGAACCGCTTCAACACCTTCTCAATGTATGTACTCTAGGTCAAACCCAGCAACTTCTTCGATCTATCTCAATATATCTTAATATCGAGTATATAAGTCGCTTCACCCAAGTACTTCATAGAAAAGCAGTTCCCTAGGTTGTTCTTAACAACTTTCAGGGTAGGAATGTCATTCCCAATCAAAAGTATGTCATCTACATACAATATCATGAAGACAACAATACTCCCACTGATTCCCTTGTAAACACAAGGCTCATCTTCATTCTTGATGAAACCAAACTCTTTGATTTTCTCATCAAAACGAAGATTCCAACTTCGAGAGGCCTGTTTCAGTCCATAGATGGACTTATTCAGCTTGCATATTTTAGTGGCTTCATTTGGGGATACAAAACCCTCAGGTTATTTCATGTACACTTCCTCAAGGAGGTTTCCATTAAGGAAAGTCGTTTTGACATCCATCTGCCAAATCTCGTAGTCATAATACGCAGCAATAGCAAGAAATATCCTTATGGACTTTACCATGGCAACAGGGGAAAAGGTCTCATCATTGTCAATACCATGAAATTGCTTGAAACCCTTATCCACCAGTCGCCCTTTGAATGTCTGTACATTCCCATCCATGTCGGTCTTCTTCTTGAAGACCCATTTGCACCCTATGGGTCGTACCCCTTCGGGTGGTTACACCAAGTTCCAAACTTGGTTTGCATACATGGAGTCCATTTCGGATTTCATAGCCTCAAGCCATTTGTCAGAGTCCGGTCCATTGATAGCCTCTTGGTAGGTTGCGGGTTCATCATCATGATCCATAAGCAACACATTACCAATTTGAGACACGAGAAATCCATATCTCTCAGGTTCAAATCTTGGTCTACCAGATCTACGTAGGACCTGTGTTTCTTGAGTAGGTTCTCTAGCTACAACATCTTGTAGTCCTGTCTCAGAATCCAATTCCGGTTCATTCACTATTGGTGGTTCTTGAACTTCTTCAAGTTCTACCTTTTCAGTCTTTCTTGATAAAAACTCTTTCTCCAAGAAGACACCAGTCCTTGCAACAAACACTTTGCCCTCAGACGGTAGGTAAGAGTAATACCCTTTCGTTTCCTTAGGATATCTCACCAGATAACATTTATCCGATTTGGGTTTCAGCTTGTCAAGCATTTGACGTCGCACGTATGCCTCACAGCCCCAAATTTTAATGAACGACATACTATGACGCTTCCTAGTCCATATCTTATATGGTGTCTTCAGAACTGTTTTCGTCAGAGCGTGATTCAGTATCATTGCAGCAGTCTCTAAAGCAAAACCCCAAAAGGAAACAGGCAAGTCTGCATGACTCATCATCGAACGTACCATGTCTAACAAAGTACGATTTCTCCTCTCGGACACACCATTATGTTGTGGTGTTCTAGGTGGAGTGAGCTGTGATACAATACCACACTCTTTCAGATGATCACGGAACTCATGACTCAGGTATTCTTCATCTCGATCAGATCGGAGTGCTTTAACCCTTTTTCCCAACTAGTTTTCTACTTCATTTTTGAACTCTTTGAACTTTTCAAAGGTCTCGGATTTGCACTTCATAAGATACATATATTCGTATCTACTGAAATCATAAGTAAATATAACAAAGTATAAATACCCACCTCTAGCCATGGAGCTCATGGGTCCACATACATCATAATGTACAACACCCAAGAGATCCTTAGCCATCTCAGTATAACAAGTGAAAGGGGATTTATTCATTTTGCCTAACAAACAAGATTCGCATCTCTCAAATGATTCATAATCAAATGAGTCCAAAAGTCCATCTTTATGGAGCTTGGATATGCGCTTCTCGTTTATATGGCCCAAACGACAATGCTAGAGATATGTAGGGTTTGAGTCATTTGTTCTTAGTCTTTTATTATTTTCTACATTATAGATCTGATGGTCCCAGTTCAAAACGTAAAGACCCTTAAACAATTGGGCTACAACATAACAAACATCATTCTTAAATATAGAACAACAGTTGTTCTTAATTATAAAAGAAAATCCAATCATGTCCAAGCATGAAATGGATATAATGTTTCTAGTTATTGCCGGACAAAATAACAGTTATCTAGTTCTATTACAAGCCCACTGGGCAAAGAAAGACAGTAAACCCCTACGGCTACAGCAGCAACTCTTGCTCCATTGCCGACGCGCAGGTCCACCTCCCATTTACTCAACAATCTTCTCCTTCCCAGTTCCTGTACATTTGTACAAATGTGTGAACCACATCTGGTATCTAATACCCAAGATGAAGGAGCAGAAAGGTTTATCTCTATAACGTAAATACTTGAAGTGGAAGTCATACCTCCCTTCATTTTCTGCAGACCCTCAATGTAAGAAGGACAGTTCCTCCTCCAATGACCAGCCTTGCCACAGTGGTGGCATTTCCCTTCCTTCACCGTGCTCTTCTTTTTCATCAGTGCAGAAGACTTGGGCTCGAGATGTGACTTAGGTCCCACCTTCGTCTTCTTAGAGCCCTTGGCCTTTCCCTTACCCTTATGCACCATCAGTATGGGGCAGGCAGGCTTGGCCTTCTTCATATTGATCTCGGCAGTTCTCAACATGCTTAGGAGCTCGGGCAGTGTCTTGTCTATTTCATTCATGTTGTAGTTCAAGACAAACTGCTCGTAACTGTCCGGCAACGATTAAAGGATCAGATCTGTGGCCAACTCTTGACCCAAAGGAAAACCCAGTCTTTCAAGGTTCTGAATATACCCAATCATCTTGAGTACGTGAGTCCCTACTGAGTCTCGAACTCCCATCTTGCACTGAAACAACTCTTTGGTGACGTCGAACCTCTCTTGATGAGCCTGCCCTTGAAACATTTTCTTGAGATGCTCGTCAATCTCCTTGCACCCCATGTTCTCATGTTGCCTTTGAAGCTCAGAGTTCATGGTGGCAAGCATAAGGCATTCGACGTCTAAGGCATCATCAGTATACTTCTTATAAGTATCTTTATCAGCACGGGAAGAATTCCCGGTCGGCACCTCGGGGGCTTCTTCTTCCAAGACATAGAGCTTTCGCTCTTGTCTGAGAACAATTCTCAGGTTTCTGTACCAGTCCATGTTGTTAGTCCCATTGAGCTTATCCTTCTCAAGGATGGCTCTGAGAGACAGTGTGGAGTGGGAACCACTTGCCATGGAATTCTATAAGAATTCATGCAGAATAATATCAGTACCAAAATTTCAAAATACAATTTATTTTAATTTGGACTTCAATTAAAACTCCCACTATTTTATTCGAAATAATAGCCATCACTATCAATTCAGAGAGTTCATGCGAGCTACTCTCTTAGTGGACAAGATCCGTATTTCACCAACACAATGAGTCAGCTTTGGCTTTCCTCTCACGATGTGGTTATTTAGGTAGGCAACGCTTGCCAACTGCATCATCATGCAATTCTTGTATGGTTGGTGAATAACTCCTTATTCGCATCCATCATATGGTGCATGTCAACCTTATACCTCTAGGCACTCAACCTTTGAGGTCAGCTAGTTAAGCTTGACCCGATGTCGACAGTGGGATATCACAATTATCCGCTCGTACCCTTACAAAGATAGATTAATGCACCTTGCTTTGGCAAGCCCACACTTCATCGATCGAGGCAGGAAGAGTGTCATCCATCGGAAGGCATCCGAACACTTAATATTAGAGGAAGGGATTTTGATTATAGGTTAATAATTAACCATGATCAACAATTTATCAATGTGCACATCCAAAGAAAAACACTTCACTAAAATCCCCATGCATCCCTTATGTGCACAACAGAACACTATCAATATTTGATAGAGAAAAGGGATAAATTTGAACATCTGGACACTTCCAAATCTTCAGGTTTACATGCATTAGACAAGGGACAAAGGCAACTCAACTTAAAGCAGTAGACAAGCTCATCTCTCCTTGTTGGATTCAAAATTCAAAAGAAAATTGAGGGATGGTTACTGCTAAGGAGACAGTAATTCCTAACGATTAGAAATTACCACAAGATTCCAAACGTTCCCGGCAGGGTGCCTAGATTAAATCTAGACATTTAGAACACTTCTAAATCCCTAGGTTTACACGTACTGGAATAACCTAACTTCCAAAACAACAATCATGGCCGCAACCTGGCTCTGATACCGCTGTTGGGTTTCTCTATGAGGATAGCACAACGCTTGTGCACGTAGCGGAACGAATAAAATAAGAACAAACCAAAGATAAAGGGGATCGGGCCATGAAAATTGAATCAAGAAGTTAATACATAACTAGGCAAAAAATTACCTTAGCGGCCTTGAGTCACAACTCAACGGAGATGCTCCAAGCTTCGTGTCCTTGTCGGTGGCAAGTTCTACGTGGAATAACGTCCACGTCTCTGCAGAAATCCAAACGAGCGGGAGAACCCCGAGCTTCGTCGCATGAAGGGTCGGGAAGAAGATCAGCCGCACCTTTGCACTTCCCACGGACTACTAGGTCCGCGCCAGGGAAAGCAAGACTAGCGACGGTTGCCGGAGATGAGGTCGTCGGCGGAGCGAATAGGCAGCGGCGGAACGTTTCCGTCCGGCAGAATCGGGATTCGGCGGATCGGGAGATCGGCGGAACTCTTTCCGTCGGCTTCCGTACGGCTACAGAAATCTCGATGTTGGTCGATAATTTCCCCAAAACCCTAAGTGTCCTATTTATACCAAAGGCATAAACAGTTCATAGAAATTGCTATCCGCAGACCACCCAAGTTAGGGTTTCTGGACCGTTCGGCGAGAATCACCTCCAGATTCGGCGAGAATCAGTCGACGAGAATCACCTCCAGATTCGGCGAGAATCAGTCGGCGAGAATCAGTCGACAAGAATCAGTCGGCGAGAATCAGACGCAGAATCGGCGAGAATCGAACAGTTCGATTCTCGACAATTATGCCTTAGTCGGCGAGACATACACAATGACTCTCGTCGATTCTCATCGATTTTGCCATAGTCGACGAGTCATACTCGACGACTCCCGTCGACTCTCGAGGATTTTCCCTTGGCAACATTTGCCTGACTCCCCATACTGTAGGGTGATTGGTAACCCTTACCAACACAGTTAATCTTCCAATTTCTCCACATGCTCTTATATGCGACCCTGCAGGCTCATATTGCATTGGCAGTGAGATTACATGTTTGACCACTTCTAGATCACCATGGTAACTCCAACAGGATAAACGTGTTTAATTGCTTTTTCTGGTATGCAGGTAAATACTACATGAAAACCTATTTTCGTAATAAGCTCAACAGTGTTGTTTACGGCGGAGGTATCGACTCTGTTGAGCTTGGAACATGTTCAACGATTCCTATGAAACGTGCGAACAGGCCTGCGCTGAATACACCAAGAATTTTTACTTGGGTAAGCAATCATGTTCTTAATTAATCATTGAATCTGAATCATCATCTGTGTAGCTAGCTGTATTCAAACTTCTTCTAACTGGAAGAGCCGGTAGCGGTCTGAGTTAAAATTTCAACATCATTTGTTTGAGCTTCCTTGGATGATTTCAGAGCAGAGGAGTTAAAATTTCAACATCATTTGTTTGAGCTTCCTTGGATGATTTCAGAGCATATCCTACCCACGTATAAATAGTCAAATAAAATGAACTGAGCAAGGAATCAAGATTAATTACAGCAGGATCTTTCCATAATTAGGAAATTTAAGTGTGGAAACTCAAAAGGAAAACATGATGTGAAAAGGGAGCAAACGAACGGGGCCTAAGCAAAAAATCCCCTTCCATTTGATGAGAATCGAGAGCTGCTTGCATTGATATTTACACATAACTGCATCCTTGTTAGCTTCCATCGACAAAGTTGTTATGTATGCTCTAACGGAGCAGGAATATGGAGACTCCGAGATCTTCAGTTTGATTCATCGTTGAAATGGTTCTGACTTCTTTGCTCTTAATTGTTATTGGTCGTGTTTTACAATGTTCTGATTGGAAAGTGATGGACAAGTAGGTTTTCTAGTTGATGATGTATGTGCCTTCCCCCTTTCATTTAATAGTTAAAGAAAAGGGGTATTTTGATTTTAGCTAAATATATATCACAGAGATAATCTTTTAACCTTGTTATCGGAGCCTTATTACTACTACCAATGTAAGAGTTTCCACATATTTTTCAGTTGATTCACTCGGGAATTATTTGGGACAAATGGTTTTTGAGTGGTGTATGAAATTATGGTAGTAAAAGCAATGATGTACCCTATGTTCACAACCGCCACCACTCTCCCAAATAAAACCTTAATAAAATTTGAAAATATGAACACTGAAGCACAAAAACTTCTTATTGCTTTGTGCTAAGAGTGTTGTTCAACAACATGATTCAAAACATTTTAAACAGAACAAGCTTCCATTTCATATTTAAAGTTTTTGGTATCTCAACTAGTTTTTTAATCACATCCGTCGTAGGGACTAGTATGAGGATGACACTTCAAATTTCGATAGCTTCAGGACACAAAATCCAAAATTATGTGTTTTTTGTGTGAAATTTGCACGTGTTAGTTTACATGCTCATTCCCTTATTGATGAGTGTTGTGTTCATTTCTCTTAAATTCATGTGTTTGAGACTTCTTTTATTTGCATGAATGAATAGATTTATCTCAAGATGTATATGGCGGTGCAATTTAACATCTACTTAATCTAATATTTGGTCTTATTATTCTTTTTATTACACAGGAGATTTGTTGAAATTTTCTTTCGTCCCAGAGTTAGAAATTGCTTTCTTCATATTGAGCATTACTCCTGTGATCGGTTAAACCCAATTGTGCAGGTATGCTGAATCTCACGGTTTCATCTCTATTATGGTTAATTTGTTTTACACAATACTAGGATAATTTATATTATTTGTTGCTCTCAAGTATGGTCATTTCATTCCGTTTATTATATGATTTTTTTCCAATTTATAGTGGTAAAGTACTGTCAAAGTAGTTATGGCCAAGGCACTCTTGTTTATTTTACTGTTAAAATTGCAACTTATCCTTCTATGCTGGCAATTGACAGGCTTCCTGTTATTCCTGGTCTATTTGAACTAGTTGGAATTGATTACACTGGTCCAGTCTCATAACATTTTAATTGACCTGGTTAATTAGCAGAGCTTCAAGTGTTTCTTATTAGAGTAGAAATATTTTTCTCCATTTTGTGTCGTTGATCCCAATTCTTACTATTTTTGGCTTATAGTAATAACCTTACACTCGTTGAGCTATCACATTATAGGAGAACGCATTATGATGCAAAACTTTTTTAGGGATTAAATTTGCAGGATGAGATGATAATGAGAGGGGGAGATCTGGATCGGAGATCAAAAATTACTGTCGGTGTAAGAGAGGGTGAGAAAAAAGCGCTCGTGCAAATCGACGAAATTTTTCGAGCACGTGAACATGAGCTGGATGCACTGGAGTTCTATCAGGAGAGGAGGCTGAAGGATTTGGGTTTGGCTGGGGAGCAAGGAGAAATCATCTTCTGGGAATCCAAATAAGGCCCATATTAGCATTTTCCCAGAAAATTAAGCGAAACTTGGGAAAATGAGGCCAAACATCATGCATAATATACTGAAATTTAGAGAGATGCAATCAACCATTAGTTTACATCTCAACATTCGTTACCAAGCGAATGCTTCTAATTCGTAAGGAGATTTGGAGAATGATTTATCCGAATTTTGTTCATTGAAATATTGTTGGTTTTGGCGTACTTGGTGCGACTTCTGAAGAACACTCATCCTGTAAGTGTTCTAGAGTTGTGTATGATGCACTTTTACTTCTCCTTGAGAGTTTACTTTCTTCTCTTATGAGTGATGAATTGACAACAATCATTAGTAATCTCATGGATATTGGAATTTCTCATAGAATATGTAGAATAAAGAGGTAGTTCCAACAAGTTCAAGAGTTTTGTGGCATTTCCCAACATTGTGGGTTTAAGAGCTGGCTCACAAGCATAGCATTTTGTCATCTGACAAGTCTATAGTTTTGATGCCATTTGTAACATCTCAAGCCTTATCCATTGTTAACTATACAATATCTTGATCGGATCGTGATTTTGTTCCTTTTTAGGGCGATAATTAAAAAAATCTAGTCAAAAGCAACGCTACGCAACAAAAAGGGAAAATTTTCAGATGCAAGAAAAAATTAGGAAACATTAACTTCAAGCCCCAACAATTATTTTTTGGAATTGGTTACACTGGTGTAAGTACTTACTCATGACACATAATTATAGCAAACGCCGCCTCCATTTAGGACCGTAGAGGGAGGGCGGCGCTTTTTCTGCGTTCCGTAGAGAGAGGGCGGGAGCAACTGCTGCCACCCAGCGCGTTTGTTTGTTTTTCCGCAAAGAGAGGACTATTTATTTTATTGTCAATGTTTATTAAAACTATTCTGAATTTACAATTTTTTGGACTGTGAATAAAGACATTGGACTGCGAATAAATTCAATGGACTGCGAATATTATTGGACTGTGATTAGCAATTATAGGACTGCTTGAAATGTAATATTTTGTGACGTTTATTTCAAAAAGCGTTATTGTAGAGTTTTAACTACGCTGATATTTTGTTAAAAACATCGTTATATAGTTAATATTTTTTTCGACGTTTTCTTAGAAAGTGTCACGATAGATCAATTATTTATCATGATATTTTTTGAAAAAGTGTTGCGATAGAGCAACTATCAATTATGACATTTTTTTTGAAAGCATCGCATAAAGCTACGGCGACGTCCGCAATCACGACGATTTGGTGACGTTTTTATAAACGTCACAAAATTATCACAATGCTTAAAAATCGTCGCTAAAGACATTAAAAAATGTCGTCGTATAACAACTTTGTTGTAGTGGTTCAAGAATGGTGTTTGATCTTATTATTTTTATTAGTTAGCAAAATACATGTTATTTGACTTAGTGATTTGTTTTTGTATTGTGTTAATGATCATGAAGAGGTGTCCATTGCAGAAAATCACATAGATGGAATGGAGAAAGTTTAAACAAAATTCTTAATGGAAGGGGTAGCATATCAGAAGAGCTTGTAGAAGGTACCGCACCAAAAATATTCAATAAAAACTTACAAACATTAAAGAGATGTCAATTGACTCTCAAGGTATGTACATAAATGTTTGGTGTTTTTTGCTCTATTTTATCATGTACAGAGTTTATCTCCAGTTGACCACTGATGTGTAAAAAAGCTCCTTTTTATCACTTTGTCTCTTGTTCTCCAATTGTGCTCTACTAGACATTTGAGATTGTGGTTCTTTATGATATATAGCTGCTCTACTAAACATTTGAGATTGTGTAAAAATTCCCCCTTCTCCTTCTCTTTGACTAGTTTGGAAATGATCTGAGCCCCAAGTTCTCCACTTAGGCTTCGTTTGACGAGTTTTACTTTCAAGACTACCTAAACACCTAGAGGGAGGGTGAATAGGTACTTTTCCTTGATTTAACTTAAGGCAGAAAATAACTACAGTTCTTTGAGTTAATCAGATATTTCTACAGCTAACACAGCACAACAATCACAATCATACACACATCACAGATTGCACACAGATTTATAGTGGTTCCCCAAGGTCTGGGTACATCCACTTTCCCCCTTCACCTATCTAGCAGTATGCTAGATTCGGCCTAACTTCTTCCTTTATCTCAGATCCTCAAATCCTACAACTCAGAATCCAGAAGGATTCCTACAACTCAGAATGTCTCCACATTCCTACAACTCAGGCTAACAAGCCCTACCTCAGCCTTACCACAAGACCTACAACTCAGAGAATACCTTCTCCTACAACTCAGGCATAAACAGCCCTATCTCAGCCTTGCCACAAGACCTACAACTCAGAGAATACCTTCTCCTACAACTCAGGCATAAACAGCCCTACCACTCAGAGAATAAATCTCCTACACTCAGCCTTTATAAAAATAGTCTTACAACTCAGATCTATGAATAGATCCTACAGAATTTGATAAGGAATTTTATAATCTCTTACCCCTGTTGTGAGAGAAGGGATAAGAACTTTCTTGATCAGCTTCTTGAAGAGGCTGATGGCTGAAATCAACTTGATCTTAGCTTTCTTCAAAGCTTCTTGAATCTAAACTTAGTTGGGTTGATTTCCTTTGAATAAAACTGACTGGCAGCTTCCTTCTTAGACTCCAAAAATAGATCTGAATCTTCTTGACAGATTAGTTCAGTATCTGCTTCTTGAGAGACCTGTGAATGTATCCTTCTTGACTTCAAATAGCTGGATCTCTCTCTATCCAAATCTTGTGAAGATACTTCTGAATTCTTGATTGAATTCAACTTAGACAGAATCTGAATAGAAAACTACTTCAGAACGTCTTCTTAGATCTTCTCACGAAGATCTTCTTCTTTGTGACTTATATTTCTTGATCAGAGATCAATCTCACAATAGGTGTGTTAGTTGTGTATTATCAACTCCTTTCTTCTTCTGAATCCATCTATTTCTAGACTTCATCAATGGTAACCGGCTGATCCGGTTTCTAACTAACTTCTGACAAGTCTGACAGCTTCAGTAAACCTGTTGTAACTCACAGCTGTCAAGTCTTCAAACAGTTCTTGAGTCTTTGTCTCTGTCAGCAAAGCGTCGAGACTGACTGTCATAAAGTGTCGTGACCATCTGTCAATATGTGTCGACACAAGTGACTTAAGTGTCGACACGGCCTTTGGTGATGTCGACATAGCTGTCTTGATGTCGATACAGCTTCTTGACACTACATCTTGAGAATGTGTCGACACTGATTATTTGTGTCGACACAAACACTTCACCATTCATCAATCAACTTGGTCTAGACTCAGCTGTGTGTCGACACAAGTCTTGTGTGTCGACACAGTTGATGTAGACTCAGAACATAGCGTGTGTCGACACTGCCTCTAGGTGTCGACACAGTTGTTGTCGACTCTTCCTCTGTGTGTCGACACAGCCTCCCGGTGTCGACACATTTGATGTCGACTATAATCATCTGTGTGTCGACACTGCCTCCCAGTGTCGACACAAACTCACTGAAGTGTCGACACAGCCATTTCCAAGTGTCGACATAATCTTACTGAAGTGTCGACACAGCTTCTTCAAGTGTCGACATATGGACTTAGAATCATTTTCCTGCATTCTAGCACATTCTTAACATGCACATATAAACTCAAAATAACATCAAATACACCTTGATGTATATCATTGAGCTAAGTGAGGCTTCTCCAAATCAGGTACACATTTTCCAATGTACCCAACAATCTCCCCCTATTTGGAGAAATCATAAACCTTTAGCCAATGATATACACCACTTAGAAAATAAAAATGATGATGTATATAAGCATTATATTACAGGGTACTTTATAACAAAACACATATCATTGTTACATAACAGAATAAAGATGTAAAAGAGAATGATCACAGAACAATGTTTTGTATATTAACTCAAAATTGTTTGTTATAAGTTGTTTACATTGATTTCTTTAACAAACTAACAATTACATAGTTCTTGGACAAAAACTAGTAAAACTTAGACAAAGCCTGGACTGGCTCCTTGATGACAATCCCTTTGCCAGATTTAATCTGAGCCTGCACAATAGGTTCTGTATCTTCAATAGGCTTCTTGCCTTTAAACTCAGCTTTCTTTTGTGCTTCAGCCTTGATCCTTTGCCTTTCAAAATAATGAAAGGGCTTGGGGAAATACTTACTAGGTTCTTGAGTATCAGGAAGTAGCTTCCCCATCTTAGCCTTTCTCCTGTGTTGAACTATGGCCTCCTTCCTAGCTTCATACTTTTTCCATTCTTGCTCATTGTACCATTTTCCCCTTTCATGTACTTAATCTTTTACAGCTTTCCAGACAGTTAATATGATATTCCTTGAAGTGGGGCTCCACTGCTCAAAGTCTGGCTTTAATTCTGCTTGCTCTCTAAATATTTTCTTTGATAATAGAGCATCTTGTTGAGCTTTCAGACCAGGTTCTGGCATATCTACCTTTTCAATAATAACATTTGTAACTGGTAGAGGTGGGTTGTACATAGACTAAACTTGATGATGTACCGTTTCAATATCTGCAGGTGGGTAAATGACTTGGGCAACCTCAGGTTGATCACCTTCAAGTAGAATTGGTTGCACCCCTAACTCAGCCATATTATCATCATCACACAAGGGTGGATATCCCAGAGTGGATCTTATGCTGTTGGTTACCCATTTGGCATGATCAGAGCCAGCATAGACTAACACCCTCTCCCCCTTTATGACTTCTCTGGTCATATGATCTCTTAAGTCATCTTTTTGAAATCTTATTTGCCCATCCAGGTAATTAATACCATCTTTAAAAAATGGCTTTAACTTTTGAAGCTTGTCACTAATTAACTTTTGAGATGAAGTGATGACAGTTTTAACTGAATCTAGGGCAGCCTGAAGTTTCTTATCATAGTCTTCCATTTCTTTAGCCCTTGCAGCAGTCATTCCAGTAACAGCATTTTTTAACTCAGTGACTATCTTATTGTGAGATTCAGTCAGATTGTCATTCATTCTTATTTGATTTTCAAGTACATAGCCTTGTTTGACAGCAATCTCATCCACTTGCTTCTTTATTTCTGCTTGTTGCTTTGCAAGAAATACCACAGCATTGCCTCTCATGTGGAAGCAATCTGTCATCTCTTTCTTATTCTGATTGATCTCAAATATGATAGACTTTATCTCTTGGGCTAGGTCAAATTGAAGAGCCTTTTGGCTTTCATCCACATATTTTTCTAGAAGCAATCTCTGTTCATCAAATTTTACTTGTAAGTCAACCAAGTGCTTGCTGTAATCAAGCTCAGGAGTAGAATGTGAAGTAGTTATTTTGAGAGCCTTCTTATAGCTTTTACTTCTTATCTTAAAGACCATTAGTTTTCTTTTCTTGGCCTCCCTGACTTCTTCATGCTCAGACTCTGAAGAACTTTCAATATTAACTCTCTCTTGAGGAGTGTAAGAAATTTCTTTCTCATCTCCATATTGCTCCTCCTCAATATTAACCTACTCCCCCCTCAACCCTTACTTGCTCCCCCTCAAATCTTAGGGTCTCCATTTTATTTGCTGCTCCTCCAAGATCAGGAAACAACTCTTCAAGAGTGAATTCTTGTTTTGTGAGAGCAGGAGATAGTACTTTCTCAGCAGTAGCAGCAACTCCAGAATTACCTTGAGCAACTAGCCTTGCCTTGTTCCTTACAAAAGCTAGGAATATTCTTATGGCCTCTAACCTTGCAACTGGTGCAAAGGTCTTGTCATAGTCTATTCCTTCTTCTTGAGAATAACCTTGAGCAACTAGCCTTGCCTTGTTCCTTACAATAACTCCTTGATCATCCAACTTGTTTCTGAACACCCACTTTGTTCCAACAATTGAGTGATCCTTAGGCCTTGGCACTAGTTCCCAAACTCGATTCCTCTGAAATTGATGTAGTTCCTCTTGCATAGCAATGATCCAGTGTGGATCTTGTTCTGCATCTTGAATGGATTGAGGTTCAACTTGAGATAGAAAGCAAGTATGCATCAGGTTCTGGTTGACCTGATTTCTGGTTTGCACACCAGCTGAGATGTCTCCAATCACTTGGGAGATTGGGTGATCTCTTATTGTTACTAAATCAACAGGGGGTGTTGATTGTTCACCAACCTATGTTGTTGTTTCCTCTTGTGGAACAACAACTGGCTCTTCAAGATGGTTTTCTCCAAGATGTTGAACACCAAGATGTTGAGTATCCTCTTCATCTTCACTGATTTCTTCTCTCTGCTGGATAGGTGGATGTGTTGAATCCTTTTCTACAATATGTAACCTGTCCAAATTTTCTGAAAGAGAGTGTACCTGCAATGGTTATATGGTAGAAGTAGACTTCTCCTTATAAAACATATTAGTCTCATCAAAAGATACATGAATAAATTCTTCAATTTTAAGAGAAGATTTGTTATACACCCTATAAGCTTTACTGATCATGGAGTATCCCAGAAACACTCCTTCATCAGCTTTATCTTGGAATTTTGCTAAATATTTCTTGTCATTATTGTGAATATAACAAATGCAACCAAAAATTTTGAAATAGTCTACTTTAGGTTTCATCCCTTTGAGCAATTCATAGGGAGTCTTGCCCTTTAGTTTATGTATTAGACTCATGTTAAACACATAGTTGGAGGTGTTCACTGCCTCACCCCAAAATGATAGAGGTAGGTGAGCATCTGTCAATAATGTAGTAGCAGATTCAATTAGGGTTCTATTTTTCCTTTCATCTACACCATTTTGTTTAGGAGTTCTAGGAGCTGAGAAAGTATGCATGATCCCTTCACTTTGACAGAACTCTTGCATAAGAAGAGAATCAAACTCTGTCCCATGATCACTTTTGATCAGGGCAATGTGAGTATTGAACTCAATCTGTATACATTTGAGAAACTCTGTCAAACACTTAAAGTTATCAGACTTCTTCCTCAGAAAGAATACCCAAGTGAATCTAGAGAAGTCATCTACAATCACTAAGGTGTAAGATTTCCCTCCTAAGATTTGTATTGTAATGGGTCCAAAAAGATCCATGTGTAACAGATACAAAATCCTAGGTGAATCACTCTTATTAAGTGACTTTAAACTGGTTTTAGTTTGCTTGCCTAATTGACAAGCCCTGCAGAGTCCTTCCTTCTTGTAGGGGCCAGAAGGTAGTCCTCTAACAAGGTTATCCTTGGACAGCCTAGCAATGGTTCTAAGGTTTAAGTGTCCTAGTCTCTTATGCCATAAATCATTTGGTTTGCAGACTGAATTAAATAAGCAGATATCTATGTTGGTTGAAAGGAAATCACAAGATAAATGTTACCTTTCCTTTTACCTGTTAATACTATTGTCTTATCCTCTGACTTGATCTTGCATAAGGATTTGTTGAATGTCACTTGATATCCTTCATCACAGAGTTGACTGATGCTGATTAGGTTGTGCTTTAGTCCTTCCATATAAGCCACCTTCTTGAATGTGACTGAGCCAATCTGAACAGCACCATATCCTTTTGTTTGACCAAAGTTTGAATCACCAAAAATCACATTGGGTCCAAGTTTGGTTCTGAAGGATGTTAGGTTCTCCTTGTTCCCTATCATGTGCTTTGAGCACCCACTATCCAGATACCATTGTTGGTTCATTACTGATAGGTCTTCACCTGCACATAAACAGCTTATATGTTTTTGACCCAGTTTACCTTGGGTCTAGGGTTATAACCTTTAAACTCAGAAATAAAAGACATCCCTGGCTGACTCTTATATCCTTCAGGATGGTATCTCCTAGGAGGCACTATCCATTCAGTATAAGGGTTGAAGCTTTGGGATGAGGGACTTCTAAGATTGATTTTAGATTTACCTCTGAAAGAATGTTCAAAGCTCTGAGCTCCGTTCGACGATCGTTGAGCTGAGTTCGACGATCTTGGGTCAGATCGTCGAGCTCCATTCGAAGATCGACTATACCAGAGTTCAGAGTTCAGAAGTCGTCAATCTGAGTTCGACGATCCAGCCTGAGATCGTCGAGCTCTGTTCGACGATCGTCAACCTCTGTTCGACGTTTTCTGTTGAACTTTGTTTTTGTAAGACCCCCTTTTTTTTCTTTTTCAACCACCGGGGTCTTATGCCCAGAACCGCCGCTTTACGGTGACACCTTTGCACCCGGGAAGGTCGTCACTACAACGCGCCGATTCTGCCGGCCTTTTCGATCACAATAAGTAGCACAATAATTGAAGTAAGAACAATGCAGTCCACAATAATAAATCACATGTAAATAAGATAAAATCTCCACGAAGGGAGTGTCCACAGAAAACATCAGAGTACTATAAATGCGGGCTTATGCCCGGTACAAAATGTCCTCACTATAAGTCTCTCATGCGGAAGCGAAACAGAAACTACTCAAGGTCGAGACTCACGGTCCCGGCTGTATGAACTCCGGAGCTAGACTGCCCCATCTCCAGGCGCACCGATCTCTGGGGCTGCTCCTCCATGCTGGGTCCACGATCCCCTAAATGATGCGGTTCGAAAACTGTTAGTCATAAAGACTAAGCCCTATCATCCCCTACCCCTTCCCTCATGGCTCCTAGGTACCGAGCGGGGAGAAAGAAAGGGGAGGACATATTTATGGAGAATAGAAGTAAACAGGTGACAGTGGACTTAATCTAGCAAGTTGTATTCGGTGAGCAGTTAATATGAATGTATAATAGGTCTAGCAGTAAGAAAAGCAATTATATGAATTTAAACCTTCACTTATGCGAGAACACATAAGCAAAAGGGATCTTTTGCAAGGCTCCCATCGTATAAGTGTCCCATACCACTTATACCTTGGGGTGTCGGTTATCAAACAGCAATGGTTGTTATATATTGAAATTAACCTTTGATTTATAAACTTGCCCACACAAGCTTATAGACCAAGGGGTCGTTTTGCAGGTCCTAATGTATAAGCATCTCATACCACTTATACCTTAGGTGTCAGGGTTAAATGAATCGATTATGCTATGACATGCTAGTGGGTATGATGAAACATGCAAGTGCAACTCACACACCCGACTCTGTACACACAGACCTTTAGTTCCCCCTTTCGGAGCCGTTACCTCCCAGGATACCTCCGTAGTGGCGGACGGAAGCGGTGGGTTGGGCCTCGCCCACCTCAAAACCAGTAAAAGCACCACTGGTCTGACCTATCGTACGCCTCAACGCTTGGTGCACTAAGCGGACGCCTGCGTACTCTTGCCGGCTGGCGCACCGGACTTCTGTTTGGCGAAGTGCTAATCACCTCGCCGAGTCAACGATATCGGTGTCGGTGCAATCGAACTCCCCGATATCGAAAAACCCACCACCTTAACTTTTCCTATTTTATGCACATGCAAGTTTATCGTAAACACGCAAAACCGAGCCGAAGCTCCCCGGACCAAAACGTCCGTCTCCAAACCAACCGAGCCGAAGCTCCCCGGACCCAAACGTCTGTCTCCAACCAACCGAGCCGAAGCTCCCCGGACCATCCCGTCCGTCTCCAAACCAACCGAGCCGAAGCTCTCATCAAAATCCCTGTGCCAACAGTGTTTGTGAAAAGTGCAGCCCTAGTTACTAAGTTACTCTTGTCGGTTTGTTATTACGGTTTACGTTAGCCCAGGACTGCCCCCGGTATTCCCCGTGAAGGGCTCTCAAGGGGCACTAGGAACCAAGACGGCGGCTTTACGGCCCGAATTTCCCTTTCGCAAGGCACTTATTATTATTGGTTTATCTCCCTTAACCTGATTCCCTTCTCATATTACGATAGACTATCCTAGGGTGATTTTTAACCTTCCTCTCTTCGGGAAAAGGCGATCTTTCGCCGAAACCCGAGCACCTCTTAACTCTAACTATCACCACTTCTCACTACTCCTTATACCTTCCTATTGTGATTTCCTCCACCATTGCCCACCCAGACAATATGATTAACTCCAATGCCTTCCTCAGATCGTGTCCTATTGCATTTCAAAATTGCTATATGCAGACCGACCTAGACTTCATGTCGAACCGGTTATGCAATGATCCAATACTCATCCAAATGCCCTAAATTATTTACTGGAGACTCGCCATGATATAAATGACCTAAATCCAGAAAATGGAAATTTTCCTAATCTATTTGGCATTTAATTAAATTCCTCGAAAATCCCAAGGGTTACCGGTTTGAACATGAACTACCCTAAGTAATCATGCAAGATGTCCAGCAAGTTCATGATAAATAGTAGGTTATCTCAATAGGTTAAATCCTAAGTATCATAATTTTTCTATCATTAAAAAGGCATGAAAACTATTTTCGAAATAATCTCTAACTTCTGTTGTTTATGAATCAAGTACAGAAAACATTCTTCCAAAAATTATAAATAATTTATGCCATGCAGATAAAGACCTAAAATTAGCACTGGCCAAGTTTCATAATTTTCCAGCAAGTACTTTATCCATAATTAATTTTTAAACAATAAACCCCTCTCTAATATCTGTGAACAAAGTACTAGATTTACTCAGCATAAAATTCTATAAAAATTCAGGGACCAATGTTCTACTGGTTAAGATCTAAATCCAGAATTTTAACTGATTATAATTAATTTAAAACCTCCAAATATTTGAAACAACAAATCGGGCTAATAATCCTTTAACACATGAAGTATGATATTTATTAATCATAAAATTCCAGGAAAATTACCATAAGTCTAAAACATCCTAAAACTCCCTCCTCCCGAGTTTCATGATTTTTGGATTAGATTTAGTGCTTAAAATAACTAAATTACATTTCTATCCTAATTCAAAGTCTCAACTTTCGAGGTACCCAACTACCTCCAATGCCTTCACCATTTCAACCAGAGGGTTTTCAGCATATCATGCCACTCTCCTCCAAATTTCAAAGGCATACAAGAGCTTTTGCTCCTATGTCCTTCACAAACCTTAAAAACCCTTCATTTAAGATTTGAGCTTGGACCCTAGGGTAAACCAACCCTAAACCTCTCCATTTTTCTCCAAGCAGGTTATAACACCATTCTAAGTCAGGGATCAGAATATCAGCCTCTGTTGAGGTGATTCGACCTTTCCAAACTCTTAGTGCACTTTTTTATTAAAAGGTGTCTCATTAATGCCTAGTTAAGGGTAGAAGATTTCTCACCCAAAACTCCTCCAAATCAATTGGAATTTTACACAGACCTAGGTTTTATAGCCAGGGACCACTCACCAAAATTTGGGAGGGTTTGGAGGTCATTTGACCATCTAAATAAATTCATCTAAGATTATTAAATTAAAACAAAAACTTTAGGCAAAGTATCTCCAAAAATTCCCATTTTTGGTCTGCCTTTAGGTATAACCAAGATTAACCCCCTGCCCAAATTTTAGGTCATTTGGACAAGGGACGAAGAGTGGGCAATCGTTTTAATTTCTGCCCAACTCTAGGTACAACCCCCACTAAAATGGGTGCTGCGGCCGAACCGCTTACCCAAACGAGTTGAAACCAATTTTAGATTTATTTAGACTCGAAGGGCTACGACTTTCGTGTCTGGTCATTTTTCCTAAAATGACCTCTAAGAGCCTCGTTTTGCATCATTAAAATATGTCCATCCAAGTATAATCTCCATACAAAATCATTTACTTAGTTTATATATTTAAAACAGTTTTTACTGTTCATCTTCTACAGAACCCGAAAACCAGAACTCAGGAAGTCATTTTTCCTATAACACTTCCGTGATCCGTCGCCGGCAGTCCGGTCACTTCCCTGGCCAGCCACCACCACCACCACCTCCGTTGAGGCGATGGCTAGCGGTCGGCGGTGGTTTGGCCGCCGGAGGCGGCGGTTTCCGGCGAACTCAAAGAAATACCCTTTTTCATGGTTTTCCATGAAAACGAGAGATGGGTCCAGCTCCGTTGAGCGCGAACCTCCTTTCTAAGAATCCTAAGATCTACCCATGAAAGAGAAGGAGCAGAGGAGGACCTTGTTCGCGGTTTGAAGGCGAGAAGAACGACGGGGTGCCATGGCGCGGTGGTGGCGTTGCTGAACTTCTCCTACAGCAAGAACAAGGATCTGATCTGATTACTTGAGCGTGTAACCTTCTCCTCTTGCTCCAGGTGGGCTTTCATAAGTTAGAAAGTGGGAAGGTGAATGGGTAAAGCCTTAATGGCCATGAAGGCTCCTCCCCTTAACGCTTCGGTTATGATGCAGGGCCGTTGAAACGCTGGAAAATGAAGAGGTGTTCGCCAGGTGGTGATTTCCTATTGGACCAACATTTTCCTTATTTATTTGAATAATTAAGGAAGGAAACGGCCCATAAATACTCCTGGTGTAACTTCCCACACCCGCATTTATTACCACGCGTGTTAGAATAATTTCGGGCCTGAACCATCGTTTCGGCCAATGTCACGGGCGTGACACATAGGTCACGGGCGTGACAGGCCCGGATAGCCAATTCTGGGTTCGACGATCGTCGAACTGAGATCGACGATCGTCGATGGATGGTCACGGGCGTGACACCTTGGGTCACGGGCATGACAGGCTCGGGTGGTTAGTTATGGGTTGACGATCGTCGATTTGAGATCGACGGTCGTCGAATGGTGGTCACGCCCTGGGTCACGGGCGTGACACGCTTTGTCACGGGCGTGACAGGCCCGAACGGCAATTTTGAGGTCGACGATCGTCGAACTGGGATCGACGGTCGTCGAAGGCTGGTCACGCCCTAGGTCACGGGCATGACACTTAGGTCACGGGCGTGACAGGCCCGAGTTCAATTTCGACGATCGTTTTACGGGGATCGACGCTCGTCGAAGGAGTAATGCCCCTTGGTCACGGGCGTGACACCTTGGTCACGGGCGTGACATGCCCAGGCTGCACATTCGACGATCGTCTCACGGAGATCGACGATCGTCGAAGAAGTCACGCCCAGGTCACGGGCGTGACGGGTCGGTCACGGGCGTGACCAACCCGTGACCCGAAATCTCGGTCGATTTATTCCAATTTTCGGGCTTCCTCGGGTTCTGTCACGACCAACCGACTCATAGGGGTCTAGCCGGAAATGGGATGTTACAAATCCCAATAAACAAAACAAAAATTTCGTCCCCGAAATTGAGGTTGAGCCTATGGGGATTTCTATCGGAATAAATTAAACTTGTAACATCCCATACGATCTTTTTATTGGGTTCAGGCGACTGTTCTTTTGATAACGAAGACAATCTCCCCAATAAACAAAAGATTAGCCCCTACCTTTCCGATTAAGTGTGCATGCCTAGGTCTTGAATTTTCCTTATCTAGTCTTAACTGTCCAAAACAAGAAGGCAATCTATAGTATACCGAGAGGTGGTGAGATGTACCTGACTGAACAACTCCGGGTATCTTTGCCTCATCAGATCATGCGGTTCCCAGGTGTGCTCCTCCTGACCGTGGTTTCTCCACAGAACCTTGACTAAGGGGATCTTCTTGCGGCGCAAGATCCGTACACCTTTGTCGTCGATCCGAACCGGCTCCAAGTGAACAGATCGGTCTGAAGCTACCGGCCCTTCGGTGGTCGAAATCCGCTGCTCCGGGCGTAGTAGTGCCCTTCTCAGCGAAGAAATGTGGAAGACGTCGTGTAGAGCTGCCAGCTCTGGTGGCAACTCTAGCCTGTAGGCTAGGGGTCCGATCCGCTCCAGGATCCGGTAAGGGCCCATATACCTAGGGCTGAGTTTCTTCCTCCGACCGCACACCCGAGAGACTCCGTGCATGGGCCGGATCTTCAAGAACACTCGATCCCCTACCCGAAACTCCACCTGACGATGCCGGGCGTCATAGTATTTAGCCTGTCTGCTCTGCGCCTCCAACATCCTATCTCTGATTAGTCTCACCTGAGCCTCGGTGTCTTCAACGAAATCCGATCCCAGCAGCTTCGGATCCTCGTCCTGAACCCAAGAAAGCGGGGTCCTACATTTTCGTCCATACAAGGCTTCATAAGGCGCCATCCTGATGTTGGACTGGTAGCTATTATTGTAGGAGAACTCGACCAACGGTAACATCTTCTCCCACGGCTCCCCTCGGTCCAGTATACATAGTCGTAGTAGATCCTCCAACGTCCTGTTGGTGCGCTCTGTCTGCCCGTCCGTCTGAGGGTGGAAGGCCGTGCTAAAAGTCAAACGGGTGCCCAGGTATGCCTGCACTGACCGCCACTCCCTGGATGTAAACCGTCCATCGCGGTCCGACACTATCGTCCGGGGCACGCCATGATATCGGACATACTGCTCCACAAACTTCCGTACCAGCACTCCCACCGAGTCATCCTTCCTGATCGGTATAAAGCGGGCCACCTTCGTCAACCGATCAACAATCACCCAGATCGAGTCATTCCCCATCCGAGACCGGGGAAGACCATGTATAAAATCCATCGCGATGTCCTCAAATTTCCACTCCGGGGGTACATGTTCTGAGATACATCATCCTTCTGATGATACCACCTAACGACTACATCCTTACCTTCTCAGATATCCCGAATCTTGTTACCCGTCACCTAATTTCACGTGATAATAGTTAATTCTCGAAATTATTCCATCTTATTACCCTGTCATTGTCTTGGTAACGCCACGGGTCATCATTCCAAAACATGTTTGTTATGCCCATTTCCCTAAACTAGGTCCAAGGGAACCCAAGCCAATACAAGTTTGCCCAATAAACAAAAGTTTAGCCCCCACCTATCTTGGGCTAAGCATCTTTTATATTACCATGTTATCTCCGTCCCAGTTGGGTGCACAATCCCTAGGGCATCAATCTTCGACTTAGGGTTCCAACCTGAAACTTGTTGATATACTTCATACATAACACTCTCTGAGTCACATTTATGACGACCTTATCCCGGTCAAAATGTTCCTAATCCCAAATGGGTATCTTCCGAACTTGAATTCTTATCCGACCCTCGGTGTTTGTCTTGGTGGTTGTCTCCGAGTAATCTTATTACCGGTACGAGGGTTAAGACTACTTGTCTTCTACCATTCTGTTAATGGATTATTGGTCAGTCCCAATAGATTGGGTAATCCTTGTTAGGGACACCAGAGTTTATGTCTTAGGTATCCATTCACCTATTAAACTCCTCCTTTAATCTCTTTAGGTATTTCCTTACCTAACCAAATTCATACTTAAGGTCTGTTTTGGACTAGGGCATAGTATAAGTTGTCAGGTTAGTCACGTATCCTAGCGGTTGAGTCTAGCCTATTGACTAGAGAATTACAAGAAGAGGTCTTTGCAACCGGAGGTGCTCCCTGCTGGGGACAGGGTTTGTCGCAGGCTACAAAGAAGAATTCCAATTATTAGCTAATGTACAAATGGAATGGATGGAAAGTGGACAATTTACATGTGATTCCCCTTTGGGCACACCACTGCTTCCGCTGCTTAGTTTGTCCCCAAACTAAACTCGAGCGGGGGTGACCCAGGGATTATGGACTGCTACTTCCTTCTGATCGATGTTTCCCTCTGATACCACTTGTAAGACCCCCTTTTTTTTTCTTTTTCAACCACCGGGGTCTTATGCCCAGAACCGCCGCTTTGCGGTGACACCTTCGCACCCGGGAAGGTCGTCACTACAACGCGCCGATTCTGCCGGCCTTTTCGATCGCAATAAGTAGCACAATAATTGAAGTAAGAACAATGCAGTCCACAATAATAAATCACATGTAAATAAGATAAAATCTCCACGAAGGGAGTGTCCACAGAAAACATCAGAGTACTATAAATGCGGGCTTATGCCCGGTACAAAATGTCCTCACTACAAGTCTCTCATGCGGAAGCGAAACAGAAACTACTCAAGGTCAAGACTCACGGTCCTGGCTGTATGAACTCCGGAGCTAGACTGCCCCATCTCCAGGCGCACCGATCTCTGGGGCTGCTCCTCCATGCTGGGCTCCACGATCCCCTAAATGATGCGGTTCGAAAACCGTTAGTCATAAAGACTAAGCTCTATCATCCCCTACCCCTTCCCCCATGGCTCCTAGGTACCGAGCGGGGAGAAAGAAAGGGGAGGACATATTTGTGGAGAATAAAAGTAAACAGGTGACAGTGGACTTAATCTAGCAAGTTGTATTCGGTGAGCAGTTAATATGAATGTTATAATATGTCTAGCAGTAAGAAAAGCAATTATATGAATTTAAACCTTCACTTATGCGAGAACACATAAGCAAAAGGGATCTTTTGCAAGGCTCCCATCGTATAAGTGTCCCAAACCACATATACCTTGGGGTGTCAGTTATCAAACAGCAATGGTTGTTATATATTGAAATTAACCTTTGATTTATAAACTTGCTCACACAAGCTTATAGACCAAGGGGTCGTTTTGCAGGTCCTAATGTATAAGCGTCCCATACCACTTATACCTTAGGTGTCAGGGTTAAATGAATCGATTATGCTATGACATGCTAGTGGGTATGATGAAACATGCAAGTGCAACTCACACACCCGACTCTGTGCACACAGACCTTTAGTTCCCCCTTTCGGAGCCGTTACCTCCCAGGATACCTCCGTAGTGGCGGACGGAAGCGGTGGGTTGGGCCTCGCCCACCTCAAAACCAGTAAAAGCACCACTGGTCTGACCTATCGTACGCCTCAATGCTTGGTGCACTAAGCGGACGCCTGCGTACTCTTGCCGGCTAGCGCACCGGACTTCTGTTTGGCGAAGTGCTAATCACCTCGCCGAGTCAACGATATCGGTGTCGGTGCAATCGAACTCCCCGATATCGAAAAACCCACCACCTTAACTTTTCCTATTTTATGCACATGCAAGTTTATCGTAAACACGCAAAACCGAGCCAAAGCTCCCCGGACCAAAACGTCCGTCTCCAAACCAACCGAGCCGAAGCTCCCCGGACCCAAACGTCCGTCTCCAACCAACCGAGCCGAAGCTCCCCGGACCATCCCGTCCGTCTCCAAACCAACCGAGCCGAAGCTCTCATCAAAATCCCTGTGCCAACAGTGTTTGTGAAAAGTGCAGCCCTAGTTACTAAGTTACTCTTGTCGATTTGTTATTACGGTTTACGTTAGCCCAGGACTGCCCCCGGTATTCCCCGTGAAGGGCTCTCAAGGGGCACTAGGAACCAAGACGGCGGCATTACGGCCTGAAGTTCCCTTTCGCAAGGCACTTATTATTATTGGTTTATCTCCCTTAACCCGATTCCCTTCTCATATTACGATAGACTATCCTAGGGTGATTTTTAACCTTCCTCTCTTCGGGAAAAGGCGATCTTTCGCCGAAACCCGAGCACCTCTTAACTCTAACTATCACCACTTCTCACTACTCCTTATACCTTCCTATTGTGATTTCCTCCACCATTGCCCACCCAGACAATATGATTAACTCCAATGCCTTCCTCAGATCGTGTTCTATTGCATTTCACAATTGCTATATGCAGACCGACCTAGACTTCATGTCGAACCGGTTATGCAATGATCCAATACTCATCCAAATGCCCTAAATTATTTACTGGAGACTCACCATGATATAAATGACCTAAATCCAGAAAATGGAAATTTTCTTAATCTATTTGGCATTTAATTAAATTCCTCGAAAATCCCAAGGGTTACCGGTTTGAACATGAACTACCCTAAGTAATCATGCAAGATGTCCAGCAAATTCATGATAAATAGTAGGTTATCTCAATAGGTTAAATCCTAAGTATCATAATTTTTCTATCATTAAAAGGGCATGAAAACTATTTTTGAAATAATCTCTAACTTCTGTTGTTTATGAATCAAGTACAGAAAACATTCTTCCAAAAATTATAAATAATTTATGCCATGCAGATAAAGACCTAAAATTAGCACTGGCCAAGTTTCATAATTTTCCAGCAAGTACTTTATCCATAATTAATTTTTAAACAATAAACCTCTCACTAATATCTGTGAACAAAGTACTAGATTTACTCAGTATAAAATTCTATAAAAATTCAGGGACCAATGTTCTACTGGTTAAGATCTAAATCCAGAATTTTAACTGATTATAATTAATTTAAAACCTCCAAATATTTGAAACAACAAATCGGGCTAATAATCCTTTAACACATGAAGTATGATATTTATTAATCATAAAATTCCAGGAAAATTACCATAAGTCTAAAACATCCTAAAACTCCCTCCTCCCGAGTTTCATGATTTTTGGATTAGATTTAGTGCTTAAAATAACTAAATTATATTTCTATCCTAATTCAAAGTCTCAACTTTCGAGGTACCCAACTACCTCTAATGCCTTCACCATTTCAACCAGAGGGTTTTCAGCATATCATGTCACTCTCCTCCAAATTTCAAGGGCATACAAGAGCTTTTGCTCCTATATCCTTCACAAACCTCAAAAACCCTTCATTTAAGATTTGAGCTTGGACCCTAGGGTAAACCAACCCTAAACCTCTCCATTTTTCTCCAAGCAGGTTATAACACCATTCTAAGTCAGGGATCAGAATATCAGCCTCTGTTGAGGTGATTCGACCTTTCCAAACTCTTAGTACACTTTTTTATTAAAAGGTGTCTCATTAATGCCTAGTTAAGGGTAGAAGATTTCTCACCCAAAACTCCTCCAAATCAATTGGAATTTTACACAGACCTAGGTTTTATAGCCAGGGACCACTCACCAAAATTTGGGAGGGTTTGGAGGTCATTTGACCATCTAAATAAATTCATATAAGATTATTAAATTAAAACAAAAACTTTAGGCAAAGTATCTCCAAAAATTCCCATTTTAGGTCTGCCTTTAGGTATAACCAAGATTAATCCCCTGCCCAAATTTCAGGTCATTTGGACAAGGGACGAAGAGTGGGCAATCGTTTTAATTTCTGCCCAACTCTAGGTACAGCCCCCACCAAAACGGGTGCTGCGGCCGAACCGCTTACCCAAACGAGTTGAAACCAATTTTAGATTTATCTAGACTCGAAGGGCTACGACTTTTGTGTCTGGTCATTTTTCCTAAAATGACCTCTAAGAGCCTCGTTTTGCATCATTAAAATATGTCCATCCAAGTATAATCTCCATACAAAATCATTTACTTAGTTTATATATTTAAAACAGTTTTTACTGTTCATCTTCTACAGAACCCGAAAACCAGAACTCAGGAAGTCATTTTTCCTGTAACACTTCCGTGATCCGTCGCCGGCAGTCCGGTCACTTCCCTGGCCAGCCACCACCACCACCACCTCCGTTGAGGCGATGGCTAGCGGTCGGCGGTGGTTTGGCCGCCGGAGGCGGCGGTTTCCGGCGAACTCAAAGAAATACCCTTTTTCATGGTTTTCCATGAAAACGAGAGATGGGTCCGGCTCCGTTGAGCGCGAACCTCCTTTCTAAGAATCCTAAGATCTACCCATGAAAGAGAAGGAGCAGAGGAGGACCTTGTTCGCGGTTTGAAGGCGAGAAGAACGACGGGGTGTCATGGCGCGGTGGTGGCATTGCTGAACTTCTCCTACAGCAAGAACAAGGATCTGATCCGATTACTTGAGCGTGTAACCTTCTCCTCTTGCTCCAGGTGGGCTTTTATAAGTCAGAAAGTGGGAAGGTGAATGGGTAAAGCCTTAATGGCCATGAAGGCTCCTCCCCTTAACGCTTCGGTTTTGATGCAGGGCCGTTGAAACGCTGGAAAACGAAGAGGTGTTCGCCAGGTGGTGATTTCCTATTGGACCAACATTTTCCTTATTTATTTGAATAATTAAGGAAGGAAACGGCCCATAAATACTCCTGGTGTAACTTCTCACACCCGCATTTATTACCACGCGTGTTAGAATAATTTCGGGCCTGAACCGTCGTTTCGGCCAATGTCACGGGCGTGACACATAGGTCACGGGCGTGACAGGCCCGGATAGCCAATTCTGGGTTCGACGATCGTCGAACTGAGATCGACGATCGTCGATGGATGGTCACGGGCGTGACACCTTGGGTGACGGGCGTGACAGGCTCGGGTGGTTAGTTATGGGTTGACGATCGTCGATTTGAGATCGACGGTCGTCGAATGGTGGTCACGCCCTGGGTCACGGGCGTGACACGCTTTGTCACGGGCGTGACAGGCCCGAACGGCAATTTTGAGGTCGACGATCGTCGAACTGGGATCGACGGTCGTCGAAGGCTGGTCACGCCCTAGGTCACGGGCGTGACACTTAGGTCACGGGCGTGACAGGCCCGAGTTCAATTTCGACGATCGTTTTACGGGGATCGACGCTCGTCGAAGGAGGCACGCCCCTTGGTCACGGGCGTGACACCTTGGTCACAGGCATGACATGCCCAGGCTGCACGTTCGACGATCGTCTCACGGAGATCGACGATCGTCGAAGAAGTCACGCCCAGGTCACGGGCGTGACGGGTCGGTCACGGGCGTGACCAACCCGTGACCCAAAATCTCGGTCGATTTATTCCAATTTTCGGGCTTCCTCGGGTTCTGTCACGACCAACCGACTCCTAGGGGTCTAGCCGGAAATGGGATGTTACAGTTTTCCTTAGGTAAATCAGGATTCTTCGTAGCTACCTCTACAACACCCTTTCCTTTATCAGAAATAAATTTAATTGGGGTTGTTAATACTTTAGGTTGGCTGGATGAAGCACCCAAGCCCAGTGTACTGTTGAATCTTGATTTCACTGTGCTTATGATGTCCATCAGTCTGATGCTTCTCCCATTAAGGGATTCTTCAAACTTCTTTGCCTGAGATAGCTCACTTTTTAGTGAAGCTATCTCCTCCCTACAGCATTCTAACTCCTCAGAGAGTTTGAAGTTGTCTGATTTTAAGGTGCTATGTTAAGACAATTGATTTCTGAGAGAGATAATCTCCTTCTCAGACTTTAACAGGTCTAAACAGAGTGCCTTAAATTCAGATCTAAAGTCCTCTGAATCAAAGTCAAATGAGTCTATTACCTGGTCTTCTTCAGTTTGAGTTTCAGATTCTGACTCTGACTCTTGTTCTACATCAGAATTTTGTTGGGAGGCATTGATAGCCATCATGCAGAATTCCTTTTCTTCAGCATCATCTTCATCATCACTTGAGCTTGATGAAGCCTCTGATTCTTCTTCAGTTTCACTCCAGGTTTCTGCTACAAATCCCTTCCTTGTATGTTTATTTTGGCTAGAGGAGGATTTTTTGTAGTTGTTTCCCCTGGAGTCTTTGTCTTTTCTCCTATCTTTCCTGTCCTTCTTGTCCTTATTCTGATTTTATGGACAGTCAGGCACAATATGGCCTGGTTTCCTGCATCCAAAACAGATTATTTCTTTATTATTTGACTTGTCATACCTTGACTTCTCATGCCCTCTGGATGACCACTTTCTGAAATCTTTCCTGGCCATCTTGTAGAATCTTTTGGCCAGCAAGCTCATCAGTTCTTCATTGCCTGTGA
This sequence comes from Platanthera zijinensis, assembly GCA_039513925.1. Lineage (NCBI taxonomy): Eukaryota > Viridiplantae > Streptophyta > Magnoliopsida > Asparagales > Orchidaceae > Platanthera > Platanthera zijinensis. Next base: position 205,091,238 of record CM077079.1, on the reverse strand, counting down.
CCTTGTCTTCAGGTAGTTCTTCAGTAGCTTTGAATGTTATGGTCTTCTCCTTTCTGATGGCTGGAGAAGCAGTCTTTTGCTCTTCTTCCCTATTCTTAATGAGCAGCTAATAAGATTTGAGCTTGCCCAAAAGAGCCTCTGTGGTTATTTCACTTAGACTTCTGGCATCTTTAATTGGCCAGATTCGTGAATCCCAAGTGCTGGGGAAGCACATTAGGATTTTGTCATTTAGTTCAGTGAGTGTGATCTCCTTATCCAATGTCTTCAACTCACTGACTATCAAACTGAGCCTGTTGTACATATCTGCAACTGACTCAGCTTCTCCTTTCTTGAAATTCTCATATTGGGATATGAGATGGGATCTCCTGTCCTTCCTTTCATCAGCATATCCAGATACTATTTCAGAGAGCTTATCCCATATGTCTTTAGCTGAGCAGCATTCAGCTACCTTTTGGAATATCTCATCAGACATAGTCTGAGCAAGAATATTCATAGCCTTTGCATCTACAACTTTCCACTTCTTTATTTTTGCATCTGTTCCTGAGGGAGGTGGAACAGCACTTGTGCTTGTGGTCTCTGGAGGTCTTGGACAAACTGTCAAAACAGAATTAAAAATGTCCTCATTAATAGAAAACATGTAAAGTCTAATCCTTGCCTTCCAAAGTGCAAACTTGGAAAGGTTGCACACTGGAGGTCTGGTGCTAGCATAGTCTTTGTTCTGTGCCATGGTTTTGTATGAAAATAAATATAATATAAAAAGTAATAACCCTCTATAGAAGATTTATCTTATCAAGGATCTTTTGGTTCAGGTGTTAGCCTGTTCAACCAATCTATTGAAGATTCAATTGTTGAGTAACCAACCTCCCTCTGATACCAATTGAAAGTGAGGGTAAGATCTATCTTCACTCTAGAGGGGGGTGAATAGAGTATTTTAAAATAATTTACAATTAAAAACTGTAAAGCAGTAGAAGACTTAATTTATGTATATGTGTAAGGTACTTGCAGTGAAATAAAAACTAAAGCAAGAAATAAGAAATCACATAACACACAGCAAAGTCAAACACACAGCAACCAGATGACACAAGGATCTATAGTGGTTCCCTAACAATCTGGGTACATCCACTCTTCTACCGCCCTAGGTAGGAATCCACTGTAGGAATAGTTGATCAGGTGTCCTGGGCACCAATGAGCTTTTGATAAAGTGCTCAAAAACCAGATCTAAATTTTTTGATAAGGTGTCTTGCCACCACTGAGTTTTGACAAAGTCTCAGAAACCAGTTTTAGAACTTTTGAAGGGAGTTTTGATAAACCCTTTTACAGGAGAGAAAGGAAAAAAGAAAACAAGTTGAGTTGTTCTTCTCTGTCAACAATCTGAGAGAAGACAAGTGGAAGATGTTGCTAAAGCTCCCCCTGAGATTTGTAAGAGTTCAAGAAGGTGAGATTTGCTAGGGTGATAGGTCTTCAGTTGCTTCAGATCTCCAGCAAAAGATGATTTCAGCAGATGCTGAAATGTGTGATGTATGGAGTGCTTGATGTTGAAGCTTTTGAACACTTGAGGATTTGGAGGAGTAGAATAGCAGATGATCTCCTCCACAGAAAAGTTCCTTGTGTTCTTGAAGATTTTGACTCAGTGAATCTGTATATTCAAGAACATGAGTTCTTGATCAGAGTATATTTTGATCTCTCTTCTGTAACTCTTTTTCTCAATCTAATAATCCTGTATATCTCTTTTCTATCTTATTGATCTGTTATCTCTTATTCAAAAACATATTCTGTAGGAGTATATCTAATTCCGACTTATGTGGTCGTTACTCAGTCATAAATGACTTCCATAATTGACAACTGTCTTTGGGGAAAGTCCTAAGTAACATTCCTTTTAGCCTTCATTGAAACTTGCTCCAGATTGCTTGAAACGGCTACAAAATCCTTTGCAATAAATGCAGGAAATAAATCTGAATGAATTCCATAACTGTTCTTGAATTTTAATTCTGAAAGCGTCGACCTCTCAGAAAAATCGTCGACCTGAGCTCAGCTATCGTCGACCTGAGCTCAGAGATTGGATTTATACTAGAGACAGAAAACATCGACCTGAGCTCTACGATCGTCGACCTGAGCTCAGCGACTTGGAAAACAGCTAAAGACAAAGCGTCGATCTGAGCTCGAAGATCGTCGACCGGAGTTCGACGACTTATGGAACTGAGCTCAGAGATCGTCGACCTGAGTTCGACGTTTCGTCGACCTGAGCTCGACGAGAATTGCCTTTGTCTCAACACTGAATCCTGATCTTTGAATGGTCTTGGGGACAGCTTCAAACCTAAGTTCTAACCCTTAGACTCATTCTAATTTGACCTTTTCAACTATACAACTAGGTCAAACCAAATTCTTAAAAACATAGTGATCCTTGCCCAAATTAGTAATAGGGTGTTCCAACAGACATTTCCACTCTCTGCTCGAGTATCGCCTCTGTAATGGCGAAGATCTCCCCCTTTCCACTTGGCCTCACCAGAACCAGCATGCCACCAATGATCTCCAAACCAGGGCATCGCCTCCACGATGCCGAAGATCCCCCTTTCCGCTTGACCTCGTCTCCAAGATGCTCTGGGAGAATAATGTCAAGAGAAGCAGGGCCGGCGATCTGAGCAAACAGTCTCTCTACTCCGCTTGTAAAGGCTTCCTGAGCCTTCTCAGGTTGCATTTCCTCCGCGTCACCTCGTCTGACTTGGCCGAAGCTGCCCAGATCGTCACACAGGCCGATAACCTCCATTGGTTTGTGGACATCATGATTGACAGGCAGATCGTCGGCGATTTCCTGCGAACATGGGTGACAAAGGTAGAGCTCGTCGACATCCAGCCACAAGTTCCTACCGTCCACCAATACAAGGTTACCCGGATTACAGCATGGTTGTTCATAGGCATGGGTAAGGGTCATATTTTGGTGTCGAAGGAGGTGAGGTGTATGCTGCTGCAAACATGGTTGCAGCCATTCTATGAGGATTTCAGGTGGATGCGGCGAGCCTGCAAAGGGCTCGACCGCCGCCTCATCGAGGATGTCCTCAACAACACGATATTGACGCTTCTATTAGCGATGCAACAAGATATTCTTCTTGCCTGGTTCGTTCGCTTCCTCAACTCCGGTGACGACTGCCCGAACATACAGCAGGGCTTTGATGTGTGGTGGCGGCACACATTTTGGCGCCCGAACGGTGAAACCAACAGGCCTCCCCAGCTTAGAATCTCAGATGCCTATGAGAACTCTTCCTGATTGCATTAGAATGGTTGCTGATGCTGTTTCATTTCAGCCTTCTGATTCTATCTTTTCTTTCATTTTTTTTCAATCTCATATTCTCCTTTTGTTCTTACTTTAATTGGTGAATTCATCCTAGGATTTATTGATTTTCTTTTTCTCCATGTGTGTTTAAATGCTGGTAGAAATGAAGTAGGAGAGAGTGAGTTTTTTTTTGTATAGAAGACACTCTTGTTAAGCCTTGAACAACTTCACAACCAGGTATTGTTAAGCCCTCATTTTCTTCATTCTTATCTTCACCTTGCTAAACCTATCAATTAGGAGGAAGACGAAATGCTTTCACTAAAATAAGGGGTTTTATGAGAACAAGCGTAGGTTCAATTTCTTTGGTTCCTTTTATTTACGAGTTCATCTTCTTATGTGCACCACTAGAAATTGATGCAAAACAACAACAACATTAATGCTCTTCTATAGTTCACCTCATGCTACTTCTCCTGAATGCGATCAACCATGCCCAAATTATTTAATGAAATTTGTGTTGATCTTAAAAATAGGTGCTTTTATCCACATGTACGCAAATACAATATCAACTTATTGGTATTTCTACATCAAAATATTTCTCATCTATTAAATATCGGACTAAAATACAATGCTTTAAAGTTATCTACTCATCCAATGATCTGATATTAGTATAAGCAGTTTTTTCTCTTTACGGGTTTCTTGTGTTGTTTCCTTATTCAACATTCATGGCATTGTCATCTTATCTTAATAAAAAAATGTTGTTGTAGTACTTACAATTTTATCATCTTTGGTTGATGGCTATATGCAAGGACATTTTGGGATGTCACACCAACAGGCCTTGGCACAAGTAACCGCACAAGCTACTCATTCTCATGCTCAAAATAATAGCCTGGCAGAACATCCATCTTCTCGCTCATCATGCACCTTCACACAGCAAGTTTCCAACATTAACATGCAGTATATTTATTCTGGCACAAATAGTAATAATTTTGAATCTACAGTTGTCCCTATTGTGACCAAATATCTCAATCAGCAGTCATTGTTGTTGATAAACTTGTTAATGATGGCTACAACTGGCGACAATATGGGCAAAAGCCGGTTAAGGGCAGTGATATCCAAGGAGTTATTATAAGTGTAACCACCCAAAATGTCCAGTCAAGTCGAACGTTCCCTTGATGGCCAAGTGACCGAGATAAATTTGGATGTATCTTATATCATGTGCTACATTAGTTGCTCTTCGACGGTTGCTTGCAATGACAGGTTAAAACCTTCGATCTCCTGAAGGTTGACAAAAGAGTCAACAAGTCTGTTGCAGCTGGCAACAAAGCGGCGCACGCAGCCAGTGTCGTCGTCGTAAAAGTTGTTCAAAAGCAATCCCCCAGAGATCTTCCAACCCCATTTGTCTGAAATCCATCCTTAACCTTGGAATTTTGGAGCGTTTTGTTTAGACTTGGGAGAAATAAAGCATTCTGCCTGAAAAAAACATCGCTTGACAAATTTCTCAATAAACAGTCATCATCACCCACGTATCAAGTTTGACAACAATCCTTAGGCAATAGACTGAGACGGTTCATTGTCGTTATGTTGTTTTTTTTGTATCATGTGTAAATGTTGTTCGTTCATGAGACTGATTCCTTTTGGGGGGTCATGTCGGGCTCGAAGAGAATCAATCCATCCTGCAAAGAGTCCCTGTTGTTGAAGAATACACCAGTCTGAATGTTCGGTGGTTTTTGTTGGTACCCTAGTTTGATTTGAGTTTAGTCCTCTCCTTTGTGCCCCTTGACCCAAGAAATATCTATGGTCAATGGTTAGGAGTCTAGCTGTAGGGTCCTCGCTTTTCCAAATTGAGAATTTGGTTAAGTAGGTTTTTCGTTCGACTATAGTCGAACGCCGTTCGACTATCGTCTATCGGCTGATCGACGATCGTCTATCAGTTGGTCGACGCTTTGTCTGCGCTGATAGTTCGACTATCTGTTGATAGTTCGACTATCTGTTCTGCGCTGATAGTTTGACTATCTGTTGATAGTTCGACTATCTGTTCTGCGCTGATTGTTCGACTATCTGTTGATAGTTCGACTATCTGTTCTGCGCTGATAGTTCGACTATCTGTTGATAGCTCGACTATCTGTTCTGCGCTGGTAGTTCGACTATCTGTTGATAGGTCGACTATCTGTTCTGCGCTGATAGTTCGACTATCGGTTGATAGGTCGACTATCTGTTCTGCGCTGGTAGTTCGACTATCTGTTGATAGATCGACTATCTGGTTTGTTTTGATAGTTCGACTATCTTTTGATAGATCGACTATCTGTTTTCTGAGGTAGGTCGACTATCTGCTTGATAGTTCGACTATCTCTGTGCGCTTGATAGCTCGACTATCTGTCCTAGATAGATCGACTATCTGATAGTTCGACTATCTGTCCTGATAGTTCGACTATCTGCTGCGGTAGCTCGACTATCTGTTTGATAGCTCGACTATCTGGATCGTTCGACTATCTGCCCGATAGTTCGACGATCTCCGTGCGTCGTTCGACGATCTTCGAAGGTCGTTCGACGTTTTCTGTCTGCCTTTGTATTTTGTATTTATTTATTATATTTAATTAATTAATACATTTTCTGGCACTCTATTTTAAGCTGTATGATAAAGTTTCCAGGCATTATTTGCTCTATTCTTATTGCCTGAGTTAAAATCTTTTAAGATAAAGTTGTTTGTCTTATTAGCTGTCCTTTTAATTTACTTTATCTATTGTCAGCCCTTTATAGCCGTTAGACTGAAAAGTCTTCTTTTGCTATAAAGAGATTGTTTCTGATGTGACTTTATTTAGTCCTTCTGTTATCTGATTTAAGCCTGCAGCTTCTTAGAAAGTGATTTATTCCCTTTATAGAATGTTTTGCTGTAGAGATATTTCTGTCTTCTTGATATTTACAGCCCAGGTCTCAAGGCTTAGAAGAAGACAAATAATTCAAATGGAAGAGAGCCGTTGCTTGCTGATAATATTTAAAGGATCCTTTGAAGAAGGATTGAAGCTAGTGTTACACACATGTTCAAAAGCACTCAAGCCTTCATCAAGCTCAAGCTTCCTGCTCTCAGCAAACTCCATCTAACTGAGAAGTGTTAAGATCTTCATCTCTTTTTCACCTGAGTTCTCCTGCTTTCAGGAAGTTCAACTCAGAGTCTCTTTGAAGAAGAAGAAGAAGAAGATAGCTGCTTGAAGATCTTTGATTTTATTATTTACTTTCTTCTTGTAGCTCTTTCCTTCAGAACTTTCTGAAGAGTTTTCTCTGCACTGAAGCAAGACTTCACCTGTACATCTTTGAGCCAGGGGGAGCCTTGATTCTTTAGAGCATTCTAGCTCAGTGCAAGCTTTTGTGCTTCTCTAATCTATTGTAAAATAGAGAAGACATCTTAACCTTCTTCCCCCTCCTGTACAGGGTTATTACTCCCTTCAAAAGTATCCCTTGGTGGCAGGGCACCTGATCAAAAACCTGTGCTTGGTTTTTAGACACCTGATCAAAAGTCTAAAGGGTTTCTGAATCTACCTGAATCAGATTCTGTTGGTGGCAGGGCACCTGATCAAAAACCTGAGTGGATTCCTACCGTGTGGGTAGAAGAGTGGACGTACCCAAGTTGTTTGGGGAACCACTATAAATTTCCTTGTGTCGTCTGGATTCAACTGTTTAATTCCTGTACTGTGGCTGTGAATAGATATAACTAGGTTGCTAGTTGCTGTTTAGGTTTTCCAAGCTTTATCTGTAATTACAGTTAGCTTGTGTTTGCACATCACTTGTGTTAGGCTTTAAGGTTAAATCAATATCTATAATATCTTCATTCCGCACTTCACTCCAAGGGAGTTGGGTAGACAGTTAAGTTTTGTATTGTGCAAAATTTGATTACTCTATTCACCCCCCCCCCCCCTCTAGAGTAGTATCTATCCCTTCACTTTCAATTGGTATCAGAGGGAGGTTGACTGACTGTATAGGCTAACACCTAAGTCACAAGATCCTGATAGATACCAAGAGCTTATAGATATTCACTATCATGGCCCAGTCTAAGGATTATTCTAGCACCAGACCTCCAGCATGCAACTTAGCAAAGTTTGGCATCTGGAAGGCAAGGATTAAATTATATATGAACTCTATTGATGAGAGTATTTTTGCTTCTATTCTGTCAGGTCCCCCAAGAGCACCTGCTGCAGCCACTGCCTCATCATCTGACATGAGTGCAGTGCCTCCTCCAGACTATAATGATGAATACAAGAAGGCCAAAATTGCTGATGCCAAGGCAATGAACATACTGGCTCAGACAATGTCTGATGAGGTGTTCCAGAAGGTGGCTGACTGCTCCTCAGCTAAGGCCATGTGGGACACACTGAACCAGATTGTAGCTGGTTCAGCTGATGAAAGGAAGGACAGGAGGTCCAACCTTATCTCACAGTATGAGAACTTCAAGAAGACTGATGCTGAATCAGTTGAGGCTATGTACACCAGGCTCAGCTCAATCATCAATGAGCTGAGGACCCTGGACAAGGACATATCATTGACAGAGGTCAATGATAAGATTCTTATGTGCTTCCCTAGCACATGGGATCTAAGAATCTGGCCCATCAAAGAAGCCAGAAGTACCAATGAGATCTCAACTGAAGCTCTCCTCGGCAAGCTCAAGTCTTTTGAGCAAGTGCTGAAGACCAGAGAAGCTGAAGCTGAAGCCAAGACCCCCACTCCAACAAGAAAAGAGCAATCTCTAGCTCTTAAGGCTGCAGATGTTTCTGAAGGCAGCCAATCCAATGAGGAACTTATGGCACTGTTTGCCAAGAGGTTTCTCAAGATGGGGAGAAAGGAGTTCAGAAAGAAGTCTTCACGCTATGAAGACAAACCAAGGTATGATCGATCTCCTACTAAAGAAATTATTTGCTATGGTTGCAGGAAGCCTGGACACATTTTGCCAGAGTGTCCAGAGGAGAAGAACAAGGAAAAGAGAAAAGACAAAGAACAACACAGGAAGCACTCCAAGCCATCCTCCTACAAAAACAAGAAGAAGGAGAGAGGTTTCATTGCTGAAACCTGGAGTGATTCTGATGAAGAATCATCCTCATCAAGCTCCAGTGAAGATGAGGAAGAGAAGAAGGCCAAAGAAATTTGCCTAATGGCAATAGATGCCTGCAGCAACCACTCTGCTGCAGAGAGTTCTGATTCTGATGAAGAGATGCCTACTGAAGATAGGTACTTTCATCTTATGATTTTACTTCAGAAGAGTTTAAGTTAGAATTTAAATCTTTATGTTTAGATTTAATTAGTTCAGAAAAAGAGATAAAAGAACTTAGAAATAGGCTAGCTGACTCTGAATCAATAGCCTCTGAAAACATTAGGTTAAAGGAAGATCTCACTACTTGTAGTGAAGAAATTAAATTTCTTAAAATAGAATTAGCTAAGTCTAAGAGATTAGAAGAATCCCTTAATGGTAGAAGCCTTAAGCTGTTCGAAATTACCAGCATGACTAACACTAGGTCAGGTAATGATAAATTAGGCTTAGGAGCTTCTCCCAGTGAACCCCCAGTCCTCCTTAAAAATAACCTTTCAACTCCAGTGAACTTCATTTCAGCTAGTGGAAAGAAGAACACTGAGCAAGTAAACCTTGTAAATAAAACCCTAAATAAAGCTAAGAGAGAAAAGAGAAAGAAGTTTTTCAAAGAAATGCAAAGAGCGTCGAACGCCGCTCGACGATCGGATGCTCCATGGTCGAACGAAGCTCGACGATCTGAGCGCCCATCGTCGAACGTCGATCGACGATTTCAACATGATTTTCAAAATCATAATCAGTATCATAGAAACCTAAATGAAAATAGAAACCCTAGGTTTGTTGACCCATCATCTGCATGGAGAATCCCACCTAGGAGATCTCACCCACTAGGTTATCACCCTCAGCCTGCATTTTCTTATATTTCCAGTTTTTCTTATGTGAAAAACAAGGGACCCAAGGTTACCTGGGTCCACTCTGTCTAAATAGTTGTTTTGCAGGTGAAGGCCTATCCAATCACTCAAAATAAGTGGTATTTGGATAGTGGATGCTCTAAGCATATGACAGGAAACAAAGAGCTTCTGTCAAAGTACAAAGCTAAGCTCGGCCCAAAGGTTATCTTTGGAGACTCCAGCTGTGGTCAGACAGAAGGCTATGGCAAGATCACCATTGGAGCAGTTACATTCAAGAGAGTTGCTTATGTCAATGGACTGAAGCACAATCTGATTTCAGTCAGCCAGCTATGTGATGCTGGCTACCAGGTTTCTTTTTCTAACTCCTCTTGCAATATTACTTTAAATAATAATGTTGTTTTAATAGGTAATAGAATAGGCAATATATATTTAGTAGATTTTAATTCATCTCACTCTGAAATCTGCCTGTTTAATGAATTAACCCTTAATAATAATTCTTTATGGCATAAAAGGCTTAGTCATGTAAACCTTAAGAATATCTCTAGGTTATCTAAGCACAACCTTGTTAGAGGTTTACCTTCTTGCCCCTACAAGAAGGAGAGTCTATGCAAGGCTTGTCAGCTAGGCAAGCAAACCAAGAATTCATTTAAATCTGTAAATAAAAGTGATTCTCCTAGAATCCTGTATTTATTACACTTGGACCTTTTTGGCCCAATAAATGTACAGAGTTTAGGAGGGAAGTATTACACATTAGTAATTGTAGATGACTTCTCTAGGTTCAGTTGGGTTTTCTTTTTGAGAACTAAGTCTGATAACTTCAAAGCCCTTACAGACTTTCTACTTTGTGTGCAGACTGAGTCTACTCATGTGGCCTTGATCAGAAGTGATCATGGTACTGAGTTTGACTCTCTTCTCATGCAAGAATTCTGTGAGAGAGAAGGTATCAAACATAGCTTCTCAGCTCCTAGAACTCCCCAACAAAATGGGGTAGTTGAAAGGAAGAATAGAACACTAATTGAAGCTGCTAGCACATTGTTGGCAGATGCTAACATGCCTCTATCCTATTGGGCAGAAGCTGTTAGTACAGCCAACTATGTCTTGAATAGAAGTTTGATACACAAACTTAAGTGTAAAACTCCTTATGAGTTGCTTAAAGGAAAGAAACCAAAAATTAATTACTTTAGAATTTTTGGTTGTACTGTTTATATTCATAACAATAATAAAGAATATATTAGAAAATTTGAAGCAAAAGCTTCAATGGGAATTATGCTTGGATATTCCCAAGTAAGCAAAGCTTATAGGGTGTATAACAAATCAACCTGTAAGATAGAAGAATCTGTGCATGTGACTTTTGATGAGTCTCAGATGTTTTACAAGGAGAAGGAAAATTCTCCTTCATCTAGTTCTTTGCAGGTACCTGATGTCTCTAAAGAAATTCTTCAACTATCAACTCTTCATATCACTGAATCAGACAGTGATGAAGACATTGCTGAAGCTGTTGAAGTTGTTGCTGTACCACCAACAGTAGATCAAATTCCTCCTGAGGAATTAATCCCAACTGTTGCTGAAGATCACATCCCACCTGCTGACATTGTCACACTTAGAGATCACCCCACATCTCAAGTGATTGGAGACATATCAGCTGGTGTACAAACAAGACACCAATTAAGACAGGATGTGATGCATGCTTATTTCCTCTCACAGGTTGAGCCCCTCACCTTTAAAGATGCAGAGCTAGATCCCCACTGGATCATTGCAATGCAAGAGGAACTCAATCAGTTTGAGAGATGTAAAGTTTGGACTTTGGTTCCAAGACCTAAAGGCCAACTGATCATAGGCACCAAGTGGGTGTATAGAAACAAGTTAGATGCAAATGGAATAATAGTAAGGAATAAAGCTAGGCTTGTAGCTCAGGGCTACAGACAGGAGGAAGGTATAGACTATGACCAAACCTTTGCTCCTGTTGCAAGGCTAGAAGCAATAAGGATCTTCTTGGCCTATGCAGCCTTCATGAAGTTTAAGGTGTTCCAAATGGATGTCAAAAGTGCATTCCTAAATGGTGAGCTTAAGAAAGAGGTGTTTGTTGAACAACCACCAGGGTTTGTTTCTTCAACTCAGCCTTCTCATGTTTTTAAGTTGCAGAAAGCTCTTTATGGACTAAAGCAAGCTCCTAGGGCCTGGTATGAGACCTTAGCTAGTTTCTTGTTAGAGCACAACTTCACTAGGGGAGTAGTTGATAGAACCCTTTTCGTCAAGCATCACAAGGACACAATCCTGTTAGTTCAGGTGTATGTAGATGATATTATCTTGGGCTCCACTGATCCCAAACTATGCAAAAAGTTTTCCAACTTGATGCACTCTAAGTTTGAGATGAGTAGCATGGGTGTGCTGTCTTACTTTCTTGGTCTCCAAGTTAAGCAAGATGCTGATGGTATCTTCATCTCCCAATCCAAATATGCCAAGGAATTGGTAAAGAAATTTGGGATGGCTGATGCTTCAGCAATGCCTACACCCATGGCTACTAATGTAGTTATTGATTCTGATGATCACGGCAAGCCAGTTGATCAAAAGAATTATAGGGCCATTGTTGGTTCCCTATTATATCTAACTACAAGTAGGCCAGATATAATGTTTGCTACATGCCTTTGTGCTAGATTCCAGGTCAACCCCAAGGAATCTCATCTGATTCTTCTAAAAAGAATCCTGAGATACCTGAAAGGATGTCCAAATCTAGGACTTTGGTACCCAGCTGAGTCAGAGTTTGAATTAATTGGATATTCTGATTCTGACTATGCTGGTTGCAGAGTTGACAGGAAGAGCACCTCAGGAACTTGTCAGTTCCTGGGAGAGAGATTGGTCTCTTGGTTCTGTAAGAAGCAGGCTTCTGTCTCAACTTCAACTGCAGAGGCTGAATATATAGCAGCTGCCAGTTGTTGTTCACAGATCCTGTGGATTCAAAACCAGCTTGTGGATTATGGTTACTCACACAAGAACACCAAGATCATGTGTGATAGTACCAGTGCTATTTCAATTGCACAAAATCCTGTGCACCACTCTAGAACCAAGCACATTGAGATTAGGCACCATTTCCTGAGAGATTGTGTGGAAAAGAACAAGATCTGTCTTGAGTTCATATCCACTGAGTTTCAGAGAGGTGATATATTCACCAAGCCTTTAGATGAACAGAAGCATCTGTTCTTTTTAGTCCAACTAGGCATGATCAATGGACGAGACTAAGTGTGACGATATCTGCCTATGTTGAGGTCTGCTTGAAGATCGTCGAACGATGATCAAAGATCGTCGAACGGATTAAGCCTATCGTCGACCTCTGGTTAATGATAGCTTATCTGTTTAAAGATCGTCGATCGACGTTCGACCATCGTCGAACAGGCTGAGCTTATCGTCGATCTCTACTCGACGACAGCTTGTTGCGTGTGAAGCCAGAATTAGCCGAACGATGGTTCGACTATTCTGCTTCTGAGCCGATCGTCGAACGGCCGTTCGACTATCGGTTCAAGATCTTTTTAATAGATCGACTATTTCCGGTCCAATATAAAGCCGATAGTCGACCTAGGTTAAAAGATCGTGTGCTTTATCGTCGACGGAGCGTGCCCTTTCGCATTCTGCTTTCCCGCTTGCGATTTTCTGGCGCTTCGTCTTTCTCGTTCTCTCTCCAGCTTTCTCGTGCTTTCTCCGGCGAATCCATGGCGATTTCACCAGCTGTTCTAGCCGTAGTAAAGTTTGATGCCGGATTCAGTGTGGATTTCGAAGCTTTCAGCAGTTGCGATGCCGGAATCGTGGAAGTTCTCCAGCTCTGCAGGGATCAAGGTTTAGAGAAGCTGATGTGTGAAAGGATCAAGATCAACATTCCAGAGATAAAAGAATGGGCTTTCACGTCGTCTTCCACAGACGAATCGATGATCGGTACCATCGGCGGAGTAGAAGTTATCCTGACTCCGGCCATTCTTTCTGACGTTTTTGGTTTAGTTATTGGTGATGAGGATTATGAGCAAGACGCTCAGGAGTTTGGAAGAATGCTGGTCGAGCTGGGACATGCTGAGGGCATTCCCACCAAGCTGCTCAAGGTAAACTTCCCCTTCAAGATCAAGTTCCTCGCTGAGGTAGTAGGAAAAGTGATTTTGGGCAAGCACTCTGCCCATGATAACATAACAAGACAGCAATTCGCACTTATGTGTGCAATTGTTAATCGAAAGAGGATCGATTGGGCTGCAGTTCTGTTTGATTTGATCAGGAAGAAGACAGGAAAGAAGGAAGTCACCCTGGGAAGGGTTATTGGAATTTTCCTTAAGGAGAAATTCCCCCAGCTGCTGAGTTCTGCCGCAACTACAATCAACGCCAGCAAGAAGATGGATCCCCACTTGTTCTCTAAGTGGAAGAGGACATTTGTGAAATCTGCTCCAGCAACATCTGAGGGCACAAGGACTGCATCAGTCGCTCCTCAACCTGTTGAAGCTGGCTCAGCTATTCCTTCCTCCTCCTCTATTTTGCCGTCTACCTCAGTTGAAGTACCATCAACTTCTGCTGAGGTACGACCCTCTTCTTCTGCTGCACCTGAAACAACTATGGTTGTTCCTCTGTCTCCTCCAGCCTCTCCTCTACCTGCTCATCTGGCTAGGATATCTGCTCCTAGCTTTGATTTGTTAGGATCAGAGAGAATTCTTACTCCTCCTGAATCTCCAATTCATTCTCCAATTCATTCTCCCAAATAAATTCTCCTGCTCCATCACCTGTTCCATCTCCTGCTCGATCCCCTGTTCACACCATCCTCCATCCCAGCACATCTACCATATCTGCTGCAGCTCCATCCACCTCTCATCCATCATCTTTTGAAATCACTCCTGATTTCATCTCCCGCATTGTGGAGCTGATTACCCCATCAATCAAAACCATGATTGAAGAGGCAATCGCTCCCCTTGCTTCCTCCATTGATCTATTATCTGCTTCCATCAAATCCCTCTCCAAATCAGCTGAGCCATCTTCCTCTAGGGGCCTGGTTTCAGTACCCACTGAAATCAGGCAGGGGGAGATGTTCAATGAAGATGTCTCAGGCCTTCCTGCCTCTCCTCCAGTTGTGAAAGATTCAGTCTTGTCTGCCCAGCCAGAATCTGCTCAAGTTGAGCCAGAAGAAGTTCCAGATGTTGTTATGACTGTTCAGGAAGAGACAGCTCCTGCTGAGGAAGAGTTTGTTCCAGCTGAGGAAATGGTAACTCCAGCTGAGGAAGAGATTGCTCCAGTTGAGAAAGTTTTAGCTCCAGTTTTGACTGAGAAGGAAATAGCAGGTGGAATCCTGCTATCAGAAATTGCAGTAAAAGTATGCTTAGAGGATCTAACTACTCCTATGATTGCCAGATTCTTAGAAGGGATTATAACCTCTTATCTGAATGAATCATGGGAAATGGTTAAATATGAAGGTAACTCTTTCATTCGTTTTGTTGATGAGTCTATTAATTTGATAGTTTGTGAATACCTTGAAGGAATGATTCAAGCTTATTTAGCAGATATGTATTCATAATCTTACAGATATTATTAAAGAAGATTTAACTGCTCAAATCATAGCAGTAGTTTCTGAGGCTGACCCAAGTATTCCTGCTACTCAAGTAGACCCTGAGTTGGAATCCTTCTTAGATAATAAAGAAGATGAGTCTGAGAAAGAGGAAGTCAAAGTTGACTCTTCTGTTCTGAGTTTGGAAGAAGCTCAAGCTAGAGCAGCATGGGAATTAAGAGTTCAATCTTTAAAAGAGAAAGAGAAAGATTTGCAATGTGAAAAGTCATCCATCTGGGATGACTCTCCAGGTTTAGATTTAGACTCCCTTCTGGCTATGGATGCCATGGAAGAAGAAAAAGAAAAGTCTGCCTCAAAGCTTAAAGAAAAGGCTGTCTCAGAAGCCTATGATCCCTATGAGAACCCTCCATCATCCCATTCTGATGATGATGATGATTCAGATGTTTCTGAAAAGTCAAAGAAAAGGAAATCTGCTGCAAAGAAAAGAAAAGCTGCTCCTCCTCCACCTCCAAATAAGGATAATGACATTCCCTATTATATTTTGAAGGGCATTGACCCCAAATCCAAGGATTTTAAGCATTGGATGTGGTTTTCGAAAAATCAGCAAAAAGAAAGGAAGAGAACTAAGAGGTATGACAGTCCAGTCTCCAGATGGACTCCCAAAGGTCCTCCTCCACCTCCAGGTGCAGGAGCCTCTGGGAATCTACCTGCTAATCAATCTGCCGCCTATGGAAAATCTGCATCTGCTCAGCCCCAGCCTAGACAAGGTCATCAAAGTTCACAAAGCAGATCATCTTATGGTTCTCAAAGACAAATGAAGGAGGTTGTGGCCCAAAGACCAACTTTTTCCCCACCTCCTTCTCCAGTTCAATCTGAGAAAAGTGTTTCGAAAGGTAAATAGTTTACAGTGTTTTAAAACCTTCTAGCAAGTCCCTTTTGCTAAGTTTATTCTAATGTCTTATCTAGATAAAATAGCTGATGCTGCTTCTCCAGAGCCCGTATATGAAAATCCTGAGCTCGATCCTAATTTTAGGATGGCTCGCTTTCAAGAGCTTGTAGGGGCAGCCCAAATAAGAAAAGCAAGAGCCGAAGGTAAAGATACAACTGGTTTTACTACCATGTCAGCTTATAGAAAGAAAGAATTTGAGAAATTCCAAGTTAATCCTGAGATTTTTGATCCAGCAAAGTACATGGAAAAACATCCTGAAGCTGTTGTCCCCAGAGCTACAGAGCTAAAGATCCTTGGAGTGCAGGACTTAAAGATGTCAAAGAAGGAATCAGATGACCCTCTTCGAAAAATTTCTTTTGTCTCTAGTTCTTCTGATCCATTACCTGACCCTAAAGATTCTTAATAGTTTGATTAAACTGCTGTGATATATTTGATTATTTGATTGATAATCTGCCAGTTTATTGTTAACTATTTGCTGAATTTTTTTTAGTATTCTTTTGCTAGCTGTTTTAGTTTTTGAGAGACTTAACTCAAATAGGGGGAGATTGTTGGTACCCTAGTTTGATTTGAGTTTAGTCCTCTCCTTTGTGCCCCTTGACCCAAGAAATATCTATGGTCAATGGTTAGGAGTCTAGCTGTAGGGTCCTCGCTTTTCCAAATTGAGAATTTGGTTAAGTAGGTTTTTCGTTCGACTATAGTCGAACGCCGTTCGACTATCGTCTATCGGCTGATCGACGATCGTCTATCAGTTGGTCGACGCTTTGTCTGCGCTGATAGTTCGACTATCTGTTGATAGTTCGACTATCTGTTGATAGTTCGACTATCTGTTCTGTGCTGATAGTTCGACTATCTGTTGATAGTTCGACTATCTGTTCTGCGCTGATAGTTCGACTATCTGTTGATAGTTCGACTATCTGTTCTGCGCTGATAGTTCGACTATCTGTTGATAGCTCGACTATCTGTTCTGCGCTGGTAGTTCGACTATCTGTTGATAGGTCGACTATCTGTTCTGCGCTGATAGTTCGACTATCGGTTGATAGGTCGACTATCTGTTCTGCGCTGGTAGTTCGACTATCTGTTGATAGATCGACTATCTGGTTTGTTTTGATAGTTCGACTATCTTTTGATAGATCGACTATCTGTTTTCTGAGGTAGGTCGACTATCTGCTTGATAGTTCGACTATCTTTGTGCGCTTGATAGCTCGACTATCTGTCCTAGATAGATCGACTATCTGATAGTTCGACTATCTGTCCTGATAGTTCGACTATCTGCTGCGGTAGCTCGACTATCTGTTTGATAGCTCGACTATCTGGATCGTTCGACTATCTGCCCGATAGTTCGACGATCTCCGTGCGTCGTTCGACGATCTTCGAAGGTCGTTCGACGTTTTCTGTCTGCCTTTGTATTTTGTATTTATTTATTATATTTAATTAATTAATACATTTTCTGGCACTCTATTTTAAGCTGTATGATAAAGTTTCCAGGCATTATTTGCTCTATTCTTATTGCCTGAGTTAAAATCTTTTAAGATAAAGTTGTTTGTCTTATTAGCTGTCCTTTTAATTTACTTTATCTATTGTCAGCCCTTTATAGCCGTTAGACTGAAAAGTCTTCTTTTGCTATAAAGAGATTGTTTCTGATGTGACTTTATTTAGTCCTTCTGTTATCTGATTTAAGCCTGCAGCTTCTTAGAAAGTGATTTATTCCCTTTATAGAATGTTTTGCTGCAGAGATATTTCTGTCTTCTTGATATTTACAGCCCAGGTCTCAAGGCTTAGAAGAAGACAAATAATTCAAATGGAAGAGAGCCGTTGCTTGCTGATAATATTTAAAGGATCCTTTGAAGAAGGATTGAAGCTAGTGTTACACACATGTTCAAAAGCACTCAAGCCTTCATCAAGCTCAAGCTTCCTGCTCTCAGCAAACTCCATCTAACTGAGAAGTGTTAAGATCTTCATCTCTTTTTCACCTGAGTTCTCCTGCTTTCAGGAAGTTCAACTCAGAGTCTCTTTGAAGAAGAAGAAGAAGAAGATAGCTGCTTGAAGATCTTTGATTTTATTATTTACTTTCTTCTTGTAGCTCTTTCCTTCAGAACTTTCTGAAGAGTTTTCTCTGCACTGAAGCAAGACTTCACCTGGACATCTTTGAGCCAGGGGGAGCCTTGATTCTTTAGAGCATTCTAGCTCAGTGCAAGCTTTTGTGCTTCTCTAATCTATTGTAAAATAGAGAAGACATCTTAACCTTCTTCCCCCTCCTGTACAGGGTTATTACTCCCTTCAAAAGTATCCCTTGGTGGCAGGGCACCTGATCAAAAACCTGTGCTTGGTTTTTAGACACCTGATCAAAAGTCTAAAGGGTTTCTGAATCTACCTGAATCAGATTCTGTTGGTGGCAGGGCACCTGATCAAAAACCTGAGTGGATTCCTACCGTGTGGGTAGAAGAGTGGACGTACCCAAGTTGTTTGGGGAACCACTATAAATTTCCTTGTGTCGTCTGGATTCAACTGTTTAATTCCTGTACTGTGGCTGTGAATAGATATAACTAGGTTGCTAGTTGCTGTTTAGGTTTTCCAAGCTTTATCTGTAATTACAGTTAGCTTGTGTTTGCACATCACTTGTGTTAGGCTTTAAGGTTAAATCAATATCTATAATATCTTCATTCCGCACTTCACTCCAAGGGAGTTGGGTAGACAGTTAAGTTTTGTATTGTGCAAAATTTGATTACTCTATTCACCCCCCCTCTAGAGTAGTATCTATCCCTTCACTTTCAATTTTTTAGTAGAATATTTTTCTTCTCCTTTTAGTTTGCTTTGTAAACAAGTTTACTATATTTTTCATTGGGGTTGTAGAGTTTATCATTGAGCTCCTTAGAATGCACTTTGGATCTATTATTATAATATATAAATGAGGTTAGAATTGTTTGAATTGTGACAAATGGTTAAAATGGAGAAGCGCAGGTAGACTATTATGCTGCAATGAAATTTGAAGTAAATTTTACAAAATCATCATTTTAAACAAATATAAAACACGACGTTTTTGAAAAAGTACGGTGGTAGCCTTTAAGAGCGATTTTACGGCAACGTCTCTCCCTCCCTTTATTTTTTCTTCCTTTCTCTCTTTCTCCCTCTTCGCCCCTTTTGTTCTCCTCCCCCTCTTTTTCTCCCCCACCCCCCCTTTTTCCCCTCATACTGAAGTGGAACCCGGCGCTCCCCCCCCCCCGGTCGGGCCTCACTCCAGTATCACTGAATCCCACTTATTTTTCGTGTTTCCCATTTTACCCCGGCAATTTAGTAAAAACTGGATGCGTGTATCGACCTTTTACGCGATTAACTCATCTTCCCCACGCCGATTGAATTTGAGGACGACATCTTCCCGACGGGAGCGGAGCAGGAGCCCAAGATTTCTTCTCCTCCATGCCGAAGCTGCTGGGTTTCCTTCCTCAGATCCTCTCCTCGCCGGGCGGCCGGGGTAACCTTCCTCCCCTTGCCGGGCTTCCTTCCTCTTCTCGCCGGAGACGCCAGGTATCGCAAAATCTCCCTCTCTCTCACTTCACGATAAGCTCCTCTTGCACCCTTTCCCTCTCCCTCTCCTCTCTCCCTCTCTTCCTAAAAGTTTTTAAAAAAATTTCCCGATCTCTCTCTCTCACTCGCTCTTCTTAGCCAGCCCCCTCGCCGGAAGACCCCTCGCCGGAAGCCCCTTATCTAGTTCTTCTTCTTCACGATGGTCGGAGCTTCTAGACAAATGGTATCACTTCCCTAGCCCCCTCTCTGGTTTTGCCAGGTTTTACGACGACGCGATTTTCTGCATCTTTTTCCTCTCGCCGCTCTAATCTATCTCTTCCACTGGTGAAATGGTGATGGTTTTTTTCCTTCACTATGGTCAGCGCATTGAGGATGGTCTGGGGAGAGGCTTCTGAGGCAACCCATGCAACCATCATTTGTGTTTGAGATTGGAAGATGAAAGTTTGTTCCCTCACCCATCCTCCTCCTTGACAAATGTGGAATTGATCAGAGCCTCAGGTTTTCTAATTTATCTCCCAGTTTTTCACATCTACCCCTCTGTTTATCTTCTAAGAAAAAGATGAGTTTGGAAGAACCTTGGCTCACATCTACCAACATTAGTAATGAATCTACATATCAAGATCTCTAAAGTTTAAAGATGATTTCAATTGCGGTCCTGTTTTGTTAGGGATTCGCTTGGCAATTGTTGACTTGATGAAAATTTCTTTGGAAAAACCTTTTTGTTATTTTTCCTTCAATTGGAGGCGATGAAGAATCATGGACCTGAAATGGACTAACAATTTTAATCTTTCCTTGCAAGGTTTAGGGCATGGAGGATGACCTGGGGAGAAGACTTCTCAGACAACCCGTGCAATTATCATTTGAATTGGAAGGAGGTTGGAAGATGAGTATTTACTCTCTCTCTCTCTCTCTCTCTCTCTCTCCAATTCACCTTTTCTTTGACTAGTTTGGAAATGATCTGAGCCTCTGATTTTTTGACTTTCCTCTGGAGGTTTCTTATTTTGTTTTTATAATTGTTAATTAAGTTCATTGTTATTCAATTTCATCTTCTCCTTCCATCAGCAACATCAACAACTACGATTCGACTGCTGGAAACCACCTTATCTCAATAAAGTGCTACCCGCATCCCGTCGTCGTGGCGTGCATCGAATTTAGGTTGCTGTCGTTGTGAATAGCGGGCGCCGCAACACCACTCTCCCAAATGGAGTCTTAGAATTGTTACGTGTTAAAGATTTAAGCGTAATTTTGTTACACTATCTATTTGTTTTTGCACATGCACAAATTAAAGTAAATTTATCGTAAACTTATGCTAGTCCTAAATTTTAGCTAAAGTAGACATATCATTCACCATATTTTTACTGCACATCCATCTAAGTACTCAAGTTTGTTCCACGTTCAACTTGATTTTTTTGGGCAATTTGTTTGGAGTTTGTTTTTGGATCCTTACAGTACAAGTGGTATCGTTATTGTTTATAAGCTTTTTTACTCAACTCATAAATATTCACTAATACGAGTATCTAATGACTTCTCCTCATTTTAACTACATAATTTGAACTCTAGTAGTTTGTGGTTATTTAGCTCTCTCTTATTTCCTATATTATATCTAAGATGCAAAGATGTCAATGAGATTAGAGAAGGAATTTTATTTCTAATAAATAAGAATCCATTTGAGATGGTGGGAATACAGCTATTGTTGGCATGCTTAATGAGATTTTATTTGCATCAATTAGAGGCGATGAGGAATCATGGAGCTGACATGGACTAATGATGTCTTTTTTTCCTTGAGTGTTGAGGGCATTGAGGATGGCCTGTGGAGAAGGCTTCTCAGGCAATCCCTGCAACTATCATTAGCACTGGAAGGTGGTTGGAAGATGAGTGTGTATTCTCTCTCTCCATTTCACCTCTTCTTGGACTAGTTTGGAGATGATCTCAGCCTCTATTTTCAACTTTTCCTCTGAAGCCTTCTTATATTTTTTTAATAATTATTAATTTAGGATTTGTTTGTTTGAGCGCTTTCTCTAATTTGTGTTTTTCAAAGAACACAAGTACAAATTTTGGACTCACCAATCCCAAATTATTTCTGAATCAGGTTATTGACTACAACTACCTGGTTATCATTTTGTTATTTGTTGTATAGTAGTCTTTTGTAATAACCAGATGTAATATTCCAAACACCTGTCTTGAGATAATTTCGTTTAGTTTATGGCATCTGTATGTAGGGTTGTGAGTTTGGTCCAACCGAAGATTGGAATCGCCTATAAAATCCAGTCAAGTTTTGTCTCATATTGCGTGCAAGCATAGAAATGAACGAACAAATCAACTAGAGAGTCGGGCTGTCGAGCCCGACTCGGTCGAAGTTGTAAATGCATTGATATGTCTGGATCATTTCAATGAAAGCATCATACTACATTTATGAAATTTTGCAATTATTTCTATCCATATACGAATGAGCGCACATGTCTGCATGTTGGACGAATAATATCTAACTACCCTAAGTCGGAAAATATGAGAGGTAACAAGAGCATACCAACACGCCGCATAAAAGAAAGAAATACGGGTCGAACCAAGAACATTAGATGAACTATTTCGCTCGTCTCCATGTTTTCTCGCGACTAATTTTTCATTGATTTCTCGTTGCCTGCAGATTTTGTTTGCGAGGAGAGTGGAAGATGTGCTGGAACAAGCCTTTGAAGGTGGATGCCCATGGAGACAGCATTCAAAGATATAGCCTTTCTATTCCCTCCCCTCCTCCAAGACATGCTTGAGATTCCTGGGGCAATATTATAACATATAGGATTCCAATACCCTTTTCTTTAGAAAATTTTTTCCTGTGAGGGCATATTCTTGGGCTAAAATTAGTATTGACTTATTTAGCTCAAGTCTTCTTGAGCCTTCCCAGAATTTCTTTTTCTCTCAATCTAAGAATAGCGTGCTCGGGTGCGCACCGGGCGAGTGTGCTCTGCTCATAATTGTATATCATGGGCTGAATACGATGAGTGATTGTTAAATTTGGTTTCATAATTATTTAGCTTGCATATATTTTTATACTACTAAAACCCATCTATAGATATGTCCAATGTGAAAATACAGACATACATTAAGATAAATATAAGTGTGTTTTTCCAGAGATCTTCCCAAGCATATAAAGCACAACAACTAAACACATATGTATGTGCTTCTCATACCTTTTCTTTTAGCCGTATTAACTACACAAATCACGATTACTCTGCCTTTCTTATGTGCACTTTCTTTGTGATTCAGATAAAAATGGAAATAACATGTAGTACTGTCTATTTTTCAATGCATTTATGTTGTTTTCTCTAGCCTATAGATCATGAGTTTTTTTTATTCTTCTCAGTGTCATAATATGTGGTGATTTTTTGAGGATTTACGACAAAAGTTCATTTGTTAAACACTTATACCTAGTTTTTTTATTAAATCTCATTCTTATTGACCTGAATTCTTCATCCAGCAATAATTTGCATATTATAATTATAAGTCAATATTTACAATCCAACACAGCCATCTCTTGTATGAGTAATGTTTCACTCCCCAAATAATTCTATAATAACTAACCGTGGTTGATTTTGCTGCTTGGGGATGAAGTGCTCTGTATGATTGTTTTGGTTATTGAAGGTCTCTTCATTTATAGAGGGAGAAATAGTTCCGGTTTTTGGCTGAGTTGCTTGGCTTATGATCTTCTAGTGTGATTTTGATTTTGGTTTATTTGTTGATGGAGGGCTTATACATCTTAAGTTCCTTTGCTCAGGTGATTTCTGAGGCTTTGGATGATACCCCTTTTACTAATTCAGCTGTAAGTTATTTTGAGGCCACGGATTCTCATCTCAAGGTAATTTTCATTCTGTTGGATTATGCAGGCTAGTGAATCCATCAAGAAAGCTTACGATCGAAAGTGTAATCAGCTAAGACACCAGTTTGCCAAAGATACAAATGCCCGAGCTATCGACAAGACGCGAGCTGCTGTGAAGGATCTGCATTCACGTGTAAGAGTGACGATTCAAGCAGTTGATTTTATTTCTAGACAAATCGAGAAACTTAGAGATGAAGAATTGCAACCACAGCTTGCATAATTGTTGCAAGGGTAAATATCCTCCGGCGAAATCCATCTACAGTCACACTCACCTTCTCCGGCGCCCCAGATCTCTTCTCCGGCGCTTTCAGCTACCATCACCCACTCTCTTCTCTGGCGAATCGAGGGCTAGGCCGAATCCCACCCTAATTTTTCATCCTGATCCAGTTTTCGCAACGCCGCAGAGCAGCCACTCCTCCGCTAGTTTTTCCGCCGCGGATTACCTCTGGCGACTCCAGCAGAGATTCTCCATCTCGGCCAGCGATCAAATGCTCTTCTCCTCCATGTGAAGGTTTAGGCTAATGAGGTAGCTCCTCTTCTTCTTATCATCTTCATTGCTCTGTCTCTTCTTCTCCCCGTTTCTATTTTAAACTGGTGGTTGGCCGATTTCTCCGGAGAAATCCTCGTCGGAGCATTTGTGTTTAGGAACAATACTTGGTTGAAGGTTCATCCTTTTGTTAGTGATGTTTAGGGTTCAATACTTAGTGTTCAGTTTCACTTCCTGTTACTTTTACCATCCAAAACTCCTAATCCACCACCCCATTTTGATCTAATGCTAAGCATTAAACTGCTCGTGTGCATGCTTGTGTTGCTACTTTTTGGTATTTGTTGGAAGTATTTGAACTGATCCTTATTCTGCAGTATTGCTTTTTTTTTACAGTATCTAGACCGATGGTTTTTGATAAGTTTTCTAATAATTTTATCTTAAATTGTGGTTTGATCAACACTAAGATTTGGTTTATAGATTAGCATGTCTTTTGGAAATAGACCATTATATACTTGTTTAAATTTTTCATACATTATTTGGGTACAAATATAATTTCAGGACCTGTGAATATCAAAAGGCTAGAAATAGTCAAAATGGGTATGTGAATATTAACGCCCAAATAAAATGCATTGCTGTTCTTACTGGGTTTTTCTATGGTTTGAATTTTGTAAGAATTCTCCAATTTTACTCTCCTTTGTGTGCAAGTCCTCTCAAATTTAAAGTTAAAGCCTATGATGGCGCTTTGCCCACCTTAATTTCTAATCCTTGTTCCTGGACAAAGGTTGATGATTAATTACTAACTTGAGCCATTTTTAAAATTAAAATTTATGTCAGTATCTTCATCAAAGGATGATGATTCTCCTTCCCAGGTTGAATCTGGAAATCCAGGGACTAAATATCTTCGGTGATCAAGATGTCGCTGCCTCTCCTTTGTAGACTGAGACACCTCCCCTGTGCAGTGAACTCTTATAGTGTTTTTGGGATTTGTCTAAACTGGGAGGAATTGAAGAAGCATATACCAATGTATTTTTTTTCATCTCTTCATAGTGTTCCTGTAACGTTAGAAGAGTTCCGCACTTAAATTGCTTGAAGAAATGTTCGTATAGTGCAAACAAGCAAAAATTTCTCACCTTTTCCTGATCATCATCATTTTCCGATCTATTCAAGTCTACTAAGTTTTCTATTTTGTTTTTAAAATATCTTTGTATCTGATTAAATTATATTGTATTGCATCGTGCATTATTTTGTATCTTTAAATCTTTTAAGTGTTTGAAGTTATTGAATCAATCTATTGCATTTTGTTAAAGCAATGGATGAAGAGATTGTCATCTTTGAAGAGTCAGTAGGATTGCTCATTAATCCTCTGCTGGCAGCTAGGTCAAAATTAACTACATACCAAAAATAATTTAAATGGTATAATCATCACCAAGTCCTATTAAGAAACAATCTACCATCTCCATCAGGTGGGAAATCTGTTAGGCTTTGGTCGGGTCTGCGACAATTGTCTGTCCATTCTACTCCATTCTACTTCATACAAATTTGCAAATTTACAGGTTGCACCAAAAAACACTCAACCTCATGCAAGTTTACATTTCATAACATGCATGCACGAAAATACCCCCCACCGAGGAAAGCGTGTGAGAGGTATTTTTGTGCATGCATGTTATGAAATGTAAACTTACATGAGAGAGGTATTTTTGTGCATGCATGTTTCCTCATGCTCGATGCATTTGATTGCGAATATCCGTGGGTTGCACAAATTTTATGGGTTGCAAGCAAGCTTTCAGTGGATTCTGGGCCTCCTCCCAATTGCAATTCTCAATTTGAGAAATTACAAAAATTTGCAAAAGTGCAATGTAGTGCAACAAATAAATTGCACTGCATTGCAAACTACAATAACCTCAGGCCACTGCAAGCACATAGATATAATGCACAAATCATTTGATGCCATTGATTTAGTAAATCCTTTAGTAGATCTTATTTAAAGATGTCAACAAGCAAACCCGACAACATTTATAAATTGCATGACATTGTAAGCATTGCAATGGCTGGGAACCATCATGCTCTTCATGGTCCTGTGTTATTTGAAGCCTCCTTCACTTGTTTTTTAGGTTAGTATCATTGTTGATGTTGAATGATGCCAGTATCTAGGTTCATATAGATATAATGCAATCACCACTTTGATTTTATATGCCTGTATTTTTATGCTTTCACATATATATTATGACTATTTAATCAATCCACTCAAATTCATTAAGAGCTATACCAACGAATACATATCACGATATTTTTGAAAAATAAGGTGGTAGTCTTTAAGAGCTATATCAACGTTTTTAAAACAAAATGCCGCAACAAGCTATGCCGACGCTAGCAACAATGGCGATTTTATGAAGTTTTTTAAACCGTCGTGGAATCAATAGCGACGTTTTAAAAATGTCGTCAAATGTTTTAAAAAACGTGATGGCAGCGGGCCTCCCTTCCTTTTTTTTCTTCATTTCCCTCTTCTCTCTTTCTCCCTCCCTGCCTGTATTTTTATGCTTTCACATATATATTATGACTATTTAATCAATCCACTCAAATTCATTAAGAGCTATACCAACGAATGCATAGCACGATATTTTTGAAAAATAAGGTGGTAGCCTTTAAGAGCTATATCAACGTTTTTAAAACAAAATGCCGCAACAAGCTATGCCGAAACTAGCAACAATGGCGATTTTATGAGGTTTTTTAAACCGTCGTGGAATCAATAGCGACGTTTTAAAAATGCCGTCAAAGGTTTTAAAAAACGTGGCGGCGGCGGGCCTCCCTTCCTTTTTTTTTCTTCATTTCCCTCCTCTCTTTCTCCCCCCCCCCCCCCCTTTCTCCTCCCCCTCTTTTTCTTTCTCTTCCCTCCCCCCTCCCCCCTTTTTTCCCCCTCATACCGGAGTGGAACCCGGCGCCCCCCCCCCCCCCCCCCCCCCCCCCCCCGTGCATTGTCACTTGTGTGTGTAGCATAAATACACCAAATATGATAATTCTCATTCATATATGGTATACATTATGATCATTACACGCAATGAATTAGTAAAATAGTTATAGGGAGCTATTAGGCTGCATACAAAATTCGTTGCAAGCTGCTGAAAGAAAATCAATATTTAAATTCTTAATCAAATTTTCCAGCTAGCTAAGCATAATTAAATCAGTATAACATTGATGCAACTAATAAGTTAATAATTACTTATAATATTGAAGGACAACATCATTATTAAAATGATGAAATTTTTCACAACACAAATTTCTTTAGCTGAAGTTTTAATGATATCTACACACAGGCTCTGGCAGCCTGGAGCATCTCCACAATTAGAGTCTTCACATCCCTGTAGATCACAAGAATGATATTTTGAATTAAGGGTTCTTAATCATCCAAGTTTAGAAGCTAGGGATAGAAGAGAAGATATAATACACATGGCTCTGAACGCTGAAAAGTAATAAAATTTCATAAATATTATTGAGGTTAAGTAACTGATCATGTTACTATGATTAATGAGGTATGGTTAGTCTAATTCTAAATTATCAAGTAAGTCTGTCTCATTCGGATAAGTTTGATTACCATTATGGTGTCGAAGCGACAGCTCAAGGCAACACACCTTTAACTGATATACTCGCAAAAATTAAATATTTATAATCTACTTTATGTTCATTCAAGATGAATGTTGCCTGAGTTGCTAAGCTTCTTCGTGGAAAATCAATTTGAACACGTGTCACCCACGAGTAAATAAGAACAAAAATATGAATAGGCAAGTATCTTTATTTGCAATAATATAAGCCAAAAGAGGATTCTGTAGAAACCGTAAGAATGAAATTGTTACTGAACCGGGAAAGGAAGAAAAAGGGCCTGTTTGGCGGATCCTCCGCGAAACAGCACACGGAGGTTGGTGCTCGGGCGTCCAGCCCCGAAGATGCGCTTGAATGGAAAATTCCTCCACGCTCAACAGCTTGTCTTCTGATGTCCATTGTTTGGACATTCCCCATCCCGCCAAACAGGCCCGAAATATCAGGGAAAAACAAATATTGTGTGAATGATCTCAACGGTCTTACTTTCTATCTTGAGCTTGTCTTGGGAATGGAATTCGGAGCTTGAATGTATTCCCCTGATAGCCCGCCTGATAGTAAGAGCAACCACACAAAATAAAATTGTCAGCAAAAATCCTAATTTAAAAAGCCTTGTAGGGCACAATGTTTTTTCTCCAAAGTATCATGAATTGCAGATAAATTTGTTGTACACAGTAAGAGTAGTATGTTCTTGAGTAAGTAGATAGAATTCATCAAATGACAAAAAACATTTTAGGTAATTAAATGAGAAAAAGTCCATGCAGTTCATCAATCTTTTGTAGAAAGAAGGAAATAAGAACACAGTTCAAAGAAATTTCTAAAAAAAGTAGCACTTTTATTTGACTTCATAGACACCAGTATCCCTTCAGAATAATCTATTTAATGGAGCGTGTTGAGAATATAGACCCACATGCATTGGGTAAATCATGTGGCTATGCACACTCAATAAGAAGATACAGGGCTTCGCCACCAATAAGAAGTTGATTTTGGGTAGAATGCTAATATTCTAATAAAGCAAAATTAAACAGATCGACAGAATCTAACAAAATGATGATGATTTTTAGGTGTGCTTGCATTAAATGTACAGGTATTATTATTTTCTAGGGGTAAAAAGTAAATTTTATTTACCAAGAAAAATAAGGAACCAACCCTAACCCTAATATGCCTAGAAGCAGTGGTTGAAATATGTGTAAGATGAGTGTAACATGGCAAGAACATAGAATTGAAGGGCCCCCACTACAAACTAAAGTGCAAAACACAACCAATATATGAAGAAGAGTGAATCCCATGAGGCATGCCATTACAATTCACCTAGAAAAAGTTTATACGTAGGGAAACCAGAACTTTTTGGTTCCCCAACAAGTTCATGCAAGAATTATCTAACAAAAATCTAAATCTGTTTTGTGCGTAGAACAAACATGTTTTCTAAAATATCAAGAAACAAAATACTTGGAAAAAAGATCACCTTAACATTGAAGCCAAGACTATCCACATCCAGCATGTGAGCAAATTCCACCTGGAGAAGTGTTTCTACTTATCAGCCCTAGAATATCTTGGTTGAAAAGCAGTGTATTTTTCTTGAGGAAACGTACAAAATGTAAAAACAGTAATAAAAATAATATTAAATAAATTGAACCAATCCTTCATGCCTCAAAAGGAATATAAATCTATAACTAAGGCTCCGTTTGGGAGGACTTATTTTCACCGGTCAAGCAGTCACCACCGCATGAATCGAGTCTTAATTATGGTCCGATTCATGCGGTTGTGACTGCTTGACCGGTGAAAATAAGTCCTCCCAAACGAAGCCTAAATATTGTAATCAAATTCAAGAAAAATGTTAAATTCTCTATATTACCTTACAAGTTCAAATCTGAGGAGTAGAGTGAAAAAGTATATAATTCATAGATATATATGAGCTTACAAGCAGAGTTTTAGAAAAGAACCAGTCTTCAAAAAACCCTTGCTTAAAAAAGTACCATCAGGATAACATTTTACGACAATGTCTTTTATCTGAAGAATTGTTAGTAAATAACAATGATAGACCCTTGCCTTGATCGATGTAGAGTGTTGCACAATTGCTTTGGTATCTTCAGAATGATCTTTATTCATATGAGACTGTCATACAATTTACAAGGAGCCAAATAAAAAATAAAACGAGTAAAACGAATTTATAAAGGATTGACAAAAGTTCAGTTCATACCGTTACAGGAACTGAAAATTGAGATATTGGATCAACTTTGGCAGATTTGAACTCTTCAGCATTAAAGTCTGGATTATGTCAAAGCAGCGGCAAGTAAATAGCAATAAAGTACCACAGATAAGACTACAAAGGCTTTAGCACGTAAGAAATATTACAAGTATACTGAAAATCATTCAAATAATCCATATCTTGCGAAGAACAGATAATTTATCTATGCATGAAAGTAAATAATAAAAGGGTGGGTGTGAGACTTTAAGATAACTTTGTAAAGTTGCAATTAGACCGATGTTGCATGAATCTGAATGTTAGGTAATAAATAATGTTGAGATCTGAGTTGAGTATTGTAGAAATGGTAATCCTAAGTTAGATGTGTGGAAACAGTTGAAATCAAGTCTTTTTTATTTCTTTACTATTGTATTTATCCATAAGGGTATTGTTGTCTTTATATCTTTCTCCCCTACATATATATGTGTGCGGAGTCCTCTTTTAATTAATCAATCAGTTTTTCCCCTTTCAACTTGGTATCAGAGGAATACCTGAATCCTAATACCGCCTCTCGCTCGACCTTCATCGTTCGTCTTTAATCGCTCGCCGCCCGCTCGCCCTGCATCGAGCATCGTCCTCTGCTATTTTGTCGCCTCCGTCCAGCATGGAGCCCCACGGCTCTCTTGCTGGAAGCGGGACATGCTGAAGGAGCCGGCCGTCTCCTCATGAAGCATCGTCGCGGTCGTTGCCTGCGTACCCGCTCCCTGCTGCCCGCCGAGTTTCAGTTTTTTGCTGTGGCAGTCGACCTCGACGCCGCTCCCTGCTCCCGTTTTTTTGTTGTTACCTACTCCTGTTGTTGCCTACTCCTGCTTGATCGCGACATCGACGCCGTCTCTTCCCTGCGACATCGACGCCCCTCTTGCTGACATCGACGCCGCCTCCTGCTGCCCTTTTTTTGCTTGCGACGACTCCGTCTCCTGCTCTCCCGCTCTCTGCTACTCCTGCTACATCAACACCGCTCCATCGATGACTTCCTCCTCAACGTGAAGACATCTGATGCAGCCAAATCTTGATCCTTTGTTGCAGCCAGCTTTCTGATCTTGCCGGCTGCCCTTCTTTCTCTTGTGTGGTTGCTTGTTGCCCTTCTGTCCCTTTGTCATGGACGATTCCTCAGTTGTGGTTGATTCTACATCCCCGATGGTTATGGCTACCCCGATGGGTGAACCTCAGCGGCCCTCTGGCCATGCAGGCTCCTTGAAGATTACCACTGTTCCACTGGATGGAACGAACTACCTCGAATGGTCTCATGCAACACAACATATTATCCACAGTCATCAGTTGTTTGGATACATTGATGGGACGAAGGTTGCACCATCTAGGGTTGATTCTTCCTGACCGCAATGGGACTCTGAAAATTCTCTAGTGGTATCCTGGATTCTCCATTCTATGTCCCCCAAGGTGTACCGAAGTTATATGTTAATGGACTCAACCTACGAGATTTGGACTCGAGCACGGGAGACCTATTCTCAGATTGGGAACTCCACTCAAGTTTATGAGCTCACCCGCTGTATGTTGGAGCTTCGGCAGGGGTCTATGACAGTTTCC
Organism: Platanthera zijinensis; assembly: GCA_039513925.1. Lineage (NCBI taxonomy): Eukaryota > Viridiplantae > Streptophyta > Magnoliopsida > Asparagales > Orchidaceae > Platanthera > Platanthera zijinensis. The sequence continues at coordinate 205,060,314 of CM077079.1, read as the reverse complement.
ACCTACTACTCCGAGTTCGAGCGTATCTCTCAGGAGTTGGACTACTTCGACCAGTTTACTCCTTCCTGCACTGCCGATGCAGTCCTGTTGCAGAAGAGAGACGAACGATTCCGCCTACATGTGTTCTTGATGGGTTTGGGCCTGGAGCTAGATATGGTTCGCACCAATATCCTTCATCGGTCTCCTCTTCCCTCTCTCCGGGAGGCCTTCAGTATGGTTCTTGCCGATGAAGATCGTCAACGTTCTCTCAGCACGGCGGTTCCTCTTCCTGACCGCTCTGCCTTTACGAGTACTGGACGTGGTGGCTCCAGTCATACCAGCACGATTCCCACGTGCGCTCATTGTGGTCGTCGGGGCCATTCTCGCGAAGTGTGTTTCAAGCTTCATCCACACCTTGCTCCACCTGGATATGTCTGTAGTCGTGGACGTGGTCGTGACCTGGACGTGGTGGATCCCACCAGACTGGTACCCGTTCTCATGATGCTGCTTATTCCACAGAGATGCAGGAGGGCAATCATGGTCAGCTCCCAGATCACTTCATCACATCAGAATTGGATGCACTGCGACGCCTGCTTCACTCTCAGTCTGCTCCTACTCCGAGTGGTACTTCCTCTTTGTTTGTACTGTTGCGATGCCCAGTGCCCATGCTGCCCTTCTTTCTCTTTGGTACCCGTTCTCTTTGTCTTGCATGTTCCTTCGTTTCCCCGCAGTTTACTCTCTATTAGCAACCTTACTAAATCTCTTAACTGTTCTGTAATCTTTTTCTCTGATTCTTGTATTTTTCAGGAACTAGGTACGAGGCGGATACTTGGCAGTGGTAGGAATCGTCGTGGTTTGTACTACCTGGATACTACACCATCATCCCTTGCTCTTTCTTCTTCTGCTGCTACCACTACTAACGCTTGCCGCTGGCACCTGCGTCTTGGTCATCCATCTCCCGTTTATCTTCAGAAACTCTTTCCTGCTTTATCTCAGTTTATTCCTAGTTTAAAATGTGATGTATGTGTTATGTCTAAACATGTTCGTCATTCAACATCCCATCTATCTTCTCCTAGTAGTACACCTTTTGTTGTTATACATTCTGATGTCTGGGGACCTTCCCCGATTGTATCTTTAACTGGCTATAGATGTTTGTTACCTTTATTGATTTTTTTTCTCATACTATGTGGGTTTATCTTTTGAAGAAGAAATGAGAAGTTGCTTCTGTTTTTCAAACATTTCATAAGATGATACAAACACAGTTCAATGGAACCATTCGTGTAATTCGAAGCGACAATGGGGGGGGGATATGATGATCGTGGTGAGTTTGGGGCCTATCTCTCGAGAAATGGCATCATCCACCAAACCACGTGTGTTTACACTTCCACCCAAAATGGTGTGGCAGAACGCAAAAACAGGCATCTCCTAGATGTTGCCCGCTGTCTCCTCATCTCCATGCACCTTCCAAAATCCTATTGGGGTGATGCCATCATGAAGGCCAGTTATCTTATCAACCGCCTTTCTTCACGGGTTCTAGCGTATACTACCCCCCTAGCTAGTCTTTCTTCTACAACTGTTGTTCATACCTCTTCTCTTCCACCTCGTGTGTTTGGGTGTTGTTATTTTGTTCATGTTCATCAGCCACTTCGCGACAAGCTCGATCCTCGAGCTATCCGTTGTGTTTTGCTTGATTATTCTACCACCACCAAGGGGTACAAGTGTTATCACCCACCCTCCAGACGTACTTACTGTACCATGGACGTGACGTTTCGCGAAGACGAATCTTATTACTTAGCTTCGACTCCTTATCGTCAGGGGGAGGAGGATAATGATGTTATTGGTACCATTCCTCTTCCTGTTATTCCCCCTGTGATTGGTACCCCTGTGATTGGTACCGCTCCTACTTCCACTATGTCATCCACTACAGATATCTCCCATATACCCCTTTCTCATCATCCATCTCTCATCACGCCACTACCTCATGTTTATCATCGTCGAAAACCAGGTGAACAGCCCGTCATTGCTCCGCAGCTGCCAATGCTGCCTTTGGACTCAGATCTTGATGCTGATTTACATGTTCCCATTGCTCAGCTAAGAGGTAAGGTCCGGTGCACCGAACACCCCATTTCTAACCGTGTTGCTTATAATCATATCTCTAAGACTCACCAGTCTTTTATATCCTCCTTGTCCGAGATCTCTATTCCTAAGACATGGCAGGAGGCACTTGGCATTCCACTATTCGCTCAAGCAATGAAGGAAGAAATGTACGCTTTGGAGAAGAATCACACATGGGATGTCACCTCTCTTCCTCCTGGCAAGAAACCCATTGGTTCAAGATGGGTCTTCTCTGTCAAGCAGAATCCGGATGAGAAAGTCGAGCGATATATAGCTCGGTTGGTTGCTCGTGGTTATACCCAGACTCAGGGGATTGATTACCAAGAGACCTTTGCACCTGTTGCAAAGATGGACTCTATTCGTGTGATCATATCTTGTGCTGTGATTTTAGATTGGGAACTTCATCAACAGGACATCAAAAATGCATTCTTGCACGGGGACCTCGAGGAAGAGGTGTACATGGTCTTTCCTCAAGGCTTTGTGAGGAAGGGACAAGGGAGCCTTGTCTGTCGATTATGGAAGTCCTTGTATGGGCTGAAGCAATCCCCGAGGGCATGGTTCGGTAGATTCCACAAGGCCATGATCCAATTTGGCTACAAGCAGGGACACTCTGATCATACTTTGTTTGTCAGGAGGAATGAAGGGAAAATTGTTGTTCTGATTGTCTATGTTGATGACATTGTGATCACAAGAAATGACACGGATGAAATCTCCAAGTTGAAGGCCCGTCTCTCAGCTGAGTTCGAAGTAAAAGACCTGGGAAGGCTACGCTACTTCCTAGGAACTGAAGTGACCCGTTCTGACAAAGGTATTTTTATCTCCCAACGCAAGTATGTGTTGGACCTGCTAACGGAGACTGGTCTACTCGGTTGTGCCCCTGCAAACACCCCTATGGAGGAGAACCATAAGATCAATGAGGATAGCAATGGTGATCGTACAGATGCCTCCAGTTATCAAAGATTGGTGGAAAACTCTTATATCTCTCACATACTCGCCCCGACATTACATATGTTGTTGGGATCCTGAGTAGGTACATCCATTCCCCAAGGGTCAGACACCAGAAGGCGGCTTACCGTGTCCTCCGGTATTTGAAGAAGTCCCCAGGACGGGGGCTAATGTTCTCTAAGAACAATCATTTGCGGATCGATATTTTTCACTGACGCTGACTGGGCTGGATGCCACGATGACCGGAAATCTACAACGGGTTATTGCACATTCATTGGAGGAAACCTGGTCACATGGCGCAGTAAGAAACAGAATGTGGTGGCCAGATCTAGTGCTGAGGATGAGTATCGGGCAATGTCTCAAGGCCTCTGTGAAGGCCTTTGGTTGCGTACCCTATTGCAAGATCTGGGGCTTCAGGAGGAATCTCCCATATCCCTGTACTGTGACAACAAAGCTGCCATCAGCATAGCACACAATCCAGTTCAGCATGATAGAATTAAGCACGTTGAGGTGGATCGCCATTTCATCAAAGACCATCTTGAAAAAGGAAGTCTAGTCACACCCTTCGTTCACTCCAGAGATCAGCTAGCTGACATCTTCACTAAGAGTCTAGGATCCGATGTCTTCACTGATGATATTCATAAGCTCAGAATGACAGATATCTACCGTTCGACTTGAGGAGGAGAGTTGAAATCAAGTCTTTTTTATTTCTTTACTATTGTATTTACCCATAAGGGTATTGTTGTATTTGTATCTTTCTCCCCTATATATATATATGTGGGGAGTCCTCTTTTAATTAATCAATCAGTGTTTCCCCTTTCAACTGAAACATCATGGTAGAGAATAGATTCTAAGTAGTAATTAGCGAAGTAGATAGAATTAGTGTCAAATGATCACGTAGGAATAGAAAAAAAAACAACATTGATTAAGGTTATTAAAGATGATTTGTATGGTCTTAGATTTAACACCTCAGGAAACAGCCAACAAAAACGGATGAAAAATGATGATTCATAAAACTGAACCCAAATAGTTGGAATAAAATTACTAGTGATGTAATCATATAATTTCCAAAAAAATAATCTATCAGAGGGGCTGAATGGGTGCAAAACGCATTATCATGATTTGCAGTAAAAAGAAAATTAGAAACAGATTTCTTTTGAAAAGTTGCTGAACCAATAAATTAAGTCTTCATCTTATTGACTGAGAAAAGAAATATGCTAGTAAGTAAATTAAAGACTTCTAGAGTTGGTTTCGTCTGTCATGCTTCAACAGGATTTTTATTTGATAGGAGAAAAAGGATGTAATTGTATTCACAAGGGAGGTATATATAAGTACATGTGAGGGTGTTCTCATCACCCATGGTGAGCATAAGACAACTCTACTACACAGTAAGTACACGACACCTAACACCTCCCCCCCCCCCAAACTCACGGGGGATCATATACCGAAAGTTTGGACAGAAGATGAGCATGTTGGATCCTCGTCTGCGGCTTAGTCATCAAATCTGCAATCTGCTACTCTGAAGGGGCATAGGAAGGAACAAGAGTACCACAGCCATATTATTCGAGTAAGCGCAGATAAGAGAAGAACCTGGGAACAGATAGGAACCGGTGACAGAGCAACGGTCAACAGGATCACTAGCACAAGTAGCATCCGAGTAGGCGCAGAGTTGTAGAGAACTGCTGCAAGAGAAGAAAAGACCACAAGAAGTCGTCGCTCAGAGATAGCGCAGAAGCCGCAGCAGGTGACCATAGTGCACAGAGGTAGGGGAACTAACAAACTGGCTCAACACATGAACTGCATGGGCAATGTCAGGCCGAGTAATGGTGAGGTAGACAAGACTCCCAACGAGGTGGCGGTAGCGAGTGGGTTCAGAGAGTGGAACACCATCATTAAGACGTAGCTGAAGGTGAAGCTCTATAGGGGTGTCTGCTGTGCGAGAGTCGGAAAGAGCAACCCGAGCTAGGAGATCTAATGTGTATTTCTGTTAGGAGAGCTGAAAACTGCTGTCTATAGAGCTGACCTCAAGACCCAAAAAGTAGCTCAGTTGTCAAAGATCGGTTATCTAAAACTGTTGTTGAAGGTGATGCTTGACGATGGCCACATGAGAAGGATCATCACCAGTAATAATCATATCATCCACGTACAGTAACAAAAGGGTCCGACCACGGGAGGAGTGCACTAAAAGAGCTGGATCATGTGGACATGGATGGAATCTGACGGCTGTAATGGCTGAACTGAAACGTACAAACCACGTGTGGGGCACCTGCTTGAGCCCATAAAGAGCTCGCCTCAAGCAAAAGACAAGGCCTGGAGGAGAGAATAGACCCAGAGGAGGAAGCATGTATACCTCCTGCTGAAGATCACCGTGAAGAAATGCATTCTTCACGTCGAGCTGTGATAGAGACCAGTGGCGAACAGCGGTAACAACAATAAGAGTCCGGACTGTAGTCGTGTGAGCAACTAGAGCAAAATTCACGTCATAGTCTCTCCCCTGCTCCTGCTGAAAACCACGAGCAAACAGGTGAGCCTTGTACCTCTCCACAGAACCATCGGAGCGAGTCTTGACCTTAAAGACCCACTTACAAGTAATAGGAACAACACCTGGTGGAAGAGGAGCAAGCTCTCAAGTACGAGTATGTTCAAGTTGTAACACCCTCATCCGTCACATAACATATAACAGAAGGTCCGGCCGGGGCCCGACGCCAAATACTACGGACAGACCAAGAAGTTACTAAATTGAAACCATCATCTAATATTTCGCATCCTAACACAGATTGCATTCTAGCGAAAGTAATTTAAAGGTTAAAAATATAACCCAACAATTGCACGAATGTCCACTACCACAACTAGCAATGTAAAACAAATACACAAATAGGGTCTTGGCCTTAAGGCTTTACACAACTTGAATTAAAGTGTGTTACATACTTCGGCATGCAGCCCGACCACACATGAACGATAAAATAACATAAGCACTCACTTTGGTCTTCAAGGGCAAGCACAACATTTCTGGGCTCAAGCCCGCAACTTCTCGTTTGGCTCAGCAGCACCTGCACGCAACATTCCACCACCAAGGTGGCAAATAAAAGCAACGTTCAGCATTAGCTGACCAAATTATAACGACCCCACCCCTCACTTGGGGTGGCGGTGCTCCTTCCCTGCATGCATTAGTTTAATAATCACTTGGCAATCAAAACGTGCAACTTAAGCATCGTTAGCCACAGACGTTGGCGCAAACGTCCAACGCCCCGTGCTCTCAGGCACACTCTTGGTGCACAAGACCTCAAGGGTCACACCACCGTTCGTTGACGGTCAACAACATTTGTGTTGAAACCAAAAATTCGGTCTCTGTGGAATTCGCCCTTCGGGAAGGGGTGATCGCACGCATACTTCTCTCCTGCAAGCCAAACAACAAAGGAAAAGAAAAGGGAACTGACCCAAGGGCTCGACGTGGAGGTCTCACCACACACCCGAAAGATCTTAGAGCGCTTCCCCTCCTTAGCCAGAAGGCGAGCTAAGGCTACCTCAGAAAGCGCTAGAAGACTGGGAGACAAGTGAGCATGCCTTATGAGGTACCCCTTGGGTCCTATTTACAGATTTCTGAAAACGGCCTGCAAATAGCCAACCTCCACTGTTCTGAACAACTATGTGCAGCCCAGGTTGGTCTGCCAACAACGTAAATCCGTTGTTCTAGGAGGCTATGGGCAGGCCTGCGGGGGGAAAATGGTAAAAATCATCACGAATCACTGGGCGAGTGGTCCCTGAAAATTTCCACTCGCCCTGGGCGGCAAGTGTTCGATAGAGCTGGAACTCGCCACCTCCTCCCTGCCTTTGGAGAGTACGGGTCCGGCTAGCCCTACTCGTCTGCTACCTGCCGAGCTCCCTAGGGCGAGTGCGAGCCGATCTGCTCCACTCGCCCCTCAAACGGTCTGCCCCGCTTGGGCAAGCCGGACTGCTAAGCTCTGGTCGACTTGCTGCCCCAGTTGCCGACTGCTCTACTCCATCCCACCTGGGCGAGCCGACGGATGCCGAGATATCACTCAACGTCAAGAATGAAAAGCGTTGACAGAGCTCACCTCACTCAACGCCGAGGCGGAAGGCGTTGATTGAATTCGCCTCACTCGACGCCTAGGCTGAAGGCGTTGAGTGAGCTCGCCTCACTCGACGCCGAGGCTGAAGGCGTTGAGTGAGCACGCCTCACTCGACGCCGAGGCTGAGGGCGCCGAATGGACTCGACTCCAGGGGCCCGGCTCGTCTGGGTCTTGGGCTGGACTTGGCCGGCCTGGCTCCTGTCGATCCCACTCGCCGGATATGGGGTTGTACACAATCCCCGCTCTTTGCGAGGCTGGCACAAGCTCGTAAAGAAACATCCAACCCCACAGGATTCAGCGAGTGCGGAAGGAGCCGGGGGGAATCTTTTGGTGGGGTCCACCAGCGGCTATAAATATACGCCTGCGTACCTGGGTGACCTTTTCCATTCTCTTTGTTCTAAACTTGCCGAGATGTCTTTCCCCAAGGAGATCCAAGAGAGGCTTGTCAGAGCTCGCGAGGTCTCCTCTAATCGCGTTGCCAGCTTGACCGCGGTTCCCCACAGCACCCCGCAGAGCGGCCCGGCAGAGCCCAATCCCGCCAAGAGGGTGAAACTGTTTCCCCAAGTGGTCGAGCCCATCTTCAATGACTTGAAATCCACTCTGGAGCACGGGGCCGGCTCCTCTACTCTCCCTGCTACTGAAAAGGAGAAAAATATCGTCGATCTTTTAGCCGACCCGGATAGCCAGCGGGATGACGGCGAGGCCTCCTCTCCGCGAGTCAAGATCTCCCTCGGCGACTCGCGGCTTAAAACTCCAGAAAACCGCCCACGAGACTCGTCACCCCTCTTCGGGACCCTGGGGCTGAACTCGCAGAGGCTGGGGTCGCCAGCTCGCATCCCCCCGCAACAGCAATTTCCTGTCGGGGTCGTGGGGGAAGGCGTTGAATCCATCCCCGTGCCGGGCTTCAACCTCCTCTCACCAAAAACGGACCGCCCGGGCCGCGGCAAGAATCTGAGCCTGCCCCCACCCCACACCTTCTTGCGGGCGCCAAGCTCGTCAGGTAAGCTGACCTTCAGTGGTTCTTATCTTGTAGTTTTCCTGGGGTACTCGCCTTTCATACTGATGTTTTAACCGTCTTTGCAGCTCTTCCCAGTCAGTCTGAGGCTGACGAATCTTTGGGGCCAACCCGCTACTCTCCCCTCCCTTCTCCGAGCTCGCTAGACTCCTTTTTGGGTTTTGAAGTGGAGAACGGCGAGCTGACGAGAAGGGGGATCGGGCTCTTCAAGAAGCTGGTGCGCGGGCTGCGCGAGGTGCAGGAGGACAACGAGGCATTGCAGCGCGACTACGTGCGGCTCGCTGACGAGGTGAGGGGCAACCCGATAGGCGAGGCGATGTCCCCTTCTCGGCTCCTGGACGAGATCGATGAGAGCCTCCAGACCGCCCAGAGGAACTTGGGGCTGATTCGCGAGCTCCACAACTCGCGGCGACCTGCGGGGATGGAGACGCGAGGCCGGGGTAGATAGAAACGGCTCCCTTACTGAGCCTACAAGCACTCACCTCTTGCCCCCTCAGCTCGCGCATATTGAACTTGTTCCTTTTCTCTTCTGCATTTAATTTCTTTGAACTATATCCTCCCCCTGTTCTGTAATAACTTAGAATATTTTTTTAGATTTCAATGCTCGCTTTTCGAATATACTATCCTTTAGGTTCAGTTCCGCACGTGATGGGACAGGTCTCAGAAGTCGGCGAGCTGGGGTTGGCGAGCTAAGTAAGGCGAGCTGGACTAATCGGTCGGCTCGGCCCTAGACTTCTTTTTCTATAAATAGGCCCCCCTCACCAACCCCGGTCCACCGCCTTTATTGTTTTCATACCCCCTCTTCTCGCTCTCTCCTACCCGTACTCGCGCCTTAACCCTCCTGCGAGCATGGGTAAGACTAACCCCGACGCTGACGGCCGCTCCAAATGTGCTCAACACTTCACCGACTACTGCTTCTTCGAGGGGAATACAACCGAGGGGGAGTTAGCGGAGTTCATTACCGACTACGTGCCCCCCGGCTTTGAGGCGCGCCAGCCCAGGGAGGGCGAGTCCATCAACACGTTTTACCCTGACGAGCTCGCCTTCCCCATCTCATATTTCGAGGTGGGGTTGCGCCTACCGCTCTGGTCGGAGGTCCGCCAAATCCTGAAGTACTATAGCGCGGTGCCCGCGCAGCTCAACTCGAACGTCATCGCCATGATGGTGGCGTTCGCGTGCTTCCTCCGCAGGGAGCGAATAGAGTTCAACCTGACTGTCTTCAGGAAACTCTTTACCTACAAGGCGACTCCAGATGGCGTCGCCCAATTCGGAGGCTCCTTCATCAAAGTTCGCGAGATCGCGAACAAGCATCACAACTGGATGACCAAGATCGTCTTCATCAAGGGCGATCTCGGTAATGTCCCCTACTCGCCGCAGCAGAAGGGAGAGGAGGTGTACCGACCCCCCGCCGTATCCGGCAACGACGCCGAGCTCCACAAATTTTTCCTTCACAAAGACTTTGAGGTCGCCTTCCTCCGAAGGGGCCTCGACTCGCTCCTCCCCGTCCATCCCGGCGAAGGTATACTTCTCACTTTTTCTTCTTACCCAGCTCGTCGGATTAATAAAATTTTTAACCAAGTTTTTCATGCTGGGGAGCGGCTGATTCCCGAGAACCCTCCCTTTACGGACTCGGGACTATTCCCTGACCCACTCGCGCGAGAGGGCGGCCGCAGCCGCTTGCCGAGATGAGCTGGCTTCATCCAAACCTTCATCCAGCAAGAAGCGGCCTGATCCTGCGGGGTCCAGGTCGCCTCACCGTCAACCGTCGCAAAAGAAGTTGAAGGCGGTCGCGGTCCCCCGGGCGAGGCAACAACAAAAACAAAGTACATGAGCTCGCCCAAAACCACCCCGGATGGATCGTCGGAGAGCCCGTTAAAGCAGACATCAGACAAAGGGCAGGGGGGTGGCGAGTCCTCTGCTCCCCCTGCTGCGAAGAATGCGGCCCGCGAGCCTAGCGCGCCGAAGAGTCACCCCCTCTTCGGCTTCGGGGGAAGGTGGAAAGACTCGGCCGGCGAGCCTATGGTTCAGTGGGACGAGCTGGCCCACCGAGTCTTCATCTCCACCCTCCATCCTTCCTGGTCAGACCGCCAGCTCTCCACCGATCACGCCTACGCGCTGGGCTTCGGCTTCTATGGGCGCGAGGATGTCGAGGCCTACAAGGGCATGACCCTTCGCCAACTCGGCCATGAGGGCTTGCAAGCCCACCTGCGGGCCCTGGAGCTGCACAACATGATGGTCCGCCGCGGCTTCAACCTCAGCCACCTCCTGCAAAAGACTGAGCAGAAGCGCGACGTCGCCCAGGACAAGGCCGTCGACCTGGCGAGACAGCTCGGCATTGCCGAGGACTTACTTGCCAAAGCCACCGGCGAGTTGGTAAGTACTGGGCACCTCCTTCTCTTTTTATTTGAGATTTTTCGCATTTCCTGCATTAGATTTGCTTATCCTTTTGTTTCACAGGATGACGAGGCCGCTAGCGAGCTGCGGGCTCGCGCCATCGGGCTGGAGGAAGAAAACACCCAGCTGCGTGCCCACTCCGCCGAGCTAGAAGCTCGCGCCGCGGGGCTGGAGGCGGACAACGAAAAGCTGAAGGACCAGATCAAAGGGCTCGACAGCGAGATCATCCGCCAGGCGGACGCATTCTTCCCCCCGGGTGGCAGCGAGCCCCCCTTCCCGTTCAAGAGACCGAGGATCTTCGGCGAGGCCAAGGTTGCTTAACGGTTGCGGATCAACTCGATTGAGTCCGCCGAATGCACCCTGCAGATTATGAAGGACACGGGGGTGTTGGTGGAGGGCTGCGAGGTGATCACGGCCCGGGACCTCATGCCGAGCCTGTTCCCGTCCACGCCGCCCAGCGAGGAGGACATCTTCGACCTGCTCTTCGGGAAAGGCTTCAAAGATGATCCATCCGGAGGAGTGGGCGAAGACCGCCAGTCTGGGGGGGGAGGCGAGAGCTAACCCGCACCCTTTTTCTCTTTTTTTGTATAATCCTTTCCCCATCCTTTTTGTAACCTCGCCTAGGCGAGCTCTCTTTTTGTAACAAAATTATAGTTAATGCAAAACAGATTTTTTCATCTTCTTTTTCTTGAACCTTCTTAATGTTATGCGTTTGCTTGCGAGCTTTCCCCCTTGAGTGATCTCGCTATGATAGAGCTCGCCGCTGGAATGGATGTTAGGACTCGTACCCGTGAATAGACCTTGAGAGCTCGTCCACCCTAGGCAATCCGAAGGTGGACCACTCGCCGCGCTGGGCTCGCCACCTCCTAGTTCGTGCAGGCCTTTCTTGCCATTGTCAAACAAAAACCAAAAAATTTCGCAAGTAAAACCTGAAGGGGGTGGAATGCACCGTCGGAGCTCGCCCTCCTCGTCGTATGCCGAGAACTCGGCTCGCCACCCCTCTGCCGAGCTGAGCCCACGAGCCCTGACTCGCTTGTGAGGACTTTCTCTCCCCTATCCTTAGGGAAAAGGCCAATCTTTCCAAGTAACATCCGAAGAGGGTAGGACTCCCTCGAGTGACATACAGCCCTACCAGCTAGGAGAGAGCTTGGCAGTGGGATCTGCTCGGGGTCTGGGTAGACTCTCTCGAGTGACATCCAGCCCTGCCAGCTAAGTGAGAGCCTGACAGCGGGATCTGCTCGGGGTCTGGGTAAACTCTCGAGTGACATCCAGCCCTGCAAGCTAGGTTAGAGCCTGACAGCGGGATCTGCTCGGGGTCTGGGTAGACTCTCTCGAGTGACATCCAGCCCTGCCAGCTAGGTGAAAGCCAGACAGCGGGATCTGCTCGGGGTATGGGTAGACTCTCTTGAGTGACATCCAGCCCTGCCAGCTAGATGAGAGCCTGACAGTGGGATCTGCTGGGGGTCTGGGTAGACTCTCTCGAGTGACATCCAGCCCCGCCAGCTAGGTGAGAGCCTGACAGCGGGATCTGCTCGCGGTCTGGGTAGACTCTCTCGAGTGACATCCAGCCCTGCCAGCTAGGTGAGAGCCTAACAGCGGGATCTGCTCGGGGTCTGGGTAGACTCTCTCGAGTGACATCCAGCCCTGCCAGCTAGGTGAGAGCCTGATAGCGGGATCTACTCGGGGTCCGGGTAGACTCTCTCGAGTGACATCCAACCCTGCCAGCTAGATGAGAGCATGACAGCGGGTTCTGCTTGGGGTCTGGGTAGACTCTCTCGAGTGACATCCAGCTCTGCCAGCAAGATGAGAGCCTGGCAGCGGGATCTGCTCGGGGTCTGGGTAGACTCTCTCGAGTGACATCCAGCCCTGTCAGCTAGATGAGAGCCTGGCAGCGGGATCTGTTCAGGGTCTTGGTATTGAACTCTTTACTTGCTCATGCGAATTACTGTAGGAGAAGATTTGAATAACAAGAGGCTTCACTAGAAGGACATCACTTACATGGCTCATGGGTAAAAACGCTTCAAGTCATCACCTCTCCAGGTGAGACTCAGGGTCTCGCCCTCCACATTCCGGAGGTGGTACCCTCCTGATTTCAAAACTTCTTTTACAATGTATGGACCCTCCCAGTTGGGGTTGAGCTTCCCCACGGCGGATGATCTTCCTGCCGCATCCACCTTTTTTAGGACCAAGTCCCCTTCCCGAACTGTTTGACCCTGACGTGCTTATCGAAGTACCTTGTCATTCTTCTTTTTACTTCTTCATGTCGGATGGCAGAGAGATCACGTAGCTCCTCCACCATGTCAAGGGAGAGTCGTAGTTCTTCGTTTTCACCCCGCCATTCTTCTCTGCCTTCCTCCGCCTAAACCACCCGACGCGTCCGGACCTCGAACTCTACTGGGAGTACTGCCTCGCATCCGTGGGAGAGCTTAAGGGGGTCTCCCCTGTAGTCGTGTTGGGAGTGATTCTCAGGGCCCAAAGAACCGAGAGAAGCTGCTCCACCCAGCTACCCTTCAAGTTTTCAACTTTTTTCTTCGTGAGGTTTACTATGATCTTGTTTGCAGTCTCTACCTGCCTGTTGCTCCTAGGGTGATGGACCGAGGCAAATCTGAGATCAATCCTGAGCTGCCCGCAGAAGCTGATGAACTCAGCACTGGAAAACTGAGGTCCGTTGTCCGTGACAATGGCTTGCGGCAACCCGTGCCGGCAGATGATCTCTCCCCACACAAAATTCCTGATAATCTGGGAGGTCACCTTAGCCAGCGCCTTCACCTCTAACCACTTAGAGAAATAGTCTATCATGACAAGTAGGAACCTCCTCTGTAGTTTGGTTTTTGAGCACCTTATCAAAAGCTCATTGGTGCCAGGACACCTGATCAACTATTCCTGTAGTGGATTCCTACCTAGGGTTGTAGAAGAGTGGATGTACCCAGGTTGATTGGGGAACCACTATAGATCCTTGTGTCTTCTGGATTGCTGTGTTTTTGCTTTGCTGTGTGCTGTGATTTTTGCTTTCTTGCTATCTTACTTTTATTTACTGTAAGCACATTACACATACACTTAAATCAAGTCTTCCACTGCAAATAATTTTTTATTTGAAAAATTATTTTAATATACTCTATTCACCCCCCCCCCCTCTAGAGTAAAGGTAGATCTTACCCTCACTTTCACAACGGATTACTTCTCAAGATCTCCAGAACAATATGCAAGTGCTCCGCATGATTATCCTCGGATTGGGAGTACACCAGAATATCATCGATGACCACTATCACGAACCGATCTAAATACTCCTTGAACGTCGTGTTCATCAAGTCCATAAACACTGATGGTGCATTCGTCAGCCCAAAAGGCATGACCGTGAACTCATAATGCCCATATCGAGTACGGAACGCCGTCTTGGGAATATCACTTTCCCTGATCCTCAGTTGATAATATCCAGACTTCAAGTCCAGCTTTGAATACACAGTCAATCCAACTAGCTGATCGAACAAATCAACGATCCTCAGAATCGGGTACTTATTCTTTTTTGTTAGCTTATTGAGTTCCCGATAGTTGATACACAGTCGCAGACTTCCATCCATTTTCTTCACGAAGAGGACCGGGGCGCTCCAAGGTGACGAACTTGGACGCACAAACCCCTGCTCTATCAATTCTTGAAGTTGCGCCTTCAATTCCGTCATCTCTCTTGGTGCTAAGCGGTAAGGAGACCGCGACACCGGCTTGGCACCAGGAACCAAATCAATGGTGAACTCGATCTCTCTCTGAGATGGTGCCCCAGGGAAATTTTCGGGGAAGACGTCGGCAAACTCCGACACCACAGGGATACTGGCCAAGTCAGGCTTGGGCTTATTCGCCTCTAAAGGAGTGAAGAACAGCTCTCCACCCTCATGAACTGCTTTAACTACTTGGAGAGCAGACATCAGTGTCTTGCTCATTCCCTTCAAACCAGAGAAAGTAGTTTCATGGCTTGTATTCAACCCCAGCTTTACAGTCTTAGAACCACAATCGATGTACGCACACTGTTCCGAGAGCCAGTCCATGCCAAAGATCACGTCAAACTCTACTATCGGCAGTAGTGATACTTCCAAGTCAAAAGTTTGGCTTCCAATCATCACTTTAACGCAATAGATTTTATCCGCGCGCATCGAACACCCATTAGGTAGCAGCACATCCAATATATCCTTAGCCACAGAAGAGGGCACTCTGATACGTGACACGAAGTCCTCGGATAGGAAGGAGTGTGAAGCTCTTGTATCAAACAGTGCTCGAGCTGGATAGTACATGAACACGACAAAGCCTAAAACACGACAGTCACACGACCAAAGCATAAGACGCAAGATATGCAAAATATTACAACTAAAATCTAATACATACCTGTCACCACATCGCCCTGCTTGATGGCCTCCTGTTGGCAAAGGTTGTAGACTCTAGGTGGGGTTGGAGCTTGATGGGATGCGGTTGACTCCACCGTCTTCCCCATTTCAGCATATGACGTTCCTGTCTTCTTGTCCGACTTGCCACTCCAACAGTCGCGGGCCATATGCCCCGACTTCCCACAAGTGAAACAGTGTATTGGGCCTCCACGCCCAGACGATGCCCAGAAGTAACGAATGAAAAAGCTGGTCCGGAAGGTTTGGCCTTCTTGTTCCACCTTCGGTACCCAGTCTTCTACGGTCTTGGTACCTTGAACTCTGGGCTTTTTGCTACCAAGTCCTTCTTACTATGGACCCTCTTCAGATCTTGTTCCAGAGATCAGGCCGTATTGACCAGGGCCAGAAAGCCCTGTGTCATCGAACTTGAGACACCTCAGATCATCGTGCAGTCCTTCATAAAACCGATTGGTCATGCGCTCCTTATCCGAAAAAGTGGAGCCAGCATAACGTCCCAATCTTGTGAACTCATGTAGGTAGTCGTCCACACTACTCTTTCCTTGAGGCAGCCTCTGGAACTGATTCTCCATTGCTATTTTCTGCGCTATCGGGACGAACCGTGCAAGAAATAGTCTCGAGAACTCCTCCATCGATACGATGGTGAGTTGTCTCCCAGCCAAAAGATGTAGCTCTAACTCGTCCCACCACAGCCTTGCCTCGCCATCCAGGAGAAAAGTGGCTATTGTAGCCTTCTGCCACTCCTCAGTCTCCGTAGCTGTCATGACTCTCTTTACCCTAGAAATCCAGTCCTCAGCCTGAGTTGGGGTTCCAGTCCCCGATAACACTGATGGATTAAAGCTCATCACGTGCTTTAACTGCTTCTCCGTAGCTCTTCTCAGCACTACAGGCTCTGCCGCTACATGATCCGCCACTATAGGCTCTGCTACGCCAAGCGGCACTTGACCTAACCCGGGAGCAGGAGGTTGCACTTCCCTCCTCGGTTGGGCATTGATCATAGCAAACACCGCTTCCACTACCATTCGTATGGTTTCTGTAGAAGGAGGGGTTGCAGGCACGTCGTTATGCGCACTACTCTCCGCGGAGTGTTGTTGATGTGACTGCCCAGCACCTCTCCTAGTCACCTATAATTGTAGAAACACTCAATTAGGAGACAAACAGATTGCCAAAATGCAATCAGAGGAACACTCAGATTCCTCAAACATGTGTATTTTCATTCTTAAGTGGACATTCATGGGTTCTTTTATGTTATAACGTTGACACACATACAAGTGCTCACCACCTCTCAAAAGAATTCACCCACGAATTTGAATAAGAAAGACCGACACCAGAGACTGATACCAACTTGTAGCACCCCCCATCCGTCACATAGCATATAACAGAAGGTCCGGCCGGAGACCGACGCCATATACTACAGACAGACCAAGCAGTTACTAAATTGAAACCATCATCCAATATTTTGCATCCTAACACAGAGTGCATTCTAGCGAAAGTAATTTAAAGGTTAAAAATAGAACCCAACAACTGCACGAATATCCACTACCACAACTAGGAATGTAAAACAAATACACAAATAAGGTATTGGCCTTAAGGCCTTACAATGTTCAACTTGAATTAAAGTGTGTTACATACTTCGGCACGCAGACCGGCCACACATGAACGATAAAATAACATAAGCACTCACTTTGGCCTTCAAGGGCCAGCAAAGCATTTCTGGGCTCCAGCCCGCAGCTTCCTGCTTGGCTCAGCAGCACCCACTTGGGGTGGCGGTGCTCCTTCCCTGCAGACATTAGTTTAATAATCACTTGGCAATCAAAACGTGCAACTTAAGCACCGTTAGCAACAGACGTTGGCGCAAACGCTCAACGCCCCGTGCTCTCAGGCACACTCTTGGTGCACTCCCTCAAGGGTCACACAACCGTTCACTGACGGTCAACAACGTTTGAGCTTTTAGTCTCACAGGGCCACAACCAGAGACCACACCCCAAGCCTCCGGCAAAGTCATAACGATCTGCAGATCCACTGTATGACTCACTCCAAGACGGACGACACGGGTTGGGTACAGTTCGGCCTTTTCCCGTGCTCAATTCGTCAAGCGCGTCAGCCACGACGCGGGTCGGCATCTCCTTTCCCATTTCCATACAATTCATAACCCTGTTATGATTTTAGGTTAGCTCTCATGGTTACCTAGCTGAGCAGTTTAAGTTCAATCTCAATCAAATTATAGTCCACAAGTCTCCCAGAGACAGGCTTCACAAGCAATAGCCCACAGGTCTCCCAGAGACAGGCTTCGCAACCAAACATAGCTTACAGGAAGCTATCGCCGGCAGTAGCACTACCGCCGCGCGGTAGGGGATAGACTATCCGTTTTTCCCCTTATTTGGGTGTTTTCCTGGAGACTACCCCAAGTACTCTCAACGCAGTCATCTGCACACTCCGTAACTCTGAAATCTACGCGATTACCACAGAGTCTTCTCCGGCATACAAAACATACAAACATCACCAATCAAGACCAACTCGTCCGGATGGGCTTCACGCAACATGCCTATTTCGTACTTCGATTCTGGATCTAAATGCAATACTACGGGGATACACGAATCTACCCGTCGGGAGAACCATTTCTACGTTTTCGTGGAGCGTCTACCCTAAAATGCCAAAACGATGGACTTCACATGTCCAAGGAAGAGAATCGTTACCCTTGATGTACGTTTTGGCGCCATTGGAGAAATCCAGGCGGTTGAAAACGAACGCTCCGACTTTGCCTCCGCAAATCTGAACTAGCCTTGCGAATCCGAGACCCGAAACACGAATGGCGGCAAGATCTCCCTTCTTCCCGGGCTGCTACTCCTCCAGAAAACCACGCCAAACTCTCTAAATCCAGAATAATGAAGAGGAAACGGCCGAACCAGGCATATAAATAGAGCTACCGCCGCACTGTACCGCCTCGATTCGCGTGTAACCGCCCAAGCCCTCCAATCACAGGCCGACACGTGGTCACGCCGAAATAGATTCGCTAACACCGAACGTTAGGATGCTAGCGCCTCGCGGTAGCTAGCGACCGTTACATCACGACCGCCCCTGCTACCGCCACGCGATAGCTACTACCGCCGCGTGGTAGTAACCTGAGTGCTTTGACAAATAAATTGCCAAGCTACCGCTCGCGGTAACCCTACTGTTGGGCGTTAACTTCCTGAGAACTCGGACACTAAAATGGTTAACTCCGCGCGCTAGAAACCTACCGCCGCGCGGTAGACTAGGCGTTGAGTCACCTTGCCTCACTCAACGCTCTCAACGCTCTCAACACCAACAGTGGAGCTACCGCCGCGCGGTACCTAGCTACCGTCGGGCGATAACCTCCAAAACACCATTTCCTGCCTTGAGAAAATTGGGGCGTTACATAAGTGTCTATAACTCAGCAGACATGACAACCTGCCACTCAGGTATCTGGGAAGCCTCACGGTAGGTAGTCGGCTCTGGAGTGCTGCAAGCAGTAGCAGGAAGGGCAAGAAGTTCCAGCGGAAGAGTAGCAAGGCTAAGGCGGTCGAGAGGGCGTCGCTCACGAGGTGGGTTGCGACGTACAGGAGGATCGTCTGCAAGGCACTCACTGGAGGATACAGACACCGAGTCTGGGGGCACTGGAGGTGAGGGGATGGGAGCAGGAGAAGGAGGATGACGAGTGTAATGATATGGAAGGGGGACGATAAGCGAATCCGAGTGAGAGGAGGAAGGAAGAAGGGAAAAGGGAGGAGGTGGTGTAGGCGGTGGCAAGAAGAGAGGAGGTGTACAAACTGATGGAGTGGGAAGAGTGAGGAACTGCACATCGGAGGGAGTCACCGATGAGTGTGAGGTCGAGGGAACGGAGGACACACAAAAAAGGGTGAGACTCATCAAAGGTGACATCACAAGAGATACGAATTCGACGTGCAATAGCATCATAACAGCGATAATCCTTGTTCTCAGTACTGTATCCAAGAAAGACATAAGATACAGATTGAGCAGAGAGGTTGGTACGCTCACGTGAGGGAAGAACATAGCACCGACAGCCAAAAACACGCAGATGAGTATAACGTGGTGGTCGGGAGTACAAAAACTCACCAGGATACCGACCCTGAAGAAAAGTGGAGGGCTGCAGGTTAATGAGATAAACAGCAGTGGAGACAGCCTCAGCCTAAAAATGAGGAGGAACGTGAGAGGAGATGAGGAGAGTGCGGGCTGTCTCAATGATGTGGCGATGCTTCCTTTCAGCAGTACCATTCTAAGTGTGAGCACCAGGATAAGCAAGCTGGGGTAGAATGTCAGGGGTAGCGAGCAGGTCGTAAAAAGCAAGAGAGAGATACTCCTCCCCAGAGTCAGAACAAAAAATATGCATGGAGTCAGAGAACTGGGTGTGCACCATAGTGGAAAAAGCAACATAAATCTGAAAAAAACTCAGAGCGAGAGTGAATGAAATAAATCTAGCAGTAGCGAGAATAATCATCAATAAAAATAACATAGTACCGATGTCCGCCCTTTGATACAAATGGTGCGGGACCTCATACATCTGAATGAGCTAAATCAAAGGGATGACAAGATCTGGACTCACTGGACTGATAAGAGAGTTATAGTTGTTTGTCAAGATTACAACCCGTACAAGAGTGAGACTTATCAATAAAAACACGACCAAGAAGACCGACACTGATGAGGGACGAAAGACGCGAGTCACTGAGATGACCAAGTCGGTGATGCCACTGAGAGAAGCCCACTGACAAAAGAGACAGATAAGAGGCTGTCGGTGACGATGAAGTGGAGGAAAGATGAAGATTATCAAGGATGTAGACCCCGCTACGACGACGGCCAACTCCAAGGAGTGTCTCTGTTAGACGATCCTACACACGACAAGCAAACTCATCAAAAATAACAAGACAACCATGAGAGGTGAGTTGACTGGCGGAAATAAGGTTCATGGATAATGTGGGTATGTATGCCACATCAGTAATATGGAAATGGGTGGTATGGAGAAGGTCACGGCTAGTGCATGGGAGAATAGTGTCATCAGCAACCTTAACACTGAGGGCAGAGGAGACGGGCTGACAGGACAGGAGATGAGTGGCATCATGGGTCATGTGAAAAGAGCCTCCATAGTCAAGCAACCAGTCGGAAGAGGTGATACCTGTTGGGGCGGAGGCGGCCGGCTGAGAAGCAGAGACACCAGAAGCATCCGGTGAGAGCACTGAGGTAGAGGAGCAATGCAGTGAACCGTAAGATAGCTGTTGGGCAATCTGCTGGGCAAGATAAGAAACAAAGGGTGACTGTGTCATAGTAGAGAAATGCGTTGGAGGAGCATCAGGAGCATGATGAGTCTCATTCATATACTTATTTTTGGACTCATCTGGGCTAGTTTTCTCGTTGATGCACGACACTTTAGAGCCATAATTGTTCATATTTATTATTATGCTCATTTCTTGTTAAGGTGCATTTTTGGCCCGTTTTCTATGTTATTTCATAGTTATATTTCTTTTGCCCTACTTTGTGTTTTTTTGTGTATGGAGATTGTGGTATGCCGTCTCGGTGGCTCTGCTGTTTTTGCTACAGGTACAAGGGCCGCGTGCATGATCCGGGATTGTTTGGGATCGCTTTCTGCCTAAGGGCCACTGATCGTGCGTTTTTACCCGCGCACGGTCAGTGGACTCCTTAGCGCACGACCGCTGGTCGTGCGCGGCCTGTTCATCGAACCCAAACAGTACAAGATCTATTGCGCACGATCATTGGACCTATAGCGCACGACCACTGGTCGTGAGCCCCTGATCGTGCGCACTACTCTCCATTTTTCCAAGTTCTGTCTAGGGAATTCGCACGAGCATTGGACATATTGCGCACAACCACCGGTCGTGCGCCACTGCTCGTGCGCGTTATCCAAGTTCTTCTTGATTTCTTCCACTGCTCATCGCACGATCACAGGACTCAGTACGCACGACCACTGGTCGTGTGTCACTGATCGTGTGCATTGTTATTTCTGCTGTCTATAAATTCGCAGGTTCCGCCCTAATTCCGGAATCCTGAACATTTTCTCCGCTGTTTTCGTCTCTGAGGAGGGATTCCGCCGATCCCCTTCATCTTCCACCGTAGGGAGATGCTCCGGGAAAGCTTTCACCGCCAAATCCAAGCCGGAGCTTCCTCTCGGCATCCTCCTTCATCTGTGAGCTTCAAGAAGGGTTTGACCTAGCTGTCTCCATCAATCTAGGAGGAGTTTGTGTCATCCTCCACCGGATCGTGACACGAAGAAGACGGGTCCATTGTGAGTTAGTGACAGCCTCCTCTACCCCGGACGCAGTTGAGGACCGAGCTAGGATGCGGATTGACAACCCGGCGATTCCTTCCGTGAATCCTCAGCAAGACTTCGGATCCGGTCGATTTCGCACTCTCTTCTTCTCTTGTTGTTGATAGTGTAGATTATCTCTTTGTATTTGATGAAGTTGTGCTTAATTTGATATACGTTTGTATAAAATCATGTCTATGTGATTTTATATTCACGTTATTTGCTTGAGGTGCGTCATTTTCCATCCTCCACCACATAGTGCCGCACTAGCAATTGCTAGTGGCGTGCGTAGCGAAGAGGTGCTCACGACCCTCATTAGTCGTTCTCACCACCTCATCCGCAAGCCTACTCGTCCATCCGCCTAGCAATTCGGTGCATAGCGGCCCGTGTAGTTTTTCATCCGTCTGGCGAAGCATTGCATAGCGGCATTGCATAGGAGTAGTTTGTTAGTGTTTTACTTTCTTTTTCCGCAACAATCAAAACCCCCTTCGTAAACACCGACCTTAGGACTTCAATCTCAAGTCCTCCTCAAAAATTAACTCCACCTTACTGTGTTCCTTGCGAGTTCGATACTTGGGAAAATTCGTCCATTTTATATTACTTGTGCGACCGGTACACTTGCCGTAGACCGCATCAGAGCACGTTGCTGACCAAACTGTTGAGCCCTCTGAAGCTTGCGGCACTCGAATTTGACGTGGCTTATGCACTGACAGTAATGACAGCGGACAGGCTGGCGACGAGGAGCACCCGACTGAGCAGTTGATGCCAATGAAGGATGAGGAACAGGCTGCACCGGTGCACTGTAACCCTGTGAAAGCAGCAAAGGAGAACTCACAAGGGAGGACTGCGGTGGAAACTCCGGAGCAGCAAGGACAGTATGAGGCAGAACAACAGAAGAGGCAGCAGTGTCCAAGAAGTGGAGACAAGTCTCTTCAGCGATTACCAAGTCCAGTGTATCGCTAAGAGGAGGAGGAGGATCCCGGTGCAAAAGCTGGGCACGAAAAGGCTCGAATGCCGCATGAGGAACTCATACATGCACTGAAAGTTGCGATCCCGGGAAGTAGCACATACTGGGGGCAACTAATGCAGGGAGAAGGAGCCATCTCATCGCACTGACGCCAGAGGTCAAGGAGCTCGGCAAAAAATGTCTGGACAGAACGATCACGCTGATAGCAAGTGTCAAGGGTCTGGAATAGAGAGTAGCGCAGAGCCTGACAGGAGGGAAAGTAGAGACGACGCAAGTGATCCCACATTGTCATGGTCGTAGGGAGCTGGTACACGGTCATACGAATGGGGAGCGCACAGGACTGGCAAATAACGACGATCGCACGGGAGTCGGCAGAGCTCCACTTGGCTATGTCGGAACCCTGGACGGAAGCGGCGGTGCTAATCGTGGAAGAATCGTCCCCAGAAAGGGGTGTTAATCGAGTCGGAGCAGGCTCAAAGCCGTCAATGTGGCCCCACAGATCTAGGTCACGTAGGATAACGCCAACAGTGGCGGACCATGCCTTGTAGTTTCGTCCATCAAGGATGGCATCCGCCTTCTAAAGAAAAGCGGAGGAGGCCATAGGGTAGGGCAGAAGGTAGCGTCACGGCGGCATGGAAACGACACAGAAGGCAGCAGCACAGCGGCATGGGATTGAACGGAGCGGCAGCACACAGCGGCACAGAAGACACGGGATTGAGCGGCAGTTAAGCGGCAGCAACAACACTGGAATCGGCTAGGGTTGCTGCAATTGGGGTTAAGCGGAAGCAGCCGATCGGAGCGGAGCGGCAGCAGCACAGCGGCTCGGAGCAGCGGCAAAGCGGCACGGCGGCAGAGCACGAGATTGAGCGGCAACATGGATCGATCGGCACGGGTTGAGCGGCAGCAGGCGGGATCGATCGGGGTTGAGCGGCAGCAGACGGGAAGGAGGAAGAAGAAGTCGGGAACAATCGAAACCAGGGCGAGATCAATCTGAACGTCGATCGGGTGCGGAAGGAGGAAGACAATGCCGGGATCGGAACCGGAATCGGCTAGGGTTGGGAACCTGGCTCTGATATCATGATAGGAGAAAAGGATGTAATTGTATTCACAATGGAGGTATATATAAGTACATATGAGGGTGTTCTCAGCACCTATGGTGAGCATAAGACAACTCTACTACACAGTAAGTACACGACACCTAACATTATTCACTCTTGCACAGGTTTTGATGACAACACCTTACTCTTGTGGCTTAACTTAGCACGAAAGAAGGATACTTAAAATTAAATGATGACTAGATATATGTGACATGATGACTGAAGACAAAGTGAAGCATACATAAAGTCGAGACCAAGTAATTGGGATAAGGTTAATGATGATCTTGTTATGGGCTTCGGGCGACGTGCCTATTTATAGTTATCTTTGATGTTATGCGCTTCGCGCCCACTTATCAAGTGAGATTTTTATTATGTCGTCTATTGTGTTTTAATAATTATAGTTATCAAGCCTTTAAGAATTGTTGGGACTGTCATGATTAGAAGTTAGGAGTGTTATTATGAGTCTCGTGTCTTGTAAGAATAATTAAAGGCGTCTGAGTTTGTATGAAGGACAAGCAAGAAACTATCTATTCGTCGTCACCTTAATGATATTATGGTAGCTCTCTCCTCCAAAGCACATCCCGCTTAAGAAGCCGCGGTTTCTACTCCACTACACCCTTCACCACCGTCATCCCCGCTTTCAGCCATCCTCTGTCGATGCTACCATTGCTAAGGGAGAAGCTCATAACAACTTGGTATCAAAGTCATTCTCGTCCTCATTCTGCTGCCACCAATAGCCCATTCTTCATCCTCCCATCTGCCCGAGCCAACAACATCCCACAGCCACTCATATTCATCACGCTCAGCACGCACCTGACATCTAGTCCACAGCAGTTGCATTTCCACCAAAAAAGGTCCAACATGCATAGGAAACTTCCGTTTCTGCCTGTGCACGCCATATGTGCCTGCATCTCCATCAACTATGACGAAACACACCAGAACTGCAATATCCATGCGTCGAGTTGTCGTTCCCTCACGATCAAATACAACACTCAAGCCTTTATCCCACTATAGTGGCGTCGGCTATATGGATCCTTTATCGCAATTGTGCCCTATCTTTTGTCATAATCTCACTAATGCCTAAGTACATCATATCTTTCCGTATAGTTTCATTCCAAGTCTTTATTGGTCCACCCCTCTCTCGCTTAACATGCCTAGTGACTAGACTCCCACAACGCCTAACAGGTGCCTCTAATGGTCTCCTTTGTACGTGTCCAAACCATCTTAGTCGAGCTTCTCTCATCTTCTCTGCAATTGGTTCTACTCCTGTCTTAAACCTGATACATTCATTCTTAATTTTATCCAGTCTCGTGTGTCCACACATCCACCAAAGCATTCTCATCTCCGCAACTCCCATTTTTTGCTCATGTACACAATTCACTGCCCAACACTCAGAACCATAGAGCATCGTTGGTCTAATTGCAGTACGGTAAAACTTTCCCTTGAGTTTTAATGGTACTTTACGATCACATAAGATCCCTGACGCACTTCTCCACTTCAACCAACCCGACTGGATTCTGTGTTACATCTCTATCAATACCTCAGTCTTTTTGAATTATCAATCCAAGATACTTAAAACATTCACTACGGGAAATATCTTGATCACCCAACTTAGGCTCTGTTTGGTTGGGTTGTTGCTGATGGAAAGTTGCTGATGAGAAGTTGCTGATGGAGAAAGTGATGATTCTGGAAAACAGAGTTTTGTTAAAAAACTGTTTGGATGAAATGGAGTTTTGAAAACAGAGTTTTGAATAAGTTGTTTTGATTCAAAACGGAGTTTTGAATTAAATTTTTTTTTTCCAAAAAAAAAATCAACAGGCTAAATAAACACATAACAAAAGAAATCCAGGTACACCCGCAATCTCGAGTTATGCTCTCGATTCATACAACTGATCCGCTATACTATCACGTAGCGCGATCATCTCCTCTACTCCACCTGCAGTGTCAGAGCAGGTTTCTAGTCGCCCTTGTGAGGCCACCCTATCATCTTGACCCTCCAGCTCGCACTCATTGAAATCTATATCGTTGCGGGATGGATGTCGGCGAATGAAATTATGTAAAGCCATCGTGGCCATCACAATATCTGCCTGCTTCGCAAAGCTATAGCTCGGCATGTCCCGCAGTATGGCCCATTTCTTCTTCCAAACGCCGAACGATCGTTCTATCACGCTCCTTAGCGATGAGTGAGCATGATTGAACATCTCTCGACGTCCCTCTGCTCGACGACTACCGCGTGCGAAGTCTGGCAAATGATACCTTGTATCTTGATATGGTTTCAAATACCCTCTCTGCAAAGGATATCCAGAATCGACCAAGTAATATTTTCCTGATAATGTGTTAAAAATTAATTAACCACTCAAATAAATTAAAGTAAGAAATAGATAAACATAATTGTTAACATTACCTCGAGGCGGATGAGGAAAATTATATTGAGGATCATTTAAGGCATAATTGAAAATGCGGCTATCGTGTGCAGATCTCTCCCAACCCGCCATGACGAAAGTGAAGCACATGTTGAAATCGCAAGCAACCATGACATTTTGAGTTGGATTGCCCCGTCTCCCAATATAAGGTACCTGTTGTCCAACTGCTATGCACGCGTCAACATGTGTCCCGTCTATAGCCCCAACGCAATCTTTAAAGAAAGGCATATAACGTCTGTCGTACATAATTTCTGGTGGAGTGCTCCCAAAAGACCTATATAATGGTTGGATAACTTCCTCCCCTAGCCGCAACAAAGCACGAATACCCTGAGAGAAAAATCGGCTAGCTGTCTCTGTTGAATGCCGAAAGCGCTCAATTGTTTTTCTCATCGATTCATTGTGCGACAATATGTATACGGTCAAGGCTAGCACTTCTCTGGAAGCTGTCCTTCTTGTTCCCTGGAGTCCACACCTTTCGTCCAGATAATGCAGTAGATCAAGAAATATTTCTTGACTCATCATGAAAGAGTCATGAAATCAATGTCCACACGCGAAGGGTGCCGCCGAATGAAATTATGTAAACACATTGTGGCGATCACAATAGCTACTTGTTTGTCAAAACGATAGCTTGGCATGTCCCTCAGTATGGCCCATTTCTCCTTCCAAACGAGTCATGAAATCTCTTGACTCATCATGAACGAGTCATGAAATCTAACCCGTGGTCCACGAATCAATTCTCCAAGCCATTTATCTCCTATTTGATTTGAAGTCATTCGTGGTACTGGAAGCCGTAATGAAGAGGTATATTCGGCTACCAAAGCTATTGTTGCTACCACATTCTGATGATGGGCAATCAGATAATTCCTTCTAATAATCTCCTGTTCTTCGACCGAATTTTCAGAGTCATCACTAGACATATTCTGTTTAACAAAAAAAATTACCAATAATTAATATCATGGTGCAACAATAACAGAGCACCAAAACTACACAATCCATACAGTTAACAATATAACAATATAACGTCCAATAACAATATAACATCCATACAGTTGATAGTATTCGCACAATAGTGTCCACAATAACAACACAATCATAACAGAAAGAACAACAAACTAAACAACCATAACATGATAACATAAAAGATATTTGAAACTAACACCACTACCCCCCTCGGAGGAAGCGGTTACGCAGCCACTTTAGGTTCATGCCATCCGGTAGGCACAAGAAAGTCTCCCTATGATTTTTGTTCATAAAGTACGTGATTGCAAAATCATAGAAGTCTTCATCTGACTGGACTTCCGAGTACGTGGCTAATTTGTCTATAGCCCGACGAATGCTAAACTCTGTCGAAGATCTTTTGATGGGCTCCTGGATGTACCGACTTATGGTTTTAGAAGACTCCGCCAAGTCTTCTAAAACGGAGCTAACA
The DNA here is from genome assembly GCA_039513925.1 of Platanthera zijinensis. Taxonomy (NCBI): domain Eukaryota; kingdom Viridiplantae; phylum Streptophyta; class Magnoliopsida; order Asparagales; family Orchidaceae; genus Platanthera; species Platanthera zijinensis. The sequence goes on along the minus strand of CM077079.1, from coordinate 205,033,179 downwards.
GCTTTGGTTTTCCCTTTCTTCCTTTTTTTGCTAACTTAAGATGTAGCTGTTGTATCACGCGGTTGAGGAACTTCGCCGGCCTCAACGCCTTCATGCTCAGCATCTGACAATCCTACTTCATCAACTGATTCTGGGACCTCATTCATTGTATTGGGGGTGCAAGCGTGATGTCCGGTGGCGACTACAGATAGGAACATCATGTTCATTTTCTACTCTAAATCTGGATGAATTCCTGTAAACCTGAATTTCTTCGCTGCTGGGATAATCTGGCATAAATCATTAAACATTATTAGAAGTCAAGGACTTTTATAAAAAAATAAATCATTAAACATTAATAAAAGAATACCTTCAATCTTTCATCCCACCATTCGTCTGAGGCATCTATAGTCTTCCTGGAAGCATTCCACCCCAATCCGGTTTCACCGCGTTTTAGATCCGTCCATAACTTCCACTCTTTCTTCAAATGATCCCATTTATTTTTAAGTTGAACCTTATCATATTTTTTTCCAGTCACTTCTTCAAATTTTGTCATAACATTTCTCCAACCTTCTTTATTAAAATGGGTGGTCGGTCGATTCCAAAGCTCGATCTCTTTGATACAAATGTCACAGAAATTCATGACGTCTGTATTGTCCCAAAATGCAGCCACCCCACCATCTTTAGTTTTGACCATCTTTAAAAAATAAAATATGTTAATTTTTTTAAAAAAGGAAGAAAAAAAACACAATATACTCACACACACATATACTCACACACACATATACTCACACATACTCACACACACAATATACTCACACACACATATACTCACACACAACAACTCACACCCACATAACCACTAAAAAAAAACACACATATACTCACACACACACATACACACACACATACACACACACATATATACACATATACACTCACACACACACATATACAACCACACACACTCATCATTCACAAATATATAATAACACACACACATATATATCTAACATACACACACACACAAACACAATAGCAGTCATTTCACTGTTAGCATTTGGAACAAGCTTTCCACAGATCTCATTAGCTACAATTGATGTCATCAGAAACATTGGTCAACTTAATGCTGGAGGTATAAAGTTATATAGCTTCTTCAAGCACTTCAAAAAAATTTAAATACTGTCATATATATCTTTTCTATATCTAGAACTTAACCATCTGAAATTACTTAGTAAAAATACCATTTGGAATTAGTCAACTCAAACAAAAATCTTGAGCCTCAATGTATGTGATATTTTTCATCATATCTCGTGAAATGCAGGTGAGGCTATGTAGGGAGAAGAGTACTGCTCATGTATATGCAATGAAGAAATTGAAAAAATCTGAGATGCTTAGAAGGGGACAGGTATGCTGATGTCTTTCGAATACTAAACTACTTTAAATGAAATAAGCTAGCCTTAGGATACGTTCTGTAGGTAGAGCATGTGAAAGCTGAAAGAAAAGACACATTAACGGAAGAAGAGGCAAGGTTCTATGTTGCAGAGACAGTATTGGCTATTGAATCTATACATAAGCACAATTACATCCATAGGTATCCAAACCATTGCTGAGCCGGATCATGGACTGGGTGTTAAATGAAAAAAAAACACGGTTACCTTGTACTTCTCCGATTGGGGAAGATGGATCGTCAGCGAGGTGCGGCGTGAGAAAGAGGCGCTGAGAAGATCGAATCGGGAGGAGAAACGCTCCTCCGAAAAGAATGGCTGCAGAGCGCTAGATCCAGGAGCCGATGCAGGGAGGTACAACTGGAGCCGATGCAGACCGCTAGATCGTCGCCGACGCTGGGAAGAACTCGGGAGGAGAAGAGGGTGAGCGGAGGAGAAGAGAAGAGGGTAGCCGGAGGAGACGAGAATCGGGAAGGAGGCCGGCGTCGCGCGAATCGGGAGAATCGGGAAGGAGGTCGGCGTCGCGCGAATCGGGAAGGAGGCCGGCGTCGCGGGGAAGAAACAGCGGATAGGGTTATCGCGTATGAGGCTGAACGCAAAATATAACAGTGGCCCAGGGTTATTAAGAAACAGCGAATAGGAAAAAAAGCAGTTCCTACATTCAGCCTAACCAAACGCTGATTATGGCAAAAACTGAGTTGCTTTTGCACCTCACCGCAGACTATAAGCCGAACCAAACGCTACCTTAATAACGACATCATCCGTCCTTCTTATACTGCTAAATTTAAGCTTCACACACTTTGTCTTTGTCTTGCTCAACCTAAAACCCTTCTTTTCTAAACTGTCTCGCCAAGATTCAATTTTTGCGTTTACACACTCGCGCGTCTCATCAACAAAAACGATATCATCTGCAAACAATAAACACCAAGGTATTGCTTGTTGGATATGTCCGGTAAGCTCATCTAAGATAAGGGTAAAGAGATAAGGGCTTAAAGCTGAACTTTGATGTAAGCCAACAGTGATAGAAAATTCCTGTGTTAATCCTCTAAATGTCCTCACCCTTGTCACTGAATTTGTATACATATCTTTGATTATATCAATATATGATACATTTACACCTTTCTTTTTCAAGACTCTCTATAAGATCTCTCTTGGAACTCTATCATAGGCCTTCTCAAGATTAATAAATAGCATATGCAAATCTAGTTTTCTTTCTCGGTAGTTGTCAATGAGTCTCCTCAAGAGATGTATAGCTTCCATGGTCGACCGCCCTGGTATGAATCAAAATTGATTCTCCGAGATGTTAGTCTCCCGTCTTACTCTTCTTTCTATTACTCGTTCCCATAATTTCATGGTATGACTCATCAATTTAATTACTCTGTAATTAACACAATTTTGTATATCTCCTTTAATCTTATACAAAGGTACCGAGATACTTTCTCTTCATTGGTCTGACATTTGCTTTGACTTCAGTATCTTATTGAAAAAACGTGTAAGCCATAAAATTCTTTCATTCCCTAGACATTTCCATACTTCGATGGGTATATCGTCTAGCACAACGGCCTTTTCATTTGTCATCTGTTTTAGAGCATCATTTACCTCTGATACTTGAATTTTACGATAAAACGTTATATTCCTATACTCCTCTGATTTACTTAACTCTTCCAAGTTCAACTCATTGTCTTTTGTTTCATTATAGAGTTGATAAAAGTATCTTTTCCATCGCTCTTTAATATCGAAATCATCCGTCAAAACTGTATCTATCTCATCTTTTATGTATTTTACTTGACTTAAATCTCTAGTCTTCATTTCTCTAGCTCGAGCAATTTTATATATGTCACGCTATCCATCTTTGGTATCTAGGCGCTTATAAAATTCTTCATAAGCTTGACTTCTTGCTTTACTTACTACATGTTTAGCTTCTTTTTTGGCGACTTTATACATGGCTAAGTTTTCGTCATTCCTACAAGCGTAGAGTGATTTATAGCTGGCTCGCTTTGCCATCACTTTGTCTTGCACTTCCTCTTTCCACCACCAAGATTCTTTATTTGGGGGCGCATGACTTTTTGATATTCCAAGAACGTTCTTTCCACTTACCCTTAACGTGAAGACATAACTTTTAATGGAACACTAGGATCAACATAAGGGTAAACTAGTTGTTTCATAACAGTTGCCTTGAAAGCAACCTGCTTTTCCATCTTCAAGTTCCACTACCGAATTTTTTGCAACATTTTTGTTCTTGTCCTAAATTTATTATATTTAATTTGTATATCTAACACTACCAATTTATGTTGTGTTGTCAAACTTTCTCCTAGTATGACTTTGCAATCCTAACAAATTATTTTATCCATTTTGCGAGTCATAAAATAATCAATTTGTGACTTATTTAGTCTGCTTTTAAACATAATTAAATGTTCTTCTCTATTTGTGAAAAACGTATTTGACACAATTAGATCACGTGCTACATAAAAGTCTAAAATGGTTCGTCATTATTCATTTCTTTCTCCATATCCAAATCCTCCATGAAGGGCTGTATAATCTACATTTTCCTTCCATATATGTCCATTTAAGTCTCCTCCTATGAAAATCTTCTCTCTTTGTGGGATTTCTCTTACTAGATCACGTGCACTGATCATCTAAGTCTTCCCTCACGATCAAATAGTCTCCAAAAAATAGCTCCATCCCGACATAGGAAATCTATGTTTCTACATCCACCGCCATCAACTGTGACGGAACAAGCCAAACCTCTATGTCTATGTGTCAAGTCGTCGTTCCCTTACGATCAAATCATCATCTACATCAGCTTCAGCATGGAGCCCCTCTGCACGATCGAGACCCAGTGTCGTCTCGTGAAACTACAGCTGCCAGTGTCGTCAAGTCGCGAGCTCCGCAATTCATCGTCGTTGATTATGTAAGGCTCGATCGCGGTGTCTTCCTCTTTGGGAAGCAAAGTAGACCTCTCTTTTTTGAGCCTCCCGCCTCTACAAGTATCGAGCTGTCAATATTGTCAACTCGAGCCTAGTGTTGGATCAGTAGGCGGCCCTAGAAGGGGGGGAGTAAGGGTTTTATGAAATTTATTTTTAAATAAACACATAGTTATAAGTTAAAGAACTTTACAAAATATTCCAATGAAAAAATTACTTTAACTTTTCAAGCAGAAAACTTCTAGAGAGATGATTAAAAAGAGAAGTTGAATCACAGTTACAACCGTCGACGACAAGTAGAACTTTACAGAAATAAAATCTTGATGAAGAAAAACAGAGAATAGAATGATTTTATTTCAAAAAGAATGATTGCAAAAACTTTGATTCCAATGATGGTTGGAAACGAGGTGTGATAAGTAAAGTTTGTTTTAAAGAAGATAGATTTGGTTTTATATAATCTTTTACGTATATAAGTCTATCTCTTTGTTTACTTACTTATATCCTGTGGATTAAGGCAAGAGTACCTATCGCAAAGGAGTATAGTATTTTGTAGAAAATATCAAGGTCGTATTTTTCCTGGGATCGGTGTTAATTATTCTACTTTTTAGAACTGACTATTATTTTATCGAAAGAACGGAGTTGGGTTTATGTTTAAAAACTAAAGATAGAAAAATATATATACGTGATTTTATTAAGAGAGGGACTTAGAGGGTAGTCCTCGATTTCAGAATAACTTTGAGAGAATATTAATTCAGCTATTAAAGAACAACTTTATTTCTTAATTATCTAACTTCACGAGAGGGTTCCTATGTTAGCATCACTGACTCGAAAGTACGACCGGGAAGGCTTGCGTTTAAACGGGTTAACGTAAACGTAGTGTCTCGTCACCTGGTATATGATCAATTAAGAAAACCCTAGTTAGAATAACTAGAAAGTAGAGTTGAAATAGTTGAAAATAGTATCCAGCCCAGAGCTCATCTTGACCAAGTGTTAAGGGTTCTTAGCCTCTTCTCAGGATGGGGGCGGTATAAAGTACAGAAAATAATATCTACCTATCTATCTCAATCCAGGATTTAAGCTTTCGCTTCACCTTTGTTGTTGAGATAGGGTAGTAAAATTTTGCAGCGCTTCCGCACTATCTGAATTCAGGACTTAGGCTTTCGCCTCGCCTTTCATTCGGAATAGTATGAAAGAATAGGGTTTTGAAAATAGATTTGAAAACAGTTTTACACTATCTTAATCCAGGACATAAGCAGAGCTTCGCCTTTCATTCGGGATAGTATAAAGAAAATAAAGTAAAAGAAAGCAGTAAAGTACTCAGAATTGAAATTGAAAGAGCCTATTTTATAAAGTCCGAAAATATTACAACTTTCTAAAAAGCTGAAAATAAAGCTGAAAAATTACAACTTACAGAACTTTAGAATACTTGAAAGCTACTACCAGTTCCTTGTCAGAGAGCTGGGGAGTCCTAACAGTTCTTAAGGAATCTGCTGGAGTTCAATTGAATTTACAAATCCCTGCCGGCCTATTTATAGAAAAAAATTTCAGGTGACACGCCCCCTGACACGGGCGTGTCGGGTAGGGCGTGACAGGGTCACGGGCGTGACATACAGGCTGTCGGGACAGGTGGCAAGCCAGCTGGAGATTTGGATAGACTTGAACTGGTCACGGGCGTGTCGAAATAGGTCACGGGCGTGTCATGCATGTCATTTCAACAGGCGGCACGGGGCGTGGCGACAACGCGGCAGCTTGCTGGACTTCTGGATAGAACTTGGTTAGGTCACGGGCGTGTCGCCTTTGGCACGGGCGTGTTCAGCAGGCGTGACCAACGATTTCCTGAGTTTGAGCTGTCCAGCAAAATAGCAGAAAACGGGATTAAAAAGAGCTGTCATGCCCTAGGTCACGGGCGTGACCTAGGGGCGTGACCTAAGAAAAAAATACAAAATTTCAGAAAAAACTTAGAATTTAATTTTAAAACAGAAAAATACAATATAATAAAAATAGTTAGTTTTATATAATAAAAACTAAGGTTTTTATTTATAAATATGTATATTTAATATGAAATAAAATTGTATATTTTTATACTCATCAATACCCCCATACTTAGATTTTGCTATTCCAGAGCAATAATAGAGTTGAGTATATTTACAAGGTTAATAAATTTTCTATTTACTATCAATTTAATTCTTCAAGATAAAACAGGTATAAACATCCGGTGAATAAAGATTTTGAATGTTATCGTACATATCATTGATATCAGAGTTAGAATTTATAGCCATAAAAGTTTTTGAAAACAAATAGTAAGCATATATTAAAATCAGATATAACAAGGATAGATTGGCTTTATGATTACTATATCTTTATACGAGATATATTGGAAATATACATTCTATTATTTATGCTCTCTCAAAATTTTAAACAAAAATAGAATATCAACTGGCGTGATAGAATATCAACTTTGGAAGGGTGGAATTTTACCTATACAATAGGTTTTTGTAGAAGTGATAGATTTTTGTATTCTATCATCTTTTTATCTAAGTTATGCGTTGTTATAACTACTAAGGAATGTAATTCCAAAGTGGCAAAAAAATTACAAAGCATACTTGAGTTTTTAATTGAATCCAATGTATATTTAGAGGAGCACATACTCCTTTCCATATAATCTTTTCATATTTATTGGATGCCTATGTGTACGGAATGAAATCTTATTCCCATTGACATAAGATCTTTTCTTTTACTAGGAGCACATACTCCTAGATACTTGCTTGCGTAAGAAAACATGCCAAGTAAAAAATAAATAAATATTCAAGAGTTGGATAAAAATTTTTGAGAGCAACTATAATAGTTTGTATTTCTTATATTTCGTTAAGAATGGAGTAAGGATAATTACAGTCTAAAATTGTTTGGTGAACATAATATATTTGCTTCTATTGTATATATATGTATTTCTTTTGATATTGAAAGCAGGCTTGCTAAAATAATAACTCTGATTGTAATGAAATTTACAAGATAAGATTTTACAAATTTATTCCGGATATTTATATCTATCTAGTTCTGAGAAGGAGTAGTAAAATTGAAAATTGAATAATTTGCATTTTTGATCAACTCAGATTTTTGGAATATATTTACATAGTATGGTTTTGAAAATTTTGAATTGTTTTGGTGAGTACTAAAATAAACAATACTTTTATTGAAAACATATAAGAAATATCATAAAAGTGAAAATAACTTGCAGCTAAAAAGCACCCCCATACTTATGTTAGGCATATGCATGAAGTGAAAAATATGTACAGAATATACAAAAGCATAAAAGATGGAAATATACAAAGGAATTTATATTTCGAGGTTATGGAGTAGTGTTAGGGTTTCAGGTTCTTTTTGAAAAGGGTCCCCAGTAAAATATAGTTTTAAACGGTGCCCATTTACTTTGAAAGTTCCTAGTTCAGGGTGAGAAATAAGAACGGTCCCATATGGCCAGGTTTGTTTAACAGTATAGGGTCCGGTCCATCGGGATTTTAATTTTCCTGGAAATAATTTAAGGCGTGAGTTATATAGTAGGACAAGATCACCTGGTGAAAAAGATTTTGGAAATTTGATTTTCCTATCATGATAAAACTTAGATCGCTCTTTATAAAATTTATTATTTTCATAGGCGTTTGCACGCCATTCCTCAAGTTCATTGAGTTGAAATTTACGTTGTTCGGCGGCTAAGTTTGTATCTAAGTTAAGAAATTTGAGCGCCCAGTATGCGCGATGTTCTAATTCTACTGGTAGGTGACATGCTTTTCCATATACTAAACGATAAGGTGTACAACCGATCGCAGTTTTGAATGCTGTACGGTAGGCCCAAAGTGCATCATCTAATTTGAGGGACCAATCTTTTCGATTGGTATCTACAGTTTTTTCTAATATGCGCTTTAGTTCTCTATTGACTACCTCCACTTGGCCGCTTGTTTGGGGGTGATAAGCGGTAGCGAGTTTATGAGTAACTCCATATTTGGCTAACACTTTAGCCATCTGGGTGTTACAAAAATGAGTACCTCGGTCGCTAACTATTGCCCTAGGCGTGCCAAAACGTGAAAATAAGGTTTTCAGAAATTTAACGACGACTCTCGAGTCAGCGGTGGGTAAAGCTTGCGCTTCAGCCCAACGTGAAACGTAATCGACCGCTACTAAAATATAACGATTTTTAAAAGAAGGAGGTAAAGGGCCTACAAAATCTATGCCCCACAGATCAAAAATTTCACATTCTAAGTAAAAGTTTTGGGGCATTTCGTCCCGACGGGAAATGTTACCTGACCGTTGGCAGCGGTTGCAAACGCTTACCAATTTTTGAGCGTCCTTGAATAAAGTAGGCCAAAAGAAACCTGCTTCAAGGGCTTTACGTGCAGTCCGGTTGGATTGATAATGTCCGCCGGTTGGTCCTTCGTGGCAGTGCCGTAGTATTTTCAGTCCTTCCTCGTTCGAAATACATCTTCGAATTACTTGGTCGGCACAGACTCGGAATAAATACGGGTCTTCCCAAAAGTAGTTTTTCAAGTCAGAAAAGAATTTCTTCTTTTCTTGAAATGAAAAAGCTTTTGGAAGGACTCGGGCTACTAAATAGTTAGCCAAGTCTGCAAACCAAGGAGTAGAAGAGTTGGTTACCTTTTCGAGTGCGAGGAGACTTTCTTCAGGGAATTTATCTTCGATGTCGGCTTCCACGAGTGTATCTGTTGCAGCATTCTCTAGTCGCGAAAGATGATCGGCTGCCAAATTCTCTGCGCCTTTCTTATCTCGGATCTCTAAATCAAATTCTTGTAATAAGAGAATCCAACGTAATAAACGGGGTTTTGCATCTGCCTTAGTTAGTAAATATTTTAAAGCAGAATGATCCGTAAAAACTATAACTTTCGATAGTGTAATATAAGATCTAAACTTATCAAATGCAAATACAATCGCCAGTAGTTCCTTTTCCGTGGTCGTGTAATTGGTTTGTGTAGATGTGAGAGTTTTACTTGCATAATAGATAGGATGAAAATATTTGTCTACTCGTTGTCCTAAGACAGCTCCTACCGCATAATCACTCGCATCACACATGATCTCAAAAGGAAAGGACCAGTCTGGGGCTACTAAAACAGGAGAGTTGATAAGTTTGTCTTTAATAATATTGAATGCTACTAAGCATTCACTATCGAATATAAATGGGGCTTCTTTTTCTAATAAATGAGTTAACGGTTTTGTTATTTTAGAGAAATTTTGAATGAACCGTCTATAGAAACCTGCATGGCCTAAGAAACTTCGAATAGATTTTACATTTGTTGGAGGAGGAAGTTTTTCAATTATTTCTATTTTGGCCTTATCTACCTCGATTCCCTGGGAAGAAATTTTATGACCGAGAACTAAACCTTCGCGGAGCATAAAATGGCATTTCTCCCAGTTCAACACTAAATTCGTGTCTTCACAGCGTTGAAGAACACGAGCGAGGTTATTTAAACACGTATGGAATGAGTCTCCAAATACGGAGAAGTCATCCATAAATACTTCCATAACGTCCTCTACTAACTTGCCAAAAATAGCTAGCATACATCTTTGAAATGTAGCTGGCGCATTACAAAGTCCAAATGGCATTCGCCTATAGGCGAAAGTACCAAAGGGGCAAGTGAACGTAGTTTTCTCTTGATCTTCAGGGGCTATAGGAATTTGTAAATACCCTGAATAACCATCAAGAAAACAATAATATGAGTGACCCGAGAGTCGCTCTAATATTTGATCTATAAATGGTAGTGGAAAGTGATCTTTACGGGTGGCATCATTTAATTTTCGATAATCGATGCACATCCTCCAACCCGTAACAGTACGTGTTGGAATTAGTTCATTATTAGCGTTTGGCACTACCGTTATACCGCCCTTCTTAGGGACGACTTGTACGGGACTAACCCATGTGCTATCTGAGATTGGATAGATAATTCCTGCGTCTAATAATTTCATTACTTCAGCTTTTACGACATCCTTCATATTAGGATTTAAACGTCGTTGGGGCTGGATAGATTTACGAGGGTTATCTTCCAAAAATATTTTATGCGTACAAAAAGATGGGTTGAGTCCTTGGATATCAGAAATTTGCCATGCTAATGCACGGCGATGTTGTTTTAACACTTCTATTAATTCAGACGTTTTCTTATCATTTAATTCGGCAGAAATGATAACAGGGAGTTTAGATTCGGCTTCAAGGAAAACGTATTTTAAATGTGCAGGAAGTGTTTTCAGCTCGAGGGTTGGTGGTTTTTCATATGAAGTTGGAGTTTTTAAAGTTGTAGAAGTTAAAGATATAAAAGGTTCTAAAGGGTCATCGGTAGGCATTTCATTTGAAATGGGTAAGTCTGCCAAGTCCGATTCTTCTACAGTTATTGAAAATAAATCAGAATAGGGAAAACCATTTTCCTCAAAAGAGGCTTCCGCAAGATAGCAGGAATCGTCATTTATTAAAGAGTTTTTCATAGAGGGATCTATATCGATAGTAACTTCGTCATCTCCTACTCGTAAGAGAAGTCTACCGTTACTTACGTCTATTATCGCGCGAGAGGTTGCGAGAAAAGGACGACCGAGAATTATGGGAACATCGGCGTCTTCCTCTATGTCAAGAATAACAAAGTCTACCGGGAAGATAAACTTGTCTATTTTGACCAGAACATCCTCTACTATCCCTACTGGATATTTAATAGAACGATCTGCTAATTGGATGCTCATTTTAGTTGGGCTGGGGTTACCTAATCCTAGTTTTAGAAAGAGCGAGTAGGGCATTAAATTTATGCTAGCACCTAAATCTGCTAACGCATCTTTTATTAATAGATTACCGAAAAGACACGGGATAGAAAATCGTCCCGGATCGTTTAATTTTGGGGGTAATTTATGTAATAAAACGGCTGAACATTCGGCGTTAAGAAAAACTCTCGAAATATCTTCGAGTTTCTTTTTATTTGAAAATAACGCTTTTAAATATTTTGCGTATTTAGGCATTTGTGCAATTGTCTCGCAGAAAGGTATATTGATTTGAATTTGTTTTAGCATTTTTAGAAAATTTTTATATTGTTCATCTTCTCGCTCATCTTTTAATTTAGATGGATAAGGTAAAACAACATGTGTGGAAGAAATTCGCGGGGGTTGAGGAGGCAGAGTCGTAACGGGAAGTGGTGTAGGAAGGCTAACCTTAGCTTCTTTTTCTACCCTAACGGGTGGTGGTAGCTCCCTGCCACTTCGTAGTTGGACGGCTTGTCAACTTGGGTTACTGGAATGGCCAGCATCCCGCGGATTTGGTTCCGTATTTCCTGGCAAATTACCAGGTTGGCGTTCCGATAGCATTTTTGATATTTGTCCAATTTGTGTTTCTAAGTTTTAATTGATCCGGTCAGGTTCCGGATATTGGACTCATTAATACTGACATATTTCGTGAATATGTCTTCTATCGGGGTTAGCCTAAATTGGTTTGGTGGTGGTGGTGTTGTTTGTGGTTGTGGGGGTTGCGGTGCAAATCCAATTGGATTTGCAGTCGGTGGGCGTTGAGCATTATTGGGGTTGCTCCACGAAAAATTAGGATGGTTCCTATATCCTGGATTATAAGAATTATTATTTAAGTTCATATTAGGATTATAGGAAGGTCTATAAGAGTTCCCCATATAATCGATTTCTTCAATTATATTATTATTCGGATTCCAAGTAGTGGCGGAGGAAGCAGATATTCCAGCCAATTGTTTAGTTAAATTTTCTACTTGGAGTGCTAAAGTAGAAGAAGTGTCGAGCTCATATATCCCAGCTTGTTTAGGGAGTGACCTTGGCACGTTCCACTGGTACGCGTTCATGGTCATTTCCTCAAAGAGGGTTTGAGCGGCCTCGGGGGTTTTGTTATTGAGCGTGCCCCCAGCGGCAGCATCAATGGCTTGTCTGGTTTGAATATTCAAACCATTATAAAATATTTGTACCTGGAGCCAAGTTGGCAGTGCGTGATGTGGACACCGACGTAAATATTCCTTAAAACGTTCCCAAGTCTCATAAAGAGACTCAGACTCGCCTTGCACAAAGGAAGAAATATCCGCACGCAGACGTGCGGTTTTTGCAGGTGGAAAATACTTTGTTAGGAATTTTTCGGTCATTTCAGCCCAAGTGGTAATAGATCCTCTGGGGAGAGAACCTAGCCACTGCTTGGCTTTCGTTCGTAGCGAAAAAGGAAATAAGCGAAGACGGATTGCATCATCAGTGACGCCATTTATCTTAAATGTGTCGCAGATTTCTAAGAAATTTGACAAGTGCGTATTTGGATCTTCATCGGGCAATCCATCGAATTGAACGGAATTTTGAATCATTTGGATTATACTCGATTTAATCTCGAAGTTATTATTAGCAATTGGTGGACGAACGATACTAGACCCGGTGTCATCTAAATTAGGTCGTGCATAATAAGACATGGTCCTTTGGGGGACCACCTCTGGCATTTGTTGTTGCTCTGCTGCCATTTCTTGAACGTGTGCGGTGCCTACGGACTCTTCCAGATTTAATACGAGCTCTTGATTCAGAGATCGGAGGCGCCTGCGAAAGGTGCGTTCGATTTCAGGATCAAGTCCAAGAGTTAAATCAGATGGAGTTCCACGGGTCATACACTAAAAAAGACTTTTGTAAAAAAAATTAAAATAAACTAAGTAAAAAAAAAAAAAACTAAGTTAAAAAAATTACAAATACAAACACACAAAAAGACGTACAACGGAAAATAACTAAAAACAGGTTTTTTTATATAAAACAAGTTTTTTATAAAAGCAGTTTTATAATAAAAGCAGGTTTTTTTATTATAAACTATTTTTTTATTTTTTTCAAGTTTTATATAAAATACGTTAAATTAGTAGGTTAGGTTTTTCTGTTAGAATTTGTTAGTGCTTAATAAACTTGTTAATAAAAAATTAGGTTTTATAAAAACAAAGTTTTAAATTCAGGGAATTTTATTTTTGTTTTATTTTTATAAAAACTAAGGTTTTTAAATAACAAGAAAAAGAAAAGATAAAATTAATAGCGTTCTTTTATTTTCAAATATTAACACAAATAAACTAATCCCCGGCAACGGCGCCAAAAAGCTTGATAAGTAAAGTTTGTTTTAAAGAAGATAGATTTGGTTTTATATAATCTTTTACGTATATAAGTCTATCTCTTTGTTTACTTACTTATATCCTGTGGATTAAGGCAAGAGTACCTATCGCAAAGGAGTATAGTATTTTGTAGAAAATATCAAGGTCGTATTTTTCCTGGGATCGGTGTTAATTATTCTACTTTTTAGAACTGACTATTATTTTATCGAAAGAACGGAGTTGGGTTTATGTTTAAAAACTAAAGATAGAAAAATATATATACGTGATTTTATTAAGAGAGGGACTTAGAGGGTAGTCCTCGATTTCAGAATAACTTTGAGAGAATATTAATTCAGCTATTAAAGAACAACTTTATTTCTTAATTATCTAACTTCACGAGAGGGTTCCTATGTTAGCATCACTGACTCGAAAGTACGACCGGGAAGGCTTGCGTTTAAACGGGTTAACGTAAACGTAGTGTCTCGTCACCTGGTATATGATCAATTAAGAAAACCCTAGTTAGAATAACTAGAAAGTAGAGTTGAAATAGTTGAAAATAGTATCCAGCCCAGAGCTCATCTTGACCAAGTGCTAAGGGTTCTTAGCCTCTTCTCAGGATGGGGGCGGTATAAAGTACAGAAAATAATATCTACCTATCTATCTCAATCCAGGATTTAAGCTTTCGCTTCACCTTTGTTGTTGAGATAGGGTAGTAAAATTTTGCAGCGCTTCCGCACTATCTGAATTCAGGACTTAGGCTTTCGCCTCGCCTTTCATTCGGAATAGTATGAAAGAATAGGGTTTTGAAAATAGATTTGAAAGCAGTTTTACACTATCTTAATCCAGGACATAAGCAGAGCTTCGCCTTTCATTCGGGATAGTATAAAGAAAATAAAGTAAAAGAAAGCAGTAAAGTACTCAGAATTGAAATTGAAAGAGCCTATTTTATAAAGTCCGAAAATATTACAACTTTCTAAAAAGCTGAAAATAAAGCTGAAAAATTACAACTTACAGAACTTTAGAATACTTGAAAGCTACTACCAGTTCCTTGTCAGAGAGCTGGGGAGTCCTAACAGTTCTTAAGGAATCTGCTGGAGTTCAATTGAATTTACAAATCCCTGCCGGCCTATTTATAGAAAAAATTTTCAGGTGACACGCCCCCTGACACGGGCGTGTCGGGTAGGGCGTGACAGGGTCACGGGCGTGACATACAGGCTGTCGGGACAGGTGGCAAGCCAGCTGGAGATTTGGATAGACTTGAACTGGTCACGGGCGTGTCGAAATAGGTCACGGGCGTGTCATGCATGTCATTTCAACAGGCGGCACGGGGCGTGGCGACAACGCGGCAGCTTGCTGGACTTCTGGATAGAACTTGGTTAGGTCACGGGCGTGTCGCCTTTGGCACGGGCGTGTTCAGCAGGCGTGACCAACGATTTCCTGAGTTTGAGCTGTCCAGCAAAATAGCAGAAAACGGGATTAAAAAGAGCTGTCACGCCCTAGGTCACGGGCGTGACCTAGGGGCGTGACCTAAGAAAAAAATACAAAATTTCAGAAAAAACTTAGAATTTAATTTTAAAACAGAAAAATACAATATAATAAAAATAGTTAGTTTTATATAATAAAAACTAAGGTTTTTATTTATAAATATGTATATTTAATATGAAATAAAATTGTATATTTTTATACTCATCAAGGTGAACGGAAAAAATCCTTTTGGTTTACTATACCGACCCTTCTCCCAAGGACCGGTAGGATCTAGCCTATCTCTCCCCAGATAAGACCTCGAGCCAACCCCCAGATATAACCCTAGACCAAGTTGCCAACACCCGTGACAAATTCCCTCTAAGTCTTGTAAGACCTAGTCGCCAACAACCGTGGCGAAATCCACTACCATTAAAAGATAATCAAAAGAGAAATACAAGAATAATTAACTCTGAAATAAAAACTCTCTATGTCGAATAACTTGAAGAAGTGGTTGAAGGCATGCCAAAGAAATCGTCGAAGCCAATTCGTGTGTCCTTCGCAAAGTATGTTCTTTTTGAATCCACCTTATAGTTCTTGACCTTCACGGGCGGAGTTGGGAGTGCTCCGTACTTAAGGGAAGAGGGATCTCACAAAAGGTTGGAATTCTGGCTCAAGTTTGCGCACGTGAGAAGGGAGAGAACCACTCTTTAAATAGGCTCTGGAATCTACCGCTGGCGGTAGAGCTATCACCCCGCGAGCCTCACATGGTAGGCAGGAGTCACACAGATCACTACAGAAATGGTCACCGGGCTTCTCCAATTTAGGCATCCAATCTTACCGCACCGCAGCAAGGGCTAGCGTGCCGTGTTAACGATATATGCCATGCATCGTCAGATTTCCTTCTCCATTTTCTCCTCAATCAGTTGCGGATTGGCGGGCATTCCATAAGTTATCGAGGGGTGGTATGGTTACTGCGCCGCGGTAAGGACTTGCAAAGTATGGCCTCCGTGCCAACACTCCCTTCTTGCCGACATTCCATTCTCATCGACATTAGCTTCTCGTCGACATTAGCTACCGCTAGCGCTAGATGTTACCGACGAGTGCTAGCTCTTCTCGTCGACATGTATAATGTTAACTCTTCTCGTCGATATGAGCTTCTTGTCGACATTAGCTACCGCCAGCAATAGACGTTATCGCTGAGCGCTAGGTCTTCTCGTCGACATGTGTAGCATTAACTCTTCTCGTCAGCATGTTATCTCTTCATTCCGACAAGCTATTTCTTCTCATCGACAAGCTACCACAAACGGTAAGTGCCATCGTTGAGCTCTGGCTTTCTTTTCAGAGTGTTGTCTTCATTTTTTACCGTAAACATAGGGATATCGTACTTGTTCTTCCTTCAAACTATAAACACACAACAAACATGAACAAATACACAATGAGATTTGTTATTCTCAAATCAAAAAATGCGGAACGCATGTTCCAACACCCAGCACCTAACACATTAAATTTTGATTAAATAGTCACTTGATTAATTTATATGTTGAATTATGGGGGAGGGGGGTCATTTGATCAAATGAGTACACTAAGGAACATGATGCAGATGTTCCTGACATCCACGTCTTCAAGAAGCCGATGTATATCGCAGGGAAGACATTATCACTCTCTCCAATAAGCTCAATCATCTTACAACTGTCATTATTCTAATTGATGGCTAAGCTAGCAGCAACAAAACGCCACCACCACTTATATACATTGATCCACCGACTCTTGTTGAAATTTCAGCTAGGCTGGTAGTCCTTTAACAACCGACGCTTAGTGTTGTGCTCATTCAGACGGATTCACCACTCTCATACATTGACTGCTTATGAGCAAATTTCATATAGTATTTTAGACTTTATTTTAGTATTATTTTCCTATCTTATCGCTCATCATTATGTCATTCTCATACAAAAATCATTAAGAATTGAATTGTGAGTCAAATGAGCGTAGTTTGACAAATTATAGCATTGTTTTGCATTTCATGCTATAGGAGGTCTTCCTCCTCTCTTTTTCAATTTTTTGATATTATAATATGATTTTTGGACTGTGTGGGTGTTCTTCCGGGGTGTTGGATGTGTTTTCCTGCATGTACCAGTGTGTGTGGAATTTTCCCCGAGCATCTTGTCTCTGTTTCTTGGAGGAGGCCAGTAATCGTGCGTTCTTATTCTCGCACGATCACTGGCCCCCTCTGCGCACGACCACTGGTCGTGCGCGGTCATTTTCACACCATGTCGAGTGTCGAGAGAGGCCACTCCTCGTGTGGATTTCTTCGCGCCCGATCACCGCCCCCCCCCCCCCCTCTCTGAGCACGTCCATTGGTCATGCACGACAAAATGGAAAAAATGATCCGAGAAACGCACGAGGATTTATTGCACGACCACTGTTTGTACAAGGGAAAAACTTTTCCCACCCAAATGCCAATTTTTTTCGCTAGTGCAGGTTCCTTCTAGCATGAGTAAGGGCTTTTCCTTCTCGCACGACCACCGGAAGTGCGCCTACTAATGCGATCGGCTAATTTCTGTTGCGTCTATAAATACTTTGTTAAGTCTTCTTCCGATAGGTCACGTTTTTATCGTTCCACTCAGTTGTTTTCGCCATTTCTAGGTCTCCAAGGGCTAGGGATCATCCCCTAGGCTCTCCCCACAATCCGGAAGCTTAAGAAAGAAGAGGAAGGAGTCCTCAACTCGCCGCAAGCTCGGGATTTGAAGAAGACGTGGATGGTGAAAACCCTTGAGAAGATGTGTCCATTGGAAGCTTGTGACAAAGGTTCCTCTAACCCGAACTGTAGCTGATGAGTGAGGCATTCACGGAGTCGGTAGTCGATGAGCTTGTGACAGTGGTTCCTCTACCCCGAACGGTTACTGACGGGTTGCGTCGAGTGCGTATCGACGTGCGTCGAGTGTGTATCGACGGGTTGCATTGAGTGCGTATCGACGCGCGTCGAGTGCGTATCGACGCGCGTCGAGTGCGTAACGACGCGGGTCGAGTGCGTAACGACGCGCGTCGAGTGCGTAACGACGCGCGTCGAGTGCGTAACGACGCGCGTCGAGTGCGTATCGACGCGCGTCGAGTGCGTATCGACGCGCGTCGAGTGCGTATCGACACAGCCAAGGTCGATGTGTTTGCGGCCTTTAATCGGCGCTACGTCGAGTAGATATCGACGTTACGTCGACTTCTATTCGATGCAAGTGCGTCGACTGCCTGTCGACGCAAGTGCGTCGACTGCCTGTCGACGCAAGTGCGTCGACTGCCTGTCGACGCAAGTGCGTCGACTTCCTGTCGACGCAACTAACGCAAGTTGCGTCGAGTGGAGTCGACTGCATATCGACGTTGCGTCAAGTTCTTGTAGATCACAAGTCAACGCATATCGAGGTAAGTCGAGTTTTGGAGGACTTCTAAGAGGGCTTCTGTCTTGTTTGATATCCATGGATATAAATAGACTAGGAAAAGGGTTTTCCTGTGTGTGAATAACGGAAGTATGTGCTTTTGAAGCCGTCACTTGCTCTAGATCCCGTCGTGACTTCTTCCTGCCGCCGCCTCTCCTGGAAAAAAATCTAGCAATTCGTGGAGATGCAGAGAGCAGTCCGTCTCCGACCCAGTTCTTATAGGACAAGTCCTTGGGGTTCTCCACCGCTCGTGTGGATACCTGTAAAGTCGCAGATATACTACTGTGTGGACTCAGCTGCTTACTTTCTAGACTGGATCATTGGAGTATTTTGGTTGAGTAAAGACTCAATCCCTCCCATGTATAATGTCTTGTTATATACATTCTATTACTTGATTCATGGAGATCACAAGATCTTTTACTGTTGTGGGTTGTTCTTGTATGTTTATTCTGCTGCGCACATGTGATGCACTGTTCCACCTCTTGTATAGAAAACCCAACACTTTTATTCTTATTGTTGATTGTCTAGATGTTCAACATGAGCCTAAGGAGCCCGAAGCTGCACCGAGTTGCACTAAGGAGGATATTTTCCTTAGTGATGAGGTCCCTACCTCATCACTAGATGAGAAAGTCAAACTTATCATCGAAATTCCTTGCAGCTCATCTTTTTCCTGCAATGATTTTATTGTGACTGGCAATGATCTTTCTGTGAAACCTGATGGGAGTGAGACTGTCACGGCCCGTCTCGACAACAGTCAGAGTGCGCTTCGGACGGGTATGGGCGGAAAGAAAATTATATCTACTAAGACGGATGCAGAGATACTGGTTATAAGTTAAAAATAGTTACTTTTAAGTAAAAATAGTTAGATTTTTTTATGCGGAAGCTTTTAGAATTTAAAACAGTGAGAATTTTTAAATGCACATGTAATTTGTAAAAATCATATTTTTCAGTGCACTGCTACAGATTTCATGCAATTATTATTCAAAAGAGCGTGCGCATGCATTAATATCAAATTCTAGTACATAAAATATTTAAATAGCCTAACAGTTGTCCATGATATCAGAGAAAATATCTGATTGCAATTATTACATAAAATAAATATTTGATAATAAATAAAACGTAAACAAAAACCTGGAACCTTAAGCAGATCGGGCTCGAAGGCCTGGCGGCGCTGTCACAAACGCTAATGCAATTCCAAAACAAGAAGGAAAATCCTCAGAACATTGAAATAAGCAGAGTGAACAAAGTAAAGTACAGAACAGTAATAAAAGCAGAAATGTATGAGTATACCAATTTTTATAAATCAGAGCTACTAACTCAGACAGGTAGAATAGTAAAACAAAAATAACTGAATTAAACTTACTTCGGAGCATAATACATAATAGAACAAGTAATATCATAAGCTGCAATCAATGAAGTGTGTAGGTGTTTCTTGTGGGTGCGCATGGTTCACACTCAGTCCGGATACAAGTCTTATTAGAAAACTTCATGCTTGTCATGACCCTCGTCACGGCCCAGGCCCGGCTCAAAAAGGCTTAGTGGATCCCAACTAGTACCGTGAAGGCTGCAACCCAAGTGACCCCAACACGTTTCAATGTTTGTTTATGATATTATGAGTTACATGATTCACACTGTAGTGATTGTAACAGAAACGAAAACACTTAAAGTGAAAGATCAAATCAAGAATAGGTTTTACTCAGACAGACATATGAAACCAGATTCGACGACATAGAAGGAACAAAACAGTGAGTTTTGAGCCTCGCGGATTCGAGAGGTTAAGGTCATAATAACAAGAAGACTTTTCAAACAAATCGCAGAAATAAGTTTGATATGAATCGATTTTGAGACATCAAGTACGCATCTAGATTAAATTATTTTAAGACACAATTATCTCCCAAATGGATATGTATAAGATTCAAACATTTTATATCAAAACACAATTCATTTATTTGTCAGCAAGAAACCTTAACATTTATCATTATAATAATTAATTCACATGCCCACAAGAACTATAAGTATTTCAACCATCCATTAAATGAGATACAATTCATATAAGTGTGAATCCAATTAATACAATTCATATAATTCTTATTAATTATCATTATGATATTTGTTAATCATGCCCAAAAATCCAACATACTTCGAATTATACATCAAACGAGAAATCCATTCATCTAAGTGAATATTCAAATAAAATTATATGCGATCACAATCTCATGACATTTCAAATATATTAACCATAAAATATTAACTTGCCGGATTAGATATTCGATATTTCAATTCATTTGACAACACAAATAATCAAGGGTGAATTCGTATAATCATAAGAACAGACTAAGTAATTGAAGTTCAATGATTGCAAGAGAGAGAGATCTCTACTTGCCTTAAGCTGAAACTGGCGGTGACGGCTGAGCGGCACAAGCGAAATCAGAAATCCTGTTTTAAATCTGTACAAGAACGATGGAAATAATATAGCAAAATATCACTACCCTAACACAGGAAATTTATTTATCGCAAGACTCAAACAAGAGAGGGGTTAAGAAATTTACCTCCCTCATGAGTGAGGGGAGAAGAGATTCCACGCGGAGACGGAGACTTGGCGCCGCTTAGGCTTGGGGAAACCCTAATTCAGAAAGGGTTTCTGAGAGATTCCATCACTCGAGTCGAGGAGAGGCACTGGAAATCATGAATACCACGCGATTAGACGATTACAAGAGGGACAAAGATTATAAATAGCAAAAAGGGGGCAAAAATATGAAACACAACAAACAAATAATTTGGGGCGTACAAACCACCAAATAAAATCAATAAAAATCCAAATATAGGGGAAAAGAGGAGGTTCTTACCCAAAGAGACCGAGATCGGACTCAAAAATCCAAGGAGAGGCGGATCCAAGCAAACCCTAGACGATCCTCTTGAAATCTACCGCCAAAAGACGCGGAAGAGGGGCCAATAGGGCTTCTGGAGGAGAAGGTCGCTGCCTACACTTGGAGGAGAAGGAGAAAGAGGCTCTACTACCGGCTCCAGGAAGAGGGACTGCCGACCAAAGCAAGGGGGGAATTGTTGTCATCGACCTGAGGGATAAGAAGCAGAGGCTGACGACTCTTGGAGGAAGAGGTACCGTCGGCTCTTGGAGGGGAAGCAGGAGACGGCGGCCACGCCATGAGAAGCAAGCGCCGGCGGCGAACAGGAGGAGGTAAATTGTGGCTTGCAGGGGCAACAAAATTGAGAGATGCATAGCGCGAGGGAGACGAGAGCCGGAGTCGAGCGCGGGATCAGCGGCGGAGTCGAGCGGGATCGGGAGAAATAACCTAGGCCGACAGATCTTGCGGGTTTTGGCATGCCAGAAACATATGGATCGGGAGGGGGAGCTGGCTCTCGGGTTATATGGGGGTAATTTAGGTTTTATTTTATTTATTATTATTATTATAACATATATTAACACCGGGTTGTTACAGAGACCGGGGCCACTCCTGCTTTTAATGACCCTTTTTGTTCTTCCATTTTATTACCTGACCATCTTTCTTATAATTTTGAAAGCGATATGTTTACTATTCCTCCTCCCACTCCTATTATAATTAATGTTCTTTCTTGTATCACCCTGCAGGTTCATGTGGTTATTGACCCATGCTTGGGTGATCTTGAAGTGCAATCCTAGCAGGGAAAGCATATGGCAGTGACGAAACACATCGTATATTTCACTCCATCATCACTATTTGTGTTTCCCTTGAAGTATTGGGTGCAGGGTGGCAAAAGATTCTTCCTTTATGAAATGCTACTGCAGGAGAAGAAAAGATCAAAAAAGGAAAAAATTTTGGGATGGAGGACTAATCCTCCTATCCACCGTCACCACTGAGTCTTCGGACCCTTTTCATTTATCTTTAGTTACTACTTCAAATCAGCTTTTAGCTGATCTCTTCCAAGTCTGGACTGCCTGAGCTAATTAGGAGTAGGAGTAGTGCTAGTTAAATTAACTTAAGTTTTATTACTTTCAGGTTAAGGACTATTATGATAAACAATGCTTAATTCAGGTATTTGGTCCAACTCGAGAACGATAAACAAAACGCTTTTGGGAGGCACCCCATGTTATTTGCATGCCATTATTAATATAGTTTGTTTTGTTTGTGTTATTTGTCTAACCCCTGCAGGAAGCCGACGACGACTACTCTTTGCTTAGTCAAGTTGGAACCAGGGGCAAATTGTTTTGAGCACACGAACAAATTCAAAGGTTTCCGGCATGCCCCATTCTAGGGCATGACAAACGAATTTCTATCCCAGCTTATTTTTATTGCACTCTTCTCATGTCTTTGCATATTTATGTGCATTGAGGACAATGATAGATTTAAGTCTAGGGAGTAGTTTTCTGTTAGCCACGCCCGCACTACACTTTCATTTTGCATTCTGTTAGCACTATTTATTTAAAAATTTACCAATTTTTTGTTTTAAAAATTTTTAATTGCGTTCGTTCATGTACATATCATGCCGCACCCACTATGTTATCGCTTTAATTTTTGTTTTTCCCACGTTTTTCAATATCTTTAGGATGATAAGATAGCTTGTTTTAAAATAAAAAAAATTGAAATTACTTAGGCTCTGTTTGGGTGGACTTATTTTCACTGGTGAAGCGGTTACGACCGCATGAATTGAACCTTAATTAAGGCCCGGTTCATGCGGTCGTAACCGCTTGACCGGTGAAAATAAGTCCTCCCAAACGGAGCCTTAGTGAACTGTAGACTCATGCAGTGCTCCTAGTCGAGTGCTCATGTTCTCAGATAGAAATAGATTTAGAGTTAATTTTTTTGCATATGTTAAATATAGTGTATTCGTTTTAACTGTCGTTGGTTTATGTCCACTTATCATTAGAACGCGATCGAGTCCAAAGCTAGGGTAAGAGCTGTTTGTAGCATCGCTAGTGCTATATTCTAGGTTTATGACGACGGGGTGTCCTTTCTCGATATCTAGAACTCACCCCTAGCGACCTTCGAAGCATGTGCACTTAATAGTAATTAACTCTACCAAAAAGATTTAGGCCTTCGCTTGGATAGTTTGAGCTTTTGCATCTTAACCTATTTCCACTACCATTGCTAGCCAATTTTGTGCCTACCAACTATTTTATTGATTCACCTCCACCTAACTAACACCAAAGCCAAAAAGTCAAAATCCCCATCACACTTAGCTATGAGCTGCATTGAAATGTTACTTTGCTAATTGCAATGGCAGATAAAATTTCGTTGTGCCATATTTCGATTGCTTATATGGGTATGTTTTTAGCATGAAAATTTGAAAATTGAGCAGAAAGAAAATTTGATACATGTAAAAGTGAAAAAAATATTAAAAAATATAGAAAAAGTAGAAGAAAAGAAATAAAAAAAAATATTTATGCGGTGTTTGGCTATTAATGAGTAACCCCACATGTTAAAAACTAAGTTTGCGGGTGTCACCCAATTCTGCCATTGGTAGCTATTATGATGCGAGCTCAAAATTATTTGCTTAAGTGTAAGTTAGCCCGTCTTATCCTTAAGGGTCCGTTCGTCTGGACGGAATTGAGCTCGTGGAATTGGAATTGAAGGTCTAATTCCCCGGAATTGGAATTTTAATGAATTCCGCTGAATTTATTTTGAACTAAAGACAATTCTTTCCAATCTATATAAGAATTGGAAAATTCTGGCCGAGACGCGATTTTCACCCAAGCGCGCATTCTGTCGCCCGAGAGCGCGTCTTGTCACTCGAGAGGGCATTTTTGGCCAGGGCGCGTGTTTTTCGCTCGAGCGGGCGCTTTTGTCCCTAACACGCATTTTTCGCGCGTTTTTTGCTCGAGCGCCCAATTTTCGCGCGGGCATGCGTTTGTCGCCCGGGCACCCAATGTTGGCCCGGCGCCCGCTGTTGGCCCGGGCGCCCGTTGTTCGCCCAGGCGCGGGATTTTCTTCGGGACACGCGTTTTTTGCCCGGACGAGTGTTTTGTTGAACGGGTGCGAGTTTTGTCGCTAGGGCGCGTGCTTTTTGCCCGGGGACGCGTTTTTTGCCCCGGGGCGCGTTTTAAGCCCTGACAGCCGCTTTTTGCCCGGGTATGGGTTTTATGCCCGGACGCCCGTTTTTCGTGCGGGTGACCGATTTTCGTACGAGTGCCCGTTTTTTGTCTGAGCGCGCTTTTATTGTTCAAACACGCATTTTTCGCCCGAGCTGCAATTTTTCGCAGAGAAGCCTGTTTTTTGGCCAGGGCGCCCATTTTTTCGCCCGGGCGCACGTTTTTCAACCGGGCTCGCGTTTTGTCGCCCGAGCGCTTGTATTTTGCTCGAGCGCGCGTTTTTTTCCCGGGCGCGTTTTTTTCGCGCATTTTTCACTAGGGGGACCAAATTTTTAGCCGAGCGCGTGTTTTCCCGGGCGCGTTTTTAAAGCGTGTTTTTTGCCTGGCCGCGCGTTTTTCGCCCGGGCCGGCGTTTTTCGCCCGGGCGCCCGATTAACGCTTAGGCGCCCGTTTTTCGCCAGGGCGCGTGTTTTTCGTCAAAGCGCTCGTTTTTCGCCGAGGAGCCAATTTTTTCGTTCGGGCGCGCGTTTTTCTCTCGGGCGTGCGTTTTGTCGTCCAGGAACACTGTTTTCTCCCGGGCACGCGGTTTTGTCGGGGCGTATTTTATTGCCCTGTCACGCGTTTTGTCGCCCGGACGCAGGTTTTTGCCCGGGCGCGCATTTTTCGCCCAGGCGCGTGTTTTTTCACCCGAGAGCGTGTTTTTCACTCGGGCCCGCGTTTTGTCGCCCAGGTGCAGGTCTTCGTCTGGGTGTGTGTTTTTTTTCCGTGCGCACGTTTTGTCGCCCGAGCACGCTTTTTGCACCTGAGCACGTGTTTTTTTCCGGGCACGCGTTTTGCACCTAGGTGCACATTTTTTTGCCCGGACTTACATTTTTTATAATAAATGTGAAAATATTCTTCTTCATCATATTTTCAAATTATTAGAATAAATTTTATTTAACAACCGAACAAAAGATTTGATTAATTACATAATATTCACCAATATTATTTATTTGGCAAACGCTTGAATTGAAATTAGTCACCAATATTCAATTCTACAATATTCACAAATATTCAATTTAAATATCCAATTCCAATTTCATCCAAACGAATGAGCCCTAATTGAAATCCTCACCTTAAGCCTAAGCCAAATAAAATTTCATCCTACCTAAGCCTTAATAATGGGTAGAGCTAGTTGGTGTCGAGTGTAGGGGAGGAGTTACCGGGCGAGCATATGACCATCGTCATTGATGGATTTCTTTGGAGGCCGCCCTAGTAGTTTTGAGCTTATAATATTGCACATAATGTTACTACTCTCGCCTGCACTATGCCTAAGACGTATCAATAGTTCTTTCATTTAGAAGTGGATATAGCTTTTCGGCGGTTAATCTAAATACATTATAATTAGTTATATGTTTAGAAAATTTTTCTAAACTATTTTTATTCTCCATGGACACGAGACTTTTCACTTTCTCAATCCACTATTCTATTTCAATTTTGATTTGTAATTAACTTTTTTTACTCCCAATAGATAGTTGGATTGCTTGGGACGAGCAATAATTCATGTCTGGGGTTTTGATGAGTGAAATTCATATAGTATTTTAGGCTCTATTTTAGCATTGTTTTCTTATTTTATCGCTCATTATTATGTCATTCTCATATGAAAATCATTTAGAATTGAATTGTGAAACAATTGAGCGTAGTTTAGCGAATTAGAGCATTGTTTTGCATTTCATGTTATGGGAGGTCTTCCTCCCCACTTTTTCAAGTTTTTGATATTATGATATCATGTTTGGACTGTGTGAGTATTCTTCTCGCGTAATGGAGGTGTTTTCCTACAATACCAGTGTGTGTGGAATTTTTCACGAGCATCTCATCTCTATTTCATGGAGGAGGCTAGTAATCGTGTGTTTTTCTTCTCGAACGATCATTGGCATCCTCTGCGCAAGATCGCTGGTCGTGCGTAATCATTTGCACGCAATGTCGAGTGTCGAGAGAGGCCACTCCACATGTGGATTTCTTCTCGCACGATCACTGGCTCTCCTCTCTGTGCACGACCATTGGTCGTGCACGACAAAATGGAAAAATCGACCTGAGTAACGCACGAGGATTTATTGCACGACCACTGGTCATGCGACTACTCGTGTAATCGACTAATTTTTGTTGCGTCTATAAAAATTTTGTTACATCTTCTTCCGAGAGAAGGTTGTGTTTTTCTCGTTCCACTCTGCCATTTTCGCCATTTTTAGGTCTCCAAGGGCTATGATCATCCCCTAGGCTCTCCCCACAATACGGAAGCTCAAGAAAGAAGAGGAAGGAGTCCTCCACTCGCCAAAAGCTAGGGATTTGAATAAGAAGACGTGGACGGTGCAAACCCTAAAGAAGATGAGTCCATTGGGAGAAAGTAGATATCATCACAGAGAATACAAGTCACAGACCCAGCGCGGGATCGTAGTTTGCCACTTAGAATATATATAACTAAATCAGATTGTTTATTGCAATGTAACCAAAGGCGAAGAAGAGAAAAAAGACTTAAGAAAAATCCTAATTCCTAGGAGGTCGCTCTTCAGGAAGAGGAGGATGGCGCAAGACCCAACCCATGTCGCGCGCGCGTCGGTAGTGCTCGCTCGCCACAACCATCGCATCGTCACCTCGGCATAGTTGTTTCTCCACTCTCGCCAGTCTCCCCCGCAGAGCCCATGCTCCCACGCATCTCGGACAGCTCCTCGTGATGTAGATGTTCGCGATGCTCGGTCATGGTTTGTGGCCGCTCCAGCTTGTTGATCATGTGGAAGAGGGACTCGACACCAGCGAGCCTCTCCGAGAGCTCTTTCATTTTCGCCATTCGAACCACCAGTGCAGAGATCCGATAATGAGAATTGCAGATGGTGAGCTGATCGACCTTCGCCTCCAGGTCCATGTAAGCATGAGCAGCAGCCTGACGATACTCGTGGGAGGGGAGGTAGAGGCCGTCAATGAAAGCACCCCCCGAGGTTGAAGGGCGACCTGTCAAAAACGAGGAGAAAGTCGTCTGTATTAGATGAAACCGTGATAAAGAAGAGATTTACTACTCAACAATAGCGAGTTACCCGACCGACGAGATCGAGATAGGCAGGGGGAAGGAATACGGCGAGCTAAATCTCGCGGGCCTGACGAGGAGCCTCCTGGATGCTAGGCGGCTTGCCCCTGGACGCGACCACCGAATCTCGCCCCCCTGTCCTTGACGCGAAGATGTGCGAGTATCTTTCTCCCCGACCTTGCGACGAGCTCGCGGGGGCGCTCGAGGGAGCAGGAGCCTTTTGATGGCGAGTATCAGAAGGAGCAGAGGAAGTCGGCGGCAAAGGCGGTGGTGGTGGAAGACTACTTGCCGAAGGCTGAGACGGGCCAATCGCAGGGAGATGTCTTACTCGCCCCTGGTTGCGAGGTCTTCTCCGCGGGAGTGTCCTATTGACTTGGACGGGGGAATTGTTTCTCCGGCTGCTTCTTAGACGAACCGACGTTGATTCGGATAGAGTGGCCAGGTCGCGGCTCCTGCTGGGATTCAGGCGCGACCAAGGGAACTGATCGCAGAGGAGGCACTGATGGATGCTTGTCAAAAGCCTCAGTAGTCGGCATTGGAGCTGCAAGTAGCAAAAAGCCGTCAGTAAGGTGACATTCTAAAAAGTTACGACGACTAAAAGTACACAATGGCGAGGTTCTAAACCTCACGAAGTGGCAAGATATGACTACATCTGGGCCTGGGACCCGACGAGGTCCGGCGGAGGATGGAGAGAAGGACCCAAGCGCGGGTTGTTATGCATTATCGCCAAGGCCTAGTTCGGAGAATATTTTTTGGGTACCGACAGGGATCTCGAGATTATCGGTCGGAGTAGCGACATCCTCAACATCAGGTTGCAGATTCTTCTTCATAGTGACACCCCTTTTTCAACCCCCACTGACAGCCTCAACCTTCAAACTCAGCCAACCACCAACCTTGACGTGCATTACATGCCCTTACATCCCTCCAGCAGCCACATTCTAGCACTCTACAGACCTCCAACAGCAACATTGCAGCCCTCTACAACCCTCCAGCAGCCCGGAACCTCCTCCTTTACTTCATTCAGCCACCGCCTGCATGCGTAAGTCATTACTAAGATTCTGTCTCCTATTATTGTGTATCTGGACCGTACTTTGTTGGATGAAAGATTATGTCTTTGTTATTGTGAAATCGTGGGCCTGTAGGACTCATTTTGTGTACGTTTAAAAGTACTTGCGCCTTTATTATTTGTGAATTAAAATTTGCTCGCCAAAATAATTTTCGGTGAACAAATGCGTCTTTGAACAAGATTTATTTTGGTTAATTATTTATTGAAACTTTAATCGGATTTCTACTTGCATTTGCATAGTGTCGCATCCCATTTAGGATTGCATTTAAGAGTACCCCTAGCATTGTCAACCAACCCGACATCACCGAGATTAGGCACAAATATCCCTAGTAATTTGTATCTTGTTTTCAAGATCTAGAGCAATCTAATTTTTGTGTTCGAAACACATACAATACTAATGATATTCAAGGTCTGAAGAACTTGTATCACAAAGGAGGAAGAAAGTTTTTTGGAACAGTCATGCTGATGAGTAAGTCGCCTGACAGAGAAGATTAAAATGTAAGTCAGGAATATGAAGTACAAACCAAAGAGAGATAGTTGAGGTGAGGAGCACACATCCAGATTCACTAATAGAGATGTCACTCTGTTAGTAATAGCAATAACTTGGGGTAGACAGTGTCCATGTATCTTGAGGACTTTTATGGAAAAATATAGTTTATGTCGTTATAGTCCACTATCCAAGATGAAATTATGAGAGAAACATGATATATCTTCATTACAAGTCGATTTGATAGGCCCTATGATTTGTCCTGCGTCACCCTGAGGCTATAGTAGTCATCCCTCTGAGACTTTGAAATTCCTTTCTCAATATATCCATTTCAAACCGGGATGTGCTAGGAGTGTCCATTGCAAGAGAAACTTGATGAGAAGTCTGCAACTGTTGGGAAAACCCATTTTTGATCGCATGTTGCCTCATTGTTATTCGAGCGATCATAATAGGTACGCATGTGTGTGTTTGGTCTTTTAGGACGGCTACGACATTCTCTCCCTCCACCTCGAGAGCCCACGCGATCTCCCTTGTGACCATTATTTGGGAGGCCCGCACTAGTAGAATGCTAGAGAGGAGATTAAGTTATAAACACATTAGTATAAGTGACCTTTAGAACCATCAAGCAAAAATCTAACAAAGATGGAACCGTTGAAGAAGATAAAATATTTGCTCGAAACTGTATAGGTGAAGTGGAAATCGAGTCATCATTGTTATACTAACAACCTCTTTCTGAGATCTACGGGCTTATGGATCAATAGTAGGAAGTTGGTATTGAATCCAAGCCATGATAAGAGTCTTGTATTGTGTCACAAACTTAATCAGATTGCCATATGGACCTATCTCAATGGTTTGGAGGTCCCTAAATAAGTTGAACATATGTTGGAGGATATCCTTACGGAGTAGAGTGACTTCAGCTCTTCCCACATAAATGTGGCAGTCTCGTGGTGCATGGTTATATGATAGGGCTCGCTCTCCATTGAGGATGTTATCTAGGATTGAACTCACTGATCATCACATAGCCATTATTCAGCGGGTTCGGTCGGAGTGTCTCACGTCAAACGACGGAGGAGACCCTTGGTCTAGAGTACTTTGCGCACTGAGTGCACACATTCAAAAAAGTTCTTCCCAACCAGGAGTATAGTCATTCTTGGACTCGTAGTTAGTGTAAACGGAAGATTACAGAACTGTCGACAAAGAAGAAACAACATCTGACGCCATCTCTCAAAAATGGAGAATGAGAAGTTTGGCAAGAGCTTAAGCAGTAAGTGCAAAGCAAATATCTCACCAACGTCAGGAGCGACTGTGAAAACAAGAATCGCTCGAGATTTCAATAACAACATGGTGTGAGAGCGGGGTCGTGCGAGAATGGCATTGCAAGCTCAAGATCACAAGAAAAGTACAGTGAATGGAGGAGCTTCTGGAGAATACAGCTGACTGAGAGAACGAGCGAGATCGCAAGAACAAGGAGTTGTTCAATGCAGTGAAGAATGCTAGACGGAAATGTGTGTGAACGTAAGGGAGAAGAAGTCGCACAAGTTTCTATCGAGCATGTCAAGCTCCGTTTCCAGGTAGCAGTCGTGCAAGTAGCAAGACACACTGACTATGAAAGTAGAAGCTCAAACGAGGTCAGATTGGAGGTGAGAAATTTCCCACAAGCTGAGAGATGTGAGACCATGCAGGAGAAGTGAAAGAAAAATAATCGTGAAACAGTATGCCAATATGGGAAACGGTGTGAAAGCGGGATGAGATCGATAGCTCAAGTAGCGGGAGAGCGGAAGCTCAATCACTCATGCGAGCTAGTCAAGAGGATCCTTCAAGAATCGTAATGCTATGACACCATGTGAGAAATGGAATAAATTTTATTTCTTCATATATGTCAACATGTACACTTATCTGTTCCTAAACACCCATTTTGTAGTAAGAAACATGCATTAAAATGTATTAATTTAATATATTTGAAGTTTTTATTGAATGTATTTAGAAATTAACATTAATTGAACTTCAATAAAAACACATGGAACTCGTCTAAAAGGGAACAATAAATAAGCTATCGTTAAAGATCTCTGCCAGAGAGCACATGTTCATTTGAAAAGACAAGCAAAGATTACACAGGCCATGTTTAGTTGGTGGAGTGCCCGGCCGCAGAGCCATATTGACATTATGCCTGATCAACCGTGCAATTTCCACCCCACAAAATGGGGCCTTGGTCTTGCAAAATAGATGGAATTATATGGTTAGGCATTGCTAGGATAAGTCTGAGCTAGAAAAGACGAATGTTGTATGACAATCAGATATTTATCTACCTCCTGATCCCAGTAAAGCTGTAGCAACCCCAGACACATAATGTATACATTTCGGCTTGATTTGGATGAAGCGAAAGTCACCAAAATCAACCTTCAAAAATCAAAGCTCTAAGGCATCACATGAGTCAAGTGAAGATAAATGTATAAAGACAATAATCAATGAATAAAGAGCTAGGATATACCCAGAAAGCATCTGGATGTCTCCTTAGATAAGCAGTGCGTGCAGCCTCTCTATCGTTCTCCAAGACCTACAGCCAGGTTCCAATGCTCAATTAAAGAAACATTCTAAAGACATTAATGAAGCAACACTCGGTCTCATATGCCTTATATGAACAAAATTAAGTCGTAAATGGAGTAATCATAAATTTATTAAGAAATGACAAAGTCATTCATAAGTTCAGACATTTGGTGCATGGACACCAACAATTACAGAGACAACAGGACATGAACACAGGGACATGACATAATTATAAACAAAAAATAATAGAAAAACTGCACCAGAAAACCTAATGTCATTAATTTAGTATTTCCTATAAAAAAACATCACACATGAGCATAATGGCATTTTTATAAGCTAAGAACATTACAGAGAAAAAAGTAGAATCTCACATTGGCCTAATTACAATTACAACAGCAATGTTTCATTAAATTGCAAAAATTTCGATGAAAATCTCTACATTAGGTTTACTCGTTAGACATGATCTTATCAATATTATGCGCTCTACACAAAATAGCAAAACCAATAAATGAAAATAATTCTAGAAATAACAACACAACATAAACACATCTGTTTATCACTAATTGAACACAAAACACTGGGCACAACAACACACACTAGCCGACTGAACCATAAATAGCCTGTGCTTTGTCCCATCTGTGTCCTACATGTATCCGTGCATGTTCCGACTGTATCGGTGCATGTCGCAGCTGCATGTCCCAGCTATACCGGAGCATGTCCTAGAATCCTGGATCTGGATGTGTCTGGGCAGTACCACTTGTAACAGTGGTATGCTAGGGCTTGTGAGGTGTGCAAAGTTGTGACTGATTCAGACTCTAACTTCAGAAGAAAAACACACCAGGCACAATTTCCAGACAGTATGACAAATGCTGGCGTAAAATATTTTCAAAATCAAATAAGTAGACTCAAAGACGTGTAAATATCAAGACATATAAAGAACAACACAACAGTTCGGATGGATAGCATCAGAGTTCATCTGAGGCCCCTGTAGAAAAGTTGGAAGAAGGTTGATTTGAAGTTGTGAGTCCCTATTAATCTGCAATATCAAAACATCCTATTATTAATGTTTAATACATTGACGCAAATACGGGAGAAGCAGAAAATAAAGCATTGCCTAAACATGTAAATATAAGCGGTTGAATGTGATTTAGATTTAGCACCAGACAAGAAATCAGCAAAATAGAAAAACAAACACTCTGTAAGAATAACTGTATATAGATTGCTACAGAACCACACATGAACATTTACTTAGTTGAAAACATACTTGAATATCTTTGTGATAGAATCATTTAACAAACAAAAGTACAACAAGGAGTTACAAAAAACTTTAACAAGATCAAGGCGTGAGAAATACATAAACCGCATCCCCGAATAAGGTGATCACAATGTCATTTTGATCTTCAGGGTCCTTGGCAACAAGCAGCGAGCATTTGGGATTAGCAATCAAATTCTGCAAATACCCATAAGCTTTTTCAAAATAAGTAAAACTGAACTATTCCTATGCCAGACTATCAGAAACTCAACCAAATCTTATTTATGATTAAGATAATATGTTTGCCGCAGTTCATTATTGATCAGACCTTGGAATGAATAGCAAGACTACTGACTGCTAGTATTGGAGAGCCATCATGGTCACATGCAAAATCAACCATTGATCCAGATGGATAACCCTCATATTCCTTCGCACCAGAAAAATAAAAATAAGATGTGGTGATTCAATATGTTCACATAAATGACTAAATAAATTAAAAAAAGTTGTGACATAGTTATAAAACAGTACTGAATGGAAATAATGATGAAGAAGAGGATGATAGACATGTCCTTTGCTGTGAAACAGTTGGAATACCTTAGAAAATGTAGAGAGTGCTCCTCGAACATTGTTATCAAGAACGGTTCGAACTTGTTCAAGTGGAGGAAGTCTAGGAGCTGCAGCCTTTTGTAAAAAAAAAACTAGGTGACAAACAATATCGAAGCAGAGGAAAAAACTGACAGCCCAACAATAAAATATCTCTTCCAAATATTGCAATAATACAAAAATACACACGCATACACACACACACACACACACACACACATATATATATATATATATATATATATATATATATATATGCAGGAAGGAAGTCTCAAAAAATATGCAAAGTCAATGCATATACGAAGTCCTCGATTATATACCATTTCTAAGTTTCTTTCTGAAAGATATCCAATCAAGCAGAATAGGTGAGAGAGTCTTTTTCCTCGTTATGTCCTTTGTATGAAAATCAAAGGGCGGAGAACAAATATTTATACAAATACATACATACATACATATATATAGACATATATACTATTCTAAAAACATATATGAATGGCTAAGAAATTGTGGAATTTAAAAACCATTGCAATGATCTCCACCGTTCAATCAAAGATCAGGCCTTCCATCTGATTAGGTTTAACCTCCCCACTGCCGTGCCACACATATCCCGCTTCCCGCGGGCTAGCGACATTCCAGTTTTTTCATTTCCTCATTATCCTTCTACTGTGACCTAGGTGTTCCTTCTTGCTGCTCAATCGCAACTGCTGGATCGCTCCTCCGTTGCTTGCAACTTCCATCCGCCTCCCTGTTTAGGTCGTTCTCCCTCCAGACCCCTCACAAAATTGACAGTTCCCTCCTACTCACGATATAACGTCTGCTACTCCCACTCAGGCCCTTCTCAAAGAACACATCTAGGGATGACAATGATCACAACTGGTGTACGACGATTTCATCCAAGCTTCATCGACAACCATCACAACACAGCTTCAGATTGACGACTTTCAAGGAATTTGAATCCCTACCTGCCACAATTCGCTCTGTTTCTTCTCTTGCATGCACGCTACCACATATCCGCCTCCTAGGGCATCACTATGATCAACCCAGCTCGACACCAGCTGTGATCACTTGTTCAACTCCCTCCATCATATGGACGACTTCATCCCTTCTGACCCACTCCCAGAAAAGGTAATGTCAGCTAAACCCTTATCCAAAGCTTGCCGGTTTTGTTTCATAGAAATATGATTTTGACTCCCTGATTCTTTTTCCCCTATCAGGTACTACGCGTCCTCCTCAATCCCTAATTTTATTTCTAGCGATCAGCATTCTGCCTTCAAATAAGGTTTAGTTCTTGCAATCTGGTTTAATTACCTTCTATTCCTCTAGCATATTTACCTTCTAGAGCCTCCGAAGCCGGAGCAGAAATTGCTTACTTCCTTATTGAAACTTCAGAGGTTTACTAACAACTATCCGATATTTCCTACTCTTTTTTTCTGTTTTTTCATACTTCTACATTCAGCTTATGATCTTTGTGGATCTCCTTGAATCAGTGCATAAAAAACTCTGGGTCATAATCAAAATCACTAGCCCTAGATCTACCAGAAAAGGTGTTGAAGCACACATCAATGCAACCTTAAAACCTCAGGTAACCGTAACCCCCATGCAAATTTAGTTGAATTGGTATACATCGTTCCACAGTTTCTTCATTTTGGTGGTTATGTATATAATTAATAAGGCTAGCCATTTCTTGGTGCTTATATTAATGGATTCATTTACATTTCATACATTGTGTTCATATGATGTTTGAATGATGGAAGGTTTAATGAGTGTAATTTTGGTTTGTTAGCCTATTGTAATTTTGGCCTGTTAATTTCTCCATAGACCATGATTTCTCTGATACATTTTTTCTTACCATGCCTATAATTAATTTGGACACATTTGAATTGGGTTTGCTTTGGAGTGCATTAAGCAAGAAGTTTGTTGAATTAATAAAAATACAAACTTATGTTAATAAAAGTTTTTTTGGGGGTACGGAGTGTCACAAAATCAATGTTTCAAAGTGATCCAATAGGTTTGCTTTGGAGTGCTCGCAAAATCAATGTTTTCAATGCCTACAGCATGAATATCAAAATGTATGTATGTCAAAGGTCATTCCTATGTGCTACCACATTTTATGCTAAACAATTTTTCATTGCTCAATCTCTTTGGTAATCATATTACTTATTTATCATTTTCAGAATCTTCATCTCAAATCAGTTGGGTCCCATGGCGCCAAGAAGGAGCAAGGTAAAGCCCTTACTTTGTAAGTCGAATTTTTGGTGATTTTTAGATAGTTTTTTACAATTTTAACTTCATTGGGCAGGTGGCTGATTTTAGAGACGTGAATTTGGCTCAAATATTTAAAATCTCTCAAAAAATGTTTCGCTTAACGGATCGAAATTGGCAAATTATCTATTTCATTTTTGTGTAGTCTTTTCACATCGAGGAATTACAATTGACTATATGTTTTAGGGTTTTTGGAGGGGCTAAGTTCTTGGGTACAAGATTTGATTTGTATAAATATTGTATCTAGAGTTGTTTGATTTATATAATGGTTCAGTAAGAAAAAAGTCAGCAAGTCAATGATTGAGATCTAAAACCTCACATTTCTATAGAATGTGAAGGTTTTCAATTCCCTACTTTCTTCAAGATGGTGATGAAACGGTGCACGGGGTGATCCTCTCCGAAGCGTTCCGAGACTTTGGGCGAAGGTGAGCAAAATGGCTCTCAAGTGCTCTCTGCTTTTCGTTTTTTTCAGGATTCCAAATGTTCATTGTTTTTCATTGCATTGAATCATCGGAGTATCGGGTTAATGAGATTTTTTAGCCTCTTACAAATTATCATGAATTCTAAATTTGAGCGGTAGTATTAAATGCACATCTAAAATGTTGTATAAACATGAGTTATATCCTCAAATATACTCCATTCCAGTTATCTATCATATATAAAGTGAACTCTTAGATGGATAAGAAATTCACTCTTTTGATTTTATCACATCTAATGTCGTAAAAGCATATTCTATTCAATTCACTCTATTCTATTCAACTCACTAAGTTTCCATTGTTAACCTAGGGAAAAATTCGTAATGAGAAGAGAGCAATGGTTCAAGATCATCAACTCGAAAGAAAACAATTAACAAGATTCATAACCTCATATGGCTGGTGAATCGGTAAGTGGAGTTTTTTTTTCTAATTACTCCATAGTTTAATTTCATTTATTGTTCATTTACACTTATTTTAAGGAATTCGGACGCATGACAAATCTATAGGAAGCGGATGAACGAGGCTCCTACCATCCGCAGGGCCAGTAACCGATCGCTTGCGAACCACTCTTTCCTATGTCGATAACCCTGCTCAGGGATGGCGCGCAGAGAGTTGGTGATATTTTTAGCTCCAAAAGAATTTTGTGCTCGCCCCACGACCTTCAAATAACCCCTAGACAGCGAATTCAACTTCATGGAGGGTGAACAATCATCGGACTGTGATCAGCCAGTTGTCACTCGTGCCGAGTTTTAGCAACTGCTCGGCTTGGTTAATCGACTAGTCGCCCAGAGAGAACGACGGGCACAGGATGTCGAACACCTAGGAGAGCCCGCAACGCCCACTCGCCTACCGCCTCCACCGCTGGGGAATCCGCCCCAACTCCAACCGCAAGAAGAGGGAGCCCGCCCCCGCCGTCAGCATTTATGAGAAGCCGCCCAGGGCCATCCTGGAAGGGTCTTGAATTTTGAAGATCATGAACCAGTGATGGGGGCAGAAGTTTACTCGTCATTTGTTCTAGGAATCGTTAGGGAAACAACCCCAAACGGTTTTAGGGAGCCAGGACTACCTCGCTTCTCTGGGAAAGAGGATCATGCTTCCTACTTGCAGACCTTCGATGCCACAGTATCTTTGCAGCCACTATTTGAAGGCCTACGTTGCAAATTGCTCTCCGCTACCTTCGATGGGAAAGCAAAGGAGTGGTTCTACAGCCTCCCACCCAGTTCAATCACCACTTTCATAGAATTGAGGACTGGTTTTTTACAAAGGTTTGCCACTTCCAAAAGGCGAAGGGCTGACGTCGACGCTCTATTTCAGATCCGTCAGGGGCCAAGGGAGACCCTCGGGCAGTATGCTGACCACTTCCAGAGTTTGATCATGGAGGTTCCAGACGTGGATCCACAATTCTATAGAGTAGCCTTTATAAATGGCCTCTGGTCCGGGCTGTTTAAGTTCATGATCAGGGAGAAGAAGTCGAAGGCATACGCAGAGCTGATCAAAAGGGTGAATCAGTTCATCGAGGGAGAGTTCAACAAAGAGGAATTCAACGTAGGACTCTCTGATCTAAGGGGAAAACGCCCATTTAATTCTTCTAACCGACCTCCAGCACCTCCCAAGAAAAGTAATTTCATCCGCCAAGAGAACCGGCCCCCTAGCTCGCAGGGGCGAAATTTTCACCGTTGAGGCCCTCAGGCCTATCAACAGATGAGGCCAGCGTACCACCAGTCACAACAAGAGGGTAACGGAAACCCCCCATTGCTGTTGGGAGCATACCCCGAGCAGTGGGGTGAGGCACAAGAATACACGGACATAGGAGCATCACTAGAAGAGGTGGTGGAAATCCTCCAACAACAGCCAAATTTCCAGCCCAGGCCTATGAAAGGAGGGTTCAAAAGTAGGAACTTGAACCATTATTGCAAGTTCCACCAAGATGTAGGACGAAACTGAGAATTGTCAAGTCCTCTGCGACGTGGTGGAAAAGCTGCTTAAGGAAGGAAAGTTGGAGCACCTGCTCGCAAAGAGGCAGACAGAGAAGGCCAAGGAAGCCTCATCTCGGAAGGATAAGAAGAAGATTGGGGAAGGTCTGAGTGCCCCCAGGTGAAACATGATCGAGCAAGGAGGCACCACTGAGGAAGAGTGTGTAGAGGTAGAAGGGGTCAGTCCGCTAGGATGTATCAACTATATATACGGCGGAACAGGGGTAGAGTCTTCCCGTAATGGAAGTCTGAGGCGTCAACAGGGAAGAGAGGTAGCATTAGCATCACTGGCGCCCCACCCTCGCGGGATGGTGACATTCAAGGAGGTGGATCTACCTTGATCGTCAACCCCTTTCACGACGCGGTCGTCATCAAGGCCGTGTTAAGAGACTACACTGTGGCTAGAATCCTGATAGACATAGGCAGTTTGGTTAACGTCCTCTTCAAGCCTGCATATGAGGTAATGAAAAATAGCGAGCCGCTGAAAGCCTACGATGGCCCGCTCTATTGCTTTGCAGGGGAGAAGAACGAGGTCGAGGGGAGCGTGGACCTGGTCGTCATTTTGTGCGGGATAGACCGGCAGAAATCCTTCTTGGTCATTGATGCGCCCAACAGCTACAACGCAATATTTGGGAGCCCCTCTTGGACGAATTCCAATCCATTGCATCCAACTATCATCAGGACCTTAAGTTCCCTTTAGTAGGGAAGCAATTCAGGGTCAGGAGCGACCCCAGAACGACCCGTGAGTGCTACATTCGCTCAGTAAGCATGGTGGAGGAGTATGTACCACCTCGAATCGGGGACCTCCAGCCTTTCAACGTGATAGAAGAATACGTCACGCTTCCTATAGGAGATGTTCAATTTACAGGTGCGGTGGAAGAATATGTTTGGTTTCCGGTAGAAGACACTTGGCTTGCGCATGCAACGGGAGAATATGCCCCGCCTACGGTTGAGGATGACGGACAGGTCAATCCGTTCTTCTAGCCCCTGGTAGCACAAGCATGGATCTTTACGGTTTCATATTTCCTTTTTTGTTCCTCTTTTCTCCTTACTATCGCCATAAGAGCTTTTGCATGTTTGCTTACCTCGAAAGTCTAACATCTACATAAGTGTTCAAGACACAGGCAAGATATCTGCTCGCTAGAGGGGTCAGTCCTTTGAGGTAAAACGAAAACAGATCTGGGATTGACATCCATGTGTGGTTACCTGTGCCTGTTTGGACCCCTTTAGGCGCATCCGGACGTCTCAAACCTGGGCCTTTGGGCCTTCGAACCTCCTGTCGGTGTGAGTCACTGCCCCCACAATAAGACCGCGATAATTATCCTCGTTGGATATACTCTCGAGCGGCATATGTGGCAGGTCCAGATTTATTGACCAACTGCGCATTTATCGAGGCGTTGTTATTATTATTGCTTCCTTTCCGAGGACAAGCTCCGAGCAACAGGTGATTTATCCCCCTTCGACGTCATTCGACGTTGTTTGCGGACAAGAACCGTGTGGATGCCCTATAACCGACTGGAATCCTTAACCTCTAACAAATGGACCCCCTGGAGTCGTGGACCACTCCTCAAGAGAAGCAAAAGAGGTCCCTCGCATTTCCCGAGGAAAGTGTTTGTTTGATTCACCGCACTTCGCCGAGATCTCCTCGGTGAGCGTTCGCTCGGCAAATCAAAATGCTCCCGCACAGCAGTCTGCAGCATCCGGCCAGGGGTTATACGGCGAAAGGTCGCGCACTCCTGACTGGGTGTTCAGTGTTAAAGCCCCCTTGATCTTCTAATCTTAATAGGCGAGCACTCAACTAAGGCTGTCTGGGTCTTCTAATAAGCAGGCACTAAACCGAGGCTGCATGGATTCTTCTGATCTTAATAGGCGGGCACTCAGCTGAGACCGTCTGGGTCTACTAATCTTCATAGGCAGGTATTCTATTGAGACAGCTTGACCATTTTAATCTTAACGAGCGAGCACTCAGAACAAGGTCACTCGGAATCTCTAATGGGGAAGCGTTGAGAATGAAATTGAGTTCTCTAGTCTTAATAAACAACCAAGTATAAATGTGTTGGAGTTCTTCCGTTGTGATCTGAAATAGTCAGATAGTTAGCCTTACTGCCAACGCAATATGAGCATATGGGGTCGCACATAAGAGTTATGGAGAAGTTAGAAAGGACTGTGTTGGCCTTGCTTATATGTGATATGAGTGAAGGGTCAAGTCTTTTGACATGGACTTGAAACTAGATCAGTCAAAGGACATGAATTATGAATTTGAGGGCCTTCTGGAAATCGTCGAAAAGGTAAGTCAGTTCGTCGAGTATTCTCGACGAGTTCGACGAGTACACTCGATGAATTCGACGTGACAGGTTATGTTCGTCGAGACGATCTCGACGGATCCTTCGAGAGTTCTTTCTATTCGTCGAGTATACTTGACGAATCTGTTATGACGAATCTGATACTCGACAAATTCGTCGAGTGGACATGTCGTTCGTCGCGTAAACTTAACAAATTCCACTCGACGAATTGTTCTCGACGAACTAACGAAGATCTATTTTTCCGTAAGTCCCTTTTGGATCTGGTTTGCGGGTGGGGCCGTCACGATTCCACTAGGGTTTGTATATATACCTTGTGTATCGATACATCAAAAAAACACGACAGGTAGAGCCGTCTTCATCTTCTTCCCGACGGAAATCCTGAACCCTAGAAGATCGCGATCGGCGTTCCTGTACCGCAAGCCCTTCTGACCCGTTGTCGTCGTCTGGAAAGTGTTTCCAGAGCTTCTTTTTCATCAATGTCGTCTCTCCATTAACGGATCTAGCAATCTGTGGAGACGTAGAGGGCTTTCCTTCATCCAACCCGACCCTTGTGTGACAAGTGCCTTGGGGTTCTCCAAGCTTGTGTGGATACCCGTAGAGGCGCGGACATACTTTCTATGTTTGGAACTCTAGCCGCAATACGTCTAAGATTCCTTTGGAGCACCTTGGTTGAGTGGAGACTCGATCCCCTTCAGGAACATTACTTTTATTGTACATGTTTATTTCTTGATTCATGAAATCGCAAGATCCTCATACTATATAGAGTTATCTTGTATTTCTTTCTGCTGCGCACATTTGATGTTTTTATAGTTTTGAACTATATAGAAAACCCAACATTGGTATCAGAGCGAGGTTAGCGATCCAATGCGAGTAGATCTTGAGCACTAGAAATGTTCTAAGTGCTCAGATTTATTCCTCTTGAGGAACGATTGTGATTGCCCTACGATTTCATTATTTCAGAAATGTCTCCTTAGAAGTAACAGTCACTCATTGTGATTTGTGAAACCATTATTGTTTGTCTTGGACTTGGAATCCGACAAAGAGAGATGTGCTTGTCTACTGCTTAAGCTGAGTAGCTTGGGTCTCTGCCCAATGCTTGTAAATCTAAAGATTTAGAAGAGTTCTGAATGTTAAGATTTAGCACTTGGTTAATTGTAAAGCATGATTAAATGTTAATCGATTATCATTAAATCTCTTATATTATATTAAGCATACGGATGTCTTTCGATGGATGACACTCTTCCTACCTCGGTCGATGAATTGTGGGTTTGTCAAAGCAAGGTGCATTAATCTATCTTGGTAAGGGTGTGAGCGGATAATTGTGATATCTTACTGTCGACATCGGGTTTGACTTAACTAGGTGACCTCAAAAGTTGAGTGCCTAGATGCATGGTGTTGGCGTGAACCATATGATGGATGCAAATAAGGAGTTATTCACCAACCATACAAGAGTTGCAATTGACAAATGTTGTCTACCTAAATAATCGCATTGTGATAAAGAAGCCAAAGCTGACTCACGGTGTTAGTGAAATATGGATCTTGTCCACTAGAGAGTAGCTCGCATTGACTCTCCGAATTGATATTGAGGGTTATCAGTTTGATTAAAATAGTGAGAGTTATTTTAAATAAAGTCCCTTTTGAAAAGAAAAATGTATTTTGAAATATACTAAAGTTTACTTTTCATAAATTCTTGTAGAAATTTCATGGCAAGTGGATCTCACTCCACCTTTTCCTTGAGAGACGTTCTTGAGAAGGACAAGCTAAATGAGACTAACTTCCATGACTGATAGAGAAATATGAGAATTGTTCTTAGGCTGGAGTGTAAGCACTATGTCTTGGAAGAGGATCCCCCCGCAAAGTCAGACGGGAATGTGTCCTGTGCTGATAAAGATGCTTACAAGAAGTATCATGATGATTCCTTGGACGTTGAATGTCTTATGCTTGTTACCATGAACTCTGATTTTTAG
The DNA here is from genome assembly GCA_039513925.1 of Platanthera zijinensis. Taxonomy (NCBI): domain Eukaryota; kingdom Viridiplantae; phylum Streptophyta; class Magnoliopsida; order Asparagales; family Orchidaceae; genus Platanthera; species Platanthera zijinensis. The sequence continues at coordinate 204,990,837 of CM077079.1, read as the reverse complement.
AAGCAATATCAGTCTATGGGTGGTCATGAGATGATAGATCACCTGAAGAAAATGTTTCAAGGACAAGCTCGACAAGAAAGGTTCGACGTCTTTAAGGCACTTTTTCAGTGTAAGATGGAGCTTGAGACCCAGTTGGAACTCACGTGCTCAAGATGATTGGGTATATAGAGAACCTCCAAAGGCTGGGTTTTCCCTTAGGCCAAGAGTTGGCACTGAGATGATGCTGCAATCGTTATCGGACAGTTATGAGCAGATCGTCCTGAACTATAATATGAATGAGATAGACAAGACACTGCCCGAGCTCCTAGGCATGTTGAGAACTGCCGAGAACACATGAAGAAGGCTAAGCATGCTATACTGATGGTGCATAAAGGCAAGAGCAAAGTCAAGGGCTCAATGAAGACTAAGCTGAGACCTAAGTCATACCTAGATCCCAAGACTTCAGCACTGAAGAAGAACGGTCTGGTGAAGGAAGGGAAGTGTCACCACTATGGCAAGGTTGGTCACTGGAGGAGGAATTGTCCTTCTTATATTGAAGGTCTGCAGAAGATGAAGGGAAGCGACTTCCGCTTCAGGTATCTTCATTATAGAAATAAACTTTTTTATTCATGTTAGGTATTAGATAGCGGATGTGGTTCTCACATTTGTACAAATGTACAGGAACTGAGAAGAAAAAGAATGTTGGGTAAAGGAGAGGTGAACCTACGCGTTGGAAATGGAGCAAAGGTTGCAGCCGCTGCCGTTAGCATCTACCTTCTTTCTTTGCCCACTGGTCTTGTAATAGAATTATATAACTGTTATTTTATCCTTCCATATCTAGAAATATTATATCTATCTCATGTCTTGACATGAAAGAATTCATTTATAATTAAAAATAATTGTTATTCAATATTAATGAATTTTGCAATGGTTTATACGTTTTGAACTTGAACCATCCGATTTATAACGTGGAAAGTACTGAAAGACTAGGCTCTATTTGTTTGGGCGTTTCGGTACTCCGTTTTGGGCAAACGCCGCCGGAAGGAGGGTAAACAAATGAACCTCCGGCGGCGTTTGCTCCGTTTCCACCCGCCCGCCTTGACAAACTTCCCAAAAAGCTCCGTTTGGAGCAGCCACCTCCCCCCACCGGTTCGAACACTCTGTTTCCACCCGTCGGATCGACCCGCCACCGCCGAACCAAATGGAGCCTAAAAACGAATGACTCAAAGCTCGCGTACCTCTGGCAATGTTGTTTGGGTCATATAAACGAAAAACGCATATCCAAGCTCTATAAAGATGGACTACTGGACTCATTTGATTAGAAATCATTTGAGAGATGCGAGTCTTGTTTATTAAATAAGATGATTAAGGTCCCTTTCACTGGTCATGCTGAGAGGGTTGATGATCTCTAGGGAATAATACATAGTGATGTATGCGGACCCATAAGTTCTATCGCTAGAGGTCGATACTACTACTTCGTTACATTTACTGATGATTTCAGTAGATACAGATATGTGTATCTTATGAAGTGCAAATCTGAAATCTTTGAAAATTTCAAAGAGTTTAAGAATGAAGTAGAGAACCAGCTAAACAAAAAGGTTAAGCACTCTGATCTGATCGAGGTGACGAATACCTGAGTCATGAGTTTTGTGATCATCTGAACGAGTGTGGTATTGTATCACAACTCACTCTACCCAGAACACCACAGCATAATGGTGTGTATGAGAGAAGGAATCGTACTCTGTTAGATATGGTACGATCGATGATGAGTCATGCAGATTTGTCTGTTTCTTTTTGGGGATTTGCTCTAGAGACTGTTACTCTTACTCTAAATCGTGCACCAATGAAGACCGTTCTAAAGACATCATATGAGATATGGACTAGGAAGCGTCCTAGTATGTCTTTAATCAAAATTTGGGCCTGTGAGGCATACGTGAGACGTCAAATATCTTACAAGCTGGAATCCAAGTCAGATAAATGTTATCTTGCGGGATATCCTAAGGAAATCAAAGGCTATTATTTTTACGTACCGTCCGAGGGCAAAGTGTTTGTCGCAAGTACTGGTGTATTTTTGGAAAGGGAATTCTTATCCAGAAAGACTCTAGAAAGACTACAAAGGTTGAACTTGAAGAAGTTCAGGAATCACAAATGATGGATGAAACGATATTGAAACCTGAGCAAGCACTACAAGTTGTTGTAGCTGGAGAGCTTGCTCAAGAAACACAAGTCTTTCGTAGATCTGGTAGACCAAGGCTTGAGCCTGAGAGATATGGATCTCTTATGTCTCAAATGAGTAATGTGTTGCTTATAGATCATAATGATGAGTCTGCAACTTATCAAGATGTTATGAATGGACCGGACTCCGAGAAGTAGTTTAACGTCATGAAATCTGAAATGGACTCCATGTAAATAAACCAAGTTTGGATCTTGGTAGAACCAACTGAAGGGGTACGACCCATCGGGTGCAAATGGGTTTTCAAGAAGAAGACCGACATAGATGGAAATGTACAGACATTCAAAGGGCGACTAGTGGCTAAAGGTTACAAGCAAATTCATGGTATTAACTATGATGAAACCTTTTCCCCTATTGCTATGGTAAAGTCCATCAGAATCTTGCTTGTTATTGCTGCGTATTATGACTACGAGATCTGACAATTGGATGTCAAAACGGCTTTCCTTAATGAAAACCTCTATGAGGAAGTGTACATGACACAACTCGAGGGTTTTGTGAATCCAAATGAAGCCATTAAAATATGCAAGCTGCAGAAATCCATTTATGGATTAAAACAGGCTTCTCGAAGTTGGAATCTTCGTTTTAATGAGAAAATCAAAGAGTTTGCTTTCATCAAGAATGAAGATGAACAATGTATTTACAAGAGGATTAGTGAGAGCACTGTCATTTTCTTGATCTTGTATGTAGATGACATATTACTGATTGGGAATGACATTCTGACCCTGCAAGTTGCTAAGAACAACCTAGGGAACTGTTTTTTGATGAAAGACTTGAACGAAGCAGCTTATATACTTGGTATTAAAATCTATAGAGATAGATCGAAAAAGTTGTTGGGTTTGATCCAAAGTACATTCATTGATAAGTTGTTGAAACTGTTCAACATGTTTGAGTCCAAGAAGGGATTCTTACTCATATCTCAAAGTGTGAGTCTGAGGACCAATGTCCAATATCTTTGGAAGATAAGGACCGCATGAAGTTAATTTCATATGTTTTGGCAATTGAATCAATCATGTATGCAATGATATGCACTCGACCTGATGTCTCATATGCTTTAAGCATGACTAGCAGGTATCAGTCTGATCCCGGTGATGGTCATTGGACAGCCGTTAAGAACATCATAAAGTACTTGAGAAAGACTAAAGACGTGTTCTTGATGTATTGTGGAGAGGAAAAACTCATTATAAAGGATTACACGGATGCTAGCTTCCATACTGATAGGGATGACTCGAAGTCTCAGTCAGGTTTTGTATTTAGCCTAAATGAAAGAGTTGTTAGCTGGAAGAGTTCCAAGCAAGAGACAGTTGATGATTATACAACTAAGGTCGAGTATATCGTTGTTGTAAATGCGGCGAAGGAGGCTGTATAGATTAGGAAATTCATCAGTGAGTTTTGTGTAGTTTCTAGCATTGTTGATCTTGTAGTTCTCTACTCTGATAATAACGGTTCAATTGCACTTACTTTGGAATCTAGATCTCATCAGCGCTCCAAGCACATACTTCGGTGGTTCCATCTTATTCGTGAGATTGTACATCGAGTAGATGTGAACAATTGCAGAGTGCCGACTGAAAAAAATATTACGAATCCACTAACAAAGTCTCTTGCATAGAGAAAACATGATGGTCATGTTAGATCAATATGTATTAAATACCTGAATAATCACCTCTAGTGGGAGTCTTGTGGATTGTGTGTTTGTCGGTTGTTGTAATTCATTTGATGAATATTGTACTATATTTTTTATTTTTTATTTATGACATGTTCTTTTATTTTGTTCTTTTGCTATGCTCCGATGTGGCTATTAACATACTAAATGTCCTTCGAATGTTATCTTTCATAGGAGGTTCGATTGCGTGAATTGAACGTGATGACCTATGTTAATTAGAAGCTACATTCTTAAATTGTCCCAGGTCGAGGTATCATCTTAGAATATAAGGACGATGACGATACGCTGTGACCAGTGTGTGCGTTGACTGATGACCGGTTCTCACAGTTCATGATATTGTGATATCAAGTCATCACACAGGTACATGTTATAAACAAATTGTACTCGACAGACCCACCCCTGAGACTACTTTGTAGTTGTTTTGACATCGTGTTATGAGTATGTCACAAGTGACAATGGTATTTGTGGTTCTTTGACCTGAAGTCATAGCATTCATGAAGTGAGGAAGAGCGTATTTTAATGTCATCTAAATTCCAGTCTTGAGAAAGTTGGATGATAACGGTGGTTATTTGGTACATTACGAATCATTTGGGTGTTTGTATATGGACAGATATGAGATTTGTCTTCCTAGAAACAGGAGTTACATCTAAGGGCCACTTGATGGAATTGGACTAAGAAATGCATGGTCATGCTGGGTTGAGCCAATATGTGATATTGAGTTCTCCGGTTTCGGATAGTCCATTCTATATCAAGTAACAGGGATTGAGTGGTCATGAAGGTGGCACTGTCTATGCCTCTAGCTCCATCCGGATGTTAGGGACAAAGGGACATGACAACACTGTACATTGATCATTTTATAGGCTTTCTGAGTAATAGAACTCTTATTGTTTGGGTAGCAATGATTTGTTGTTAGATACTGCTCATTGTTTGTAAGACTTTTATTTGACTTATTAGATCAAGTGAGAGACTATTGGAGTTCTTCCACTGTGATCTGAAATACTCAAATAGTTAGTCTTGCTGTCAACGCAATATGAGGTTATGGGGTCACACATAAGAGTTATGGAGAAGTTGAAAATGACTGTGTTAGCCTTGCTCATATGTGATATGAGTGAAGGGTCAAGCCTTTTGACATGGACTTGAAAATAGATCAGTCAAATGAGCTGAATTATGAATTCGAGGGCCTTCTGGAAATCGTCGAAAATGTAAGTTAGTTCGTCGAGTATTCTCGATGAATTCGTCGAGTATTCTCAACAAGTTCGTCGAGTACACTCGACGAATTCAACGTGACAGGTTTTGTTTGTCGAGACGGTCTCGACGGATCCTTCGAGTGTTCTTTCTATTCGTCAAGTATACTCGTCGAATTGCTCCCGATGAATCTGATACTCGACGAATCCGTAGAGTGGACGTGTCGTTCGTCGTGTATACTTGACGAATTCCACTTAACGAATTGTTTTCGACGAACTCACGCAGATCTATTTTTCTGTAAGTCCCTTTTGGATCTGGTTTGCGGGTGGGCCCTCATCATTCCACTAGGGTTCATATAGATACCTTGTGTATCGATACATCCAAAAAAACACGACAGGTAGAGTCGTCTTCATCTTCTTCCCGACGGAAATCCCGAACCCTAGAAGATCGCGATCGGGGCTCCTGTACCGCAAGCCCTTCCGACACGTTGTCGTCGTCTGGAAAAGTGTTTTTTGAGCTTCGTCTTCGTCAATGTCGCCTCTCCATTAATGTATCTAGCAATCTGTGGAGACGTAGAGGGCTTTCCTTCATCCAACCCGACACTTGTGTGACAAGTGCATTGGGGTTCTCCAAGCTTGTGTGGATACCCGTAGAGGCGTGGACATACTTTCAACGCTCGAAACTCTATTCGCAAGACATCCAAGATTCTTTTAGAGCACCTTGGTTGAGTGGAGACTCAAACCCCTCAGGTACATTACTTTTATTATACATGTTTATTTCTTGATACATGAAATCGCAAGATCCTCATACTCTTAGTTATTAAAGATGCAAGGCGCACCAAGGCGCAAAGGGGTTTGGAGCCTAAGCGCAAGGCTCAAGGCGCAGGAGTGCATCTCGTGAAGGCAAGGCCCAATCATATCAATTTTAAATAATCAGCAACAAACATCATTTCAGCACACAAATATCAGCCGTTCTATCATTTGTATCTCTTAAAAAATAAAATCAATGTGGTCACTTGCATCATATCTAAATCTCAACACACAATTATCTTTCACGAACACTAAATCAATAAAAAATTATTGAGTTCTTTCATTATTATTTTCTTAATATTTTAAGAAAAAAATTTACAGCAAAAATCTCACTCAAGTGCGCCTTTTATATTTTAAAAGTGCAAATAAGACGCACAAAGGCGCAAACCTCTGATCCTGGTGATCCTGGAGCCTTACGCACGCCCGAGGCGCCCCTTTAATAACATAGCTCATACTGTTTAGAGTTATCTTTTATTTCTTTCCGCTGCGCACATTTGATGTGCTTATAGTTTTGAACTATATAGAAAACTCAACAAAATATAATATGTTTAGTGTTCATTGCAGATATAAAGGTACAAAGGAGTGCGGCAGCGAATACTAGAAAGGAATGTCTGCTCTGACCATGGTTAGTGTAGCGGAGAATCCTCCCTCGAGCTTGGAGGTAAAGCGTCTCGTAATCCACATCGGCATACTTTGGCTTCAAAGCATCGTTCTCTTTCAAGAGACAGATCGCCGTCTCCGCTGAACGCCGACTAAGCCGACCCAACTCCCCTCAAAACCTCGGCTCCTCAACAGACCTCTTCTCCTGCAAAAATATGAGTCTGTGGGGGGATGTGTATTTCCACACAGGTAAGGGAAGGTAATTTTCATAGTTAGCATTTACCTTTAGCTTCTCTCGCAGGCGGGCATTAGTTGCCAAAGCATCATCGAGAAGGCTCCAAATCGCACTGTTGTAAGAAAGAGCTCGCAGGTTCACCGCAGCGGCGCACAAAGACAAGTCAGTCGCAAGGATAGTCTTTATTTCCCGGCACTCAGTCGAACTTCAGGTTGCTCCAGCGACTGCCAAGGCATGATGTTGAACCCGCACGGTTTCCCTCCAAGAAGGAAGTCGGGTGGTACCCCGGATGACCTGCGGGACGATTGACTTGAACCGCGGGCTCAGCTCCAGAGGAGGGACACCAGACGTAATGGCAACCACCGCTTGGGGGGCGAGCTGCTCCTCGGCGGCCGACCTGATGTCACTTGGCAGAGTTTGTGGTTTGGAGCCCGGTACCGTTAGAATAACTGCAGAGTTACCCAAGTTTCAGGAAAGGTATGCACAGATATTCACTATTTATTAAAGGGACTTACACTCTTTTGTAGGTGCGCATTCTACCTCCCTAACCCGGCAGGCGTAATACCGTGTTCTAAGTACAACTTTTCAAGTAGTGGGAGATCCGCAGTGTGGCGTCAAAAAAGGTGGGGGGATAAAATACCTCCTCCGTACGAAGGGCGGGCATCGGGATGAATTCGCCCATGTCGTCTTTGAATAAGGTGAAACGTGATTGCTAACCCGCGACCATGCCTGTCACGTGCAGGATCCGCATTTTTTCAGAACTGAAGTGCAGTTGACCGTACATGAGAGCTCGCGTGCGGAATAGGGAACAAAATACCTCCAGGGAGAAAGATATCCGCTGAAACCTCAGGTATGTCACAAAGGACATTATGACTGCAACAGAGTTTGGCGATAATTGGGCAGGAACAATTCTGATGTAGTCCATTATCACCGCCACCTCAGGGAAGATGGGGAGGATCCATCCCGCCTCAAAATGATCGAGTGGAATCGCGAGTTCAGTCGCGAATACCAAGTTCATCCACTCGTTCCTCTCCAGAGCACGTACGGGTAGCCCTCGGCCCAGTGGAAATTTCGATAGAAAGATTACTAGACTCGGGCGGTCTATTGTTGGGCGAGGCGGTTTATCTTTCAGAAAAGCAACCGTCCATAAAGATATGGGGAGGGAGGAGGAGATCGCGACATTTTGGATTACTCGAGTTTTATAAGTTTTAGAATAAAGAAAAGTTTGGTGGGATCCTCTATTTATAGCCCTAAAGCGACGCTAGCAGCATACGTTACGCTCGCGGGCACTCTTTCGGAAATTTTCAGACCGCACAATTACTTAGTGTCCGACAATAATCTGCAGGAATCAATCATAACAAGCAAAGGGACACCATGGAGCGGGTAAATTTTGTTATTAATATTGTTATGTTAACAGTTGTAGGCAAGAAGGGAAAAACAAAGAAATATGGTGGGACGCAGTCATAATCTCTCGGCAGGCCAATCTGTCCTTGCTCTCAGCATGGCGAACTCTGCTTCCACTTGGGTGATCCGTACTAGAATCCGCGACAAAGCATCCCACATGACGCGTAAGTTCTAGGCGAGCGCTTCTTCCTCGCGAGAAGGCACAGTACAGGGAAGTGAGGTAAATTTTTGCTCACATAAATTCCATAAGGTACAAGTAGGAACATACCCCTCGGCATAGGCAAGGGCTCTGCGTCCTCATCTCCAAATACGTCGACCAAGGTTGCTGCAAGCGTTCGCTGACAGGATGAGTGGCTGCTACCTCTAGAAGAGTTAAAAGCCTGAAGTCGATCCGCGGTGGAGTTGACGACCTTACGGAGCCAAAGACAAGGTGTTTGGTCATCTCCGTGTCTGTGTGCTTGAGGTAAGCCCTCCGCAGAAATATTCTGCGCCTACGTACGGCCTGTAGTTGTGCATGGTTCTGCGTCCGCTCGCCGGGACTCGCCCCCACCACAGGGGGATGATGACAAATTCGCGAGTGCTCGACTGATACACAAGAGCATTCGCACAACCTCGCACCAGACGACTCCTCGCTAAGCCCCCTTTATGGGCGACTTCTATCAATATCGCCCATTTCGACGGTGGTTCGTCATCAGGTATGCTTCCCGGCGCTTCCGTGTTTTCTGCAGGTATCCTAGCGGCTTCCTCTTCCAGATGTGCCATCCAGAGTTGAGCCTTTACCATGGCACCCTCTCGGCTCTTGTCGACCTCCTCGAACGTCACGGGGGAAATCACTCCCTCAGAGGCGTCGAACTCCGAGCTGGTTGTTTCCTTCGTATTCCCAATGTCGGGCAATCCTGCAGACACCCGCAAAAAGGACGGGGTCTTTGTCGACACCTCTTCCCCGACGACATTTTGGATGATGGGCCCTCTCGTCGAGTCTATCACTACTCGGAGACTTCCCTTAGGCACGGTGGTCTTCGAGGAGGAACTCCCAGTGGCTGCAAGCATTCTGACAAGGCGGGCCCTCTTAGTTACCGCCGTCCGCAACTTTTTCTGCGGATCCATCTCCCTCGGCAAGCTTTCAGCAGGAGTTCGGATCGGGGAGTTTTTTGCTAGCCCGCTGGCTCTTGCCATGAATTTCCCAAGACATCCTGGTTCATCGCGATCATTTCCACCGAGCAAACGAAGTCGAGGATGGTGGCCAAGGAGGGTGGGCCATCTTGCGCGAGTCGTAGCCTTTGCGGTTACAAGTTTACTTTTTTGTAGCCCGCGCGGTCTGGAAAAAAAGTGTGGGTATCATGTTAACCCCAAATCCTGCGATGGCTGAGGCAAGCATCAGACAACAGGGGGGCAGCTTATCCGACGATCATTTTCGGAGTTCGCGGGGCCTTCTGGAGGGCGTTTTCTGATATCCGCGGACATTATTCGGTCCATAACTGTGTTCGGCGCGGGAACTCGTCAGGCAATCCAGGGGTGAACATCTGGCTTGCGGACTCTCACAAAGCAGCTTCATGGATCCGGCCAAAAGTTCGCGGCGGGCGCTTCTCCTGAATCCATGCGGACTCGTCTTTGCAGTATCAACCTCAGTGCTACCGCGCGGTTAAGTGCGGTCACTTCTCTCAACCCCCGCCGACCGACTCTTCATGTACCTCGGGTGGTTGCACATTTAATGTTGTATGTCATAACCTGCATTTTCTCAACATAAAACATTATATCAGAGTAAGAGAAAACACGTGTCGTGATGCCACGTCGTGCAGGAGATTACTGCGGACGCTCACGCAAGAACCTACACCTAACATTTTTCAAAGAATTCTCGAGTTTATCATGAAGAAAACGTATTTTTAGTTAAGTTTTGATGGTCGTATCCCTCGGCTAAGTGGATCAACGAGTGCACAGATAAAAATATAAATATACGCTGCGGAAAATACTTTATTTAATTCAATTATTATCTTACATGAGTAAAAACATCCAAAAGGACAACTCATGATATGCATACTTCTAAATTCAATATAAGTATGAAAGGAGTTTTTACGTTCGTTAAAATATAATGACTTTGGATTTAAAACGATGTCATGAATGAGATAGGCATAATAATACTTTTATACTTTGAAAATATCTAACATGCAATCATAACATAAATCCTTCCTAGAGAGCAAGTAAAACCAACAAATCATTTAGAAAGTGACTTAGCAGCTAGCAAGTAACTTAACATTCCACAAAATCTCCAGTGGGCGTCAACAACCTGACACGAATCCACCAAAATGCATGTATGTCTAAACTAAAAACAAAGCAACAAAACTACCTCACAACGGTGAGGAAATGACAACTGCAACAGTTGCAGAACACCAGCAACCACCAACCCTAGCCGCTCGATCGGCTACTGCTCCGAACCTGAGGCATTCAAAAGAAAAGAATACCTCAGCAAGAATATACAAGTGGCAAAAAAAGGTCAACAGTAGAGAAGAAAGAAACAAAGGAGTCAAAGAGTTACCAACCCAAAACAGGAATAGCTATCAAAGCACAGTAGATCAACAATAAAGCAGTAATAAATGATTAAGTTAAAAAGTTCAAAAGTAAGGAATTGCACCAAGTGCGAAACGAAGTCACGCTTCGATAACCTCTGCACTCAACCACAATGTAATAAGTAAGAATCCATGAGGTTAGGTATACCAAGTTGCACCAAGCGCGATAAAGATTTAAGCTTTTATAAAACATATATATGAGTAAGTGTGTATATATAAGAGATTAGTCAGCTCATCATTTAGCGAGTATAAACACCGGCAAAATCCGGTACCTGTGGTGGTAGCTTCCTTCACCGGCACACCAACAGTGAAAACTTCACAAGGGCCCAAGGAAGGTGGTCTTATTTCTTGACACACCCAAAACCGGGGAAAAACCGGCACCTGTGGTGGTGATAACCTTCCCTACCACACCCAGTCACAAACCCACACCGGGGAAACCCACCAGGCGCAATGATTCACAAAACAGGTCATTGTAGCGGTGATACATTCCACTAACACTCACATCCCCAAATAGTCCATAGTGTTGGGTACATTGGAAAATGTGTACCTGATTTGAAGAAGCCCAACCTAGCTCAATGATATACATCAAGGTGTATTTGATGTTGTTTTTGAGTTGACATGTGCAGGTGAAGAATTGATAAAGTATGCAGAAAAATTCTAAGTCCAAGTGTCGACACAGAGGAAGCAGTGTCGACACATAGAAGAAAATAGTCGACACAACACTGGGAAGCAGTGTCGACACATAGCAGTTAGTCTACAACTACACTGGGAAAAAGTGTCGACACAGAGGAAGCAGTGTCGACACATAGCAGTTAGTCTACAACTACACTGGGAAAAAGTGTCGACACAGAAGAAGTAAGTCGACACAACACTGGGAATTTGTGTCGACACAGAAGAAAAGCGTCGACCTCAACATTGGGACAATGTGTCGACACAGAAGAATATAGTCGACCACAAGTTTGTCTACACCAGCAGAATGTGTCGACACATTGTGATTGAGTCGACACATTATAGCAGTGTTAGAAGAAGACTGTGTCGACACCTGAAGGCTAAGTCGACACTTACTAAGTTATGACTCTACAACAACTGTGTCGACACACAGGACTCGTGTCGACACACTGAAGAGTCAAGACCAAGTTATTTTCAGAAGAAGCTGTGTCGACTCAAAGGCAACTTAGTCGACATCACTGAAGACTGTGTCGACACCAAAGTCAATTATGTCGACACAGATAGACAGATGGTCTCGACACTTTCTGACAGACTGTCTCGACAACTTGTGGTTCAAGACTAAGGCACAGGACTTGTTTGAAGACTTGACAGCTGTGGGTTGCCACCGGTTAACTGAAGCTGTCAGACTTGTCAGAAAACGGTTAGAAACCGGATCAGCCGGTTACCATGAAGAAAGTCTATAAATAGACAGATTCAGAAGGAGAAAGTAACTTTTGAAAACATTGATAAGGATCAAAAAGTTGAGAAGGATTACAATCCAATTCATTTCAAGAAAGTGCTAGGCACTTAAGAAGATCTTCTCCGGAAGATCAAAGAAGACTATCTAAGGATAGATCAAAGAAGAGTTCTAATCAGAATTCAGAAGAATTATTCAAAGTGCTGGATAGAGAGAGATTAAGCCAGAATTTGAAGAAGAAAGAAACCACCAGTGGATTCTCAAGAAGCTGTTTGGAATCAACTCAGATAAGTTCATATTCAAGAAGCTTTGAAGAAGGCTCAGATACAGTTGATTGCATCAGCTGATCAAGAATTGTCTTGGCCTTTTCTCTCTCAATTTTGGCAAGACAGTTAAATAACCTTTTCTATATTTCTGTAGGATCTGTTTACACAGATCTGAATTGTAAGCCTGTGTTATAAAGGCTGAGTGTAGGAGTGTTGAACTCTGAGTGGTAGGGCTGTTTGCCTGAGTGTAGGAGAAGGATCTTCTCTGAGTTGTAGGCCTTGGGGCAAGGCTGAGGTAGGGCAGTTGTGCCTGAGTTGTAGGAACCAGTTGGGTTCTGAGTTGTAGGATCTGTTGATCTGAGATTAGTGGAAGTTTGGCCGAATCTAGCATACTGCTAGATAGGTGAAGGGGGAAAGTGGATGTACTCAGACCTTGGGGAACCACTATAAAACATTGTGCAATCTGTGATGTTTTATTTTCTGTGTTTGCCGTGTTTATTATGTTAGCCATTGAATTGAATTCTGCATAGAAGTTTTTATAAAAAAGCAGAACCTATTCACCCCCCCCCCCTCTAGGTGTTTAGGCTGCCTTGAAAGTTAAACTATCAAGTGGTATCAGAGGGAGGTTCCTCAAAAAGGACTTAACAGTCTGAGGTAGATCTGAAAGGCAGATTCAAGATTCAAGATTCAAGAAGATGGCTTCTGGAGAGAATCATAAGGAGCTAGGGTCTATGAAATTACCCATATGCAAGAAGGAAATCTTTGGGATCTGGAAAGAAAGAGTCAGATTGTTTATGGAGGCATCTGACCCAAGGATTTACATCACAGTACAGGAAGGCCCCTTCATTCCAATGAAGATATCTGTTCTTGATGCAAATATCCAAATACCAAAGACTTATTCAGAAATGACCAAGGATGAAATCATCTTGGCAACCATGGACAAAAGGGCACAGAACATCATTGTTAGTGCCATAGATGATTCAACATTTCAGAATCTGATTCACTGCAAGACCTCCAAGGAGATGTGGGACACATTGATTGTCTACATGGAGGGATCTGAAGAAGTAAGGCTGGACAGAAAGTCTATGCTAAATCAGGAGTATGAAAGCTTTAGACAAGGAAAATCTGATAGCATAACTGAGTGCTATAAGAAATTCTATAGGATTGTGAATGAGCTAATATCCTATGGAAGAGTCTTCAGTACCTATGAACTGAATGACAAATTCTTAAGATCCTTATCAAAGGATTGGGATACAAAGATCTGTGCCATAAGAGAAGTGGCTAAATTGGCAGAGATATCTCCTCCTACCCTGTTTGGAAAGTTGCTATCCTATGAAATGCAACTTATGGTAAGGAAGAAGGAGGAAAGAAATTCAAGAGGAGAGCATAGAGAAAAGACTGTGGCATTTAATGCTGAAGCCACTAGAAAGAATAGGAGGAAATCACCATCTCCTCCTAAGGAAGTTACAGAAGATAGTTCTGAAAGTTCAACCAAGGGTTCTGAAAGCTGTGATTCAGATGCAGATTTTGCTGCATTCACAAGACAATTCCAGAGGTTCTTGAAGAAGAAGCAGTGGAAGTCTAGGCCTTCCCCATCACAGCAAGTTGATGACTATTATAAGAAGAAAAGGTCATCAAGGAAAGAGAAGAGCAGATCAAAACCCAGCAAAGCCACTACTTCAAAGATTGTCTGTTATTGTTGCAATAGGCCTGGACATGTAGTGGCTGATTGTCCTGACAAGAGAAAGGAATCTTCAGAAAAGAAGAAGACTTATCAGAAAGGCAAGAAGGAGAAATCCTTTGTAGCAAAGAAAGATAAAGGTCTGTCAGACCAGTCAACTTCAGAATCAGGATCTGAAGCTGAAGCATATATTGGACTATATGCTGCATCTGAGGAAGAGGAGTTTATGCAGTTGCTAGACTCCATCAATGAACATCAATGCATGGGGTTGATGACAAGATCAGAAGAGGACATATGTCAGAATCAGTCTGGTCCTAATGAGGTAAAATATCCTTCCAGTACATCTGTTTGTAGTACAAGTGAAGAATCAGCTACATCTGCATCAAGTGATGAAGATGCATCTGAATCTGAAGGAGATGTCTATCAATTGATAGACAAGTATGGGGACTTGTTGCAGACCCTTAAGAAAAGCAAGAACCTGGTTAAAACTCAGGCTCAGGAAATTGCTGAACTAAGGGTTGCAACAACTGAATTAGAAAAAGTCCTTGATCAAAAATTAAATGAAATTGCCAAGCTGAAAAATATAACTATTATTCAGATGGGCACAATTAATTATACTAATGATCAAGTGAAGAGTCTGGAGGCCAGACTTAGAATTGAAAGGGATTTAGTGGCTAGTTACTCTAAGCCAAAATCTGTCTTACCCTTGATAGATGAATTTGTCACTCAGAAGGGTAAGGCTGGATTAGGATTTAAAGGTAACTCCAGGGCTGGCAGATTCAAGAGGAAAGGCAAAGCCCCTATTCAGCCACTAAACCTTTCAGTCCCCATAAAGTTTAGTAAGGTGAAAGTGCCTTCTAACATATATGATCATGAAGACATTCAAGGTCATATTAAGACGAATGTTCTGAAGAACAAGGGTGTAAATGCAAGCAGGCCTACCTATGGTCATAAACCCAATGGTTTTAAGAAATCAGTAGGTGAAGTTGCAACAGCACCAGCAATAAACAGAAATTCTTCTGACAAGGATGTATCTAGATCTAGATACAATAAGTTTGAATGTTGGTGCTGTGGCAAAAGAGGTCATTTTGCATTAGACTGCTGGTATAACACAAGTGTTATAAAGAATAAGAGTCTACCTGTTAGAAGAGATTATGATAGCTTTATTAATGCTAACCTGAACCAAGGACCCAAGACTTACTTGGGTTCTAAGGGTAAGTAATTCTGTATTGCAGGTAAATCCAAGTAACCATGTCCCTATATGGTACTTGGATAGTGGTTGTTCCAGGCACATGACTGGAACAAAGGGGCTGCTGAAGGAGTATTCATCTGTCAAAGATGGACCTAAAGTGATCTTTGGTGAATCTGAGAAGGGAGTCATCAAAGGGTTTGGTAACATTTCTTCTAACCTAATTACTATCACCCAAGTGGCCTATGTAAAAGGTTTGAAACATAATCTAATAAGCATAAGCCAGCTGAGTGATCTAGGATTTGACATTTCATTTGGTAAGGATGGATGTCATATCAAAAGGTCAAGTGATCAAGAGATCATATTGACTGGGTATAGGAAGAGAAATGTATATTGCCTTAATTTTGAATGTGAAAATAAGGCTTCCCTCATTTGTCTTGTAGCTGATGACAATACTTCCCATTGTGTTAAGTGGCACAAGAGATTGGCTCATGTAAACTACAAGACAATTGGCCAACTCATTAGTAAAGAACTAGTGAGGAATGGGCCTCAAGTTAAGTGTATAAAGGAAGGGGTATGCTCAGCTTGTCAAAAGGGCAAGCAGACAAAATCCTCATTTCAAAGCCTTGAAAACAAGGATTCTGTGAGGTGCTTATACCTCTTGCATATGAATCTTTTTGGTCCTATGTCAGTTCATAGTCTAGGTAGGAAGGTCTACACTTTTGTGGTTGTAGATGACTATTCTAGATTTACATGGGTGTTTTTTCTGAGACAAAAATCTGAAACCCCAAGTGTATTACTTAATTTTGTAAAGCAAATTCAGAATGAACTAAATAGTACAGTGGTCAAAATCAGAAGTGACCATGGTACTGAGTTTCAATCTGAAAGCATTACAAACTTGTGTAAAGACTTTGGGATTTTCCAAGAGTTCTCCTCACCTAGAACACCTCAGCAAAATGGAATTGCTGAAAGAAAGAATAGGACATTAATTGAAGCTGGTAGAACTCTATTGAGTGACACCTCTCTCCCAGAATATTTCTGGGCTGAGGCAGTAAACACTGCTTGTCATGTCATCAATAGGGCTTCTATCACCAAAAGCCACAGAAATACTCGCTATGAGATTGTGAAAGGCAGAAAACCAAATCTATCCTATTTTAGGATCTTTGGTTGCAAGTGCTATATACTTAATAATGGCAAGTCATATTTGACTAAGTTTGCTGCCAAATCCCAGGATGGGATATTTGTTGGGTACAGCACAAATAGTAAGGTCTATAGAGTCTTCAACTTAACTACTCAAGTTGTTGAAGAATCTGTGCATGTTGTATTTGATGAAACAAGATTAATCAATTGTGAGTTGTCTTGTAGATCAAATGACTCAACAGGTATAAGCAAAAGGATGGACAAGCTCTCCATTGCTGAAGCTTCAAAGGAAGATGGAGCATTGGAAAATGAAGGCTGCTGTCCAGGGGGAGTACAAGAGATAATGGAAGCTGATGAAAACCAAGAGGTTCAGCAGAATGAAGAAGCTGGAGATGCTCAACCTGAAGGGAATCTTCCTCCAGCTATAAGATATCTAAGAGATCATCCTACTGATCAGATAATTGGTGATCCAAGACAAGGAGTGCAAACTAGAAGCAGAAATCAAAGCACAGTTTTGCATTCTAGTTTCTTGTCCCAAATGGAACCTAAGAAGTTTGAAGAAGCTATCCAAGACCAGCACTGGATTGATGCTATGCAAGAGGAGCTGAATCAATTCAGAAGGTGCAAAGTCTGGGAGCTTGTTCCTAAACCAAGAGGCCACAACATAATTGGCACTAAGTGGATCTATAGGAACAAGCTAGATGAAAGTGGGATAATAGTGAAGAATAAAGCAAGGTTAGTTGCAAAAGGATACAGGCAGGAAGAAGGGATTGACTTTGATCAAACCTTTGCTCCAGTAGCAAGGCTGGAGGCAATCAGAATGTTCCTTGCCTATGCAGCCTACCAAGACTTCAAAGTATACCAGATGGATGTGAAGTCAGCATTTCTGAATGGTGATCTTAAAGAAGAAGTATATGTAGAGCAGCCATCAGGTTTTGTAGATCCTCTTAAACCTGATTCTGTGTATAAGCTTAGGAAAGCTTTGTATGGGTTAAAACAAGCTCCAAGGGCTTGGTATGAAACCCTGTCTACCTTCCTCATTGAGAATAAATTCTCAAGAGGAAAGATAGACAAAACTCTATTCCTTAGGGAATCCAAAGGAAAGATCATCTTAGTCCAGATCTATGTTGATGACATAATCTTTGGATCTACTGAAAACAACCTTTGTAAAAAGTTTGCCAAACTTATGCAAGGGAAGTTTGAGATGAGCAGTATGGGAGAACTTAAGTTCTTCTTGGGACTCCAAGTAAGACAGACTGATGATGGATTGTCCATATCCCAGTCTAAGTTCACCAAAGAATTAATTAAGAAATATGGTATGGAGTCATCCTCCTCCATGAGAACTCCTATGGGAACAAGTATGCCTATATGCAAAGATGAGGCAGGTAAACCTGTTGATGAATCATTGTATAGAGGAATAGTTGGGTCTCTACTATATCTCACTGCTAGTAGACCTGACATTATGTATGCAACATGTGTCTGTGCTAGGTACCAAGCCTGCCCTAAAGAATCTCATTATACTGCAGTCAAAAGGATTCTGAGATATCTAAAGGGCACTCCTACTCTAGATCTTTGGTACCCTAGGAATAGAGATTTTCTACTAACAGGCTATTCAGATGCAGATTTTGCAGGATGTAGAGAGGATAGAAAGAGTACTACAGGTACTTGTCAATTCCTGGGAGGAAGACTAATATCTTGGAGTAGTAAGAAGCAGACTAGTGTGGCAATTTCCACAGCTGAGTCAGAGTATGTTGCTGCTGGAAGCTGCTGTGCACAGCTATTATGGATGCAGCATCAGCTTAAGGATTATGGTATTCAGGTAAGTAGAACACCCCTTTTATGTGATTCTAAGAGTGCTATTTCTATTGCTAATAATCCAGTTTCTCATAGTAGAACTAAGCATATAGAAATCAAATACCATTTTCTTAGAGAACATGTAGAAAAAGGAGACATCTCATTGGAATTTGTAAAAACAGATTATCAAATAGCAGATGTATTTACTAAGCCTTTAGATGAAACCAAATTCAATAAATTCAAAATTGAATTAGGTATGTTAACCATTGATTAATGTATTAACAAAATCATTAACAATGCAATTAAAGTGGGATTTAAGTAAGTTAAGTAATAACAATAGAAATTGGCTAAGTAAGAATGTGTCGACACATTCAGTAATAATGTGTTGACTCAGAGAAATAATGTCGACAAGTCAGAAATATTGTGTCGACACAGAGAATATGTGTCGACACTTAAGAGTTATATTGTCGACTTAACCAGAAATGTAATGTCGACTCAACCAGGATAATGGTGTCGACACTTACAGAATATGTGTCGACACTTATCCTTAGAGTCGACACAGAATTTCTGTCTTTCTATTATATATCCAAGGTGTCGACATAACCACAAATTGGTGTCGACACATAGTAGGCTGAAGTAATGTCGAGTCAATAGAAGTTTGTGTCGACACATTCCGTCTGTGTCGACACATTTAGACTGTTTTTGGCGCCTTTTGAACTTCGTTCAACTGAAGCTATAAATAGGTCAAAAACTCTTTCTGTCGACACGCTTCCAAGGTTTTCGAGACTAAAACCCTGTGTCGACAGTCTATCTTTCTCTCTTCTCTCAAGCTTTCTCGACGAATCGATGGCGCCAAGGATTGAAGACAACATTAATGAAGGGTATGAGTTGGTGCGCCAGGCCTTTGCAGAGGCGCCGCCAGATGTTCAAGGGGTTATCACCCTCCTCTCTGAGTCAGGGTTAGAATTTCTCATCTCAGAACCAACTAAAATCTGGAAGAAGGAGGTGCACGAGTTCTTTATCTCTGCATCAGTCCACTCGACTGGCCTCAAGATTAAGTCCAATGTACAAGGGACTAAGGTGAAGATTACTCAAAGAAGTTTAAGAAAGATCTTTCAATTGCAAGTAGTTGAGAATGAAGAGGAAGTTCCTAGTTCTAAGACAAGGGAAGCCCTTCAATGGTGTGGACTGGACTCAGGCTTGAAGATTGGAGCTGCATTCAACAGGAAGGGTATGAATCAGCAAGGGAAGTTCTTGTCTGAAATAGTTGGGAAAGTGATCCTCTGCAAGACAGGTGAACATGATAGGATTTCTGCCTATATGTTCAGCCTTATGACCAGGATTGTTTTTACAATTCCTACTGATTGGTCAGGAGTACTCTTTGACAAGATCAAAGAAGGAATCAAGAAGCCTAACATGGCCAGGATCATGAGCTTATACCTCACTGGAGTGATTCCTGAAGTAATGCAGCAACTGCAAGGGACTAAGATTAATCATATGAGAAGAATGGATATGAGACTGTTCTCAAGGTGGGATAGGGTGCTGTCCAAGGATGTGCCTGAAGAGAGCAGGCCAGACACCCCTGTGAAATCCCCTACTCAAAATCAAGAAACTGAACAACTACAAGAAGACCCACTGAGGACACAGGTTGAAGAACAGCTTGACTCAACTATAGTCCAGCAAGTGTCAACACCTGCACAGATGCAGGGGGAGCCAGTTTCCACTCCTGCTCAAAAGGTATCTACTCCTGATAAGGTACAAGTATAGGGGGAGCTAATGTATTTTACTATAAAAGACATTGCTCATATTTTTGTTACTGCACAGGTTCAGGGGGAGCTAGTGTCCACTCCTCCTCTAGATACTACAAATACTGAAGTACAAGTGCAAGAGGAAGCACAGTTAAACTTATCTCAAGATTTAACTGCTGCAGAAGTTACAGCTCAACTGGAATTTACTCTGGAGGAGTTATTCCCTGATGTTGATACTATTACTGATAAAGTCGGAGGTGGACCAGAAATTGAGAAGTCCATAGGTATGGACATTGATCAGGAAGCTGAAGTTGAGCCACAGGTTGAGGGGGAGCCAGTGAATGTTGAGGCTGAGCAACAGGTCACTGGGACAGATACAATTAATCCTCCTCAAGAGAGAATTCATTTAGATACTTCATCTGACACTGAAACTGAAGATGCCAGGATGGCAAAGAAAAGAAAACTTGTTGTATTTAAGAGAAGAAACAAGAATTATAAGCAGGCTTTACAGACAACACCTCTACAAGTATCTCCAGCCTTTGATTATAACAAGTTTATGGTAGATCTACAGGTAAAATTGGATGAACAAAGGATGGCTCTGGAAAAGTATGTTGATGAAAATAGCAAGTCACTTCAGTTTGACTTAGCTCAGGATATAAAGTCCATCCAGTTTCAAGTCAACATGCATAAAAAGGAAATGACAGATTGCTTCCACAAAAGTGGCAATGCTGTGGTTTATCTAGCTCAACAACAGGAGGCTATTACTACAAAGGTGGATGACATTGCTTTGAAGCAAAGCTATGTTTTGGAAAATCAGATAAGAATGAATGAGAATTTAACTGAATCTCATAATGAGATCATTAAGGAGGTAAAGAAGATTGTTCCAGGTCTGCCTGCAGATAGAGCCAAAGAAAGGGAAGAATTTGATAAGAATTTTCAAGCTGCCATTGCTTCTGTTAAGACTGCCATCACAACCTCTCAAAAAGAAATATCTGAAAAGCTTCAAAAGTTAAAACCATTTTTTAAAGAGGGTGTGAATTATTTGGATGGCCAAATCAGATTTCAAAAGGAAGATCTAAGAGATCATGTCTCTAGAGAAGCCATAAAGGGGGAGAGGATCTAATTCATGCAGGCTCAGAGCACTCCAAATGGGTGACCAATAGTATCCGAGCCACATTGGGATATCCCCCATTGTGTGATGATGCTATGGTGGCTGAGTCAGGAATACAATCAAATCTACTTGAAGGCAATCAACCTGAGGTTGCCCAAGTCATTTACCCCCCTCCAGATTTTGACATGATTGATCAGCAGGTTCAAGGCATGTATAGTCCTCCAAAGGAGGTTACTAATATTGTCATTGGGAAGGTTGATAAGCCTGAGGCTACTCTGAAAGAACAGCAAGATGCTCTATTAGCAAAGAAGAGATTCAGAGAGCAGGCTGCACTCAAGCCAGATTATGAGCAGTGGAGTCCTACTTCAAGGAACATAATACTCACTGCATGGAAAGCTGTACAAGACAAAGTTCATGAGAGAGGGAAGTGGTACAATGAGATAGAATGGCAGAAGTATGAGGCAAGACAGGAAGCAATAGTACAATTCAGAAGGAAAGCTAAGCTGGGAAGACTGCCATCAGATGCTAAGGAGCCAAGCAAGTACTTCCCAAAGCCTTTTCACTATTTTGAAAGGCAAAGGATCAAGGAAGAAGCTCAGAAGAAAGCTGATCTAAAAGGAAAGAAGATAGCTGAAGAATCAGAAGCTCCTGTGACAGCTACAATTCAATCTGGCAAAGGGATTATAATTAGAGAGCCTGATCATCTGATTATGTTTTAAGTTCCTTCATAGTGTTTTTTGTAATGTTGTGATGTGATCATTAAATGTAAAACAATGTAATCAAACATTACCCAGTTATAAACAAAATGTTGATTGGCATATTATAATGTTCATTCTGTGATGGATTTTTTTTTTTATGTTTTGTTTATATTAAGTATTCCTGTTATGTCATATATCATCAATTTAGTACTGTTTATAAATGGTGTATATCATTGGCTATAAGGGTTATGACTTCTCCAAATAGGGGGAGATTGTTGGGTACATTGGAAAATGTGTACCTGATTTGAAGAAGCCCAACCTAGCTCAATGATATACATCAAGGTGTATTTGATGTTGTTTTTGAGTTGACATGTGCAGGTGAAGAATTGATAAAGTATGCAGAAAAATTCTAAGTCCAAGTGTCGACACAGAGGAAGCAGTGTCAACACATAGAAGAAAATAGTCGACACAACACTGGGAAGCAGTGTCGACACATAGCAGTTAGTCTACAACTACACTGGGAAAAAGTGTCGACACAGAGGAAGCAGTGTCGACACATAGCAGTTAGTCTACAACTACACTGGGAAAAAGTGTCGACACAGAAGAAGTAAGTCGACACAACACTGGGAATTTGTGTCGACACAGAAGAAAAGCGTCGACCTCAACATTGGGACAATGTGTCGACACAGAAGAATATAGTCGACCACAAGTTTGTCTACACCAGCAGAATGTGTCGACACATTGTGATTGAGTCGACACATTATAGCAGTGTTAGAAGAAGACTATGTCGACACCTGAAGGCTAAGTCGACACTTACTAAGTTATGACTCTACAACAACTGTGTCGACACACAGGACTCGTGTCGACACACTGAAGAGTCAAGACCAAGTTATTTTCAGAAGAAGCTGTGTCGACTCAAAGGCAACTTAGTCGACATCACTGAAGACTGTGTCGACACCAAAGTCAATTATGTCGACACAGATAGACAGATGGTCTCGACACTTTCTGACAGACTGTCTCGACAACTTGTGGTTCAAGACTAAGGCACAGGACTTGTTTGAAGACTTGACAGCTGTGGGTTGCCACCGGTTAACTGAAGCTGTCAGACTTGTCAGAAAACGGTTAGAAACCGGATCAGCCGGTTACCATGAAGAAAGTCTATAAATAGACAGATTTAGAAGGAGAAAGTAACTTTTGAAAACATTGATAAGGATCAAAAAGTTGAGAAGGATTACAATCCAATTCATTTCAAGAAAGTGTTAGGCACTTAAGAAGATCTTCTCCGGAAGATCAAAGAAGACTATCTAAGGATAGATCAAAGAAGAGTTCTAATCAGAATTCAGAAGAATCATTCAAAGTGCTGGATAGAGAGAGATCAAGCCAGAATTTGAAGAAGAAGAAAGAAACCACCAGTGGATTCTCAAGAAGCTGTTTGGAATCAACTCAGCTAAGTTCATATTCAAGAAGCTTTGAAGAAGGCTCAGATACAGTTGATTGCATCAGCTGATCAAGAATTGTCTTGGTCTTTTCTCTCTCAATTTTGGCAAGACAGTTAAATAACCTTTTCTATATTTCTGTAGGATCTGTTTACACAGATCTGAGTTGTAAGCCTGTGTTATAAAGGCTGAGTGTAGGAGTGTTGAACTCTGAGTGGTAGGGCTGTTTGTCTGAGTGTAGGAGAAGGATCTTCTCTGAGTTGTAGGCCTTGGGGCAAGGCTGAGGTAGGGCAGTTGTGCCTGAGTTGTAGGAACCAGTTGGGTTCTGAGTTGTAGGATCTGTTGATCTGAGATTAGTGGAAGTTTGGCCGAATCTAGCATACTGCTAGATAGGTGAAGGGGGAAAGTGGATGTACCCAGACCTTGGGGAACCACTATAAAACATTGTGCAATCTGTGATGTTTTATTTTCTGTGATTGCCGTGCTTATTGTGTTAGCCATTGAATTGAATTCTGCATAGAAGTTTTTATAAAAAAGCAGAACCTATTCACCCACCCCCCTCTAGGTGTTTAGGCTGCCTTGAAAGTTAAACTATCACATAGTATATACAGTAAATAGCATAAGTAGTAAGAATGACTAGGTTAGCTGAAATGATAGTCTAGTAGAAAGGGAATTCACACCACAAACTTACCCCTTGACGGCTAAGACTAACTTCTTTAAATAAGATAGCCTAACTAGATAAGACTTGTCTCTAAGAATTGTACTTAGCGAAATTTGGCTAACTTAGTGGTACTCGATGAATTCAAGTCAGACTCAATAAATTGAGATACTCGACGAAAAAGACTTCACTCAACGTCAAGTGCTTTGAGTGAAACTGTTGTGACATCAAGTGCTTTGAGTGAAATTGTCTTTGACGTCGAGTGCGTTGAGTGAACTCAGCTACACGAATCGGCCGCAAGAACTTAGCAAGGGGAAGATTCACCACTTGCCTCAAACCTTCTGAAATCCGGTCTCACGAGCGCTCCGCTACACGAATCGGCCGCAAGAACTCCTTGGCAACAATTCCTGAAACTTTTCGGTGCAAACGAGGGTCAATGTCAAAACCCTAATGCAAAAAATCTACGAAACGGGGAAAACTTACCGTGCACGCGTAGATCTCGGCGAGAGCTTTCGAATCTACCCTCCGACGACAATTCCTAGCACCGGAACTCCTACAGTCGGCGGCCGAAGGCTTCGCGATGTTCGCGTCGTCGCTCTTCTTTCGCTCTTTGCGATGTCCGTCGGTTTGGGAGAGACGATGAATAGGGTTTCGCTATAACGTACAAGCTTATATATATATAATATTATTATTAATATTAGCAAAACGTCCAAACGACAAGAAAACCAAAATCACCTCGGATTTCCACGAAATTTGCACCAAGGCTAAATATCAATGCTACAAAACTAACGGCGAAGTCAAAATTAAGATTCGACAAACCAAACTCGGATTAAAATTCGCCGAAATTATAACCAACATCAACCTACTAAAATCCACCGAGTCAAAAGCTCGGATTCCGATGAGCAAAATCACGCTCCAACAACGGCGCCCGTTAACTACGCGTCAATGTAACGCCCTAACATCATTATTACGTTACTACAGAAATTTAAAATAAACATCGAAAAATCAGGAGCATTACAGTCACTTCCCCTAAAAGAAACTTTTGTCCCGAAACTTGATACGTGAATCGAATCTACTACAGAAAGAAAATAACCAAAGGTTATCGAATAGAAACACTTACTAAAAGAAATTAGGAGAACAGATGAGGATGAGCCTCTCTCATAGCTGACTCTAACTCTCAAGTCGCGCTCTCAACGTCTTAGTTTCGCCAAAGAACATTGACCATGTGTATTGTCTTCCTTTGCAAAACCCGATCCTGAGTATCTAGGATACGAACAGGCACCTCAACATAAAAAAGATTAGGCTGCAACTGGGCACCGAGTCAAGGACATGCAGATCACTAAGAACACATTTCCGCAACTGGCTCACATGAAACACATCGTGCACACCAGGAAAATTAGCGGGCAAATCCAGTCTATAAGCTGATACTCTGATGCGTTCAATAACCTGGAAAGGTCTCACATACCTGGGATCCAACTTGTGGTTCCTTCCAAACCTCTTAATGCCTGACATCGGAGAAACTTTGAGAAAAACCATGTCCCCAACTGCGAATTCTTGATCAACCCTTCGTCGATTAACGTTCTTCTCATAACGCTCCTGAGTTATACAAAGCTTCTCTCGAATATGCAATATAGAGATACTCGTTTCTTCCAAAGCTTCCGAACCCAACAATGGTCTTTCACCAACTTCAGCCCAAAACAAGAGGGTTCGACAACGCCTCCCATACAAAGCCTTAAAGGGGGTCATCTGCAAACTCTCATGATAATTATTATTATAGGCAAATTTCATCAATCTAAGCCGCTCGTCCCACGCTCCCCATGGTCCAAGATGTAACATTGATCATATCTTCCAAAATCTGATTAACTCTCTCTGTTTGACCATTGGTCTGTGGATTATAGGCGGTGGAATACCTGAGATCAGTACCCAACCCTTCCTGCAAACTTTTCCAAAAACGAGATGTAAACCTGGAATCTCGATCTGACACGATACTTACAGGTACTTCATGCAATCTAATGACCTCTTCTAAATACAACTCTGTTATCGTCTTCATGCAGTAATCAATCTTGAACGGCACGAAATGAGCACACTTCGTCAATCTATCACCTATGACCCACACAGAATCATGTCCACGGGGAGATCTCGGCAAACTAGTAATAAAGTCCATAAAAATACTCTCTCACTTCCAACTTGGAATATCCAAAGGCGTCAGCTTGCCACCAGGCCGTCCATGATCTGCCTTAATACGCTTGCAGGTAAAACACTCAAACACAAACTTGGCTATATCGTTCTTCATCCTATACCACCAAACGATCTGCATCAGATCTCTATACATCTTTGTAGAACCAGGGAGGTAGGCAACACTAGAACCATGCGCCTCACTACACAACTTTGCTCGAATATTCTCAATAGCCGGAATACAATATCTACTGCGGTACTTCAAAGTACCTGCATCATCAATTGAAAAGTCCGGTAATTCCCCTTTCTCAGTTTTATGAATATGCTGCAAATTAGGGTCGTCCTTTTGATGAAGTCTTGTAAACGTAATCCAAGACGGCTCTGCCACTTCCAGGCTGTTTGGCGAGTCGCTACTTCCGACAGAGATGCCCATTAATAAAAACTCTTCCACCAAGGATTCCACAGAAAGATTAAAGATCTGCGCGATCTTCCTACTCAAGGCGTCGGCTACCACATTAGCCTTACCTGGATGATATAGGATATCAACATCATAATCCGCGATATACTCTCGAAGCATTGGTGCATGGTTAGTCGATCGTGAGCGTAATGTAGGCCATCATTTTGGACCAGTTGAGCTTTGTACCGTTCCTAACGTCTTATCCTCGCTAAGCCCAATTGTGCCTACCCCTTCTTTTGATTCAGCTCCACCATTATTTCACCAAAGCCTCATAGCCGATCCTAGTTGCCTACCCAAGTCGAGCTTTAGTGTTTTATATTATCATTTTGGGGTGTTGATGTGGTGATATTACAAGTGAATATGTGGATGTGCTCCAAAGCTTCTATTTGCTGAAACTGTTTAAAGAAAAGAAAATGATTTGAGAAAAATATATGTGAAAATGAAAAGTAAAAAAAAGAAAAGAAAAAGCATGATTGAAAATCTTATTAGAGATGTGGTTGTATTTGGAAAGGATTCGTATATATATTTCACAGAAACGTGAAATCAAAGTAGGTGATAAAGTAGCTGGAAGGCATGGGAATAAGGGTATAATTTCTAAGATTTTGTCTAAACAAGATATGCCCTATTTGCAAGATGGAACGCCCGTTGATATGGTATTCAACCCATTAGGAGTCCCCTCACGAATGAATGTGGGACAGATATTTGAATGTTCGCTCGGGTTAGCGGGGGATCTGCTAAAGAAACATTATAGAATAGCACCCTTTGATGAGAGATATGAGCAAGAGGCCTCAAGAAAACTAGTGTTTTCTGAATTATATGAAGCCAGTAAGCAAACAAAAAATCCATGGGTATTTGAACCCGAATTTCCAGGAAAAAGCAGAATATTTGATGGAAGAACAGGAGATCTTTTTGAACAACCTGTTCTTATAGGAAAGTCCTATATCCTCAAATTAATTCATCAAGTTGATGATAAAATCCATGGGCGTTCCAGTGGGCATTACGCACTTGTTACACAACAACCTCTTAGAGGGAGGGCCAAACAAGGGGGGCAAAGAGTAGGAGAAATGGAAGTTTGGGCTCTAGAGGGATTTGGTGTTGCTCATATTTTACAAGAGATGCTTACTTATAAATCTGATCATATTACAGCTCGTCAAGTACTTGGTGCTACGATTATTGGATCAACAGTACCTAACCCAGAGGGTGCTCCGGAATCTTTTCGATTGCTCGTTCGAGAACTACGATCTTTGGCCCTAGAACTGAATCATTTCCTTGTATCTGAAAAGAACTTCCAGATTAATGGGAAGGAAGCTTGATCTCAATGAATCAGAATTTGTATTTTATGATAGACCAGTATAAACATCAACAACTTCGAATTGGACCAGTTTCCCCTCAACAAATCAGGGCTTGGGCAAAAAAAATTCTACCCAATGGAGAGATAGTTGGAGAGGTGACAAAACCTTATACTTTTCATTATAAAACCAATAAACCGGAGAAAGATGGATTGTTTTGTGAAAGAATTTACGGACCCATAAAAAGTGGGATTTGTGCTTGTGGAAATTACCGAGTGATTGGAACTGAAAAAGAAGACCCAAAATCTTGTGAAGAATGCGGTGTGGAATTTGTTGATTCTCGGATACGAAGGTACAAAATGGGATACATCAAACTGGCATGTCCAGTGACTCATGTGTGGTATTTGAAACGTCTTCCTAGTTATATTGCGAATCTTTTAGATAAACCTCTTAGGGAATTAGAGGGCCTAGTATATTGCGATGTGTGATTTGATCAAAATTTGCATTTGACAGATTTGGACTGAGAAACTGTCATCCCATTCAATCTGATTGGGATGCCCCTAGCTCTGACATGTATCTTGGGAGGAGGAACATGAAGCTCAGAATTATGGGCACATTCCATACTTCAAAATGGAAGAAAGGGGGAATTGGTCCATGGTCGATTCCGTAATAGATAATATAGGAATAGTTAGTTATACCTCGTGAAAAAATACTTTTTGTGGAAATTTCTTTGAGAAAGAAATTCTATTCAGGCAAGCAAATATGGCATGGTTACAGGAGCCTATCTATCGCATATATGCTTCAAGGGACGTCATGACATAACCATCGAGGTGAGTAGGGACCTAAAAAAGATCAAATAGAACAATACAATATATAGACAAAGAAATCTTTTACGAGTCTCAAAATCTTCCTTTCAGGGGATTCATTATTTGAGGGGAAGTAGACTACTCAAGAATTTCACATTTCCTTTTTTCGTAAACATAAAGAAACATAAAATAAAGCAAAAAGGTTAGAATAAAAATAAAAAAAATATAAGAATGAATCAATGAAAGGCCGGTCCTTATTGGAAACTTGAGTAAAGGGTAGCTTTTTGTAGGTTTTCTCAAACAAAGTTTAAAAAGAAGAACTCCTTTCTTTATTTGGTGTAACTATTTGAGCCGGATGAGAGTAAACTTTCACGTCCGATTGTGAGGGGGGGAATCCAATCCTATAGGAACCTATCTCAATTTTTCTTTTGCTAGGTCCATAGCTAAAAAACCTACTTTCTTACGATTACGAGGTTCATTCGAATATGAAATCCAATCTTGGAAATATAGCATCCCACTTTTTTTTACTACTCAAGGTTTCGAGACATTTCGAAACCGAGAAATATCTACAGGGGCAGGTGCTATCAGAGAACAATTAGCCGATTCGGATTTGCGAATTATTACAGATAATTCTTTGGTAGAATGGAAGGAATTAAGAGACGAAGAGTCCGCAGGAAATGAATGGGAAGATAAAAAAATTAGAAGAAGAAAGGATTTTTTGGTTAGGCGCATAGAATTAGCTAAACATTTTATTCGAACAAATGTAGACCCAGAACGGATGGTTTTGTGCCTATTACCAGTTCTTCCTCCTGAGTTGAGACCCATCATTCAGATAGAAGGGGGTAAACTAATGAGTTCGGATATTAACGAACTCTATAGAAGAGTCATCTATCGGAACAATACTCTTATCGATCTATTAGCAACAAGTAGATCTACACCAGGGGAATTAGTAATGTGTCAGGAAAAATTGGTACAAGAGGCCGTGGATACACTTTTTGATAATGGGATTCGCGGACAACCCATGAGAGATGGTCATAATAAAGTTTACAAGTCATTTTCTGATGTAATTGAAGGTAAAGAGGGAAGATTTCGCGAGACTCTGCTTGGTAAACGGGTCGATTATTCGGGGCGTTCCGTCATTGTCGTGGGTCCTTTGCTTTCATTACATCAATGTGGATTACCTCGAGAAATAGCAATAGAGCTATTCCAAACATTTGTAATTCGTGGTCTAATTAGGCAAGATGTTGCTTCTAACACGGGGATTGCTAAAAGCAAAATTCGGGAAAAAGAACCCATTGTATGGGAAATCCTTCAAGAAGTTATGCAGGGGCATCCTGTATTGTTGAATAGAGCGCCTACCCTGCATAGATTAGGCATACAGGCGTTCCAACCCATTTTAGTGGAGGGACGTGTTATTTGTTTACACCCATTAGTTTGTAAGGGATTCAACGCAGACTTTGATGGGGATCAAATGGCTGTTCACGTACATTTATCTTTGGAAGCTCAAGCAGAAGCTCGTTTACTTATGTTTTCTCATATGAATCTCTTGTCTCCAGCTATAGGGGATCCCGTTTCCGTACCAACCCAAGATATGCTTATTGGACTCTATGCATTAACTATAGGGAATCCTCAAGGTATTTGTGCAAATAGGTATAATCTATCTAATTCTAATTGCAGAAACTCTAAAAAGGAAACAGTTGACAATAATGACTGTAAGTACTGTAAGTATACAAAAGAGTCTTATTTTTCTAGTTCTTATGATGCACTTGGAGCTTATCGGCAGAAACGAATCAATTTAGATGGTCCTTTGTGGCTCCGGTGGAGACTAGATCAACGCGTCGTTGGCTCAAGAGAAGTTCCCATTGAAGTTCAATATGAATCTTTTGGTAATTCTAATGAGATTTATAAGCACTATCAAATAGTAGGAAGTGTAAAAAGAGAAATTCGTTGTATATACATTCGAACTACTGTTGGTCATCTTTCTTTTTATCGAGAAATAGAAGAAGCCATACAAGGGTTTTGGCGGGCTTACTCATAGTATATAACTCATACGCTATATAAAAATTAACAAATCCTATTAGTGATGCCCATACTCGTGTAAATTTGGGTCTCCCCGATTTAACTGGTATCATAATTTCTAAATTTCTGCGTGAATCAAGATTGAGAAAAGGAAGTTTTTGAATCACTGACCCAGGCCTATTGTGGAATCTTACTCAGCAGAATATGGAGGTCCTTATGGCAGAACGGACCAATCTGGTCTTTCACAATAAAGTGATAGATGGAACTGCTATGAAACGACTTATTAGCAGATTAATAGATCATTTCGGAATGGCATATACATCACATATCCTGGATCAAGTAAAGACTTTGGGTTTCCAGCGAGCCACTGCTACATCTATTTCATTGGGAATTGATGATCTTTTAACAATACCTTCTAAGGGATGGTTAGTTCAAGACGCTGAACAACAAACTTTTCTTTTAGAAAAAACCATCATTATGGGAATGTACACGTGGTAGAAAAATTACGTCAATCCATCGAGATATGGTATGCTACAAGTGAATATTTGAGACAAGAAATGAATCCTAATTTTCGGATGACTGATCCTTCTAATCCAGTCCATCTAATGTCCTTTTCGGGGGCTAGGGGAAATGCATCTCAAGTACACCAATTAGTAGGTATGAGAGGATTAATGTCGGATCCTCAAGGACAAATGATAGATTTACCCATTCAAAGCAATTTACGCGAAGGGCTTTCTTTGACAGAATATATAATTTCTTGCTACGGAGCCCGCAAAGGAGTTGTAGATACTGCTGTACGAACATCAGATGCTGGATACCTCACGCGTAGACTTGTTGAAGTAGTTCAACACATTCTTGTACGTAGAACGGATTGTGGTACTATCCGAGGTATTTCCGTGAGTCCTCGAAACGGGATGACGGAAAAAAATTTTGCCCAAACACTCATTGATCGTGTATTAACAGACTATATATATATCGGCCCACGATGCATTGTCACTCGAAATAAAGATATTGGAATTGGGCTTGTCAATCGATTCATAATTTTTCGAGCACACCCAATATATATTAGAACTCCCTTTACTTGCAGGAGTACATCTTGGATCTGTCAATTATGTTATGGCCGGAGCCCTACTCATGGTGACCTGGTCGAGTTAGGAGAAGCCGTAGGCATTATTGCGGGTCAATCAATTGGGGATTCGGGGACTCAACTAACACTAAGAACTTTTCATACCGGCGGAGTATTCACAGGCGGTACTGCCGAACATGTACGAGCTCCCTCTAATGGAAAAATAAAATTCGATGAGGATTTGGTTCATCCCACACGTACCCGTCATGGGCATCCTGCTTTTTTATGTTTTATAGACTTGTATATAACTATTGAGAGTCGAGATATTCTACATAATGTGAATATTCCAACAAAGAGTTTGATTTTAGTTCAAAATGATCAATATGTAGAATCAGAACAAGTAATTGCCGAGATTCGTGCCGGAACGTCCACTTTTTATTTTAAAGAGAGGGTTCGAAAACATATTTATTCTGAGTCAGAAGGAGAAATGCACTGGAGTACTGATGGCTATCATGCGTCCGAATATCCATATAGTAATGTTCATCTATTACCAAAAACAAGTCATTTATGGATATTAGCAGGAAGTCTATGCAGATCCAATATAGTGTCTTTTTCACTCCACAAGGATCAAGATCAAATGAATGCTAACTCTTTTTCTGTTGAAGAAAGATATATCTTTGATCTCTCACTTACTAATGATCAAGTAAGACATAAATTGTTGGATACTTTTGGTAAAAAAGATAGGGAAATTATTGACTATTCAAAACCTTATAGAACCATATCTCATGTTCATTGGAATCTCATAGATCCTTCTACTTTTATTCGTCAAGATAATTACGATGATTCCTTGGCGAAAAAGCGAAGAAATAGATTCGTGATTCCCTTACAATATGATCAAGAACGAGAGAGGAAACTAATACCCTGTTTTGGTATTTCGATGAAAATACCTAGAAATGGTATTTTACGTCAAAATAGTATTCTTGCTTATTTTGATGATCCGCGATACAGAAGAAGCAGTTCGGGAATTACTAAATATGGGATTGTCGAAGTAGATTCAATGGTAAAAAAAGAGGATTTGATTGAGTATCGAGGAACAAAAGAATTTAGTCCGAAATATCAAATGCAAATGAAAGTAGATCAATTTTTTTTTATTCCCGAGGAAGTGCATATCTTCCCCGGATCTTCGCCCATAATGGTCCGGAACAATAGTATCGTTGGAGTAGATACACGACTTGCTTTAAATTTAAATACAAGAAGTAGAGTGGGCGGATTAGTCCGAGTAGAGAGAAAAAAAAAAAGTATGGAACTGAAAATTTTTTCTGGAGATATTCATTTTCCTGGAGAGATGGATAAAATATCTAGGCACGGCGGTATTTTGATACCACCAGGAATGGAAAAAAAAATTCTAAAGGATCAAAAAAATTTAAAAATTGGATCTATGTCCAACGGATCGCACCTACATAAAAAAACATTTTGTTTTGGTTCGGCCCGTAATCACATATGAAATAGCTGATGGGATAAATTTAGCAACACTTTTCTCTCAGGAGCAACTGTTCATGGCCATTATGGGGAAACCTTTTATGAAGGAGATACATTAATTACATTTATATATGAAAAATCGAGATTCGGTGACATAACGCAAGGTCATCACATCTGGCTTGCGGACTCTCACAAAGCAGCTTCATGGATCCGGCCAAAAGTTCGCGGCGGGCGCTTCTCCCGAATCCGTGCGGACTCGTCTTTGCAGTATCAACCTCAGTGCTACCGCGCGGTTAAGTGCGGTCACTTCTCTCAACCCCCGCCGACCGACTCTTCATGTACCTCGGGTGGTTGCACATTTAATGTTGTATGTCATAACCTGCATTTTCTCAACATAAAACATTATATCAGAGTAAGAGAAAACACGTGTCGTGATGCCACGTCGTGCAGGAGATTACTGCGGACGCTCACGCAAGAACCTACACCTAATATTTTTCAAAGAATTCTCGAGTTTATCATGAAGAAAACGTATTTTTAGTTAAGTTTTGATGGTCGTATCCCTCGGCTAAGTGGATCAACGAGTGCACAGATAAAAATATAAATATACGCTGCGGAAAATACTTTATTTAATTCAATTATTATCTTACATGAGTAAAAACATCCAAAAGGACAACTCATGATATGCATACTTCTAAATTCAATATAAGTATGAAAGGAGTTTTTACGTTCGTTAAAATATAATGACTTTGGATTTAAAACGATGTCATGAATGAGATAGGCATAATAATACTTTTATACTTTGAAAATATTTAACATGCAATCATAACATAAATCCTTCCTAGAGAGCAAGTAAAACCAACAAATCATTTAGAAAGTGACTTAGCAGCTAGCAAGTAACTTAACATTCCACAAAATCTCCAGTGGGCGTCAACAACCTGACACGAATCCACCAAAATGCATGTATGTCTAAACTAAAAACAAAGCAACAAAACTACCTCACAACGGTGAGGAAATGACAACTGCAACAGTTGCAGAACACCAGCAACCACCAACCCTAGCCGCTCGATCGGCTACTGCTCCGAGCCTGAGGCATTCAAAAGAAAAGAATACCTCAGCAAGAATATACAAGTGGCAAAAAAAGGTCAACAGTAGAGAAGAAAGAAACAAAGGAGTCAAAGAGTTACCAACCCAAAACAGGAATAGCTATCAAAGCACAGTAGATCAACAATAAAGCAGTAATAAATGATTAAGTTAAAAAGTTCAAAAGTAAGGAATTGCACCAAGTGCGAAACGAAGTCACGCTTCGATAACCTCTGCACTCAACCACAATGTAATAAGTAAGAATGAACTCACATGAGGTTAGGTATACCAAGTTGCACCAAGCGCGATAAAGATTTAAGCTTTATAAAACATATATATGAGTAAGTGTGTATATATAAGAGATTAGTCAGCTCATCATTTAGCGAGTATAAACACCGGCAAAATTCGGTACCTGTGGTGGTAGCTTCCTTCACCGGCACACCAACAGTGAAAACTTCACAAGGGCCCAAGGAAGGTGGTCTTATTTCTTGACACACCCAAAACCGGGGAAAAACTGGCACCTGTGGTGGTGATAACCTTCCCTACCACACCCAGTCACAAACCCACACCGGGGAAACCCACCAGGCGCAATGATTCACAAAACAGGTCATTGTAGCGGTGATACATTCCACTAACACTCACATCCCCAAATAGTCCATAGTATATACAGTAAATAGCATAAGTAGTAAGAATGACTAGGTTAGCTGAAATGATAGTCTAGTAGAAAGGGAATTCACACCACAAACTTACCCCTTGACGGCTAAGACTAACTTCTTTAAATAAGATAGCCTAACTAGATAAGACTTGTCTCTAAGAATTGTACTTAGCGAAATTTGACTAACTTAGTGGTACTCGATGAATTCAAGTCAGACTCAATAAATTGAGATACTCGACGAAAAAGACTTCACTCAACGTCAAGTGCTTTGAGTGAAACTGTTGTGACATCAAGTGCTTTGAGTGAAATTGCCTTTGACGTCGAGTGCGTTGAGTGAACTCAGCTACACGAATCGGCCGCAAGAACTTAGCAAGGGGAAGATTCACCACTTGCCTCAAACCTTCTGAAATCCGGTCTCACGAGCGCTCCGCTACACGAATCGGCCGCAAGAACTCCTTGGCAACAATTCCTGAAACTTTTCGGTGCAAACGAGGGTCAATGTCAAAACCCTAATGCAAAAAATCTACGAAACGGGGAAAACTTACCGTGCACGCGTAGATCTCGGCGAGAGCTTTCGAATCTACCCTCCGACGACAATTCCTAGCACCGGAACTCCTACAGTCGGCGGCCGAAGGCTTCGCGATGTTCGCGTCGTCGCTCTTCTTTCGCTCTTTGCGATGTCCGTCAGTTTGGGAGAGACGATGAATAGGGTTTCGCTATAACGTACAAGCTTATATATATATATAATATTATTATTAATATTAGCAAAACGTCCAAACGACAAGAAAACCAAAATTACCTCGGATTTCCACGAAATTCGCACCAAGGCTAAATATCAATGCTACAAAACTAACGGCGAAGTCAAAATTAAGATTCGACAAACCAAACTCGGATTAAAATTCGCCGAAATTATAACCAACATCAACCTACTAAAATCCACCGAGTCAAAAGCTCGGATTCCGATGAGCAAAATCACGCTCCAACAACGGCGCCCGTTAACTACGCGTCAATGTAACGCCCTAACATCATTATTACGTTACTACAGAAATTTAAAATAAACATCGAAAAATCAGGAGCATTACAGTCACTTCCCCTAAAAGAAACTTTTGTCCCGAAACTTGATACGTGAATCGAATCTACTACAGAAAGAAAATAACCAAAGGTTATTGAATAGAAACACTTACTAAAAGAAATTAGGAGAACAGATGAGGATGAGCCTCTCTCATAGCTGACTCTAACTCTCAAGTCGCGCTCTCAACGTCTTAGTTTCGCCAAAGAACTTTGACCATGTGTATTGTCTTCCTTTGCAAAACCCGATCCTGAGTATCTAGGATACGAACAGGCACCTCAACATAAAAAAGATTAGGCTGCAACTGGGCACCGAGTCAAGGACATGCAGATCACTAAGAACACATTTCCGCAACTGGCTCACATGAAACACATCGTGCACACCAGGAAAATTAGCGGGCAAATCCAGTCTATAAGCTGATACTCTGATGCGTTCAATAACCTGGAAAGGTCTCACATACCTGGGATCCA
Source organism: Platanthera zijinensis (assembly GCA_039513925.1). Taxonomy (NCBI): domain Eukaryota; kingdom Viridiplantae; phylum Streptophyta; class Magnoliopsida; order Asparagales; family Orchidaceae; genus Platanthera; species Platanthera zijinensis. The sequence goes on along the minus strand of CM077079.1, from coordinate 204,954,477 downwards.
ACTTGTGGTTCCTTCCAAACCTCTTAATGCCTGACATCGGAGAAACTTTGAGAAAAACCATGTCCCCAACTGCGAATTCTTGATCAACCCTTCGTCGATTAACGTTCTTCTCATAACGCTCCTGAGTTATACAAAGCTTCTCTCGAATATGCAATATAGAGATACTCGTTTCTTCCAAAGCTTCCGAACCCAACAATGGTCTTTCACCAACTTCAGCCCAAAACAAGAGGGTTCGACAACGCCTCCCATACAAAGCCTTAAAGGGGGTCATCTGCAAACTCTCATGATAATTATTATTATAGGCAAATTTCATCAATCTAAGCAGTTCGTCCCACGCTCCCCATGGTCCAAGATGTAATATCTGATCATATCTTCCAAAATCTGATTAACTCTCTCTGTTTGACCATTGGTCTGCGGATTATAGGCGGTGGAATACCTGAGATCAGTACCCAACCCTTCCTGCAAACTTTTCCAAAAACGAGATGTAAACCTGGAATCTCGATCTGACACGATACTTACAGGTACTTCATGCAATCTAATGACCTCTTCTAAATACAACTCTGTTATCGTCTTCATGCAGTAATCAATCTTGAACGGCACGAAATGAGCACACTTCGTCAATCTATCACCTATGACCCACACAGAATCATGTCCACGGGGAGATCTCGGCAAACTAGTAATAAAGTCCATAAAAATACTCTCTCACTTCCAACTTGGAATATCCAAAGGCGTCAGTTTGCCACCAGGCCGTCCATGATCTGCCTTAATACGCTTGCAGGTAAAACACTCAAACACAAACTTGGCTATATCGTTCTTCATCCTATACCACCAAACGATCTGCATCAGATCTCTATACATCTTTGTAGAACCAGGGAGGTAGGCAACACTAGAACCATGCGCCTCACTACACAACTTTGCTTGAATATTCTCAATAGCCGGAATACAATATCTACTGCGGTACTTCAAAGTACCTGCATCATCAATTGAAAAGTCCGGTAATTCCCCTTTCTCAGTTTTATGAATATGCTGCAAATTAGGGTCGTCCTTTTGATGAAGTTTTGTAAACGTAATCCAAGACGGCTCTGCCACTTCCAGGCTGTTTGGCGAGTCGCTACTTCCGACAGAGATGCCCATTAATAAAAACTCTTCCACCAAGGATTCCACAGAAAGATTAAAGATCTGCGCGGTCTTCCTACTCAAGGCGTCGGCTACCACATTAGCCTTACCTGGATGATATAGGATATCAACATCATAATCCGCGATATACTCCAACCATCTACGTTGGCGCAAAATCAACTGCTTCTGAGTGAAGACATACATCAAGCTTTTATGGTCCGTGTAAATCTTGCACACCGCGTCATACAACAAATGTCTCCATTACTTCAAGGCATAGATCACTGTCGCAAACTCCAAATCGTGAGTGCGGTAATTCTTTTTGTGAACCTTCAATTGCTTTGACCCATACGCAAACACTTTTCCCTCTTGCATCAAGACACATCCAAGCCCAATGTGCGATGCATCCACATAAACTGCATACTCTACTCTCTCGATAGGCAAGGTCAATACTGGAGCAGTGCACAATTTCCTCTTCAATTCCTGAAAGGCTCCTTCGCACTCATCTCTCCACACGAACGCAGCATTCTTCTGCGTAAGATTAGTCAAAGGTGCAGACAATAAGGAAAATCCTTCCACAAACCTTCTGTAATAGCTTGTCAACCCTAGGAAACTCCTTATCTCTTTAGGTGTGGTAGGTCTTTTCCAATCCATAACAGCGGTTATCTTCTCTGGGTCAACTGAAATTCCATCCTTATTCACAACATGACCCAAAAAGGATACCTAGGGAAGCCAAAACTCGCACTTACTCAATTTTGCATATAACTTATGCTCTCTTAAGGTGGACAGAACATGGCGCAAATGCTGAACATGCTCCTCAGCACTCCGGGAATAAACCAGAACATCGTCAATAAAAACAACCACAAACTGATCCAAGAAATCCTTAAACACTATGTTCATCATGTTCATGAAGGCAGAGGGTGCATTCGTCAATCCGAAGGACATTACCAAGAAATCAAAATGTCCATGACGAGAACGAAAGGCGGTACGCGGAATATCCGTCTTACGGATCCTCAACTGATGATAGCCTAAACGAAGGTCAATCTTCGAAAACACCGTACTACCACGCAACTGATCAAACAAATCATCTGTCTGCGGTAAATGATACTTGTTCTTGATAGTTACCTTATTCAATTCCATATAGTCAATGCACAGCCTCATAGATCCATCCTTCTTCTTAATAAACAAGACGGGAGCACCCCAAGACGAAGAACTCGGTCTGATGAATCCACACTGCAACAACTCATCCAACTGGGTACGCAACTCTTTCAGCTCACGCGGAGCCATACGGTACGGTACCTTAGCAAAAGGACGAGTACCGGCTCCAGATTTATAACAAACTACACATCTCTCTCAGGCAGAAGACCAGGAAGACTAACTAGGAATACATCAGGAAACTCACGCACCACAGGAATATCCTCGACACGCGGCAAATTACCAACGGTTCCTAAAACAGAAACCAAATAAGCACAACAACCGGAATCTAAAAGCTTCCGAGCACATACCGCAGAAATAATCGGGGAATCCTAGCACGGAAAACCGTACACACTCCTGGGGTGGCTGTTGTCCATCTTGAAGTCCAAACGCTTAACCATGTATTGGATAGAAGCATCATATCTGGACAACCAATCCATGCCCAGAATCACATCAAAGTCCTCCAGGTCTAACACCTTTAGATCGGCAAAAGCTAGAAAATCGCCTAAAAAAATAGGACAACTCTGGATACCCTGGTCTGACACCACTGAATCACCAGAAGGAAACTTAACGCGAAATGAATCGCCAGCCTGATCGAGAGTCAGACAATGACGTTCTACGAAAGTCCTAGCCACGAACGAGTGGGTAGCACCAGAATCAAAAAGAACGTGCGTCCAACGATTCTTTACCTTAAATTTCCCTATAAAATCGTATACGTAACTAGCCGAACAACATCGAAACTATAGCTACGAGTTAAGAACTAGATTAGAATCTAACCTGAGATTACTTGGGTGGACGTCTGCGCTCCTTCCAAAGTCATCACATTCAGCTTGCCCTTCCCTTTGTTCAGCTGCGGCGGCGGCAAGGCTTGAAGTGGAACTGGCTGCAGCGGGGGCTGAGACCACGAGCATCTAGACTTCAAATACCCTTTCTGTCCACACTTGAAGCATACCTTATCTTTACTCCAACAACGGCCAACATCATGTCCCTTCTTCTTGCACGAGGCACAGACCAGATCTCCTTTGGGTACGCTCTGAATTGCAAGCACTTGTTGCTGCTTCTGAGCTCCCAACCTCTTGAAACACTTTACGAATGGATGGTATGGCCGGCCACAGAAACTACACACCTCTTTGCTTTCTTTCTTCGAAGCAGGGCCAGAATCCCGAGAGCTCTTACCATCATTGGACTTTCTCTTGTCCTTTCTCATTTGCATACATCGATTTTTTGCATTATCAATCATTTCGACTTTCAGAGCAGCTTCTACTGCCTAAGTAAAATTCTCAGATCCATACGCACTAGCCAATTGTTGAATGTCTCGCCTAAGACCACCCAGAAAGCGCTTTACTCTGTTCGCTTCAGAGGTTACCAAATCCAGGGCAAACCTGCTCAACTTGCTGAACTCTATCTCGTACTCACTAACTGAGAGTTGTCTTTGTTTCAGATGCAGAAAGTTGTTCATCAAACGGTCTTGCTCGACCGACGGCGGAAATTTCCTCAGCAATAACTCCTTGAAAGATTCCCACAAACATCCATCTGTAAGGTTCTCTTTTTCCCTTAACCACCAGCTCTTCGCAAGGCCCTTCAGCTGGTAAGCGGCGACCATCACTCTTTGGTCAGCAAAAATTCCTGAATACGAAAACATCTCCTCGATAGCAACGATCCAGTCATCCAATGCCATGAAATCGGCTCTACCGTCATAGGTAGGAGGTCATAATCGCTGAAAATGCAAAATGAAATTCATCTCTGATGGAAGCAAAACTGGAGGCACCAAAGGAGCAGGAGGAACGGCTTGACCCACTGCAGAGTCTTGCACTCTAGGCTGCTATCCCGAAACGACAGTCAGCAACGCCTGAATTTGCGATTGCATCTCAACCATCTGTCTTGACAGAGGCTCATTATTCTGTCGCAGCCCTTCAATCACAACCTCACTTTGCACACCTGACGACTCGCCCTCAGACTGGGGAGTCGATCTCATCGCAACATACTTAGGCGGCATCCTAATAATACAACGAATAACTAATCAAAACCTAACTTAACGCTAGAATTACCCAACTTAGTTCAGACCATACATGTATGGATACTTGCTTTTGCTGCTAACTTGTTATGGGATTTTCATAAATGATGTTATGCTTAAATTTAGGATGATATTTCATCATCCTATTGACTCATGCGAATAAAAATTGAATGCATGAATTCTTATTCTTTTTGCTTTAAATTCATGTGTGAACGTATGTCATCATGTAGATATTGGCTTGGCGCGCGTGTTAATGCTATGTTATGTCATGCATGTTATGTTATGCAATCTAATAAAAGCCTAAATGCATGTTATGAACGGCGTACACATGAAATATTATGCATCTCATACTACATAATATTGGATGTAACGAAAAAACAAAATATAATGGGCATTCAAGTGATGATTGTTATGCATCTCATATTACATAACAGTCAGATGTTGCTTTCTATGAGGATTCATATACAAACACATATTATGCATCTCATACTACATAATATGTCACGTATACTTCTTATCATGCTTATGAGTGTAGTGTTCATGCTTCGGCCAAGACGTACTGATAACACATTGGTGTGTGTGTATGAAATGCAAGATCACTAAAACTACACCACTGATACCAACTGTCACAACCCGAATTTTCTCAACATAAAACATTATATCAGAGTAAAAAAAAACATGTGTCGTGATACAACGCCGTGCAGAGGATAATTACAGACGCTCAGGCAAGAACCTACTCCTAACATTTTTCAAAGAATTCTCGAGTTTATCAGGAAAAAAAACGTATTTAAGAGTCCACGGATAAAAATATAAATATACGCTGCGGAAAATACTTTACTTAATTCAATTATTATCCTACATGAGCAGAAACATCCAAAAGGAAACCTCATGATATGCATACTTCTAGATTCAATATAAGTATAAAAGGAGTTTTTACGTTCGTTAAAATATAATGACTTTGGATTTAAAATGATGTCATGAATGAGATAGGCATAATGATACTTTTATACTTTGAAAATATCTAACATGCAATCCTAACATAAATCGTTCTCAGAGAACAAGTAAAACCAACAAATCATCTAGAAAGTGACTTAGCAGTCAGCAAGTAACTTAACATTCTACGAAATCTCCAGTGGACATCAACAACCTGACACGAACCCACCAAAAGGCATGTATGTTTGAACTAAAAATAAAACAACAAAACTACCTCACAATGGTGAGGAAAGGACAACTGCAACAGCTACAGAACACCAGCAACCACCAACCCTAGCCGCTCGATCGGCTACTGCTCCTAGCCTGAGGCATTCAAAAGAAAAGAATACCTCAGCAAAAATATACAAGTGACAATAAAAGGTCAACAGTAGAGAAGAAATAAACAAAGGAGTCAAAGGGTTACCAACCCAAAACAGGAATAACTGTAAAACCACAGTAGATAAACAATAAAGCAGTAATAAATGATTAAGTTAAAAAGTTCAAGAGTAAGGAATTACACCAAGCGCGAAATGAAGTCACGCTTCGATAATCTCTGCACGCAACCACAATGTAATAAGTAAGAATGAACTCACATGGGGTTAGATATACCAAGTTGCACCAAGTGCGAAAAAGATCTAAACTTTATAAAACATATATATGAGTAAGTGTGTATATATAAGAGATTAGTCAGCTCATCATTTAGCGAGCATAAACACCGGCAAAATCCGGTACCTGCGGTGGTGGCTTCCTTCACCGATACACCAATAGTGAAAACTTCACAAGGGCCCAAGGAAGGTGGTCTTATTTCTTGGCACACCCAAAACCGGGGAAAAACCGGCACCTACGGTGGTGGTAACCTTCCCTACCACACCCAGTCACAAACCCGCACTGGGGAAACCCACCAGGCGCAATGATTCACAAAACAGGTCACTGTGCCGATGGTACATCTCACTAACACTCACATCCCCAAATAGTTCATAGTATATACTATAAATAGCATCAGTAGTAAGAATGACTAGGTTAGCTGAAATGATGGTCTTATTGAAAGGGAATTCACACCACAAACTTACCCCTTGACGGCTAAGACTAGCTTTTTTAAATAAGATAGCCTGGCTAAATAAGACTTTACTTGTCTCTACGAATTGTACTCAGCGAAATTTGGCTAACTTAGCGATACTCGACGAATTCAAGTCAGACTCAATAAATTAAGATACTCGACGAAAAAGACTTCACTCAACGTCAGGACTTAACTCAACGAATTTTACTTCACTCAACGACAGTACTTAACTCAACAAATTTTACTTCACTCAACGCCTAGCTGAGTTCACTCAACGCACTCGACGCCAAAGGCAATTTCACTCAAAGCCCTCGACGACAAAACAGCTACACTCAAATCACTCGACGCCAAAGGCAATTTAACTCAAAGCACTCGACGCCAAAGGCAATTTAACTCAAAGCACTCGACGCCAAGACAATTACACTCAAAGCACTCGACGCCAAGACAGTTACATTCAACGCACTCGACGCCAAAGGCAATACTCGACGAAAAAGGCTTAGTCACCAGATCACTCGACGCTTTCGACGCCTAGACAACACTCGACGAATTCGTCGAGAATACTCGACGAATTAGACTTCACTCGACGCCAACCGATTTCACTCGACGAATCTCGACGCCACATCCATTCGACGAATTTAACTTTATCCAAATCTCATACTCGACGAATTTCACTTCGGCTTACTCACCCATACTCGACGAAAACGAGACAGACGGTCTTCTATACTACCGGGCGGACTTCGACCTAGCTGAACCCTACGCTACTCCTATCTTCTAAAGAGGGTAAACAAGAGGGAAGAAATAAAAACAAGGAACTTAGTAAGGGGAAGATTCACCACTTGCCTCAAACCTTCCGAAATCCGGTCTCACGAGCGCTCTGCTACACGGATCGGCCGCAAGAACTCCTTCGCAATAATTCCTGAAAATCTTCGAGGCAAACGAGGGTCAATGTCAAAACCCTAACGCCAAAAATCCACGAAACGGGGAAAACTTACCGTGCACGCGTAGATCTCGGCGAGAGCTTTCGAATCTACCCTCCGACGACGATTCCTAGCACCGGAAACTCCTCTTGCTAAGTTCCTAGCACAGTCGGCGGCCGAAGGCTTCGCGATGTCCGCGTCGTCGCTCTTCTTTCGCTCTTTGCGATGTCTACTGGTTTGGGAGAGACGATAAATAGGATTTTGCTATAACGTACAAGCTTATATATCATATATATATATAAGGGAATATAGGTATTTGGAGGCACACCATAGAATGAATATTGGCCATTGGATCATGAGAGAGAACATGGGGGGATTTGGAGAGAGAGAGAAGAGGGAGAGGGAGAGAGAGAGTGGGCGGGAGAGAGAAGGAGAGAGAGAGAGGGTGGAGTGAGGGAGAGAGGAGTAATAAATTATTTTTATATATTAAAATTTGCAAAATTTTATAAAATAAAATAGGAATAAAAATTCATATTTTTTTGCGGTCATTTTAAGTACTCATATGTATATGTTTTGAAAAAAATAAGATTTCGGGTGCGTGCGCAGCCCGCTCATAGGCGGGCGCAACCCGCAGCGATGCATTGAGCACGGGCGAAGCCCGTGCGCAGGCGGGCAAAGCCCGCCTGGATGCGGCCGAAGGCCGCCCGAGAGCTTCGAGCACGGGCGTAGCCCGTGCAAATAAGCTCATATATATATATATATATATATATATATATATATATATATATAATATTATTATTAATATTAATTAAACGTCCAAACGACAAGAAAACTCAAATCAACTCGGATTTCCACGAAATTCGCACCAAGGCTAAATATCAATGCTACAAAACTAACAATGAAGCCGAAATTAAGATTCGACAAACAAAACTCGGGTTAAAATTCCCCGAAATTACAACCAACATCAACCTACTAAAATCCACCGAGTCAAAACCTCGGATTCCGATGAGCAAAATCACGCTCCAACAACGGCGCCCGTTAACTACGCGTCAACGTAACGCCCTAACATCATTATTACGTCACTACAGAAATTTAAAATAAACATCGAAAAATCAGGGGCGTTACACCGTAGTTAATAAGGCGTTAAATACTCGTCTGTTCGTGAATCGTCCAAGCCACCTACCCTCAAGTATAAATAGGGACCAGGAAAACTTGGATGAGACACGCGGACTTAGCCCAGAACTAGCCTAGTTGTTGGTGCGGACACTAAGTCTGGTCAAGATTTCTTCTCCTTGTGTTCAGGCGAACACTCCTCTATTTCAATTAATCAAGAGACCCGTCGCAAGTAAGGCATTCGCCGCGGCAGGTCAAATCTGTTGTTCGCCACTACCAGTGGCACTTCCTTCTCTCACTCTTTTCACCCGCTCCTATGATCCGCAGGGCCAGTAATCTTCAGCTCCAACAATATCCGGCTCCGTTTGGGGGGACTTATTTTCACCGGTCAAGCGGTTGCGACCGCATGAACCGGACCATAATTAAGATCCGGTTCATGCGATCGTAGCCGCTTGACCGGTGAAAATAAGTCCTCCCAAACGGAATCTCCATCTTTGGAAACGGGCAGTGTTTGTATTTATTTGCATCCTTTAATTTTAGTGAAGCTTTCTAAGCTATTTTGTTCGTCCAGTCGTTTTATGACCTAGATTTTGGGCTTTCGGCGTATAAATTATGTGTCTTTTTCTGTATGTGGTTTACATTTGTTCCTTGTAGGTCAAAGCCAAGTGCAAATTTTTTTAAAAAAATTAATAATACTTCAGTGAAACTTATTTTGCCGTCCAGTGAACATATTTATAGTTAAGCAATCGATGATTCTACTCCACAGTCTGTCCATACCTGGTGAGCTTGAATCAGTTGGAAAACATCGGAAGTACCACTGCCATTTCCTGGTGCCGCAGCCTGTATTAAAAAAACAGAAATTGCATTCACAGACTAGTCCCAAAGATCAAAATAAACTGATTCAGAACAACAAATCTATTTTTTTAAAAGATCAACAACTTGTTAACTGCTGAAAAGCTTCCACGAAAAAAGAATGAAAGGATTCAATCATGAAGAAAAAAATATCAATAGAGAGTGAGTGAAGCCCTAGATGACGTGCCTGAGAGGATTGAGATGCGGGCGATGCCATAGCGTGCGACCGGAAGGATAAGGGAGGCCTCGAACGAGAAAAAAGGCTGGGGTTGAAAGAGAAGACGGAGGCTGAAGGAAAGATGAGAGTTCCATCAATTATGCGGTTAAAAGAATGCAACGGGAGCAGGGGGAGCTTGACGGCTGGCGCGAGGAGCAACGACTTCATTTCTGCGCTCCCTCTTCTTCCTTCCTGGGTCTCTTGATACTTCCAACTTCCAAGTAGTCATGGGAAAAAAATCGGGGTCGGGCCTGGGTTTTTTTCCAACGAACCCCGGGCCCAGTTTGAATAGGATCGGGCCGGGGTCGGGCTCTCTGTCAAAGGGGGAGCCCGGTTAGGTCATTCAGGCCGGCTCGGGCCGGCCTGAATTCAAAAGGCGCAGCCGGGATTAAAATCCTGTTCATGATCATGCGGGATTAAAATCCCGCCAAGCGGGATTTTTCCTTAGCCCGGTGCCGGGCTCAGGCTATCCCGACGCCCGGGCTTTGCCCGGCCCGGCTCAGGCCGGGCAATCTGCAAAAATGGGGGCCCGATAAGGGCCCCAAGCCCGGCCTTGGCCCGGGCAAGGCTTTTCCCAGGCCGGGCCTAGCCAGGCTTTTGTCGGGGCGGGCCAGGGCGGGCTTTCCGAGCTATTTGCCCACGACTACTTTCAAGTCGTTATTCTGAAGTAAAAGATATATATATAAGTAAAAGATATATATATATATCTCTTCAAGGCTCGATTTATTTTGGAAATTGTTATTCACACCCACAATCGGATATTCATACCCAGAATAATACAAATTTTAGCATATTTTTTTCCTAAACTTATCGGATATTTGTACCAAACACAAACTTCATTTCTGTTTCTCTCGAGTCTTAACTCCCGCAGCCGAACTTTCACCTCTCAGCTTGCAGTCTCTCGTTGGCGGTCCAATAATATCTCGTTGCCCATGGTGCCCTCTATTCCATCGCGCCTTCCGCTCATCTCCTCGCCATCGATCAACCTATAAATAGTTCGTTTTAGGTCGTATGTGTATGTTCTAGCATAACAACAGAGTTGGGTAAGTCCAATAATAACTCGATCACTCCCAAGTTCACGAGTTAGAAGTTGAAGACACATGATACTGGTTGGCGCAGCGGCGGCGATGGCGGTTGACGTGGTGGCGGCAATGGCGATTTCGGTTCGGTGCGGTGTGGGCGATGACGGTTTGCGGCGATGGCGGTTTGTGGCGACGACGACGCGGTTTGCGGTGGCGGCTGTTTCGGTGCAGCGTCAGCGATGGCTGTTTGCGGCGGCGGCGGTTTGCGGCGGCGGCTGTTTCGGCGATGGCAGCGTTGGCGATGGCGGCGGTTTGCGGCGGCGGCGGTTTGCGGCGGCGGCGGTTTGCGGCGGCGGCGGTTTGCGGCGGCGGCGGTTTGCGGCGGCGGCGGTTTGCGGCGGCGGCGGTTTGCGGCGGCGGCGGTTTGCGGCGGCGGCGGTTTGCGGCGGCGGCGGTTTGCGGCGGCGGCGGTTTGCGGCGGCGGCGGTTTGCGGCGGCGGCGGTTTGCGGCGGCGGCGGCGGAGGCGGTTTGCGGAGGCGGTTTGCGGCGGCGGCGGTTTGCGGCGGCGGCGGTTTGCGGCGGCGGCGGTTTGCGGCGGCGGCGGTTTGCGGCGCCGGCGGTTTCGGCGCCGGCGGTTTCGGCGCCGGCGGTTTCGGCGCCGGCGGTTTCGGCGCCGGCGGTTTCGGCGCCGCGTGGCGATGGGGGTTTGCGCCGGCGGTTTCGGCGCCGGCGGTTTCGGCGCCGGCGGTTTCGGCGCCGGCGGTTTCGGCGCCGCGTGGCGATGGGGGTTTGCGTCGGCGGTTTCAGAGCAGCGTCGGCGATGGCGATTTGCGGCAGCGGTTTCGGTGCAGCGTCTGCGATGGCGGTTTCGGTGCAGCGTAGGCGATGACGGTTTGCAGCGACGGCGTTGGCGGTTTGCAGCGACGGCGATGGCAGTTTTGCGGCGACGGCGTTGGCGGTTTGCGGCGACGGCGATGACGGTTTGCGGCGACGGTGATGGCGGTGCAGCGTCGGCGCTGGCTGTTTGCGGCGACGGTGATGGAGGTTTGCGACGGCGGGGGTTTCGGTGCAGATGCAGCGATGGCGGTTTGCGGCGACGGCGATGGCTGTTTGCGGCGGCGGCGGTTTCGGTGTAGCGTTGGCGATGACGGTTTGCGGCGGCGGCTATGACGGTTTGCGGGGACGGCGATGGCGTTTGGCGTAGCGGCGGCGATGATGGCTGTTGGCGCGGCGGCGATGGCTGTTGGCGCGGCGGCGGCGATGGCAGTTTGTGGCGACAACGATTTTGGTTACATCGGGGAAGGTTCGGATATCCGCACCTCATGCATGATGTGCGGGCGCGGCTAACGTCTCTCATGAGATTTCATCGTTTTTCTTAATATTATTATGTATGGATACAAATATCAATTATGGGTGTAAATATCCATTTTGAATACAAATATAAATGAGTTACAGATATCAATTTATGAGATACCAATAACAATTCCCTTTATTTTTGAAAGAAATTTAGAAGTTGCCGATTTTAGGAGTTACATGAAGTCTACCGTTTGGCTATTAAGGGGACTTCAGAAAATGAATTAGAATTGAGATTTACAATTTGAAAAAAAATCATAATATAAATGCATTCGTAAAATTAAACAAATCATGCTGTTGTGGCCACAAACACAAAAGTTATGTCACAAAATCAAAACACAAATTAGTAGTGTCCATGCATATAACATACTTTTGAACATAAATTATTTAATTTTCTAAATGCAAGCGAAGTCCACTCTTTCTCATACTCTCTAGCAAAGTCATAAACTCATGGTGCTTCATTTTGTCAGTGCGACGCATATCAATCGTCTCGTTGATCTCGTATCTAACAATTTTAGCATAGTAACAAGGGTCTCGCATATCCTATCAGCACTCATCATTTGTGATTGAGATTGAACAATCGTGTTGATTTAGGCTCCGTTTTGTGGATTTATTTTCACCGGTCAAGCGGTTACGACCGCATGAACCGGATCATAATTAAGGTCCGATTCATGCATTCGTAACCGCTTGATCGGTAAAAATAAGTCCCCCCAAACGGTACCCTATTCTTCTTGGGTGGTTTCTCAGCCTCCTCAATTACGAATCTCAATATGTATCATATTCATGGAATTGCACTCAGCCAAATGTGCTAGAGAAGCGCAAAAAGCACGGGCAAAAATCTAGTTGGGCCTGGGCTCGGTGGTCTGCTCCAGCACCGAGCCAGGCCTATGGGTCCTAAGGAGACCTCAATTTAGCCTAAAAGCTTGGTCTGGTGCCCGGTCTGGGCAAGATCACGCTAGGCCTAGGGCTGGATTAGGCCTAACATGGGCCTGGCAACCAGGTCAAGCACCAGCTATCAATCCATCCTGGAGGCGGGATTTCCAAATGAAGTGTCGCCTACAAGCGGGATATCAAATTAGAAATCCCACCTAATGGTGGTAGGGCTGAGTATATTATTCGAAACTCGAAAGTCATTTAAAAATCACTCAATTTTTAGTTAAATCGGAATTGGTTATAATTGATTCGACTCAATTTCAGTCGATTTAATTCGACTTGAATCTGATTTCGAGTCAATTTCGAGCTAGTCATAAATCACTCGAAATATGAATCAAATCAGTTCGAATTGTTTAAAAATATTATACATTTATTAATATATTCTTATTTTAAAATTAAAAGGACTAAACTTTAAACTTAAATTAAAAAAGTGAAGGATTTAAATGTTTTAGGCGATTGATATACGCAGCCCCGTGATATACGCAGACCATAAAATGCTATTTGTACATCATTTTGCTATTTGTAGCTCAACAAAATTGCACTTTGATTTCCAAAATTCAACAATACAAATTGACATTAATCTTGCTTTCAATACAAAATAAAAATTTGTCGGAGAGTACAAAACAAATATACCTTTGTAACAATCCTTCAATATCATTTTCAATGTCGTTTGGTTTCATTGCTTCTTCTTTAACCTTAAAATTTATTGTAATAAGCACAACTTTCCACAACTCTACAACCCTCGCACCATATAAACATGTATATGGCCAAAAACGTCCTTGCATATGCCAAACCTCAAAAACTAAACAATGGAGGATGTGGTGAATAGAAGTCTGCAAGCTAGAGACATACAAGCCTAAGCGCACGAAACTTTCATACACTTGCACCCAATTTTTTTGGTTCATATAAAGTAATGAAAATGAAAGACTTGATTTCAAGAGCCTAGACACCTGGAGGTGGGGTGAATAGGTTCTAATTTCCTTTAATAAATTTAGGAAATTATCTCGTTCTAACTCAACACAGAAAATACAATTCACAGCACAATATTCACAGCACAGCACAGTACACCAAATTTATAGTGGTTCCCAAAGTTATGGGTACATCCACTTTCCCCCTTCGCCTATCCAGTAGAGAATTGGATTCAGCCCAACTTCCTTCCACTAACTCAGGTCCACAGATCTTACACCTCAGAACCTGATAGGTTCCTACATCTCAGACTTATACAAGTCCTACCTCAGATTCTTCCCAAGAACCCTACCTCAGGAAACAACCCTACCTCAGCCTTTATCACCAGCCTTACAACTCAGACTTTCACAAGTCCTACACCTCAGGCTCTCAGCCCTACCTCAGCCTTTATAAACACAGACTTACAACTCAGATCTATAAAAGATCTTACAAGGAAAAAAGAAGATTTAGTTGTACAGAAATTTCACCCAGAAATAACTCTCAATTGATGTGAGCTTCTTGATCAGTTCTTGAATAAATTGTATACTTCAGATCCAACCTGACTTAGCTTTTTCAAAGCTTCTTGATTGAACAAAATGAGGTTGATCCTGACTTGGTGTAGAAGTTGATCTTCAGACAGCTCCCTTCTTAGATTTAGAAATCGATCTGAATCTTTCTTGCAGACTGTTCAGGATATGCCTTCTTAAGAGTTCCCCCCTTTCTTGTTGTTGAATTCTCTCTCTGGTTCTGTGTTTGTTCGTTCCCCTGTAATTACTTAATTGCTTTGGTTGTCACGGATCAGTCCTTTATATAGAGTTTCTCAATGATTACCGACTGATCTGGTTTGTAACAACCTTCTGACCGTTCTGACAAAGATGTTAGACTTGTTGTTTATGACAGTTATCAAGTCTACAGCCGTGACAGTTGATTCTGCAATGACTTTATATCTCAGCAGGAAACACTCAGCAAACTACTTCACATGTGTCGACACAAATAGACTAAGTGTCGACACAAGTCTTGATGATGTCGACACAGCACTCAATGTATCGACACAGTCATTCTTCTGCTTCTTGACACAACTTCTATTGTATGTGTCGACACAAGTCCTGTGTGTCGACACAACTGCTCCTGGTCTCGACATAGATGATGCAGACATATGGAGTTGAGTGTATGTCCAGACGTCGTTGAGTGTGTGTCGACACAAGTCCTGTATGTCGACACAACTGCTCCTGGTCTCGATATAGTTGATGCTGACATACGGCATTGAGTGTATGTCCAGACGTCGTTGAGTGTGTGTCGACATAAGTCCTGTGTGTCGACACAAGCCTTTCAGACTCAGTACAGCTGTTGCTGATAGATGGCGTTGAGTGTGTGTCGACACAAGTCATGTGTGTCGACACAAGTCATGTGTGTCGACACAAGCCTTTCAGACTCAGTACAGCAGTTGATGATAAATGGCGTTAAGTGTTGTTGGGTATTGCATCCACAATAGACCTGATTTGAAGAAGAGCCTGAACAAGCTAAGTTGAATTGACTATGTATTTGACAATTCTATCAAGTTGTGTCTGCAGCTATTCCATGCTAAGTACACACCAATGTTAGATTGCAGTGAGTCAATATACACGGGTCTGCGCAACGTAATCCCTCGCTGTGTAGATCAGTGTGTTGATCCACGTGTTCTCTCTATTGGAGTGTACTTATTTTCAAGTACAGGGTCAAGGTAGATTAAGAGCAAAAGGAGCAAGGATGGGTCAAAGACCAAGCTATCAAAAGAAGCAAGGAGGAAAATCCTTCCAAGTAAGAATCGACGGGAATCGTTAGTGATTCCCGCCGACTTCGACGGGAGTCGTTAGTGATTCCCGCCGACTTCGACGGGAATCACTAAGTGTCTCCCGCCGACTACTTCTGGCTGGCAAAAGTCATAAATTCTGCCAAGGTAAAATCGACGGGAGTCAGGAGTGATTCCCGCCGACATCGACGGGAATCACCAACGACTCCCGCCGATTTTGCCTTAGGCAGATTTCGCCGCTCGCTTGACCGGTCCAGGTCGCCGTGCTCAGTTCGGCCAGATCTCGGGATTTTCGAGGTGGGCCCCACAACGGTCTTCTAGGGTTTGCCTTTGGGTATAAATACGTACTTATTCCCGTTGTCTAAGATACACACCAACCCACCGGAATACGAAAATCGGCTGTGACCTAGCGCATCGCGATCTCCGCCCGCACGCACGTCGCCGATCGGAAGTAGTCATCGCCGCTAATCTCAGCCCATCTCTGATTGCTCGACGACAGCACCGAGGCAAGCAGCCGGTCTCACGTGTCTCTCTCGAGATCTCTTGTCTTCTGATTCGTTGAACGAGAAATGTTCTCCC
Organism: Platanthera zijinensis; assembly: GCA_039513925.1. NCBI lineage: Eukaryota > Viridiplantae > Streptophyta > Magnoliopsida > Asparagales > Orchidaceae > Platanthera > Platanthera zijinensis. The sequence continues at coordinate 204,938,406 of CM077079.1, read as the reverse complement.
TTCCGAATCGGTTGAGACGTTTGATCCGACTGAGATCGTTCAAAGACCTAGCTTGCTTCGTCAAGAAGTTTGGATTTACAAAGCATCGCCGCCGCACTTGCTTGCCGCCGCCGATCTTGACAAGATCCATTCCAAGTGAGAAATCTGATTGTGGACTCTTCGTTCTTTTCGTGCAAGCTTCAACGATCGAAGAAGGACATTGGAATCTCTATAAAGCATTGTTTGTATTTTTATTTACATTCAATTTTGTTGTAAAGTAATTTTCATTCCAATTTGTAAGGGTTGGGTGCAACCCGTTGTGGTGGAGTTGTGACTCCATTGTTGGAAGGGTTCCTTCCTTGGTTGGGGGAGCGTTGCTCCTAGTATGAGGATTGGATTTCAATCCGTTTGGAGAAGTGACCGAGTCGTCCCTTGGTGGGAGATAGGTCAAAGGGGGAAAGTGGACGTACCTAAATCGGGAAACCACTATAATTCTTTGTGTGTTTTCTGTGTTTTGTTTGCTTAATTGTGCAGGTTAGTTTAATTCCGCAAAAAACTGCACGATACCTTTCCCCCCTATAGGTGGATTAGGTTGACACTAGATACTTTCAAGTGTGTGTCGACACAAGTCCTGTGTGTCGACACAAGCCTTCTTCAGGCGTCGACACAATTCATGGGTGTCGACACATGCCTTGCTTTTTGTGTCAACATAACACCTGGGTGTCGACACAGCTCCTGCTTTCAAATGTCGACACAATTCCTTACAAGTGTCGACACTTATACTTAGAAATTTTTCTGCATTTCTTAACCTGCACATTGGAACTTAAACATCCCATCAAATACAAATTGATGTATATTATTGATTACGGGGAGGCTTCTCCAAATCTGGTACATAGTTTCTAATGTACCCAACAATCTCCCCCTATTTGGAGAAGTCATAACCCTTAGTCAAAGATATACACCACACATAATAAATCAAAGAAAAATAGATGTTCATACATTTCACTGCAGGGTAACATAAAAACATAAATGATAGCTAAACTCAATACTGAAAATGATGTCATTCATTAATCAGAAAATTGTTTAGGTTTACATGTTTTTTTAAAGAACAAAAATCAAAAGATTACATTGTTCTATATATTAGTCTATCTATCCTAAGATTGACTAGGCTCCTTGATTACTATTCCTTTCCCAGATCTGATCTTAGCCTGCACAGTAGGTTCAGTATCATCAGCTGGTTTCTTTCCTTTCAGGTCTTTCTTCTTCAATTCTTCAGCCTTGATCCTTTGCCTTTCAAAATAGTGAAAAGGCTTTGGAAAGTACTTGCTAGGCTCCACAGAGTCAGCAAGTAACTTCCCAGCTTTAACACTCCTTCTATACTGAAGTATAGCTTCTTGCCTTGCCTGATACTTGTTCCACTCTTGCTCAGAGTACTATTTGCCTCTATCATATGTCTTGTCCTTCACAGCTTTCCAGGCAGTTAAAATAATGTTCCTGGAAGTAGGACTCCACTGCTCAAAATCATGCTTCAGTTCTGCCTGTTCTCTAAACCTTTTCTTGGAAAGCTGTGTCTCCCTCTGAGCTTCCTGTGCAGCCTCTAATATTTCTACCTTTTCAATAATAATATTTTGTGCCTCCTGTGAAGGGCTATACATTTGTTGAACTTCTTGCTGGACTTTGTCAAAATCAGCTGGAGGATAAATGACCTGTGCAACCTCTAGCTGATCCTGTTCAATGTAGGCAGGTTGAACACCAGACTCAGCTGTATTATCATCCTCACATAGGGGTGGAAATCCAAGTATAGCTCTGATGGTGTTAGATACCCATTTTGCATGATCTGAGCTGCTTTTGACAAACATTCTCTCCCCCTTCATGACTTCTCTATCTATATGATTCCTCAGATCATTCTTTTAAAACCTTACTTGATCAGCTAGATATTCTGTACCTTCTTGGTAGTAGGCTTTGAATTTAGTCAGGTAATCAGAAATAGTCTTTTGAGAGGCTTTAATGGTTGTTTGAACAGCAGCTAGATCTTCTTGTATTTGCTTGGATACTTCAGTTTTCAAATCAGTAGAAATACTTCTCAGTTTTTTGAGAATTTCTTCATGAGAGTATTTGAGATTTTCATTTGACCTGAATTGATTTTCTAATATATATCCTTGCTTGACTGTGATGTCTTCAACTTCAGTCTTTATCAGCTGTTGTTGCTCAGCCAAATATACTTCAATATTACCTCCATTGTGGAAGCAATCTGTCATCTTTTTCTTATTCAGATTGACTTCAAATCCGATGGATTAAATGTCTTGAGCCAGCTGAAACTGTAGTTCTTTATTTGACTTATCCACATATTTCTCTTAAGACTGCCTTTGTTCATCCAATTTGACTTGCAGTTGGACCAGTAATGAACTGAAGTCCATGCTTGGAGCAGGTGGCGGTGTGACTGTTTGCAAGACTTTCTTATAGCCTGAGCTCCTTTTCCTGATTGCAACCATCTTCCTCTTCTTAGCCATAGAGGCTTTCTCATCATCAGAAGATTATGATGAGCTTTCTATATCAACTGTTTCCTAATTAGAATGGGCATTCAATAGCTCCTCCCCCTCAGTTCCTAGCATTTCCTTTTCTTCTATTTGCTGCTCTCCCTCAGTCCTTATTGCAGGTAAATCAGGAAACAGCTCTTCCATAGTTACCTCCTGCTGCATCTGAACAGGAGGAACAAGATTAGTTTGGGAAACAAAAGGTTCTCCCTGAACATCCAGATCTTTAAAGGAGATGCTTACTTGCTCAGCTTGAGCTATATCTTTCATCTGCACATCTTGTCCTTCCTTCTCAGCAATGATCAGTGCTTCTTTATTTATGTCTCATACAATGTCCATCACTGTATCAGCAACATACTCACTCTCCAGAGTAGCTACATCAAAGCCTCCCCCTTGGGCAGGTATTTCAGGTTGATCAGTGTCTTGTACTGTTGGTTCAGAGTGTTCTCCCCTGGAATGGAGGCTATCTGTTTCTTTGGGTGCTGACTGCTCTCTACTTGATCTTGAGCTTCTTTTTGTTGTTGGTCTTCATCTAAACTGAAGACTACCTCTTCTTCAGAATCACTGGAGGATTCTGTTTGTTGAACAATTTCTTTCTTCTTCTTATCCTTCTTGACCTATTTCTGTAGAGTAGAAACCTCTTTGGTCAATACTATATCCCATCTAGATAGAATTCTCATGTCCATCCTCCCAATATGGTTGATCTTGGATCCTGGCAGGTGGTTCATAACATCTGGTATTGTTGAAGCTAGACATAAGCTTAGTATCCTTCCCAGATTTGGCTTCTTTATTACTTCTAGAATCTTGTCAAACACCACTGATGACCAGTCTGTTTTTACAGTGAATATGACTCTGGTCATTAGGTTGAACATGTAGGCAGATATTCTGTCATGTCCACCAGTCTTGCACAGAATTACCTTGCCTACGATTTCAGAAAGAAACTTACCTTGGGAATTCATCCCCTTTCTGGTAATTGATGATCCAACTTTGGTATTAGGGTTCAGCCCGCAGCAACATAGTGCATCTTTTGTCATGGATGGAACTATTTCATCATCATCCTTAATCTTGGGAAGTTGGAGCGATTTCCTGATCGTCTTAAGTGTGAGTTTTACTCTTGAATCCTAAACTGTGGCTTTCATCTTCTTTCCCTCAGTGTCCACAGTTGCTGATGAGTAGAATTCCAGTACTTCTTTTTTCCAAATTCTTGTTGGTTCTGAGACCAAGATCTCCAAACCATTTTCTAAAATTAGGGTAATTACACCCTGGATGTCTTGTGAAGCTGTCGTGAATCCCCCACGAACAAGCTCATAACCTTCATTCACCTTGTCGTCCTAGTGGGGCGCCATTGACGAGAGAGAGAAGAGAAGAGAAGCGAATATCTATGTCGACACAAGGTCTAGAGTCGAGAAATCTGAAGACGTAGTCAACCAGATTTTGTCTCCCCCTATTTATAGTCTACTGGTAAAGGGTAGGTCAAAAGACACGCCTAACTTAATCATAATACTAGTCGACATAGTTTTACATGTGTCGACATAAAAGACTTAGGTCTCGACAAAACTTATTTTTAGTCGACATGTCTATGTATCGACATACTTGTGTCAGTGTCGACACGGGCTAGTCAAGTCTCGACAGAGTGTGTCGACACCAATTCTTGTGTTGACATAAATACTGTTTATGTGTTGACTCAACATACTGAGAGTGTCGACACAATTTGCTTGTGTCGACACAAACTTTCTTACTTACCCAAATTTCTTGAGAAAATTTATGCTTACATATTCTACTTAGGAAAGCTTGTGCTGACCTATTCTAGGTTAAAGATTCCTAATTCAATTTTAAAATAATTGAATTTAGTTTCATCCAGAGGTTTGTAAAAATATCAGTAATTTGATTATTTGTGTTCACAAATTCTAGATTAATATCTTCCTTCTCCACATGTTCTCTGATGAAATGAAACTTAATTTCCATATGCTTAGTTCTACTGTGTGAAACAGAGTTTTTAGCAATAGAAATAACACTAGTAGAATCACAGAATAGTGGAATTCTACTTACCTTGATGTCATAGTCTTCAAGTTGATGCTTTATCCACATCAACTGTGCACAGCAGCTGCCTACAGCTATATATTCTGATTCAGTAGTTGAGATAGCTACACTTGTTTGCTTCTTGCTGCTCCATGACACCAGCCTTCCACCTAGAAATTGACAAGTTCCTGTGGTACTCTTCCTGTCTTCTTTGCACCCTGCAAAGTCTACATCTGAAAATTCTGTTAGTAAGAAATCTCTATTCTTAGGGTACCAAAGACCTAGATTAGGTGTGCCCTTAAGATATCTCAAAATTCTCATGACAGTAATGTAATGAGATTCCTTTGGACATGCTTGGTACCTAGCACAAACACATATTGCATACATGATGTCAGGTCTACTAGCAGTCAAGTAGAGTAGAGAGCCAATTATCCCTCTATACAAAGACTCATCAACAGGTTTCCCTGCATCATCTATGCCTATAGTCATACTTGTTCCCATTGGAGTTTTCATGGTGGAGGCTGAGTTCATTCCATATTTATTAATCAACTCCTTGGTGAACTTAGACCGAGATATAGACAATCCATCATCAGTCTGTCTAACTTGAAGTCCTAAGAAGAACTTCAGCTCACCCATACTTCTCATTTAAAACTTCCCTTGCCTAAGTTTGGCAAACTTTCTACAAAGGTTGTTTTCAATATATCCAAAGATAATGTCATCCACATATATCTAGACTAGGATAATTTTGCTTTTAGATTCCCTAAAGAATAGAGTTTTGTCTATCTTTCCTCTAGAGAATTTATTCTCAATAAGAAAAGCAGATAAGGTTTCATACCAAGCCCTAGGGGCTTGTTTCAAACCATATAGAGCTTTCCTAAGCCTATATACATAGTTAGGATAGTGAGAGTCTACAAAACCTGAGGGTTATTCAACATAGACTTTCTCTTTTAAGTTACCATTCAGAAATGCTGAATTTACATCCATCTGATATACCTTGAAACCTTGATAGGCAGCATATGCCAAGAACAACCTTATAGCTTCCAGCCTTGCCACTGGGGCAAAGGTTTGATCAAAGTCAATCCCTTCTTCTTGCCTGTAGCCTTTTGCTACCAGTCTGGCCTTGTTCTTGATTATGGTGCCATTCTCATCAAGTTTATTTCTGTAGATAAACTTGGTTCCTATCACATTGTGACCCTTTGGTTTAGGAACCAGTTCCAAGACTTTACATCTTCTAAATTGATTCAGCTCTTCTTGCATAACATCAATCCAGTTTGTGTCTAACATGACCTCTTCAATCTTCTTGGGTTCTATCTGTGATAGAAAACTTGAACATAGAATTGTGTTCATGCTCTTGCTCCTGGTTAGAACACCTTGACTTGCATCACCAATGATTTGGTGAGCTGGATGATCCTTCAAGTGTCTTCTTGCTGGATGAAATCTGCCAACCTCTTGGCCTTCTTCATTTTCCTCATCCTGATGTACCTCACTGTTTTCTTCTTCATCCAGTGAATCTTGTTCTCCCCTGGACAGCATGCATCCTTTTCTTCATCCATCATAGCAGGTGCTTCTTTATTAATAGTCAGCTTGTCCAGACTGTCCTTTAAACTTGTAGAACTACATGAAGAGCTAGACAATTCACTGTTAATCAACTTAGACTCATCAAATACTACATGGACAGATTCTTCTATAACTTGTGTAGTAAAGTTGTAGATCCTATATGCCTTACTATTATTGCTGTACCCAATAAATATCCCTTCTAGGGATTTGACAGCAAACTTAGTTTGGTAGTGCTTACCATTCACTATGTAAGATCCTGTCTCCCCATTCCGAGGCTAACCCGGATCTCATGCCCAGAACCGCCACCTTACGGTGACACTAACGCACGGGTTAGTCGACACCACAAGACGCCGATTCTGCCGGCTAGTACGATCATAACCTGTCGGCCAATATGAGAATAAAAGAGTACAAAGCAGAGCAAAAATGTAGAAGTCCACAGCCACAGTACTAAACAAACATATAACAGATGATAAGTACAAGGTACAGTCCGCAATGAGTACAATATAATGAGAGTAAAACGGGCTTATGCCCAGTACATCAATATCAAATCACTTTCTCTCTCAATCTAATAGCAGCGGAATCTATCATCTCAAATCATCACACCTGAACATGTGCTCCAGTAGTAGTAGCCGGTATCTGCCCCTCAAGCCCTGCTTCCTCGCCGTGCTGGTCCATCTCCTCGAGCTCCTAAAAATAGTATGGTCACCGACCATTAGTCAAAAAGACTAAGTCGTTTCCTCCACACCTCGCCCCGCAACTCCTAGGCACCGTGCGGAAGGACGAAGCGGAGGACAACAAGGGGTGACAAAGGTGGAAGCAGGTGACAGGAACTAAAGCAGAATATATAGAAATATAAGTAATGAAAAGTAACCTTCACTTATGCGAGTACGCATAAGCAAGGGGTCTTCTACAAGGCTCCCATCGTATAAAATGTCCCATACCATTTTATACGATGGGATGTCAGGTATCATAAGCAGTATATGTATAAAAAGGAAAGTAACCTCAACCTATAAACTTGTCCACTCAAGCTTATAGGCTAAGGGATCATTTAGCAGGTCCTAATGTATAAGCGTCCCATACCACTTATACATTATGTGTCATAGGTTGTTATGTATATTTATGATATGCATCTATATGGTGGGTATGATATGAACATGCAGTGCAACACACACACACGACTCCGTGATCACAGACCTTTAGTTCCCACTTTTCGAGAGCTAGCATCACTCTCAGGTACCGCCGTCGTGGCTCCGGCAGCAGCGGATCGGGCTTCTCCGCTTTCTAGGCGGGTATACACACTATCAGACGTAGACCTCTCTTGTGCGCCTCTGTACATGAAACAAGTGTACTCTAGAGTCTCTGCGTACCACTTTGCTGACTACCTGTCAGTCTTGTTGGGCCGGGTGCGCGTTATCGGGAAAAGTCCTCCAGACCTCAGTATAAACAACCTACTGGTCCCTCTAACCCTCGCACCCGCCTGGTCCACCGTACTGCCGTCGGTGTGATGACTGGCCAGTACCGCATGGCCCGCCACTAGTATATGCACATGCAAGTATAATATATTGAGCCTCCAGCTCGAAGGACTATCCTGTCCCAAATCTCTCCAACCCGTCACGGGTGAGTATGTACTACAAAACCTCCAACCCTGCCCGGGTGAGTATATATATGTCAATCTCTTTCCTCCAACTCTGCATGGGTGAGCGAGTAGTCAATAGACTCCAAGTCCCTCCAACTCGGCACGAGTGAGCACATGTCCATTACACTTAACCTATTATACTACTCTTGTCTACCGGTTGTTATACCTAGTGGCTTAAGCTATGGGTTGGGGAAAGACGGTCTTCCGTCGGCTCCTCCTAAATAAGTCTAAGGTTGCACTATTACTCTCGTCTCTAGAATACATCTGCCACACAGGGTTATACTCCCGATCTTAGACTCTAACTCAGTTGTTGATTCGTTCCCTGGTGGCCTATAATGTAGCCTACCTTTACTATGCGCACCCCATGGCCTTGTACCACCCTGAAATCGAACTTTCAAATCCTTGGGCCTCCAACCCCCAAATATTTATCCTAGGGTGGTATGATCTACTAGAATGAGTATGGTAACTTTCATAATTTTCTCAATTATTATTATAATTAATTTATTTTCTCCAAATATTCCCAAGGTCATTTAACACATGAAGTATGTCTTTGCATAGCCCTAATGATACAAAATAATTATCCTAACCATTAACATGATGAAATATCACTATTTCCCAAGGTTTATAATTTCTCACCAAACATTTGTATTTATTTATTAATTATTACAAAACCATCATAATTACCACTTTTCAAAGTAAGTATGAGAAATTTAATCACAAAAATTCTAAGAAAATTACAGGAGATCTAAATCATCAAAATAAGGCTACTGACAAAGTTTCATCAACTTTAACAATGTTATAGATTTGCAATTCAATTTCTTGGGTATTTACCAAAATGCCATTATGATGAATTAAAATTTGTATGCACATCCAAAAATTCTGAAATAAATATGTCAATTAACTAATACCCATATACACCTCTATAAATATTCCCAAATTTTTCTGACCTATATTTTCATTAAATCATGAATAAAAGCAATAGGGATAAAATGGTCATTTCATGATAATCTACCTCAAAATACCTGAAACAGAGAAAATAAAAATACCCCAATTCAATTATGGTCAAATATTTAACAGGGCCAAATTTGAAGATTTTTGCCTGATTAATTCTATTTTTTTCATTTTTATTTTCCAATAAGGCTATAGTTTTCAAAAATCCAAATAATGGGATTTTTGTTCCCCAAAAATCCCATAATAATTTTGAGGGACTACATTTGACCTAAATGTCCTCTAGGTTTAATTTCAAGGTCTGCAGAAGTCCTAAGATGAATAAATTCACATTATAGCAAAACTTGCTATTTGCACACCAAGGCTTATTCTGGCCTACACTTGCAAGTGGGTTAACCCATCATGCAGTGGTTCAAATGGGCTGAAATATTTGTAAGACCCTAACCATATCCCAGAGGACTTGCCACCAAAATTTGGGGCCTTTTAGAGGCCTAACACTCCATTTATTCCATTTATTTAATTTATGACATTTTGAATAAAACTATAGGAAAAAGTATTCCGAAAATTCCTAATTTTTGGCAGGGGCTAGATATGCCCTAAACATGCACATGCCCAAAATTTCAGGTCATTTAGACATCTGGTTTGGCATGGGCTTCATTTTTGATTTCTGCCCTAGCCTAGGACCAGTCCTAGGAGAAATGAGCTACAGGACAGTCCACTGGGTCAAAACTTATGATTTTTGTGGCATTTTAAAGTTATGACCTAGGGCTACAAATTATCTTCAGGGGACATGACCTAGAAATTACTCTAGGTACCCTAATTTGTAGTTTGAAAATGGCTATATAAGTGTGACAATATTTACACTATTCATTTATTTAACTCAGTATTTATATATATGATTTAGCACTAATCCTAAAGCAAAATGGGCGGCATCCCATCATCGTCCCCGATGGACGGACGGCCTGGATTGCTGTTTCCTGGGCCACCTTGCGGGCCGTTTTCCGGCCGACTGAGGCGGCGCCGTGGCCGGCCAACGGTGCCACCACCTTCACGGTGGTGGCGGCTACATTTTGCCGGCGATAAGGCGGCGGGAGACGGCGTCGCTGGCGATTCCGAGAGATGTAAAATTCTCGGAAAATCTGAGAATTTCTCACATGGCATCGGGCTCAATTGAGCCCGATTTCTCTCCTAATTGATCTAGAATGCTAGTACGTGGAGAGGGGTGGCGAAACAGACCTGTATGGCGGCTTGACGGCGGCTGTGGCGGCGGTTTGCCATGGAAGTGGTGCTCCGGCGATCTCCTTCCCAAATTCTCGATTCTTCACTAATTCCTTTGCCAGCACTCGAATTCAACTCTCCAGAGCCTTCTGAAGCTAATGGCTGGGTCGGTTTGGCCTGGGAATGCTTATACCTGGAGATACTCCCTATGTGAGCTCGGCCTCACTTTGATATCTCCGCCATTGCCTCCACCTGGACATACCTTGCTGTAATTCCTTTGGAATTGAGTTCCTGGAGTCAGCCAGCAAGCATTGTGGCTGAGAGAAGAGGGCCAAATGGCTCATATCATCTTCTCCCCCACTTCTCTCTCCTCCATTCACCCAAATTTCCATTTTTACCCTTGTGCATGTCTTCTCTCTCCACCACCAGGGGGGTAGGGCTGGTCATTGGCCATTTGGCTGGTCATGGGCCAAATTTGGTGGGCTTGGCCCATGGGAAATGACTTGGGTCCATTTTTTTCTTCTTTTAGGCCTAATGTTGACTTGTTGACTTTTGGGGTTGACTTGGTCAACATGATGGGTAGGCTGACCCCATATGATGGCCATGGACTCCATGTCATCACCTAACATGGGTTGGGCCATGGTGATGGTCTTAGCCCACTAGGAATGGGCTTGGTCTTCAATTACCCTTAATTAGGCTCAAGGTTGACCAAGTTTGACCTTAGGGTTGACTTGATCAAATGGGTGAGTGGGTTGACCCCACCTAGTGATCATGAGGTCTAAATCATCACCCAACATGGCTTGGGTCATGGTTATGCCCCACTTAATCCAATTGGGCTCATGAGTGTGGGGTTTGACCACTTTAGATCCAAGGTTGACCTGGGTCAACTATGGTCAAAGTGTTGACCTAGGGCATGACCTTGGGTCCACTTAGATTGTAATTAGGGTTAGGGCAGTGTGGTGGGGGTCATGGTGTGGTTAGGGTCCTCATTTAGTCTAGTTTGACCTAATTTGACCTAGTTTGACTTGGCCCTATAGTGGACCCCACATGGTTACAACTCACCACCTAGGGTCAAACCTAGCTAATTTCCCCTAACCCCCACCCCATGCCTAACCCAATCTAAGTTAAGGGGCCTAGAAGTAACATGGGATGTTACAAATCCTAAAAATTAAACAAATAATTTCGTCCCCGAAATTCAAGTTCGGGTCTACGGGGTTCTAGTTGCAAGAATTTGAAATCTTAAATCATAAATTAAATATGTACTTGTTGTAAACAACTCTGGGTGTTGCTCCATCATCAGGTCCCTCAGCTCCCAGGTGTGCTCCTCCCGTCCGTGGTTGGACCACAACACCTTCACGAGCGGGACCTTCTTTTTCCGCAACACTCGGACAGCTGTATCGTCGATCCGGATCGGCTCCAATCTAACTAAACGGTCAGGCTCTACCGGTCCAGCTGTAGTGGTGATATGCTGTTCAGGTCGAAGGAGAGCTCTTCGTAAGGAAGAGACATGGAAAACATCATGTAGGGTGCTCAACTTCCGAAGGTAGCTGAAGTCGGTAGGCCAAGGGGCCCACACGCTCCAAAATCAAGTAGGGCCCCATGTATCGTGGACTGAGCTTCTTGTGCCTCCGCACTCGAGAGACACCATGTACCGGACGTATCTTCAGGATAACCCTGTCCCCAACCTGGAACTCCACCTTCCGGTGCCGAGCATCATAATATTTTGCCTGTCTGCTCTGTGCCTCCAATAGCCGATCCCTGATCAAGCGAATCTGGGCCTCCGTATCTTCCACAAAATCTGATCCGAGGGCTCGAGTATCCACATCCTGGACCCAAGATAGCGGTGTCCGGCACTTCCTCCCATAAAGTGCCTCATAAGGAGCCATCCCGATGCTGGCCTGGTGACTGTTGTTGTATGAAAACTCGATCAGTGGCAGTAGCCTCTCCCAAGGCTTCCCAGTATCCAATACACATAGCCTGAGCAGGTCCTCCATAGTTCGTATCATCCGTTCCGTCTGACCGTCGGTCTGTGGATGGAAGGCAGTACTAAAGGTAAGTCTGGAACCCAAATAAGCATGCACTGCCCTCCATTCTCTGGAGGTGAAGCGGCCGTCTCTGTCCGAAACAATAGACCTGGGAACGCCGTGGTACCGGATGAACTGCTCTACAAACAACCTCACCAACACAGCAACTGGGGCATCTTTTCTGACCGGAATGAACCGTGCTACCTTGGTCAATCTGTCCACAATAACCCAGACGGAATCGTGCCCAGAATGGGAGCGAGGGAGTCCGTGTACAAAATCCATGGAAATATCCTCGAACTTCCATTCTGGGACTGGCAGTGGCTGTAATACACCGCCTGGGCTCTTACACTCGGCCTTCACTCGCTGGCAAGTCTCGCAGTGTGTCACAAGATATATGATTTCCCTCTTCATTCCTGGCTAGTACATGGTCCGTCGTAAGTCAGCCCACATCTTGGTGATGCCGGGATGCACTGAATATCTGGAGTAGTGTGCCTCTCTGAGGATGTCATCCCGGATCCCACCTCCTGCTAGAATGTATACTCGACCACGAAATCGAAGAAGATCGTCCTCCAACGTGTAGTCCTCATACTTGCCTCCTTCCAAAGCGCCAAAAATAGGCTCTAAATCAGTATCCAGTCTCTGATGCGTAACGATGCGCTCCCGAATAGTGTCATCGCTGGTCACTAAATTTAAATACTCTCGGTACACTGCTGGTTCTGACTCAGACACCATGGTAATGTGCATCTCCTCCAACATTCATACCAGCTCTAAGGACATCAAGCGAGGCTCCGATCCGGAAGTGCCAGCTCTTCTACTCGGTGCATCAGCTATCGTATTAGCCTTCCCTGGATGATAATGACTCTGATAATCATAATCGCAGAGAAACTCTAACCATCTCCTCTGTCGTAGATTTAGATCCTTCTGGGTATCAATATATTTAAGATTCTTGTGATCCGAGTAGATATCACAATGAATCCCATATAAGTAATGCCTCCAGGTCTTTAGGGCGAATACCACGGCCCCGAGTTCTAGGTCATGTACCGGATAATTATGTTCATGTTTCTTCAATTGTCTCGAAATATAAGCAATGACGTGTCCATGCTGCATCAAGACTGCGCCCATCCCCTGATAAGAGGCATCCGTGTAGATCTGGAATCCTTCACTCCCGGATGGGAGTGCAAGGATAGGGGATGAGGTCAGTCGGTCTTTCAACTCCTGAAAAGCTGCCTCACATTGTTCTGACCAAACAAAGTTTGCATCTTTCTTCGTCAATGACGTAAGGGGGATGGCTATTCTTGAGAATCCCTCCACAAACTTACGATAATATCCTGCCAATCCCAGAAAGCTGTGGATGTCTGTTGCTGTCTTTGGTCGTGGCCAATCCCGTACCGCCTCTATCTTAGCTGGATCCACCGCCACTCCAGCTCCACTAATAACGTGACCCAGAAAAGCCACCTCCTGTAGCCAAAATTGGCATTTAGAGAACTTTGCATACATCTGAAACTCTCTCAACCTCTGTAAAACTTGGGCCATATGTTCTGCGTGTTCTTCCTGCGTCCGGGAATAGACCAGAATATCGTCGATGAACACAATGACGAAGCGATCCAAATATGGTTCGAATACACGGTTCATTAGGGTCATGAATGCGGAGGGGGCATTCGTGAGCCCAAATGGCATGACCGTGAATTCGTATAAGCCATAACGTGAGCTGAATGCTGTCTTCGGTATGTCTTCCTCCCGAATGCGTAACTGATAATAGCCGGATCGTAAATCGAGCTTAAAGAACCAGAAGGCTCCCTGAAGTTGATCAAATAGCTCATCTATCCGGGGCAATGGGTAGGTGTTCCGAACCGTCAACCTATTCAATTCCCTGTAATCAATACACAGTCGGAGGGCTCCATCCTTCTTCTTCACAAATAAAATCGGTGCTCCCCATGGCGACGAACTTGGCCGCACAAATCCTGACTCCACAAGTTCCTGCAACTGAGTCCTGAACTCTGCCAATTCTCTAGGTGCCATTCTGTAAGGTGCCATTCTGTAAGGTGCCCGGGACACTGGCCTCGCCCCTGGCACTAATTGGATCCTGAAGTCCAAATCCCGAACTGGTGGTAGTCCGGGCAACTTCTCCGGAAACACATCGTAGAAATCCCGTACCACTGGGATATCAGCTATAGAACTCTCTACTGCTACCATCTCAAAGCAAATAAGATACACTTCCTCCCCTTGCTCCTAGGCCTTGACAGCCTGTATGGAAGACAATGAAAGAAGGGGGATAGGTCGGATACCTTCGATAGTAACGTAAGAATCTCCATGTCGGAGTGTGATCCTCTTCGAGGGACAATCTATCTGCGCGTAGTTCCAATGGAGCCAGTTCATGCCTAGAATCAGATCAAAGTCTGGTAGCCTCAAGACCGTTGCCGGAGCTTCGAACGCCTTGCCCCCTATCTCGACTTCCATATTGCAGCAATCTGTGGTTCGAAGTTCTGAGCCATCATGAAGTCGCACACTTTTTTCCAAGTCGGAAAACTTCTCTACTCCCTCTAATCCTTCAATAAACGTGTTCAACACGAAGGAGTGTGAGGCACCCGTGTCGAAGAGGGTATGAGCGGGCTTGCCGCTAATCATCACTATGCCTGGTTTCGTTTGAGTTCAAAGATAAATATTATTCTTAAGGTTTATAAGGCACTGATTAAAGTTTAAACTTATGAATCTTGCATAATTAAGGTACCTGTAATCACTTCCTCGGGGTTCCTCTGCTCCGTGAGGTCCAGCGCATACGCCTGTTCCTGATCTCGGCCTCGGCCGTGATGTCCTCGGCCTCGGCCTCGTCCTCGTCCTCGGCCCTGGTGAACTGGAGGGGCCACTGGAGGTGGAGGAGGAGGAAGAGGGTGGACCTGAAGCGGGCACTGCGTCCTGATGTGCCCAGGTTGGCCGCAACCATAGCAGGTGATCTGCCTCTGACCTCGATCATCCTGTCTCATCGGCCCGGGAGTCTGTATAGGTGGGGGAGCCAATGGTGGAGGAGGCCTCTGATCCTGCCTGTAGTTGGGACGATGACGTCCCCCACCCCTCCTATATCCGATAACCTTCCCCCTTTGGGATGTCCTGCTACCATCGGAAGACGATCCTTCGAGCGGCCTTTTACCTCTGCCCTGTACCATTAGCTGGTCAGCCTCCAGCTTTTTCGCCATTTCTATGATTTGAGCAGTGGTACCATGCGATATAAACAACAGGGGCTGCCTCAACGAATCCCGGAGGCCATGATAAAATATTTTAGCATACTTTCGATCATCCCATTCATGAAAGCCTGCAAACCTAGCCAGGTGGGAGAACTCTCTCTGATATCCGATCACTGATCGGCTCCCCTGCTGGAGGTTCAGGAACCTCGCCTCCAATGTGTCCCGGTCTGTGACAGAAATATAATGGTCCAGGAACGAGTCGCTGAATTCTTCCCAGGATATGTCTGTTAGTTCCCTATCCCCATAAACTGAGTCCCGAATAGACTTCCACCATCTCTTTGCATGGGCTTCTAGTGCGGAAGTGGAAAGTGGTACCGCCTGGCTGACTGGGCAGCTAATTCCAGCCAGTAACTCCTGAATGATCTCCAACCACTCCTCTGCCTTCACAACATCTTCTGTCCCGCGATACAGTGGCGGAGACAGACTTTTAAACGCACTCAACCAGTTCGACCCTGGGTTGGGCAGCTGTATCGGGGCTTGCTAGGCTCCGAATGCGTCCAGGATCGCGGTCAGCGTTTGCCCCATCTCTGTCTGCATGAACGGAATGGCAGCCGGAGGGGGAGGAACCGCATCCTGTGGAGGCTGCATAAAGGTAAGGTAATGTCAAATTGGCCTAACTCATTGTTTAATGGACTGTTTTATGTGGCTTTTTACACATGGGCACACCATTGCTTCCGCTGCATAGTTTGTCCGCAAACTAATGCTCGAGCGGGGTGTTCCAGTGTTGTGGACTTTTATTCTCATATGATCGTGTGTTCAAGTGATACCAGTTTGTAAGATCCTGTCTCCCCATTCCGAGGCTAACTCGGATCTTATGCCCAGAACCGCCGCCTTACGGTGACACTAACGCACGGGTTAGTCGACACCGCAAGACGCCGATTCTGCCGGCTAGTACGATCATAACCTGTCGGCCAATATGAGAATAAAAGAGTACAAAGCAGAGCAAAAATGTAGAAGTCCACAGCCACAGTACTAAACATACATATAACAGATGATAAGTACAAGGTACAGTCCGCAATGAGTACAATATAATGAGAGTAAAACGGGCTTATGCCCAGTACATCAATATCAAATCACTTTCTCTCTCAATCTAATAGCAGCGGAATCTATCATCTCAAATCATCACACCTGAACATGTGCTCCAGTAGTAGTAGCCGGTATCTGCCCCTCAAGCCCTACTTCCTCGCCGTGCTGGTCCATCTCCTCGAGCTCCTAAAAATAGTATGGTCACCGACCATTAGTCAAAAAGACTAAGTCGTTTCCTCCACACCTCGCCCCGCAACTCCTAGGCACCGTGCGGAAGGACGAAGCGGAGGACAACAAGGGGTGACAAAGGTGGAAGCAGGTGACAGGAACTAAAGCAGAATATATAGAAATATAAGTAATGAAAAGTAACCTTCACTTATGCGAGTACGCATAAGCAAGGGGTCTTCTACAAGGCTCCCATCGTATAAAATGTCCCATACCATTTTATACGATGGGTTGTCAGGTATCATAAGCAGTATATGTATAAAAAGGAAAGTAACCTCAACCTATAAACTTGCCCACTCAAGCTTATAGGCTAAGGGATCATTTAGCAGGTCCTAATGTATAAGCGTCCCATACCACTTATACATTAGGTGTTATAGGTTGTTATGTATATTTATGATATGCATCTATATGGTGGGTATGATATGAACATGCAGTGCAAAACACACACACGACTCCGTGATCACAGACCTTTAGTTCCCACTTTTCGAGAGCTAGCATCACTCTCAGGTACCGCCGTCGTGGCTCCGGCAGCAGCGGATCGGGCTTCTCCGCTTTCTAGGCGGGTATACACACTACCAAGCCTAGACCTCTCTTGTGCGCCTCTGTACATGAAACAAGTGTACTCTAGAGTCTCTGCGTACCACTTTGCTGACTACCTGTCAGTCTTGTTGTGCCGGGTGCGCGTTATCGGGAAAAGTCCTCCAGACCTCAGTATAAACAACCTACTGGTCCCTCTAACCCTCGCACCCGCCTGGTCCACCGTACTGCCGTCGGTGTGATGACTGGCCAGTACCGCATGGCCCGCCACTAGTATATGCACATGCAAGTATAATATATTGAGCCTCCAGCTTGAAGGACTATCCTGTCCCAAATCTCTCCAACCCGTCACGGGTGAGTATGTACAACAAAACCTCCAACCCTGCCCGGGTGAGTATATATATGTCAATCTCTTTCCTCCAACTCTGCACGGGTGAGCGAGTAGTCAATAGACTCCAAGTCCCTCCAACCCGTCACGAGTGAGCACATGTCCATTACACTTAACCTATTATACTACTCTTGTCTACCGGTTGTTATACCTAGTGGCTTAAGCTATGGGTTGGGGAAAGACGGTCTTCCGTCGGCTCCTCCTAAATAAGTCTAAGGTTGCACTATTACTCTCGTATCTAGAATACATCTGCCACCTAGGGTTATACTCCCGATCTTAGACTCTAACTCAGTTGTTGATTCGTTCCCTGGTGGCCTATAGTGTAGCCTACCTTTACTATGCGCACCCTATGGCCCTGTACCACCCTGAAATCGAACTTTCAAATCCTTGGGCCTCCAACCCCCAAATATTTATCCTATGGTGGTATGATCTACTAGAATGAGTATGGTAACTTTCATAATTTTCTCAATTATTTTTATAATTAATTTATTTTCTCCAAATATTCCCAAGGTCATTTAACACATGAAGTATGTCTTTGCATAGCCCTAATGATACAAAATAATTATCCTAACCATTAACATGATGAAATATCACTATTTCCCAAGGTTTATAATTTCTCACCAAACATTTGTATTTATTTATTAATTATTACAAAACCATCATAATTACCACTTTTCAAAGTAAGTATGAGAAATTTAATCACAGAAATTCTAAGAAAATTACAGGGGATCTAAATCATCAAAATAAGGCTACTTACAAAGTTTCATCAACTTTAACAATGTTATAGACTTGCAATTCAATTTCTTGGGTATTTACCAAAATGCCATTATGATGAATTAAAATTTGTATGCACATCCAAAAATTCTGAAATAAATATGTCAGTTAACTAATACCCATATACACCTCTATAAATATTCTCAAATTTTTCTGACCTATATTTTCATTAAATCATGAATAAAAGTAATAGGGGTAAAATGGTCATTTCATGATAATCTACCTCAAAATACCTCAAACAGAGAAAATAAAAATACCCCAATTCAATTATGATCAAATATTTAACAAGGCCAAATTTGAAGATTTTTGCCTGATTAATTCTATTTTTTTCATTTTTATTTTCCAATAAGGCTATAGTTTTCAAAAATCCAAATAATGGGATTTTTGTTCCCCAAAATCCCATAATAATTTTTAGGGACTACATTTGACCTAAATGTCCTCTAGGTTTATTTTCAAGGTCTGCAGAAGTCCTAAGATGAATAAATTCACATTATAGCAAAACTTGCTATTTGCACACCAAGGCTTATTCTGGCCTACACTTGCAAGTGGGTTAACCCATCATGCAGTGATTCAAATGGGCTGAAATTTTTGTAAGACCCAAAACATATCCCAGAGGACTTTCCACCAAAATTTGGGGCCTTTTGGAGGCCTAACACTCCATTTATTCCATTTATTTAATTTATGACATTTTGAATAAAACTATAGGAAAGAGTATTCCAAAAATTCCTAATTTTTGGCAGAGCATAGATATGCCCTAAACATGCACATGCCCAAAATTACAGGTCATTTAGACATCTGGTTTGGCATGGGCTTCATTTTTGATTTCTGCCCTAGCCTAGGACCAGTCCTAGGAGAAATGACCTACAGGACAGTCCACTGGGTCCAAACTTATGATTTTTGTGGCATTTGAAAGTTAAGACCTAAGGCTACAAATTATCTTCAGGGGCCATGACCTAGAAATGACTCTAGGTACCCTAATTTTTAGTTTGAAAATGGCTGTATAAGTGTGACAATATTTACACTATTCATTTATTTAACTCAGTATTTATATATATGATTTAGCACTAATCCTAAAGCAAAATGGGCGGCATCCCATCATCATCCCCGATGGACGGACGGCCTAGATTGCTGTTTCCTGGGCCACCTTGCGGGCCGTTTTCCGGCCGACTGAGGCGGCGCCGTGGCCGGCCAACGGTGCCACCACCTTCACGGTGGTGGCGGCTACATTTTGCCGGCAATAAGGCGGCGGGAGACGGCGGCGCCGGCGATTTCGAGAGATGTAAAATTCTTGGAAAATCTGAGAATTTCTCACATGGCATCGGGCTCAATTGAGCCCGATTTCTCTCCTAATTGATCTAGGATGCTAGTACGTGGAGAGGGGTGGCGAAACAGACCTGTATGGCGGCTTGACGGCGGCTGTGGCGGCGGTTTGCCATGGAAGTGGTGCTCCGGTGATCTCCTTCCCAAATTCTCGATTCTTCACTAATTCCTTTGATCCAGCACTCGAATTCAACTCTCCAGAGCCTTCTGAAGCTAATGGCTGGGTCGGTTTGGCCTGGGAATGCTTATACCTGGAGATACTCCCTATGTGAGCTCGGCCTCACTTTGATATCTCCGCCATTGCCTCCACCTGGCCATACCTTGCTGTAATTCCTTTGGAATTGAGTTCCTGGAGTCAGCCAGCAAGCATTGTGGCTGAGAGAAGAGGGCCAAATGGCTCATATCATCTTCTCCCCCACTTCTCTCTCCTCCATTCACCCAAATTTCCATTTTTACCCTTGTGCATGTCTTCTCTCTCCACCACCAGGGGGTAGGGCTGGTCATTGGCCATTTGGCTGGTCATGGGCCAAATTTGGTGGGCTTGGCCCATGGGAAATGACTTGGGTCCATTTTTTTCTTGTTTTAGGCCTAATGTTGACTTGTTGACTTTTGGGGTTGACTTGGTCAACATGATGGGTAGGCTGACCCCATATGATGGCCATGGACTCCATCCTAACATGGGTTGGGCCATGGTGATGGTCTTAGCCCACTAGGAATGGGCTTGGTCTTCAATTACCCTTAATTAGGCTCAAGGTTGACCAAGTTTGACCTTAGGGTTGACTTGATCAAATGGGTGAGTGGGTTGACCCCACCTAGTGATCATGAGGTCTAAATCATCACCCAACATGGCTTGGGTCATGGTTATGCCCCACTTAATCCAATTGGGCTCATGAGTGTGGGGTTTGACCACTTTAGATCCAAGGTTGACCTGGGTCAACTATGGTCAAAGTGTTGACCTAGGGCATGACATTGGGTCCACTTAGATTGTAATTAGGGTTAGGGCAGTGCGGTGGGGGTCATGGTGTGGTTAGGGTCCTCATTTAGTCTAGTTTGACCTAGTTTGACTTGGCCCTATAGTGGACCCCACATGGTTACAACTCACCACCTATGGTCAAACCTAGCTAATTTCCCCTAACCCCCACCCCATGCCTAACCCAATCTAAGTTAAGGGGCCTAGAAGTAACATGAGATGTTACACACTAGGACATAACACTTGCTACCAAAGATTCTGAAGTAGGAAATGTTTGGTTTTCTGCCTTTCAAAATCTCATAGGGAGTCATCTTATGTTTCTTATTGATGGAAGCTCTATTGAGTACATGACATGCAATATTTACTGCCTCAGCCCAGAAGTACTCAGGGAGAGTAGTGTCACTAAGTAGTGTTCTACTTGCCTCAATAAGAGTCATATTCTTTCTTTAAGCAACTCCATTTTGCTGAAGATTTCTAGGTGAGGAGAACTCCTGATGAATCCCAAGTTCTTCACAGAACTTTGTCATACACTCAGACTGAAATTCAGTTCCATGGTCACTTCTGATTTTTACCACTGAATTGTTAAATTCATTCTGAATTTGTCTAACAAAAGTCTGGAAGACAGTAGGGGTTTCAGATTTTTGCCTCAAGAAGAAAACCCATGTGAATCTAGAATAGTCATCCACAATAACTAATGTGTATACTTTCCTACCTTGACTATGAACTGACATAGTACCAAACAAATCTATATGCAAGAGATATAGACATCTCATAGAATCTTTGGTATCAAGTACTTGGAAAGAGGACTTAGTCTGTTTGCCCTTTTGGCAAGATGAACAAACACCCTCTTTAATGCACTTTACTTGAGGACCATTCCTCACTAGCCACATAATAAATAGCTGTCCTATTGACTTATAGTTAAGATGAGGCAGGCTCTTGTGCCATTGGACACACTGTGATGCTCTCTAACCTGAAACTAGATAAATGGGTGAGATGTTATACTCACAATCAAGGTTAAGACAATATACATTCCCTTTCCTAGTGCCAGTCAGAATGATCTCTTGATCACTTGACCTTCTTATTTAGCACTCCCCTTTGAGGAAAGAGATGTCATAACCTAGATCACTAAGCTAACCTATGCTAATCAGGTTATGTTTTAGATCCTTCACATAAGCTACTTGAGTGATAGTAATAGAATTACTAGAAATGTTACCAAATCCTTTGATGATTCCTTTTTCAGATCAACCAAAGATTACTTTGGGTCCATTCTCTATGGGTGAATAGTCCCTCAACATTCTTCTTATTCCAGCCATATGCCTAGAACATCCACTATCCAAGTACCATATAGGGGTATGGACACTTGGATTCAACTGCATCAAATAAAGATTTACTTATCCTTAGAACCCAAATTGTTATTGGGTCCTAGGTTCTTATTAGTTTAAAATCTATCATGCTTTCCTGCAGCTTTTCTGACAGGTAAGCTGTTCTTGTTTTTAACACTTGTGTTGAACCAACAATCCATGGCAAAGTGGCCCACCTTGCCACAACACCAACACTCAAATCTGTTGTACCTTATCTTAGGTACAGACTTCACAACTTTGTTGCCAGCATTCCTTTTAAGTGTAGGTGCTGGAGCAGCAAACCCCATGGATTCCTTAAGAACCTGATGAGTTTGCTTATAAAGTGGCCTATTGGCATATACACCCTTGCCAATGAGATCTCCATACTCACAGTGACCATGAGTAATATCATGATCATACCCGTTTGTAGGTTGCATTACTTTCCTAAAGAAGATAGGGGGCTTTGAGGCTAGTGGCTGAACTGGGGCTTTGCCTTTTCTATGAGAATTGGTGGTCCTTGTTCTTCCCTTAAAGCCTAGACCTGTCTTTCCTTTTTGAGAAATGAAATTGTCTATTAAGGGCAAGACAGATTTTGGCTTAGAGAATTTAGCCACTAACTCCTTTTCTTTCAGAAGTTTTGTCTCCAGATTCTTGATGTGATTTTCCTTGAAGGAGATTGTGCCCATCTGAATAACAGTTATGTTTTTCAGTTTGGCAAACTCATTCAATTTCAAGTCCAACATCTTTGCTGAATCTGATGCAGCCTGCTTAAGAGATTCAATTTCCTTGGCCTACTTCTTGACAAGGAACTTGCTCCTCTTTAGAGCTTGCAACAAACCACCATACTCATCAATGAGTTGATATACATCCCACTCAGATTTAGAACCATCCACACCTCTTGATGCAGATGCTTCTGATTATGATCCAGTATAGTAATCAGAAGTTGAGAGAGAACTGTATACGTTACTTGGACCAGGCTGATCCTGACACTGATCATCTTCTGCAAGAGCCATCAACCCTTTACATCAATAGTCTTCAACTCTATTTATGGAGTCCAGCATTTGTAGGAATTCTAATTCCCTAGAATCTTCTTCTATAGAGAACAACCCAACATATTCTTCTGCATCATCTTCTTCTCCTGATTCTGATGATGAAGAGCCTATCCAACTCTTCTGCTTCTGAGCAACAAAGGATTTCTCCTTCTTGCCTTTTACTTGATGCTTCTTCTTGTCCTTAGACTCCTTCCTCTTGTCAGGACAGTCAGCTATGATATGTCCAGGCCTGTTGCAACAATAACAAACAATCTTAGAATTAGTGTGTTTACTAGGTTTTGAGGCATACCTGTTGTAACGCCCCCGATTTTTCTGCGTTTATTTTTATTCTCGTTTGGCGTTACGATGACGTGTTTCCGTGGCTTGTGCCATTTGTGGAGTGTGGTTTAGCTCCTTAGAACTGAGTGCCCTATTCTGTAGCCTGTTGGCAAGATCTCCCTAGCAAGCCGAGTCGTTTTGGGTGACCCGGTGTGGCCTCTCGGGGGGATGTTGGCGTTTGGCTTCATTTGGGTATAACTCGAGTTCTGTTTGTCGAAAATTAATTTCGACTTCGCCGTTGTGTTCGTAGCGTGGGTATTTAGCTACGGTGCGAATTTCGTCGAATTCCGAGGTAGTTCGGTTTTCGCGTCGTTTTGGTGCTTTATGTAATTTTGTAATTAATTATATTATTATATATTAATATATATATATATATATATATATATATATATATATATATAGGATAGAAATTTAAGCCCGATCATCATCTTCCCCACTTGAAACCGCCGCCCCTGTACGAGAGGAAACGGAGAAACCGCCGAGCCTTGCCTTCCACCGCCGATTCCCGGAGCGTTTGTGGACGGAATTCGATTCCGAGAGTGGATTCGGATTGCTCTCGTCGAGACCTTCATTCCTACGGTAAGAAATTCGATTTTTGTGGAGCTTTAGGGGGATTGGAATTTTTGGTTTTTGAGGTTTCCGCCATTAAAGTTCGGATTTGCTTGTTAGGTGAGTTTTTGGTGCTGCTTTTTCTAGTGCAGCGTGAAGAGGAGGGAAAGCCGACCAAGCTTCGCCGGAAATCGAGGCAAGTGGTGTTCTTGCCCTTGCCAAGTTGTTTTCTTTTGTTTAAAGCCTATTATTTCTATCGTTTTATCTCCTATTTTTCCGTCTCGAATGATTAGTCATAGTTTGAATGGTAGTGGCGCGCGTCGTTGGTAGTTTCCTACTGCTACTGTAGTTGTGTGGGTCGTGTGCGCGTTCCGGTGTCGTCCGGGAAATCCCAACGGTACAGGTTACCCGCGCACGGTCATCAACCGTTAGGGCGCACGACCACTGGTCGTGTGCCTCTGTTCGTGCGCGGCTGTCTTTTTATTTTCCAAAGTTCTGTCTCGGCAATCGCACGAGCGCTGACAACAGTGCGCACGACCAGTGGTCGTGCGACACTGATCGTGCGCAGTTGCTAGGTTTTCTGTCAGGTTTCCCTGGTTCACTTCGCACGACCATCAACCAATGACCGCGCACGACCACTGATCGTACGCCACCGATCGTGCGCTTTGAATATTTCCTTTCGCTCCGTATTTAGCTGGCGTCGATACGCGGGTTAGGTGGGCATGAGTGTTTTGTGTAGTGTTAAGGTAGTAAGGTAAGAGTTATTGTTGTGATAGTTCGCCTTGCGCGGCACGTTGAGTGGGTGAAGCTCACTCAATGCGGTGTCGAGAGGACCCAGCGCCACGTCGTGTTGAGTCATTTCAACACTTTCTTTTTCTCTTTCCTCGATTTACGTTCCCGAGTGAATTCCTTGTTTATATTTGTAATTTCCTTGTCGGTCATATTTCTCTTTCCTAATGGCCGAATCGTGGGTCGTGGGTAGTAGTGGTGGTTTGTAGCTCTTTATGGGGGTGGAGTTGTGTAATTTAGCCAAGGCTACTCGTGTTTTTCTTGCTCCAGGTACGGGCTGGGCATGTGTGGGTGGAAGGTCCCTTGTGCTTTCACGTATAGACCCTCGAGCTTGTTGACTTGGACATGGTGGATGGGGGGACTGAGTTTGCCTCCAATCCGTTCCTCGTTGTTTGATTTTGCTACTACCACCTCCCACAGTTTAGGGTGTTAGAAGTTTCTTCCTTGGTAGTTTGCAGCACTTTGGGTTCTTGGTAGCCTAGTAGGCCCTGCAGGATGTTGTTCCTGGGCTGGGTTGTTGTTGTTTCCTCGCACGTAGTGCTTTTCTTGTTGTCCTGTTTTGGGCAGTTGTGACTCTTTCTACTGCATGTTTTACAGGTACTTTTCCCCTTTTGGTTGACTCTTTCATGCAGTTTTACTTTGTTTAGCTTGCTGAGGTATTCTGTTTTCTTTTGGAATACCCCAGGTTTTGAGCCGTAGCCAGTTGGGTGGCTAGTTTGCAGTGGTGGTGTTGGTGGTCTCTTGGACCTTGGTGTTCCGTTTGCCGTGTTGGTGAGGTAGTTTTTCAGTACTTTCTTACAGACATACATATATGCCAGTGGGTTCGTGTCAGGTTGTTGGCGCTCACTGGTAGTTTTTTTACCTTTGTACTGGATATATTTACTTATGCTGCTACCATTTTCTGGAGATAGTCTACTTGCTCTGAGAAGGTTTTATGCTAGGTTGTTAGTTATTTTTAAACTATAATTATTATTATAAATAAAGCTCATGATCAGCATGTTTTATAAGACGTATTCACTATTTTCCAAATCACGTATAAAGACCGTTTTCTTATATATTATATAAATTAAATGTAGGGTCTTGCATAGCATGAGTGGTTCTCTTGGGACCCTTATGTGCTCTTTAGGATGTCAAACCTAAATAAAGTATTTTTCCGCAGCGTATAAATATAGTTTTTCTTTTGTAGACTAGGTGATCCACTGAGCCGAGGGATACGGTCTCTAAAATATAACTGATTTTCTAATCATTAATCACATGATTTTCTTTCATTAAGTTGGTAGTTGGTTTTGCCTGAGCGTCAGCAGTTATCCCCTGCTTGACTTGGCATCATGACGCGTGTTTTCTCTTACTCTGATAATTCTTATTTCGGAGAAAATGCGGGTTGTGACAGTTGGTATCAGAGGGAGGTTGCTTGACAAGTTAGTTGAGCAACCTTCCTTTGTTTGCTTTTTAGTAGTTCAGCATCATGTCATTCACACATCGATATGTCATCAGCACGTCTTGGCAAAAGCACGAACACTACACTCATAGCATAACATGAAGTATACGGGGCATATTATGTAGTATGGGATGCATAATATGTGTTCGTATATGGATCCACCATAGGGGCAATATGTGAGGGTTATGTAGTATGGGATGCATAACCTCACCACATAGCTGCGACTAGCACGTTTTCTTTTTCGTTGCATGAGAATGTTATGTAGTATGGGATGCATAACATTTTCATGTGTACGCCGCTCATAACATGCATTAGGGCCTTTTTAGAATGCATAACACAATCATGCATAATATATCATTGCATAAGCACAACGTGCCAAGCTAAAGATTTGTAGGATGACATATGTACACACATAAGTTTTCAAATTAATATAAAAGTCATGCATTCCCGATCTAGGCACAAGAGTTAGTAAGGTGGTGGTTAACCATCCTAGGTTAGGGCATAACATCTAACTTTTGTTAAAAAGATAAACTCTCAGAGCAAGTTTAGCAGCTTTAAGTCTATATCTATATATGTATTGTCTGTACTTGTATTTGGTTCTAGACGTTGTATTAGGGTCTAATTTGTGTTGTTATGATTTTAGAATGGCAAGGCGTCCTGCGACTCGATTGACTCCCCTGTCTGAGGGTGAGTCATCTGGGGCTCAGAACGATGCGGTGATCGAGAGTCTGCGTCTGAGTAGCGAAGCTATGGGCAGGCAGTTGGAGGAGGTGCAAGCCCAGATTCAGTCTTTGGTGGCTGTCGTGGCAGGTCAGACTCAGGGTGTGCAAGTCCCTGCGGGGGGGGGGGGGGGGGGGGGGGGTTAGCTGTTCCTCCTCCTCCTGCACCCTTGAGACCTCCAGTGGTGGTGCCAGCAGAGATGGCCTTCATCTCGCAGTTTCAGAGGCTGAGTCCTCCCACTTATGATGGGAAGGCAGATTTCATGGTGATAGACGACTGGCTGATCTCCATGGAGGAGATGTTCTCGTACTCAGGGATTGCGGATGATCAGAGGGTGATGATAGCCGCCTATCAGCTTAAAGGTTTGGCTAAGAGTTGGTGGCTGAGAGAGAAGGAGAGCTTGGTAGCCGGATGCTCTTGGGAGGTGTTCAAGGAGATGCTATTGAGGAAGTTCTTAACCTCGATCGAGCGTGACCGCCTCATGAACGACTTCCTCCATCTGAAGCAAAGGCAACTCACGGTGGGTGAGTATGAGATAGAGTTCAGCAAGTTGAGCCGTTTTGCCCCGGGATTGGTCAGTGTTGAGACTGATCGAGTTAAGCGATTTCTCGGTGGTTTGAGGAGCGAGGTGCAGCAGTTGACCAGTGCTTATGGGTCAGAGACTTATACAGGTGTAGTAGAGGCTGCTCTGAAGGTGGAGGCTATTGAGACCGCGAAGAGCAGAGGCCAACAAATGAGGTTGGACAAGAGAAAGTCGGTGGAGGAGAAGAAACCCCAGGTACCTGGTGCGGCTCCAGGAAAGAGGGGCAAGGTGGAGTGCAGCTTCTGTGGCCGGTCAGGCCACCCTGCCGAGAAATGTTTCAAGAAGGCAGCAGCTCAGAGGAAGGAGCAGGTTCATGCGATTCAGGGTGCTCCTAGGAGAGATGTCTCCTGTTCCGTTTGCAAGCGATCCGGCCATGATGCGGCCCAGTGTTGGACCAAGGATAAAGTCTGCTTTCAGTGTGGGCAGAAGGGTCACATCAAGTCGAGGTGTCCTCAGTTTCAGCCAGCTCTTCCTGCAGTTCCGTTACAGGCTTTACCTCCACCTCAGCGTATGGACAAGGGAAAGGGGAAGCTGAACGTGATCTCTTCCGAGGAGGCTCAGGCTTCGACCCAGGTCATCTCAGGTTAGTTGTTTGTTGTTTTTCCAGCCTGGTAGTTCTATTTGCTAGAATGTTTGCAGTATTGTTGTGGTAGTTCCTTAGTCTTCTATGCTCCTATAGGGAAATTTAAGGTAAAGAACCGCTGGGCGCGGGTTCTGTTTGACTCCGGCGCTACCCACTCGTTCGTGGCTAGAGCCTTTGTGGAGCGACATCGGTTGACCTTAGATCGTGTTCGGGATTCCTTCCGTGTCAAGTTTCCCTCTGGTGAATCTGTGTTGTCAGATTTGAGCATTTTGGATTGCCCTGTTTTGTTGGGGAACTTTCTTGCGAAGGCGGACCTGAAGATGATTGATCTGGAGGACTTCGATGTTATTCTGGGCATGGACTGGCTCTCTAGGTATGATGCAGTCATTCAGTGCAAAGGAAAGCGCTTGGACTTCATCAGGGACGACGGTCAGCCCGGCAGCATGTATGCTGATCCGTGTCAGGATTCTCCTGTCATCTCTGCGGTATGTGCTCAGAGGTTGTTTCTTTCTGGTTGTTGTGCTTGTTTAGTCTCGGCGGTTGAAACCGCTGTTAGCGTACCATGCTTGGAGGAGATTCCTATTGTTTGTGGTTTCGCCGATGTTTTTCCTGATGACCTTTCTGGTCTTCCTCCCGAGCGGGATGTGGAGTTTGCGATCGATTTGGAGCCGGGTACGCGTCCTATTGCTAAGGCGCCGTACCGGATGGCCCCTCGTGAGTTAGAGGAGTTGCGAGGTCAGTTGGATGAACTGTTGGCTAAAGGTTTTATCAGGCAGAGTTCGTCGCCTTGGGGTGCTCCTGTTTTGTTTGTAAAGAAGAAAGATGGGTCGATGCGGCTTTGCATCGACTATAGAGAATTGAACAAGGTCACTATTAAGAACAGATACCCTATGCCGAGGATCGATGATTTATTTGACCAGTTGCGCGGTAGCACGGTGTTCTCCAAGATCGATCTTCGTTCTGATTATCATCAGCTCAGGATCCGTGAGGCGGATATTCCATGGACTGCGTTTAGATCGAGGCATGGACACTTTGAGTTTTTGGTGATGTCGTTTGGTCTGACCAACGCACCATCAGTCTTCATGGATATGATGAACAGGGTGTTCAAGGATTTCCTCGACAAGTTCGTTGTGGTCTTCATTGATGACGTGTTAGTTTATTCTCGTAGTGCTGAGGAGCATGAGCAGCATTTGCGTTTGGTCCTTTCAGAGTTGAGGAACCATAAGTTATTCGCCAAGTTGAGCAAGTGCGAATTTTGGTTGCCTCAGGTTTCTTTTCTAGGCCACGTGGTGAGCAAGGAAGGGATCTCGGTCGATCCAGAAAAGATTGCAGCAGTGATGGATTGGAGTAAGTACGCCTAAGGAGATCAGGAGTTTCTTAGGGTTGGCTGGATATTACAGAAGATTTGTGGAGGGTTTCTCTTCCCTAGCTGCACCGTTGACCAAGCTGACTCAGAAGAATGTGGCATTTGTTTGGAGCGAAAAGTGCGAGGAGGCTTTTCTGGAGCTAAAGAAGAGATTGTGCACTGCCCCCGTTCTGACCCTGCCTATTGAGGGTGTTGATTATGATGTATATGTGGATGCTTCGCTTGTAGGTCTGGGATGCGTATTAATGCAGGTTGGGAAGGTGATTGCCTATGGGTCAAGGCAGCTGAAGACTCATGAAAAGAATTATCCTACGCATGACCTTGAGTTCGCAGCGGTTATTTATGCGTTGAAGCTGTGGAGACACCTACTTTATGGGGCTCAGTGCAAGATCTTCACTGACCACAAGAGCCTGAAGTACGTGTTCACGCAGAAGGAGTTGAATCTGCGCCAGCGCGGTGGCTAGAGTATGTGGCCGATTATGAGGTAGAGATCCAGCATCATCCGGGCAAGGCCAATGTGGTGGCCGACGCCCTGAGCCGAAAGACGGGAAAGATCTTTAACCTCTCTGCCGATCGGTTAGTTGAGGAGTTCCTCCTTATGGATATTTCAGTGGGATGCTGTGGTTTGCAGAGTAGTTTGTCAGTGGCAGAGCCGTCCTGGATTTCTTTGACCAGACTGCACCAGAAGGACGACCCGGATCTGTTGCACTTGTTCATCAGGACAGAGAAGGGAGAGTTGCCAGATTTTGCTATCGATGATGCAGGTACTTTGAAGTACCGCGACAGGTTTTGCATCCCCGCCGTTGGGGATATTAGAGGTATGATTTGCAGAGAGGCTCATGGATCTAGCGTTGCCTATCATCCAGGATCTACGAAGATGTACCGTGACTTAAGGCAAATTGCCTGGTGGTATGGCATGAAAGGTGATATAGCCCGATTTGTTGCTGAGTGCCACACTTGCAAGCGCGTGAAGGCCGATCATGGAAGGCCTGGTGGCAAGTTGACCCCGTTAGAGATCCCGACTTGGAAGTGGGAGAGTATATCTATGGACTTCATTACGGGCTTACCAAAATCTCCGAGGGGATTTGGTTCTGTTTGGGTTATAGTGGATAGATTGACGAAGTGTGCTCACTTCGTGCCTTATAAGATTGATTACCCGATGAAGAAGATAGCGGAGTTGTACTTGAATGAAGTCATCCGACTCCACGGTGTGCCGGTTAGCATCATTTCTGATCGAGACTCCCGATTTACTTCTCGTTTTTGGCAGAGTCTGCAGGAGGGTTTGGGTACGGATCTGAGATATTCTACTGCGTACCACCCACAGACCAATGGGCAGACGGAGCGGGTGAATCAGATTGTTGAGGATATGATCCGATGCTATATTTTAGACCACGACGGAGCGTGGGATGAGCGGCTGCGACTTATGGAATTTGCTTACAACAACAGTTATCAGGAAAGTTTGCAGATGGCTCCGTTCGAAGCCTTGTATGGGAGGCGCTGTAGGACTCCGTTGTTTTGGGCCGAGGCTGGTGAGAGGCCGTTGTTGGGTCCTGATGCGCTGGAGGATATGAAAGTCGCCGTGAAGCTTATTCGGGAGAAGCTTCGTATAGCTCAGGAGAGGTATGAAAAGAACGCCAATCGGCGTAGGTCTGCTTTGGAGTTCTCTGTAGGGGACCTTGTATTTCTTAAGGTTTCCCCAATAGTGGGTGTAAAGAGGTTTGGTAAGAATCGAAAATTGGACCCAAGGTATGTGGGCTCGTTCGAGATCTTGGAACGGATTGGCGTGTCAGCTTATAGATTGGGTTTGCCAGCAAACTTCCCAGGAGTTCATAATGTATTTCATGTTAGCCAATTGCGGAAGTGTGTGCGCAGTAGTGGTCAGGTCTTGGACGTTGTGCCCCAGTTGGAGCCCAACCTCTCTTTTGTTGAGGTGCCGGTTCGTATTTTGGATACTCAGGAGCGAGTGCTACGAAAGAAGTCCATACCGATGGTGAAAGTTCTGTGGAAAAATCAGGATTTGGAGAGCGCGACTTGGGAGCTAGAGTCGGCCATGAGGAGGGATTATCCTCACCTGTTTCCCTGATTTGATCGGTATGTTTCCCTTCTTGTAACTCCTATTGGTTACTTTTCCTTCTTTAGTAGGAGTGTTGTGTGTAAAGTTTCGGGACGAAACTTTCTTTTAGGGGGAGTGACTGTAACGCCCCCGATTTTTCTGCGTTTATTTTTATTCTCGTTTGGCGTTACGATGACGCGTTTCCGTGGCTTGTGCCATTTGTGGAGTGTGGTTTAGCTCCTTAGAACTGAGTGCCCTATTCTGTAGCCTGTTGGCAAGATCTCCCTAGCAAGCCGAGTCGTTTTGGGTGACCCGGTGTGGCCTCTCGGGGGGATGTTGGTGTTTGGCTTCATTTGGGTATAACTCGAGTTCTGTTCGTCGAAAATTAATTTCGACTTCGCCGTTGTGTTCGTAGCGTGGGTATTTAGCTACGGTGCGAATTTCGTCGAATTCCGAGGTAGTTCGGTTTTCGCGTCGTTTTGGTGCTTTATGTAATTTTGTAATTAATTATATTATTATATATTAATATATATATATATATAGGATAGAAATTTAAGCCCGATCATCATCTTCCCCACTTGAAACCGCCGCCCCTGTACGAGAGGAAACGGAGAAACCGCAGAGCCTTGCCTTCCACCGCCGATTCCCAGAGCGTTTGTGGACGGAATTCGATTCCGAGAGTGGATTCGGATTGCTCTCGTCGAGACCTTCATTTCTACGGTAAGAAATTCGATTTTCGTGGAGCTTTAGGGGGATTGGAATTTTTGGTTTTTGAGGTTTCCGCCATTAAAGTTCGGATTTGCTTGTTAGGTGAGTTTTTGGTGCTGCTCTTTCTAGTGCAGCGTGAAGAGTAGGGAAAGCCGACCAAGCTTCGCCGGAAATCGAGGCAAGTGGTGTTCTTGCCCTTGCCAAGTTGTTTTCTTTTGTTTAAAGCCTATTGTTTCTATCGTTTTATCTCCTATTTTTCCGTCTCAAATGATTAGTCATAGTTTGAATGGTAGTGGCGCGCGTCGTTGGTAGTTTCCTACTGCTACTGTAGTTGCGTGGGTCGTGTGCGCGTTCCGGTGTCGTCCGGGAAATCCCAACGGTACAGGTTACCCGCGCACGGTCATCAACTGTTATGGCGCACGACCACTGGTCGTGTGCCTCTGTTCGTGCGCGGCTGTCTTTTTATTTTCCAAAGTTCTGTCTCGGCAATCGCACGAGCGCTGACAACAGTGCGCACGACCAGTGGTCGTGCAACATTGATCGTGCGCAGTTGCTAGGTTTTCTGTCAGGTTTCCCTGGTTCACTTCGCACGACCATCAACCAATGACCGCGCACGACCACTGATCGTGCGCCACCGATCGTGCGCTTTGAATATTTCCTTTCGCTCCGTATTTAGCTGGCGTCGATATGCGGGTTAGGTGGGCATGAGTGTTTTGTGTAGTGTTAAGGTAGTAAGGTAAGAGTTATTGTTGTGATAGTTCGCCTTGCGTGGCACGTTGAGTGGGTGAAGCTCACTCAATGCGGTGTCGAGAGGACCCAACGCCACGTCGTGTTGAGTCATTTCAACACTTTCTTTTTCTCTTTCCTCGATTTACGTTCCCGAGTGAATTCCTTGTTTATATTTATAATTTCCTTGTCGGTCATATTTCTCTTTCCTAATGGCCGAATCGTGGGTCGTGGGTAGTAGTGGTGGTTTGTAGCTCTTTATGGGGGTGGAGTTGTGTAATTTAGCCAAGGCCACTCGTGTTTTTCTTGCTCCAGGTACGGGCTGGGCATGTGTGGGTGGAAGGTCCCTTGTGCTTTCACGTGTAGACCCTCGAGCTTGTTGACTTGGACATGGTGGATGGGGGGACTGAGTTTGCCTCCAATCCGGTTCCTCGTTGTTTGATTTTGCTACTACCACCTCCCACAGTTTAGGGTGTTAGAAGTTTCTTCCTTGGTAGTTTGCAGCACTTTGGGCTCTTGGTAGCCTAGTAGGCCCTGCAGGATGTTGTTCCTGGGTTGGGTTGTTGCTGTTTCCTCGCACGTAGTGCTTTTCTTGTTGTCCTGTTTTGGGCAGTTGTGACTCTTTCTACTGCATGTTTTACAGGTACTTTTCCCCTTTTGGTTGACTCTTTCATGCAGTTTTACTTTGTTTAGCTTGCTGAGGTATTCTGTTTTCTTTTGGAATACCCCAGGTTCTGAGCCGTAGCCAGTTGGGTGGCTAGTTTGCAGTGGTGGTGTTGGTGGTCTCTTGGACCTTGGTGTTCCGTTTGCCGTGTTGGTGAGGTAGTTTTTCAGTACTTTCTTACAGATATACATATATGCCAGTGGGTTCGTGTCAGGTTGTTGGCGCTCACTGGTAGTTTTTTTACCTTTGTACTGGATATATTTACTTATGCTGCTACCGTTTTCTAGAGATAGTCTACTTGCTCTGAGAAGGTTTTATGCTAGGTTGCTAGTTATTTTTAAACTATAATTATTATTATAAATAAAGCTCATGATCAGCATGTTTTATAAGACGTATTCACTATTTTCCAAATCACGTATAAAGACCATTTTCTTATATATTATATAAATTAAATGTAGGGTCTTGCATAGCATGAGTGGTTCTCTTGGGACCCTTATGTGCTCTTTAGGATGTCAAACCTAAATAAAGTATTTTTCCGCAGCGTATAAATATAGTTTTTCTTTTGTGGACTAGGTGATCCACTGAGCCGAGGGATACGGTCTCTAAAATATAACTGATTTTCTAATCATTAATCACATGATTTTCTTTCATTAAGTTGGTAGTTGGTTTTGCCTGAGCGTCAGCAGTTATCCCCTGCTTTACGTGGCATCATGACGCGTGTTTTCTCTTACTCTGATAATTCTTAATTCGGAGAAAATGCGGGTTGTGACACCTGTCCTCCTTGGAAGTCTTCTTTTTCTTGTAATAATCATCCTTGGAGAAGGATGTTGATGGTCTAGTTCTCCATTTCTTCTTTTTCATAAACCTTTGAAACTGCCTTGTAAAGGCAGCAAAGTCCTCATTAGAGGTGTGGCTATCTGATGTATTGTTGTCAGGATTTTCTTCTTCTGCCTCAACACTCCTTCTAGGTGGAGAAGGAGACTTTCTCCTACCCTTTCTTGTGCCTTCAGCCTTGAAGGCTACTGACTTCTCTTTGTACTCAGACCTACTGCTTTTCTCCTCCTCTTTTCTGGCAATGAGCTGCATTTCATAGGATAGCAGCTTTCCAAATAGTGTGGGTGGAGGTGTATCAGCAAGCCTGGCCACCTCTCTGATGGCACATATCTTTGTGTCCCAGTCCTTTGTTAGTGATCTGAGAAACTTGTCAATCAATTCATATGTATTGAAGACTCTTCCATAGGTCATTAGCTCATTTACTATCCTGAAGAACTTCTTGTAACATTCAGCTATGCTGTTATACTTGGCTTGTCTAAAGCTCTCATATTCTTGATTCATCATATATTTTCTGTCTTCTCTAACTTCTTCAGTTCCCTCTATGTAGACAATCAAGGTGTCCCACATCTCCTTAGAGGTTTTGCAATGCACCGGATTCTGAAATGTAGCATCATCTATAACACTTACAATAATATTTTGTGTTCTTTTGTCTAATGTTGCCAGGATGATCTCATCCTTGGTCATTTCAGAATAACTCTTTGGGGTTTTAACATTTGCATCCAGAGCTGATACCTTCATTGGAATGAAGAGACCTTCTTGTACTGTGATGTAGATTCTTGGATCAGATGCTTCCATGAAGAACCTGACCCTTTCCTTCCATATGCCAAAGAATCCTTTTCTACAGATAGGCAGTTTCATAGATCCAAATTCCTTCTGATTCTCATTTGAATCCATTCTTGAAATCTGTTAAATGCCTTGGAAATTCACTCAGACTATTAGGTCTATCTTTGAGTAACCTCCCTCTGATACCACTTAAAAGACTTGATTTCAAGAGCCTAGACACCTAGAGGGGGGGGGGGGTGAATAGGTTCTAATTTCCTTTAATAAATTTGGGCAATTATCTTGTTCTAACTCAGCACAGAAAATACAATTCACAGCACAATAATCACAACACAACACAGTACACCAAATTTATAGTGGTTCCCCAAGTTATGGGTACATCCACTTTCCCCCTTCGCCTATCCAGTAAAGAACTGGATTTAGCCCAACTTACTTCCACTAACTCAGATCCACAGATCTTACACCTCAGAACCTGATAGGTTCCAACATCTCAGACTTATACAAGTCCTACCTCAGATTCTTCCCAAGAACCCTACCTAAGGAAACAACCCTACCTCAGCCTTTATCACCAGGCTTACAACTCAGACTTTCACAAGTCCTACACCTCAGGCTCTCAGCCCTACCTCAACCTTTATAAACACAGGCTTACAACTCAGATCTATAAAAGATCTTACAAGGAAAAAGAAGATTTAGTTGTACAGAAATTTCACCCAGAAATAACTCTCAATTGATGTGAGCTTCTTGATCAGTTCTTGAATAAACTGTATACTTGAGATCCAACCTGACTTAGCTTTTTCAAAGCTTATTGATTGAACAAAATGAGGTTGATCCTGACTTGGTGTAGAAGTTGATCTTCAAACAGCTCCCTTCTTAGATTCAGAATTAGATCTAAATCTTTCTTGCAGACTTTTCAGGATCTGCCTTCTTAAGAGTTCCCCCTTTCTTGTTGTTGAATTCTCTCTCTGGTTCTGTGTTGGTTCGTTCCCCTGTAATTGCTTAATTGCTTTGGTTGTCACGGATCAGTCCTTTATATAGATTTTCTCAATGATTACCGGCTGATCTGATTTGTAACAACCTTCTGACCATTCTGACAAAGGTGTCAGACTTGTTGTTTATGACAGCTGTCAAGTCTACAGCCATGACAGTTGATTCTGCAATGAATTTATATCTCAGCAGGAAACACTCAGCAAACTACTTCACATGTGTCGACACAAATAGACTAAGTGTCGACACAAGTCTTGATGATGTCGACACATCACTCAATGTATCGATACAGTCATTCTTCTGCTTCTCGACACAGCTTCTGTTGTATGTGTCGACACAAGTCCTATATGTAGACACAACTGCTCTTGGTCTCGACATAGATGATGCAGACATATGGCACTGAGTGTATGTCCAGACGTCGTTGAGTGTGTGTCAACACAAGTCCTGTGTGTCGACACAACTACTCCTGGTCTCGACATAGCTGATGCTGACAGACGACATTGAGTGTATGTCCAGACGTTGTTGAGTGTGTGTCGACACAAGTCCTGTGTGTCGACACAAGCCTTTTAGACTTAGTATAAATGTTGCTGATAGATGGCGTTGAGTGTGTGTCGACAAAAGTCCTGTGTGTCGACACAAGCCTTTCAGACTCAATACAACAGTTGATGATAGATGGCGTTAAGTGTGTGTCGACATAAGTCTTGTGTGTCGACACAAGCCTTCTTCAGGTGTGGACACAATTCCTGGGTGTCGACAAATGCCTTGCTTCTGGTGTCGACATAACTCCTGGGTGTCGACACAGCTCCTGCTTTCAGGTGTCGACACAATTCCTTACAAGTGTCGACACTTGTACTTAGAAATTTTTCTGCATTTCTTAACTTGCACATTGGAACTTAAACATCCCATCAAATACAAATTGATGTATATTATTGAGTAAGGGGAGGCTTCTTCAAATCTGGTACATAGTTTCTTGTGTACCCAACAAAAAAGAAAAGGGTAAGTGTCTTTTCAAGTGAATCTCCCAAAGGAAGCAATAATTTATCATATAATTGAAGAAACCTACTGAAAGAGCTCCCACCAGAGAGAGATTGGTGCAATAGGAGCGGTCTTCATCAGAGAATGCAACTTCAGAACTATTGTATGAGCTGCAAAAACTATAGAGAGAAGCTTCAGAAGGAGCGTGGAGCATCAAAATCGTAACTCAAAGTAGTATATATGATCTAGAATATAAAATTAAAGACATTTTAGCATGAAAATTCAAGGGCGAATAGAAGTACGAGAGTGAGAGACGTAGAAGGAGAGTACCTTGGGAGTTAAGCAAGTAAGATACGCCTTGTACTCCAAAGTGAGAGACAAACAAGCGCCGCTCCCTAGCATTCGTACTGCGTCAGAGGCAAGCGAGAGTTCGCCAAAGAGGAGAACATAGAGGAGGGACGATGCGTGCGGAGGTTCCGGGGAGAGAAGGCAGAACGGGGATTATCCTTGAACATCGGAATGCGGGCGGGCGAACAGCGCAATGTGGGAGGCGGGATGGGGCGGACCGATACCTGCGACTTTTCGAGAATATGATAGGTGGGATTTTAGGTTTCGGGAAAACAGGGGGGGCTGCGATTAATAAAGGGGAGCAAAATAGAAATTTTTTTTTAAGCTCATTGAATGGGCTGCGAATATCGAGTTATGGTGTGTGAATATCAATCGCCATGTTTTATTTGCTAAATTTAAAGGTTGCTTAATTTAATTTTGAGCCAACTATGAATAAAGAGAACAATTATTCATTTTCGAGCTGCCTCGATTTGATTTCTAGCCGACTCGGAATCGAGCCATTTCGAGTCGAGTCGAGTCGATGTCGAGCTGAGTTCCACTCAAAAATTTTGATTTCGAGTCGAGCCCAAATCGCTCGAACTCAACTCGATATCATCCCTAATTAGCGGAATAAATCGATTTTTAAAATAAATTAAAAATATATTTTTTTAATTTAAATAAATCTTAAATGAAATATATTAAATAAAATAAATATTAAATTAATGACCGGGCCAACAAAAGAGCTTCCTTTGGTTGTGGAGCCTAGGCATGGCTTTTTTTAGGCTCGAGGAAAGAGGCCCGTGTCTGTCAGGTCTTTTGAATACAACAAGTCATAACGTTAGTCCCGATAACTCTATCAACACCACACAACATCAATAAGTCAACTCAACTGACTTTCACCACTACAATAATGCTTAACAGAAGGATGTGTACGTAAGTTTAAAATTAAATTAGGCGCAATAATTGTCAATTTTAGTAAATTTCTTGCACAAAAGTAAGTTTTATGATTTGCCAAAAAAATTGATATCGACACTTGCGACATTTCACTCATAATCCCAAACGAAGCCACTTGTATATAGCATTGCACAGATCAAGGTAGCACTTATTATAGGTTTTCATCTTCATCATCGTCATCTCTTTGTTTTATAATGAGATTACCTTCATCTTTTGGTGTAAGCCACTCCTTTCAAATCGTCCACAGCTTCATTGCCCATACCTTGCTGCTCGAGTAAAGTAGTGGATAAGGCATAATCCATCATTGTCATCCAATATACACATGATCGCTCACTTTATTTCATTGGTTGAGTTATGTTCTTATGTAATGTCCCAACCCAACCTTCCATACCTCCTTTATGCATTAATTGACTCACCAGGGTCAAGTGAACTCAATTAATACACAAAATACATAGGTGCCCTGATGAGGTATTTTGACCCATTATGATATGCAATTCATCAATGGGTGTGCAAGAGTTCCACATCACACATGTGAACCCTCCCACCATAACTAAACTCAAAACATATCTTAGTGAGTGTCACAACCCGCATTTTCTCAGCATTTAATAATATATCAGAGTAAGAGAAAATACTTGTCGTGCATGGGACAATGACAGACACTCAGGCAAGAACCTACTCCTAACATTTTCATGAAATTTGTTACGATGAAGATATAGTTTGAGTTTAAGTTTTAATGACCGTGTCCCTCGACTCAGTGGATCAACTAGTTCACGAGTGAAAATATACATATACGTAGCGGAAAATACTTGGTTTATTTCATTTATTATCCTATATGATTATGAAGATCTAATTGGACTATTCGTGATATGCACACCTCTAGATTTGATATAAGTACTAAAAATTCTTTTATGTTCGTTAAAGTAGAGTGACATTTGATTTGAATAGATGATATGAGTACGATATAAAAGTATTTATCTTTTTATACTTTGAAAATAACTAACATGCAATCCTAACATAAAACCATTCCAGAGAGCAAGTAGGTACGACAAATAACAAGAAATTAGCATAGTAGCTAGCAATAGTCTAACATTTATAATAATTCATTGTGGGCATCAACAACCTGACACGAACCCACAAAACAAAATGTATGTCTGAACTAAAATAGGAACAACAAAACTACCTCACAGAGGTGAGGGAAGAACCACTACTACTAATGCAGAATGCTTGAGACCACCGACTCTAGCTACTCAGACCGCTACTACTTTGGGCCTGAGGCATTCAAAAAAAGAAGAATGCCTCAGTAAATATAAATACAAGTGGCAGAAAAAGATCAAAATCAACTAGTTAGACCTGTTAAGAGGGTTACCAACCTAAACTGTTTAGCTGTCAAATCACATCACCTAAATCAAAAACATAGTAGGCAAATGAATAATTCTAGAGATTAATTATGTACAGTTGCACCAAGTGCGACAAAGAGATATGCTTTGTTAACATCTGCAAGAGTATGCTTATAAACATAAGTATATATATATATATATGAAAATACAAATCAGTTAAACACATGAATCATTAACACCAGTAAAAGAAACCCGATACTAAGGCAGTGACCACTTGTCCAACATAAACCATTAGACCAAACAATCTCAAAAAGACACTGTGGTGGTGGCCACATTGTCCAACACAATCTAACAATCCATGAGAAGAGAAAAGAAGAAACACCCACCAGGCATAATGATTCACAAACCGGCACTGAGGTGGTGTTCCTTTATCCACAGCCAACCAAAGACAACAAATAAACTCCCAAAAGTACTTATAATGAAATAAAACTCAAAATCTACTAAGGAATACTTGACGAATAGGGGAGGT
This sequence comes from Platanthera zijinensis, assembly GCA_039513925.1. NCBI lineage: Eukaryota > Viridiplantae > Streptophyta > Magnoliopsida > Asparagales > Orchidaceae > Platanthera > Platanthera zijinensis. The sequence continues at coordinate 204,898,403 of CM077079.1, read as the reverse complement.
TTGATGGAGACGACGACCCCCAACATGTTGAAGATGATGACGGCATGCTCGCGGAAGATCCTTCTCTGTCTCCAACCAAAACTTGCGGCGCCATGGTGACCTTGTGGAGCGACGCTACAATCTCCGTCCTCGGCGCAAGACAACCTACTAATTTATTTATTTGAATTTAGTTGCTATTTTGTGAGCAATTATATTCTCATGTTATGTTAAAAAAACTATTGTGTGTTTATTTTTCTATTTGGGTTGCATGTAGCCGAACTTGGATGTAAGCCTATATAAGACCATGTTATTGTTTATTTTCATTAAGTTGAATGAATAAGAATTGAAACCCTAATCCCCTCCTTTGAGAATTCCCTCCTCCTCCTTTCAAAGTTCGGCCCAAGCCTTTCCCCCTCCCCAAGACGCTGACTATCACCCCTCCTCCTCTCTCCCAATGTAATCGACCAACCTCCAAGCCACCACCTTTCTCTCTCCCTTCCTTCCTCTCAGTTTTCCTCCACCACCTCCCTCAAGCTGCCTCCTCTCCAACCCAAGCATCCCCTTCACAACACCAACCTGACCGGCCACCACTAGCCTAACCCAACCACCCTCCACAACACCAAAACCCGACCACCCTCCTCCTTGCAACACCAACCATCCCTAAAAAATCCTTGGGTGGATCTCGGCCAAGGCGTGAAGCGACGAAGGAGGACGAGTTTCCACTCCATTCGGCTTGACTCCGGCGGAGCCGTTGAAGAGCGATCCAAGTTAGTGAATCAGAATCATCCATTCCGATTGGGTAACGAAACCTTCCTACTTTTGTGTGTTTTTCCATCTATATTTTCATTGTGGTGGGTTACTTTAGCGTTATCTTTGAAACGTTGGATTTATCGTGGTTTTCTTCGATTGATTTTGTTGTTCATCCTTATTTGATTTAAGTTCGAGAGGTTTGGCGAACCTTCGTTTTCTTTTTGTTGGGAGAGATCTACCGTTTCCGAACCGTAACTTTTGGTAGATATCTTTTGGTACAACAACCGCTCGATCAGACCGAGTGGGTCCGTTTAGCGCTTAAAAGAATATCAACCTATAATCGTTGTTCGATCTTAAAACGGTTTGGCTACCCATGCGTTCGTATTTGCTTGATAAAATTGCATAATGTGTGTGCTGCGACGAAGTTTGTGCGAGTGTAAAATTGGATCATAGAAAGGCAATCGTGCTTAGTCTGACGATTTTGCGGTGTCAACGTGTGGGCCTACATCAATTTGGTATCAAAGGGATGTTCACGCCAATTTCCTAATTGGCACTCTCCCCCTTTTATTAGCACGTTGACACACGCTTATCTTGCACGCTTATTTGTCAAAATTACAAAAACAAATTCCTTGGTCTGCCAATAGCGGCATAAAATTTTTATTTTCCTGCAAAAAAAATCAATTTTTTTTAATAATCTCTTTATTATTTTCAGTGAGAAAATCAAAAAAAATATTTTTTTCTACCCTAGCCATTAAGCGGGAACAATTCCATCCGTGGTATTTTCCTTGAGTAAGAATCACTGTTTTTTGTATGCGCACTAGATTGGGCAAGGAGTACTCCCCGTCTTCCTCCCAAATGTCGGACGAGCGGGAAGTGGGTCACGTTCCCACAACGATTGAAGAACTCTGCTAGGAGTTCACAGATTAGTTGACGGAGATTAGGGAGATGCTACACGACTTAAGATTAAATCATGAGGCTCCCCGTAATCAAGCCGCCAACCCACATAATGAAGGGAATAATGTTGAGTCCATTGCCCACAATGTCCTAGATTTGAGGAAGTCAATCTTCTCAATGATATACATATAGTGGTAGTTGACAGTGATGGGATAGGTAGTCTAAGTGGCCAAGTCAGGTAAACACTTACCTAAGATGTGGACTGACAGAAATCTGTCTAAGTCCACAGGCATTGAGTGAAGGTGACTCACTCAATTCCAGATGACTTATAGTACTGAGTGAAGCCTATTAAGTCAAAGCTAAAGCAGTGGCAAGCTGAGAAAGTGGCTAAGTCCACAGGCTTTGAGTGAAGTCAACTCACTCAACGCCATATAACAAAAAGCTATGAGTTGAACTGAGTTCAGAGTTTGTCAAACTCAGTTCAGAGTTCATCGAGCTGGGCTCGCCATTCGTTGAGCTAAATTCAGAGTTTGTGATTCTGAGTTCATTGAATTCAGTTCAGAATTCATCGAATTGAGTTCAGAGTTCGTTGAGCTGAGCTCACCATTCGTCGAACTCAATTCACCATTCGTCGAACTCAGTTCAGAGTGAGGCAGACTGAGACAGTCAAAGTCTAAGGTTAAGAGATAGAAAAGTGGATAAATCCACAGACGTTGAGTGAAGGTCATTCACTCAATGCCATAGCCTCATAAGTGTTGAGTAACACTCAGTCAGTCAAAGCTAGTGTTTTCAAACACAGAATAATGGTTAAGGCAAAAATTGTTGAGTGAGGCGTGTTAACTCAACGCTCTCAACGCCTAAATTGCAGAAAGCTTTTCTAAGGAAAATAACATTGAGTGATGAAGACACACTCAACACTCTCAATGCCAGAGAAGTAGGAAGATTTTGCTAAGGCAAAAAGCATTGAGTGAGGCTTGTTCACTCAGCGCTCTCAATGCCTAGATAGACAGAAATTTGTCTAAGTGTTTTGGCATTGAGTGAAGCTCATTCTCTCAACGCATATTCTACTGATGCTTGATTTTGGCTAAGTCCGCAGGTGCTGACGTCAGCAAAATCGACAAAGTCAACTAAGTTCAAATCAGGTACAAAGAAGCTACATAACGCGACAAACTCTACCGCAAAGCTACTATACATCTTCTTCCATTAAAGCAAGGTGCAGCTGGAAGTTACAGCTAGGGCCCACTGTTCACTAAGAGCCGTTTGAAAGTGAGGGTAAGATTGACCTTTACTCTAGAGGGGGGGGGGGGGGTGAATAGAGTATATTAAAATAAATTTGTAAATTAAAAATTAATTGGCAGTGGAAGACTTGATTTATTTATAGGTGTATTGTGCTTGCAGTAAATTAAACTAAGTAAGCAAGAAACAAAAACATAGCACACATCAAATAAAACACCACAACTAGAAGACACAAGGATCTATAGTGGTTCCCCAATCAACCTGGGTACATCCGCTCTTCTACCACCCTAGGTAGGAATCCACTGCAGGAATAGTTGATCAGGTGTCCTGGGCACCAATGAGCTTTTGATAAGGTGCTAAAAAACCAAACCAGATTTTTTGATCAGGTGTCTTGCCACCACTGAGTTTTGACAAGGTCTCAGAAACTAAACACCAAACTTTTGAAGGGAGTTTTTAGTAACCCTTTTACAGCAAAAGAAAAGAAAAGGAGGTAAAGTTGTTCTTCTCTGTTAACAGTCAAAGAGAAGACTAGTGGATTGATGATGTCAAAGCTCCCCCTGAGATTTGCAGGTTTTCAGGAGAAGAAGCTTTGCACAGGGTGATAGGCCTTCAGAAGATGAGATCTCCAGCAAATGATAATTTCAGCAATGACTGAAATGTGTTGTGTCTGGAGTCTTGATTGATGAAGCCTTGAATACTTGAATCAGAGATGAGATACTGTAATCCTGTAGTTTTTGTGTGTGTCTCACAGATCTCAGATGTTGTTCTTAGTTTTTCTCTTGTTGTCTGTTGTTACTGTATTGTCTATCTCTATTGTCTGAAATGATATATTGAAATCCAATCTTCTAAATAGTCGTTAGCCAGTCATAAATGACTTTCTTAATTGATATCTGTCTCTTGAGGAAAGTCCTAAGAAACATTCTCCTTTTAGTCTCCTTGAAACTTGCTCCAGATTGATTGAAATGGCTATAAAATCTTTTGCATTAAATGCTGGATATGAATAAATTTTAATTCCATAACTGACTGAATTTGAAATCCTGAAATCGTCGATCTCTCAAGAAAATCATCGATCTGAGCTCGACTACCGTCGACTTGAGCTTAGAGACAGGAACTTGACTTGAAATAGAAATCGTCGATCTGAGCTCGACTATCGTCGATCTGAGCTCAGAGATCTGGATTTTGACTAGAGACAGAAACGTCGATCTGAGCTCGAAGATCGTCGAACCGAGTTCGACAACTCGTTGAACTGAGCTCAGAGATAGTCGAACTGAGTTCGATGCCTCGTCGATCTGAGCTCGACGATAATTGCTTGAGTCTTTCTGCACTTGTAATCTTATCTAGGAGGTCTTGGGGGCAGCTTTCAAACCTAAGTTCTAAGCCTTAGACCTATTCTAGTTTGACCTTTAAATCTATACAATGAGGTCAAGACACATTCCTAAGGACATAGTGATCCTTACCCAAATCAGTAATAGGGTGTTCCAACAATCTCCCCCTATTTGGGTTAGGATTACTATTTACATGACAGAGGAATTAAAAAGCATACAAGCAAAAATAAAAGCAAATACAACATTGCAGAATAATGAAATGCAACATTGCAGAAGCAAATGAATGATTACAACAGATTGTTAGAGAGAGATATATACTGTTCAGCTTACATAATTAGTCCTTTTCCTTGCCCTTTTTGGATAAAATTTCTCTCTTGGGATTTTGAGCTTCTTTCTTAGATCTTCTATCATCAGCAACACCTAGGGAGGTTTGAGATTTGGGTCTGGGGACAACTGCCTCTGGGTGCAACTTCATGTAACTTTCTTGGTCAAAGAATTTTCTAGAAGAATATCTCTCAAGCTCTTTCTTTGTTCAGATAATGTAGTAATATTTGAAGTTTCTTTTCCTTGTTTTCTTTCTTTCTTTATCTGTTCTAATGCAGCTTATTCCTTCATCCTTACTGTCCAAGAGATAGGATTGTTCTCTGGATCTTTATGGGGAACATGAGGTTCATATATATTGATAGTATCAGCAGGAGGAGCTCTTAAGGGAAAAATTTCTTTGAGCTTATATGGGAATGGACCAGAAGTTGAATCAATTGGGCCTTGTCCTTCCCTTTGATAAGGATGCTGTCTGGATTGTCCTCTTGAATATACTCTGTATCCTCTTTGATTTCCTCTATATTGGCCTCTTCTGGACTGGTAGCCTCTTTGTTGATGTCCTTTGGATTGTGATCTATCTTGAACCTGAGAGGAACTTTGAGTTGTAGCATGAGAGGTTTGTTGTGCTGAACTTCCACCAGATCCTGCATCTGGAGAGGGAGGAGGAGGAGGAGGATTATGATGAGATGTGCCTTTGTCATACTTCCTCCTCTTCTTCATAGCCTTTAATTGGTTCCTTGAGTATTGCATCCAGGGTTCAGTAATTGGACAGTCATGCAGAATGTAGTAGGGAATATCATTATCATTAGTGGCTTTTTCTTCAGGAACTCTCTTCATAGCCTTACTTCTTGCGTTCCTTTTCCTTGCAATGGTTGCATAGGAATCATCATAATCAGTTCGAAATTCATCACTGTCTGAGCTTTGAGGATTGTCATACATCTTATAACCCTTTTAATATATTCTTGTTGTTGTTTTGTTTGTTTAGATGAAGCAGCAGTAGCAAGAACATGAGCAGTAATAGAAGCTGGAGCAAGAGCAGAAGTAGCAACACAAGCAGGAGCAACTACAAAAACAACAGCAGGAGCAGCACTAACTGGTATACTAACAACAGGAGATTCTGAAACAATAACTTGAGAAGCAGGCTCAACAACAATATCAGGCTATGGAACACTAGCATCTATCATTATCATATCATCAGCAGTATCAAAACAAACTTTCTCAGCAGCAGTATAAACACACACATCATCAGCAGTAGTAATAATTTCCACAGCCTTGATAGAATTGATATAAGATAATATCAAGCTGGGATCAAAACTAGAAACAAGCATAATGGCTTTAGTAAGATCTTCAGCATCTTGTGTTGGAGGATATCTGCTATAGAGAGTGTCAAAAGATGATAGCAGGGACCTGAAGTCAACTGTACTGAAGGAGGGAACTGGAGCTGGGGTTGGAGCAACTGGCATTGCTTCTGAGCTTTGCATGAAATCTGAATCTGGAGCAGGCAGCATAACTTTTTCATAAGGCATCTCCCCCTGCCTAGATTCAGTATAAACTGGATCAAGGCACCCCAAAGAAGGGATTGCCTGAGGAGGATGGAAAGAAGAAAGACTGGCAGATAACTCATTGATTGATTTAAGAAGTGGAGCCATGGAGGTATCCAGCAAGAGTGTTAGCCTGGGAGCTAACATCTCATATAGTTTATCTGCAAGGGCAGGAATGTCTACTTGCTCAAGGGATGCTTGAGTAGAGGTAGAGGAGAAAGGTGCAGAGGTTGATGGTGTTGGAGGAGCTGTAGAAATGTGGAGAAATGATGTGGATGGTAGTGGTATGGATGGTTGTGAAATGGGAATGGTGGTGATGGATGTCACTGGAATGGAGATGGATGGGGTGAAAGATGGTTGAGCCAGAATATCTTGTAGCAGTTGTTGGTAAGAAGTATAAGATGATGGGGGCTCAAGAGGTGATGAATGAGAAGCATCCATAAAGAAATCATCTAACAGATTGAATGATGGAAGATGGATGGATGAATCATTGTCAAGAGGGGGATAATAATGTAGAGGATGGAATTGCTCTTGATGAGTGGCTGGTGGTGGTGAAGAGATAGTTGGAGATGAAATTGAGATGGGTGATGAAATTGTGATGGGTGAAGAAATTGAAATGGTGGATGTAGGGATGGTTGAAGAAACAGGAGGCAGAGATGGTGGAGATGAGGAGGAAGCAGACAATTCTTCTAGGGGGGCAGTTGCCTAAGGGGAAGTGACTGGAATAGTCCTTGTGCCTGAATTGGTGGTAGCTATAGGACCCCTGTTGGGTTTGGCAATCTGCCTATCCCACTTTCCAAAGATAGCAATGGAGAGTCTCTTGGAAGCATTTATGTGCATCCCATTTGACACTAGCAGTTGGGGGCATCTGTTATGCAAAAATAAGCCTAATATCCTCCCAAAGTTAACAAAGTTCTTGTTAAACTTCTTCTTAAATAAATCAAAAAAGAGTTCTCCCTAATTCAGATGTTTCTTATCAGCTATAACAACCATCAAGCAAAACTGATACCTAGAGATTGTATCATGAGCAGAATGTTTTGCTAATAGAACTTTTCCCACTATATCAACCAAGAACCTATACTCCACTGAAAGGTTTTTCTTAAGCAATGTGTTAGGGTTTGCTGCAGTATGTCCCATTCTATTCAACATAGTAGAAAACTCTTCTCCAGACAATTCAACAGTATCATGTCCAGTACTTAATTGAAAAACTTCTGTCAGAAGTGCGGGAGAGAGGGATACCTGGTTTCCTAATATACTCCCGACCACAGTATTTTGATCCAGATTATGGGCTATGTACACCCATTCTTTAATCTCATCTGCAGCCAGCTTCATCCTTGTAGTCATGATTGTCACCAACTGTTGCTCCTTGAATAGCTCTAGAATATCCTTGAATATCTGATCACTTTCTTCAAACGAATCCATGTCTATATCAAAATCGGTGTCAAACTTCATTGCGGTTAAGATAGCAATAGAGACGGCCATGTTTTTCCTGCAAAAACAAACAAACACGACCAAGTGTAGAAGGGTTTGGAGGGAAGAAAAGCTTTGCAGAAAGTATGAATGCGCAAAAGAGAACGACGGCCGAAAAATGATTTTTATATCAGGGTTCGACGCAGAAAAGGAAAGAACGTTGAACTCCGTTCGACGATCTGAGCTTCTAAAGGAATCTGAAAGGTCTTCAACATCGTCGATATCCGTTCGACGATATTGGAGAGTGTCGAGCTCCGTTCGACGATCTCTGACCGGAAAGAGATAGCCTAGCACTATCTGGAAAATGCTGAACTCTGGTCGACGATTTTTGAGAATGTCGATCTCCGTTCGACGATCTTTGGGAAAAACGTCGAGCGTAGTTCATAGATCAGAAATAACCTATAGACACTAGAAAAATCAAGTTTTAGCCTAGTCTTGGTCAATTTTAAGGTTTTAAGATCTTGGATCATAATTTAAACTTCTTCCATCTAACATTCCTAACTGATTCAGGAAGAAGGTGTGTTTCTTTTCATCCAATAGTTTGGTGAAAATATCTCCCATTTGCAAATCAGTTGGGATATATTGAAGTTCAATTTTATTTTTCGCAACATTATCTCTTAAAAAGTGATGCCTAATCTCTATATGTTTTGTCCTACTATGGAGGACTGGATTTTGTGTTATAGAAAAGGACTGGTGTTATCAAAAAATATTTTTGACTTATCTAAGTTGTAACCATAGTCTAGGAGCTGGTTTTGAATCCACAATATCTGTGAGCAACAACTACCTACTGCCATGTATTCAGCTTCAGTAGTTGATGTGAACACAGATGTTTGTTTCTTACAAAACTAGGAGACAAGTCTGTCACCAAGAAACTGACAAGTTCCACTGGTGCTTTTTCTGTCTACTGTACATCCAGCATAATCAACATCTGAAAATCCAGTTAATTCAAATCTTGAATCTTTTGGATACCAGAGACCTAGATTTGGACAACTTTTCACATACCTAAGAATCCTTTTTACTAATGTTAGGTGTGACTCTCTACAGCTTACTTGGAATCTAGCACATATGCATGTAGCAAACATTATGTCAGGTCTACTAGCTGTAAGGTACAATAAAGAGCCAATCATTGCTCTATATGTTGTCTGATCAATAAGTTTCCCATGTTCATCAGAATCTAATACATCATTAATAGGCATAGGTGTTTTCATACATGATGCTTCAGACATACCAAATTTCTTAACCAATTCTTTTGCATACTTGGTTTGAGAAATGAATATCCCATCAGCATGCTGTTTGACTTGCAATCTTAGAAAGAAGGAAAGCTCACCCATGCTACTCATTTCAAATTTAGAATCCATTAGGTTGGAAAACCTCTTGCATAAATTTGAGTCAGTAGATCCAAAGATAATGTCATCTACATAGATTTGTACTAGTAGGATATTGGTCTTATGGGTTCTAATGAAAAGAGTTTGGTCTACTCTACCCCTTATAAAATCATTTTCCAAAAGAAAGCATGCTAAGGTCTCATACCATGCTCTAGGAGCTTGCTTGAGACCATATAATGTTTTATGCAATTTAAAAATATACTCAGGATGAGTAGGAGAGATAAAACCTGGGGGTTGTCCGACATAGACTTCTTGTTTGATATTTCTATTGAGAAATGCACTCTTTACATCCATTTGATAGACCTTGAATCCCTTGTGTGCTGCATAAGTTAGAAATATTCTTATGGCCTCCAACCTTGCAACTGGTGCAAAGGTCTGGTCATAATCTATTCCTTCTTCTTGAGAGTATCCTTGTGCAACTAGCCTTGCCTTGTTCCTTACAATAATTCCTTGATCATCCAATTTGTTCCTAAACACCCATTTTGTTCCAACAATGGAATGATCATTTGGCCTTGGCACTAGCTCCAAAACTTTGTTTCTTTCAAATTGATGTAACTCCTCTTGCATTGCAATGATCCAGTGTGTATCTTGTTCTGCATCTTGTATGGATTGAGGCTCAATTTGAGAAAGAAAGCAGGTGTGCATCAGATTTTGGTTGACCTGATTCTAGTTTGCACACTAGTTGAGATGTCTCTAATCACTTGGGAGATTGGATGATCTCTTGATGTTACTAAATCAACAGAGGGTGTTAATTGTTCACCAACCTGTGTTGTTGTTTCCTCTTGTGGAACAACAACTGTCTCTTCAATGTGGTTCTCACCAAGATGTTGAGTTTTCTCTTCATCTTCACTGCTTTCACCTTTTTGTTGAATAGGTTAAGGTGTGGTACCCTCTTCAATTATGTTCAACCTGTCCAACTTCTCTGAAAGAGAATGTACCTGCAAAGGGTCTATGGTAGAAGTATTCTTCTCCTTAAAAGACATGTTAATTTCATTAAAAGATACATGTACAGATTCTTCAATTTTAAGAGAAGATTTGTTATACACCCTATAAGCCTTACTGATCATGGAGTATCCCAAAAACACTCCTTCATCAGCTTTAGCTTGAAATTTTGTTATGTATTTCTTGTCATTATTGTGTATGTAACAAATACAACCAAAAATTTTGAAATAGTCTACTTTAGGTTTCTTCCCTTTGAGTAATTCATAGGGAGTCTTGCCCTTCAGCTTATGTATCAAACTTCTATTCAACACATAGTTTGAGGTGTTCACTGCCTCTGCCCAAAAGGATAGAGGAAGGTGAGCATCTGTCAACAATGTAGTAGCAGATTCAATAAGGGTTCTATTTTTCCTTTCAGCTACCCTATTTTGTTGAGTTCTAGGAACTGAGAAAGTGTGCCTGATCCCTTCACTCTGATAGAACTCTTTCATAAGAAGAGAATCAAACTCTATCCTATGATCAGTTCTGATCAGGGCAATGTGAGTATTGAACTCAATCTGTATGCATTTGAGAAACTCTGTCAAACACTTAAAGTTATCAGATTTCTTCCTCAAAAAGAACACCCATGTGAATCTAGAGAAGTCATCTACAACTACTAAAGTGTAAGATTTCCCTCCTAGGCTTTGTACTGTAATGGGTCCAAAAAGATCCATGTGTAACAGATACAAGATCCTAGGTGAATCACTCTTATTAAGTGAGTTAAAACTATTTTTAGTTTGCTTGTCTAATTGACAAACCCTGTAAAGTCCTTCCTTCTTATAGGGGCCAGAAGGTAGTCCTCTAACAAGGTTGTCCTTGGATAGCCTACCAATGGTTCTAAGGTTTACATGTCCTAATCTCTTATGCCATAGTTCATTTGGTTTACTAACAGAATTAAACAGACAGATATCTACCTTAGTTGATTGAAAATTTACAAGATAGATGTTACCTTTTCTTTTACCTGTCAACACAGTTGTGTTGTCCTCTGATTTGATTTTGCATGAAGATTTGTTGAATGTAACCTTGTAGCCTTCATCACACAATTGACTGATGCTGATTAAGTTGTGCTTTAGTCCTTCCACATAGGCCACCTTTTTGAATGTGACTGACCCTATCTGGACTGCACCATATCCCTTGGTCTGTCTAAAGTTTGAGTCTCCAAATATGACTTTGGGTCCAAGCTTGGCTTTGAAGGATGTAAGATTATCCTTGCTCCCTATCATGTGCTTTGAGCACCCACTATCCAGATACCATTGCTGGTTTATTGTTGGATAGGTCTTACCCTACACATAAAACAATTTATTTGTTTTTGACCCAGTTTACATTGGGCCTAGGTTGATAGCCTTTAAAATCTGAAATAAAAGACATCCCTGGTTGACTCTTATAACCTTCAGGATGATATCTCCTAGGAGGTATTATCCATTCAGCATAAGGGTTAAAGCTTTGGGATGTAGGACCTCTAGGATTGAAGTTTGATTTACCCTTAAAAACTTTTTCAAAGCTCTGATCTCTGTTCGACGATCTCTGAGCTGAGTTCGATGATCTTGGGTCAGATCGTCGATCTCCGTTCGAAGATCGACTTTGCTTGAGTTCAGAGTTCAGCGATCGTCGACCTGAGTTCGACGATTCAGCTTGAGATCGCTGAGCTCAGTTCGGAGATCGTCGAGCTCTGTTCGACGTTTTCCGTTGAACCATATTTTTCTTAGGAATATCAGAATTCTTCCTAGCTATCCCTACAACTCCCTTTACTTTATCTGAGATAAATTTGATTGGGGTTGTTAATACTATAGGTTGGCTGGATGAAGCACCAAAGCCCAGTGTACTGTTAAGTCTTGAGTTCACTGTGCTTGTGATGTCCATCAGTCTGATGCTTCTCCCATTAAGGGATTCTTCAAACTTCTTTGCCTGAGATAGTTCACTTTTCAGTGAAGCTATCTCCTCCCTACACCATTCTAACTCCTTAGTGAGCTTGAGGTTATCTGATTTTAAAGTGCTATGTTCAGATAGTTGATTTCTGAGAGAGATAATCTCTTTCTCAGACTTGAGTAGGTCTAAACATAGTGCCTTAAATTTAAATTTAAAGTCCTCTGAATCAAAATCAAAAGAATCTATTACCTGATCTTCTTCAGCTTCATGTTCAGATTCAGATTCTGACTCTTGTTCTGCATCAGAATTATGTTGAGAGGCATTGATAGCTATCATGCAGAACTCCTTCTCTTGGGCATCATCTTCATCGTCACTTGAGCTTGATGAAGCCTCTGATTCTTCTTCAGTCTCACTCCAGGTTTCAGCTACAAATCCTTTCCTGGTGTGTTTGTTCTTGCTGGAGGAGGATTTATTATTGTTGTTTCTCCTAAAGTCTTTGTCTCTTCTTCTTTCTTTCTTATCTTTCTTGTCCTTGTTTTGATTCTCTGGACAGTCAGGCACAATGTGGCCTGGTTTCCTGCATTTAAAACAAATAATTTCTTTATTACTGGACTTGTCATACCTTGGCTTTTCATGGCCTCTGGATGACCTTTTCCTGAAGTCTTTTCTAGCCATCTTGTAGAATCTTTTGGCTAATAGGCTCATTAACTCTTCATTGTCTATGACCTTGTCTTCAGGCTGTTCTTCTGTAGCTTTGAAAGCAATTGTCTTCTCCTTCCTTGTTGCTGGAGAAGTTGTCTTTTGCTCTTCCTCTCTATTTTTGATGAGCAGCTCATAAGACTTGAGCTTGCCCAATAGAGCTTCAGTGGTGATCTCATTTAGGCTTCTGGCATCCTTGATTGGCCAGATCCTTTAGTCCCAAGTGCTGGGGAAGCACATTAGGATCTTATCATTGAGTTTAGTCAGTGAGATCTCCTTGTCCAAAGTTTTCAATTCACTGACAATCAGACTGAGTCTATTATACATGTCAGCTACTGACTCAGTTTCTCCCTTCTTGAAGTTCTTATACTGGGTAATGAGATGGGATCTTCTGTCCTTTCTTTCATCAGCAGATCCTGACACAAGATCAGATAGCTTGTCCCATATTTCTTTTGCTGAGTTGCATTCAGCTACTTTCTGAAATATGTCATCAGACATAGTCTGAGCCAATATGTTCATTGCCTTAGCATCAACAACTTTCCACTTTTTGATTTCTGCATCTGTTCTTGAAGGGGGTGGAACAACACTTGTACTTGTACTATCTGGATGTCTTAGACACACTGTCAAAATAGAATTAAAGATATCCCCATCAATAGAAATCATGTATAATTTAATCCTTGCCTTCCAAAGTGCAAACTTAGAAAGATTGCACACTGGAGGTCAGGTGCTTGCATAGTCTTTGTTCTGTGCTATGATTTTATATGAAAATAATTATAATAGAAAAAATAACCATATATTAAAGATTGATCTTATCAGAGATCTTTTGGTTCAGGTGTTAGCCTGTAGGAACAACCAACCTGATGATGGTTTAGTTGTTGAATAACCAACCTCGCTCTGATACCAATTGAAAGTGAGGGTAAGATCTACCTTTACTTTAGAGGGGGGTGAATAGAGTATATTAAAATAATTTTGCAAATTAAAAATTAATTGGCAGTGAAAGACTTGATTTATTTATAGGTGTATTGTGCTTACCGTAAATAAAACTAAGTAAGTAAGAAACAAAAACACAACACAGAGCAAATAAAACACAACAACCAGAAGACACAAGGATCTATAGTGGTTCCCCAATCAACCTGGGTACATCCACTCTTCTACCACCCTAGGTAGGAATCCACTACAGTAATAGTTGATCAAGTGTCCTGGGCACCAATGAGCTTTTGATAAGGTGCTAAAAAACCAACCCAGATTTTTTGATCAAGTGTCTTGCCACCACTGAGTTTTGACAAGGTCTCAGAAACCAAACACAAAACTTTTGAAGGGAGTTTTGAGTGACCCTTTTACAGAAAAAGAAAAGAAAAGGAGGTGAAGTTGTTCTTCTCTGTCAATAATCAAAGAGAAGACTAGTGGATTGATGATGTCAATGCTCCCCCTAAGCTTTGCACAGGGTGATAGGCCTTCAGAAGATGAGATCTTCAGCAAATGATAATTTCAGCAATGACTGAAATGTGTTGTGTCTGGAGTCTTGATTGATGAAGCCTTGAACACTTGAATCAGAGATGAGATACTGTAATCCTGTAGTTCTTGTGTGTGTCTCACAGATCTCAGATGTTGTTCTTAGTTTTCTCTTGTTGTCTGTTGTTACTGTATTGTCTGTCTTTATTGTCTGAAATGATATATTGAAACCCAATCTTCTAGATAGCCGTTAGCCAGTCATAAATGACTCTCTTAATTGATATCTGTCTCTGGAGGAAAGTCCTAAGAAACATTCTCCTTTTAGTCTCCTTGAAAATTGCTCCAGATTGATTGAAATGGCAACAAAATCCTTTGCATTAAATTCTAGATATGAATAAATTTGAATTCCATAACTGACTGAATTTGAAATCCTGAAATCGTTGATCTCTCAAGAAAATCGTCAATCTGAGCTCGACTACCGTTGACCTGAGCTCAGAGATAGGAACTTGACATGAAACAGAAATCGTCAATCTGAGCTCGACTATCGTCGATCTGAGCTCAAAGATTTGGATTTTGACTAGAGACAGAAACGTCGATCTGATCTCGAAGATCATCAAACCGAGTTCGACAAATCGTTGAACTGAGCTCAGAGATAGTCGAACTGAGTTCGACGCCTCGTCGATCTGAGCTCGATGATAATTACCCGAGTCTTTCTGCACTTGTAATCTGATCTAGGAGGTCTTGGGGGCAGCTTTCAAACCTAAGTTCTAAGCCTTAGACCTATTCTAGTTTTACCTTTAAATCTATACAATGAGGTCAAGACACATTCCAAAGGACATAGTGATCCTTACCCAAATCAGTAATAGGGTGTTCCAACACCATTAATCGGCAAACTACAGAAGGAAGTGATGGGCCATGAAGCAATAAATTTTAGGGTTTTGCCTGTGAAAAGAAAAAGAAGCAGAACTTCATCTTCCTCGCCATTTTCTTGTCGAGAAAAAGCTTGAAGACTTCTAGCAAAGAAAAGTTCAGATAGCTGTGTCGTCTCCATTTGGCACGGCAGGATAAGAAATTATTCTGAAGAAAGAAGAACCTTCAGCCTTCGGCAGGTTCAGTTAGCTGCTTGAAGACTCAAGATCAGCAGATCTTTAGTCATCTACATCAAGTTCAGGAGTAAGCCTCTGAGTTCCTCCAACAAAGTTTTTCTCTACTGTGAGGAGAGTTAGAGTAGAAATTTCTTAGCTCTAGTTATTGACATAGAGAAATTTCCCTGAGTCAAAGTTAATTAAATTATTTCTTATTATTGGACCCTTCTGGATCCGAGCAATATGGCCTTGGGCCTGAGGTAGAGCAAATTTGCCTGAGCTGTAGGAGAGGGCTCATCTCTGAGTGTAGGATCCTGCTGGGATCTGAGGTAGGTGAGTTTTATTCACTGAGAAGTAGGGCAGTATTTTTTGAGCTGTAGGAGAGTGAATCTCTCTGAGTTGTAGGAGCAAGTTTGCTCTGAGGTAAGGCTTTCCTCCATAGCCTGAGTGGTAGGGCTTAATTACCTGAGGTAAGTGATACTTGTATCATTGAGTGTAGGCCCTTGTGTCTGAGGTGTAAGTCTTGGAGGATACTGAGAGATCCTGAGGTATCTGAGGTGTAAGCTCCTTGGAGCATTGTTTTGGAGAAGTGCCATGACTAACGAGAAGTTAGCAAGGTGGGAGGAGAGTGGATGCACCCATAATTTTGGCGAACCACTATAAAATACTTATGTGCTTTTCTGTGATTGTTTTTTGTTTATAGGTTCTTAAAAGTATTCATCTATTCAATCACAAAGTAACTTAAGAAGAAACAAAAGAAATTCAAAAGACCTAGACAAACCTATTCACCCCCCTCTAAGTTGCTAGCTACCTTGAAAATAATATCTTTCAAGTGATATCAGAGGGAGGTTGCTCAAAAAGGTATTTAATAATCTGAGTGATCTCCAAAGGTAGCTGCATTTAAGTTATCATGGGCTCTGGAGAGAGCCAAAGAGAGCTGAGTTCCATGAAACTCCCCATCTGCAGGAAGGAGTATTTTGGAATATAGAAAGAAAGGGTGAGGCTATTTATGGAAGCCTATGATCCAAGGATCTTTGCAACAGTCAGGGGGAACCTATCATTCCTATGAAGGTCTCTACTCTAAATTCCAACATCAAGACACAAAAAACATACTCTGAAATGACAAAAGATGAGGTCATCTTAGCTGGCTTGGACAAGAGAGCTCAGAACATCATTGCCAGTGCAGTAGATGACTCAACTTTTTAGAACTTGGTTCACTGCCAGACCTCCAAGGAGATTTGGGTCACTCTTGTGGTCTACATGGAGGGTACTGAAGAGATAAGGGATGATAGGAAGTCTTTGCTCAACAAGGAGTATGAGGCTTTCAGGAAAAATCTGAAAGAGAACATAGCTGCCTGCTATGAAAGATTTTTCAGGATCATAAATGAGTTTAAGACATATGGGAAGGTCTTCAATAATTATGAAATAAATGACAAGTTTCTCAGATCTTTCACTAGAGACTGGGATACTAAGATTTGTGTCATAAGAGAGGTGACTAAGCTTGCTGAAATTCCTCCCGAAACATTGTTTGGAAAGCTGCTCTCCTATGAGATGCAGCTAGCTGCCAGGAAGGTGGAGGAGGCCACCAGCAAATCCCTGACTAAGGAAAAGTCCTTGGCCCTCAGAGCAGAAAGCACAAGGAAGGGCAAGGAGAGGATTCCTTCTCCACCAAGAAGACCAGCTGAGTCAGATAGCTCAGACTCAGAGGCATCAGACAATAGTATGTCTGATGAAGACTTTGCAGTCTTCTCCAGACAACTCCAGAGGCTGATGAAGAAGAAGCATTGGAAGAAGAGGCCTTCTAATTCCACTTATCACAGGAAGAATCAGTCTAAGACTGACAGGTATGGTTCCAAACCTAATAAATATAAATTTTCTAAAGTAGTTTGTTACTGTTACAACAAGCCTGTGCATATGATATCTGACTGCCCAGAGAAGAGTTAGGTGGCTGAGAAGAAAAAGCAGCATCAATACAAAGGGAAGAAGGAGAAGTCCTTCATTGCTAAGAGGAAAAGAGTTGGATAGACTCATCATCTTCTGAGTCTGAAGAAGAGGAAGCCTACATTTGGCTAGTTGTTGCTGCTGCTAAAGATAAAACTGTTGTAGTAGGAGAAGTCAATCCTCTAGTGAGGATAGGAATCAGGGCCCCTCTAACACTGTCAGACAGTGATTCATACGTGGATGAAGATGATGTCCATAGCTGCAGAGGGCTGATGACAATGACAGATGGAGAGGACATCCACGATCAGCCTGGTCAATGCAAGGTACATTCTTTACCCAATTCTGCTTCTATGTCTGAGTATGAGACCAGTCCTTGCTCAGAAACCTCTTTACCCAGTGGTGAAGAAGATTCTGGATCTAAAGGAGAAATAAATCAACTGATTGACAAGTATGGATAACTTTTGAATGCCTTTAAGAAGGTCAAGAAGTTGTCTAATAAGCAAGCTAAAGAGATTTCATCTCTTAAGCTTGCAGGTTCCTAACAGATTGTAATAGCTAATCTGCTGGATAAGAAAGCTAGGGAAATAAGCCAACTGAAGTCCCTCGTGGACATCCAGATAGCCTCCATCAAGCATAAGAACTGTCTCATCAGGGAACTTGAAGATAGGCTTGAGAAGGAGAAAAAATAGTGGCTAACTATTCTAAGCCAAGTACTGTACTTCCCTTTATAGACACCTTCTCCTCTCAAAAGGGAAAGAAGGGGTTGGGATACAAGGGAAGCACAAGAGTTGCTCCTTCCAAAAGGAAGGGCAAAGCTCCAGCTCTAGCTCCAGCTCAGCCTATTGCTTCCAAGCCTCTCATCCTTTTTAAAAACTTATGTTTCCTTCTAATAAGTATGACCAAGAAAGCTCTTATGGTCACTAAGATAAGGATTGTTCATCTGGAGTGAACAAAGATGTTCACTGCCACGGTGAAAGTTTTAGGAGGGTGTGTACCTTCAAGGCTTCCAATGAGAAATTTCAAATGGCCCAATATGGACCATTTATTTTTGGTGCTTCAGCCCCAACTCTCAAGAATGTTGTTGCAAGCAAGACTCAGAATCTGACAGCAAAGATTCATACTAAGGGCAAGTCTAAAAGTCAGGTTGATTTGGGTATATCTGAAGCCATCAGAAGCATGCTTTCTGAAAAGAAGCTTGCTGCTGCTGGCACTCAGAGCAGACCAAATAAACCAGCTGGAAAACTTTCCTTCAGTTAAATTTTAATTGAAGAAATAAGAAAAAGGCTGCATCACATCTTCCTCCTGTTAGGGCTACTACTAACCAAGCCACATGGCCTATACAGAAGATAAGATATAACATATATGATTGTTGGTGCTGTGGTAAGATAGGGCATTTTGCCATTGACTGCTGGAACAATCCCAATATGGCCAGAGCTAGGGTAAGTCCACCTATCAAAAATTCTGCCGGTGGACATGTTCAGATTCATACTAATATGCACCTAGGACCCAATAGATATTGGGATCCTATGGTTAAGTAAACTGTATATTGCAGGTTAGTCCAAGAGGCCATACCCCTATATGGTACTTGGATAGTGGTTGTTCCAGGCACATGACTAGAACAAGGAGCAACTTGAAGGAGTTTACTCTAGTAAAAGATGGACCCAAAGTCATCTTTGGTGGTTCAGATAGAGGGGTAACCAGAGGATATGGTAAGATTACCAATTTCATAATCACCATCACCAAGGTGGCTTATGTTGAAGGGTTGCAACACAACCTGATAAGCATTAGCCAGCTTTTTAATCTTGGCTATGTTATTGTCTTCCACAAGGATGAGTGCCTAATTTGGAGGTCAAGTGACCAAGAGGTCATCTTGACAGGCACTAGGAGTGGAAATGTTTATTGCTTAAACTTTCTATGTCTAGATACAGATTCTCCTATCTGTCTAGTGGCAAATGAGAAAGTCTCCTACCGTATCCAGTGGCACAAGAGGCTAGCCCATTTGAATTACAAGAATATTGGCAAGCTCTTCAGTCAAGTGCTAATTAGGAATAAGCCCAATGTGAAGTGCTCCAAGGAGGGCATTTGCTCAGCTTGTCAAAAGGGCAAGCAGACAAAAGTCTCCTTTAAGGGCATTGGGACCAAAGACTCTGTGAGGTGCTTATACCTCTTGCACATGGACCTATTTGGTCCTATGTAAGTTCATAGTCTTGGTTGGAAAGTCTACACCCTTATGGTAGTTGATGACTATTCCAAGTTTACTTGGGTGTTCTTTCTTAAGAAAAAGAATGAGACCCTTGATGTCTTCATGAGTTTTGTCAAGCAAATTCAGAATGAGCTTGGAAGTTCTGTGGTCAAAATCAGAAGTGACCATGAGATTGAATTCCAGTCTGATGACATGATAAGGTTTTGTGAAGAGCATGAGATTCATCAAGAATTCTCTTCTCCTAGAACACCCCAGTAAAATGGGATAGTTGAGAGGAAAAATATGACTCTCATAGAGGCCGGTTGAACACTGTTGAGTTATACATCTCTCCCAAAATATTTCTGGGCTGAGCAAGTAAATACTGCATGTCATGTCCTCAATAGGGCCTCTATCAGCAAAATCCATAAGAAGACTCCCTATGAGATCTTGAAGGGAAGAAAACCAAATCTGGGCTATCTCAAAATCTTTGGTAGTAAGTGCTTTATGCTTCACAATGGCAAGTCCTATGTTACTAAGTTTGCTACCAAGTCCTTTGATCGAACATTTGTTGGGTATAATAATCATAGCAAAGCCTATAGGATCTACAACTTAAAAAGCCAAGTTGTAGGAGAATTAGTTCATGTAGTCTTTGATGAGTCTACTATGATTAATAGTGGGCTGTCTAGCTCCTCTTATAGTACTGCAGGTACAGAACAGATGATGGACAAACTGACCATCAAGGAAGCATCACCAGTTATATAAGATGAAGTGGATACTCCAGAAAATCTACCAGGTACACCGGGAATGGCTGAAGATCAATAAGTGGCTGCACTTGAAGCTGAGCCTGTTGCTGAAAGATGACTTACACTAGCAGTCAGACACATAAGAGATCATCTAGCACACCAGATTATTGGTGAGGCAAGCCATGGAGTAATAATAAGGAGCAGAAGTCTGAACACAGGCATGTACTCAAGCTTTCTGTCAGAAGTAGAGCCCAAGAAGTTTGAAGAGGCCAACATAGATCAGCATTGGATTGGATCTATGCAGGAGGAACTGAACCAGTTCAAGAGGTGCAAGGTCTGTAAGTTGGTTCCAGAACCACAAGGACATAATGTCATTGTAGTCAAGTGGATCTACAGAAACAAGCTTGATGAAAGTGGCATTATAATCAAGAACAAAGCCAGACTAGTGGCTAAGGGGTACATGCAAGAAGAAGGAATTAACTTTGATCAAACCTTTGCCCCTGTATCAAGATTGGAGGCCATCAGATTATTCCTTGCATATGCTGTACACAAGGGATTCAAGGTCTACCAGATGGATGTGAAGTCAACCTTCCTAAATGGTGACTTAAACGAAGAAGTCTATGTTGAGCAGACTCCAGGTTTTGTAGTTCCTAACCCACCTGACTATGTTTGTAGACTTAGGAAAGCTCTATATGGGATGAAGCAAGCCCCTAGAGCATGGTATGAGACTTTGTCTAGTTTCCTCATTGAGAACAAATTCTGATGGGGGAAAATAGACAAGATACTATTCCTAAGGGAATCTAAGGGTAAGATCATCCTAGTTTAGATCTATGTAGATGACATCATCTTTGGATCTAATGATGACAACCTCTACAAAAAGTTTGCTAAACTTATGCAGGGGAAATTTGAGATGAGCAGTATGGGTGAACTTAAGTTCTTCTTGGGCCTCCAAATAAGACAGACTGATGATGGTTTGTCTATATCCCAGTCTAAGTTCACTAGGGAGTTGATAAAGAAATTTGGCATGGAGAACTCCTCCACCATGAGAACTCCCATGGAGTCAAGTATGTCTATAGGCAAAGATGAGGAAGGGAAACCTGTTGATGAAACTTTATATAGAGGGATAATTGGCTCACTTCTATATCTGACTGCAAGTAGGCCAGACATCATGTATGCTACATGTGTTTGAGCTAGGTATCAGGCCTGCCCTAAAGAATCTCACTACTCTGCAGCTAAGAGAATATTGAGGTATCTTAAGGGCACTCAAGATCTTGGCCTATGGTACCCTAGGAATGGGGAGTTTGAACTAACAGGCTATTCAGATACAGATTTTGCAGGCTGCAAAGAGGACAGGAAGAGCACATCTGGAACCTGTCATTTCTTGGGAGGGAGACTGGTATCTTGGAGCAGCAAGAAACAAACCAATATTGCAATATCAACTCCAGAGTCAAAGTACAACTCAGTAGGTAGCTGCTGTGCTCAGTTGCTGTGGATCCAGCACCAGCTTCAAGAATTCAACCTCTAGATAAGTAGAACTCCTCTATTCTATGATTCTACTAGTACAATCTCAAATGCTAGGAATCCTGTCTTCCATAGCAGGACTAAACACATAGAGATTAGATATCACTTCATTAGGGAGCATGTCGAATGTGAATACATCACCCTTGATTTTGTTCCAACAGACAAACAAGTGGTTGACATATTCACTAAGCCACTAGATGAAGCCAAGTTTAATACCTTCATATTTGAGTTGGGTATGTTAAACTTAGTATAGCTTCAGTTGCTCCTCATATGGTTGCAAGCTATTTGGTACTTTGCAGATGGATTTGTTCTTTAAGGAAATGAAGATTCTCCAATTGAGGGGGAGCATGTACAACACAATTCCAACAATTCACTGCTGTCTAATTGAGGGGGAGCAGATGATAAGGTGATCTGATGATCAGATAAATCTAACCAGCTATTTGTTGAAGTCAAAAAGGGGGAGTAAAAGATGATCAGATGATCAGATTAATGTTATAGTGTGGTAACAACATTTCAGGGGAAGTAGGTACAGTGACGTTCCACTCTGCAGACAGGGAAGTGTGGTAACTATAGATCACTTCTCAATTATATAGTTTTTATGCTTATTGCTGCATGGTTCTATGTATGTTATTGACTCACTTGCTTAAGAGTTTTGACTTCCTCAAATAGGGGGAGATTGTTGGGTCCATTGCCCAACAATATCCTAGATTTGAGGAAGTCAATCTTATCAATGATATACATATAGTTGTAGATGACAGTGATGGGACAGGTAGTCTATAACGCCCCAAAAATCTCCATTTATGAGTGGGCAGTGTAGGCTGAGCAACATGGCCTGGGACACGGGAGTGTCCAAGGCCGTGTCCTGCTATGTGGGCAGACTCGAGTGGCAGAGTGGTCTCGAGTGCGACGCAGGGCAGTCTCGAGTATGGCACACGGCATGAGACACGGGCGTGTCCAAGGCCGTATCCTGCTCTGTGTACTCGAGTGGGTCTCTAGTTCCTGTAACACAGGCGTGTCCAGGGCCGTATCTTATGAGTTCGATGAAATGATCTCGACGATCCTCGAGAGGCAAGTCGAGTTGGGCACACGGCCTGTGACACGGGCGTGTCTATGGCCGTATCCTTCTTTATTTGTGGCCAGGTCTGTGAGGACTGTTGAACATGGGCAAGACACGGACGTGTCCGAAGCCGTGTCTAAGCACACGGCCTGTGATACGGGCGTGTCATACGGCCGTGTCCTGGTCGGGTCAAGTCGATTTCCTTGCCGCTTAAGGCACACGGCTTGTGATACGGGCGTGTCACAAGCCATGTTTGGCCAAGGAAAGTCATTTTAGGGCGATTCGTGGCCGTTCATTTCCTTCAATTAGGATCCAACGGTCCAGGGCTATCCCTGCTGTATTAAGGCCGGGAGTTGGGGGATAAACTCTAATTCATCTTGGGCCTTTCTCTTTCTAAGGAGTTAAAGAGTGAGGAGAGCAAGTAAGGAGGAGGAGAAGGAATCCGGCTGTCGGTGGAGCTTCAGAGCCCTAAATTGCGAGCCGAGTACAGATTCGTGAAGGCAAGGCCGTTGTAGTGCTTTTCATCTGGCTAGTTTTCTATGGCTCCAATGCGATCGTCAAGGGTAACGATCTTCCTTCTTGGACATGTGAAGTCCTTTTTTTGGCATGTGCATGGATTTCCCCTACCAAAAGGTTGCTTATGAGGGATTTCCCTTGGGATGATTCTTGAGATCCCCAATCAGTCTTGCATATAGATCTGGAAATGTGTAGTACGGAATAAGCATGCAGTGTGAAGCCCATCTGGACAGGTTGGTCTAGATTGGTGATGTTTCATTTTGCGCACCGGAGAAGACTCCGCGTATAAACATGTAGTTTGTGGAGTCGATGGGTTATACTTGTGAAGGGCAGTAGAAGGAAGTACTGGAGTAGAATTCAAGGAAAATACCCTTGTAATTATTGTGATGTATGCTATTAAAGACCAATTTTCTGGCACTGCAGGATGTTGCAGGGTTTAGGTTGAGTTTGGGTGCAGAAAGAGAGCTTCTGCTGAACCCGCCAAGCGATCACGAGGAACGCTGACATTAGCTCCCTGTTTTGGATTGTGAAGCCAATCCTTGGTGGACAGTGTGGATATTGTGAGCTGCGAGCTCTTAAAAGGCTTAGTGCCGAACAGCAAAGGTGAAGCCAACCTGCATCTGCCGTTGGGCAATGAGTACTGCGGTATTCGGCGATGGTATGTCGACTTGAGCAACGGGTAATGGTGGAGCTGGACCTGCATTATGTCGGCTTGACAAGAGAGTGTCAAGGCATTGGGCTTTCGTCGGTGGCATAATGAGAGTCTTAGGCATCTGCGCCATTAAGACTAAATGCTCAATACTGTTGGGTTTCAGACCGTGAACGGTGGTGGAATCCTGGTTCGCTGTGAAAGTGAGGGTAAGACCTACCTTAACTCTAGAGGGGGGGGGGGGTGAATAGAGTATATTAAAATAATTTTGCAAATTAAAAATTAATTGGCATTGGAAGACTTAATGTAATTATAGTGTATTATGCTTGTAGTAAATAAAAACAAAGTAAAGCAAGAAACAAAATCACAGCACACAATAAATAAAACACAAACAACCAGAGGACACAAGGATCTATAGCAGTTCCCCAAGCAACCTGGGTACATCCACTCTTCTACCACCCTCGTTAGGAATCCACTGCAGGAATAGTTGATCAGGTGTCCTGGGCACCAATGAGCTTTTGATAAGGTGCTCAAAAACCAAACTAGATTTTTTGATCAGGTGTCTTGCCACCATTGAGTTTTGACAAGGTCTCAGAAACCAAACACAAAACTTTTGAAGGGAGTATTGAGTAACCCTTTTACAGTAAAAGAAAATAAAAGGAGTGAAGATGTTCTTCTCTATCAACAGTCAAAGAGAAGACTAGTGGATTGATGATGTCAAAGCTCCCCCTGAGATTTGCAGTTGTTCAGGAGAAGAAGCTTTGCACAGGGTGATAGGCCTTCAGAAGATGAGATCTCCAACAAAAGATAATTTCAGCAATGAATGAAATGTTATGCGTATGGAGTCTTGATTGATGAAGCCTTGAAAAACTTTAATCAGAGATGAGAAACTGTAATCCTGTAGTTCTTGTGTGTGTCTCAGAGATCTCAGATGTTGTTCTTGGTTTTCTCTTGTTATTCTTATCTGTCTCTATTGTCTGAAATGATATATTGAAATCCAGTCTTCTAGATAGTCGTTAGCCAGTCATAAATGACTTCCTTAATTGATAACTGTCTCTGGAGGAAAGTCCTAAGTAACATTATCTTTTAGTCTCCTTGAAACTTGCTCCAGATTGATTGAAACGGCTACAAAATATTCTGCATTAAATGCTGGATATGAAGAAATTTGAATTCCATAACTGACTGAATTTGAAATCCTGAAATCGTCGATCTCTCAAGAAAATCGTCAATCTGAACTCGACTATCATCGACCTTAGCTCAGAGACTGGATTTTAACTTGAGACAGAAATGTCGATCTGAGCTCGGAGATCGTCGAACCGAGTTCGACGACTCGTTGAACTGAGCTCGACGATAATTGCCTTAGTCTTTTGCACTTATAATCTGAACTAGGAGGTCTTGGGGGCAGCTTTCAAACCTAAGTACTAAGCCTTAGACCTATTCTAGTTGACCTTTAAATCTATACAATGAGGTCAAGACACACTCCTATGAACATAGTGATCCTTACCCAAATCAGTAATAAGATGTTCCAACAATCTCCCCCTATTTGAGTTAGGATTACTATTTACATGATATAGGAATTTTAAAAGCATACAAACAAAAACAATACAACGTTGCAGAAGATTAAATAACAGCATTGCAGAAGCATATGAATAATCACACAGATTGTTCAGAGAGAGATATATATAGTTCAGTCTTACACTATCAGTCCTTTTCCTTGCCCTTTTTGAAAAGGATTTCCCTGTTGGGGTTATCAACTTCTCTCTTAGATCTTCTGTCATCAACAGCACCAAGGGTAGTTTGAGATTTGGCTCTAGGGACAACTGCCTCTGGGTGCAATTCCTTGTATCTTTCTGGATCAAAGAATTTTCTGGAAGAATATCTCTCAAGTTCTTTCTTTCTCTGTTCAGACAATGTTGAAATATGGGAAGTGTCTTTTCCTTATTCTCTGGCTTTCCTTATCTGGTTTAATGCAGCTAACTCCTTCATTCTTGTTATCCAAGAGACTGGGTTGTTCTCTGGATCTTCATAAGGTATAGGAGGTTCATATCTGTTAACAGTATCAGAAGGAGGAGCTCTGGAGGGAACACATTCTTTGAGCTTATAAGGGAATTGACCAGAAGTTGAATCAGTTGGGCCTTGTACTTCCCTTTGATAAGGATGCTGTATGGACTGTCCTTTTGAATACACCTTATAACCTCTTTTATTTCCTCTGTATTGACCTCTTCTTGACTGGTAGCCTCTTTGCTGATGTCCTCCGGATTGAGATCTTTCTTAGAACCTTAGAGGAACTTTGAGATGTAGTATGAGAGGTTTGAGGAGCTGAACTTCCACCAGATCCTGCATCTGGAGAAGGAGGAGGAGGAGGAGGATTATGATGAGATGTGCCTTGGTCATATTTCCTTCTCTTCTTCATAGCCTTCAATTGGTTTCTGGAGTATTGCATCCAAGGTTCAGTAATAGGACAGTCATGCAGTATGTAGTAGGGAATATCATTATCAGAAGTGGCTTTCTCTGCAGGGACTTTCCTCATAGCTTTACTTCTTGCTTTCCTCTTCCTTGCAATGGTTGCAGAGGAATCATCAAAATCAGTCTTATATTCATCACTTTCAGAACTCTGGGGATTGTCATACAGATCATCAATCCTCTTTATGTATTCATGTGTAGCTTTAAAAGGAGCAGCAGGAGCAGGAGAAGAAACAGAAGTAGGAGCAGGAATACTGACAGCATGAGCAGAAGTAGAAACAATAACAGCAGCAGCAGCAACAACAACAGAAACAACAACATCAGCATCTGAAGCAGTAACAGCAGGCTCTGAATCAATATCATCAGACTCTGAAACACTAGCCTCTGTGATTATCATATCATTATCAACATTATCAATACAAACATTAGCATCAGGAATTTCCACAGCCTTTATTGAATTGATATATGATAATATCAAGCTGGGATCACAACTAGAAACAGGCACAATGGCCTTAGTAAGATCTTCAGCATCTTGTGCTGGAAGATATCTGCTATAAAGAGCATCAAAATCTGAAAGAAGTGACCTGAAGTCAACTGTACTGAAGGATGGAACTGGAGCTGGAGCTGGAAGATCTGGCACTTTCTCTGAACTTTGCATGAAGTCTGAATCTTCAGCAGGCAACATGAATACTTCATTAGGCATCTCCCCCTGCCTGGATTAAGTATAGACTGGATCAAGGCACCCCAAAGAAGGGATTGCCTGAGGAAGATGGGAAGAAGAAAGCCTTGCAGATAAATCCTGGATGGATTTTAGAAGAGAAGCCAAGGAGGCTTTCAGCAGGAGTGTTAGCCTGGGAGCTAACATCTCATATAGCTTATCTGCAAGAGCAGGAATATCTACTTGGTCAAGGGATGCTTGAGTAGAGGT
Organism: Platanthera zijinensis; assembly: GCA_039513925.1. Lineage (NCBI taxonomy): Eukaryota > Viridiplantae > Streptophyta > Magnoliopsida > Asparagales > Orchidaceae > Platanthera > Platanthera zijinensis. The sequence continues at coordinate 204,871,422 of CM077079.1, read as the reverse complement.
AGAGGAAAAAGTTGCAGAAGTTGATGATGTTGGTGGAGTTGCAGAAATGTGGAGAGATGATGTTGATGGAAGAGGTATGGATGGTTCTGATATGGGGATAGTGGTGATGGAGGTAACTGGAATGGAGATGGATGGTGTGAAAGATGGCTGAGCAAGAATATCTTGCAGTAGTTGTTGGTAGGAGTTGGAAGAGGATGGAAGCTCTTGAGGATATGAATGAGAATCATCCATAAAAGAATCATCTATGAGGTTGAATGATGGAAAATGGATGGATGAGTCAATGTCAAGAGGGGGATAGAAATGTAGGGGATGGAACTGTTCTTGAAGAGTGACTGGTGGTGGTGAAGAAGTTGTTGGTGATGAAATTGAGATGGGGGATGATGAAATGGTTGAGATGGTTGAGGAAACTATGATAAGGGATGTAGGGATGGTTGAGGAAACAGGAGGTGGAGATGGTGGAGATGAGGAGGAGGAAGCAGGCAAATCTTCTAGTGGGGCAGTTGCTTGAGGGGAAGTGACTGTCACTGTCCTAGTGCCTGAAGTAGTGTTAGCTGCAGGACCCCTGCTGGGTTAGGAAATCTGCCTATCCCACTTTCCAAAGAGAGCACAGGAGAGTCTCTTGGAAGCATTTATGTGCATTGTTGGGTACATTGGAAAATGTGTACCTGATTTGAAGAAGCCTAAATTAGCTTAATGATATACATCAAGGTGTATTTGATGTTGTTTTAAGTTGACATGTGCAGGTGAAGAAGTATTAAAGAATACATGAAATTATTCTAAGTCCATATGTCGACACCTGAAGAAATTGTGTCGACACTTCAGAATAATTGTGTCGACATTTGAAGGAAGCTGTGTCGACACAGAGAAAGATAGTCGACCACATTTGTGTCGACACTGGGAAGCAGTGTCGACTCACAGAAAGATAGTCGACCACATTTGTGTCGACACTGGGAAGTAGTGTCGACTCACAGAAAGATAGTCGACCACATTTGTGTCGACACTGGGAAGCAGTGTCGACTCATAGAAAGATTGTCGACCTCAACTATGTCGACACCTGAAGGCAGAGTCGACACATACTGAGTTCTGAATCTACAACAACTGTGTCGACACACAGGACTTGTGTCGACACACTGCAAAGTCAAGACCAAGTTATTTTCTGAAGAAAGATGAAGTGTTGAGTAGACACAAATTCTTTGTGTCGACTCATTCTCAAGATGAAGTTCTGAAGAAGCAGTGTCGACTTAAAGGCAAACTAGTCGACATCATCAAAGGCTGTGTCGACACCAAAGTCACTTTTGTCGACACATATAGACAGTTGGTCTCGACACTTTCTGACAGTCTGTCTCAACACTTTGCTGTCCAAGACTATGGCACAGGATCTGTTTGAAGACTTGACAGCTGTGGGTTATGACAGGTTAACTGAAGCTGTCAGACTTGTCAGAAGTCAGTTAGAAACTGGATCAGCCGGTTACCATGAAGAAGATCTATAAATAGACAGATTCAGAAGAAGAAATATATAACACACAAGAGGAAATTAATTCTTAATCAACACATCAGTTAAGAGACAAGTCCTCTCTTCAAGAAAGTGCAAGGCATTAAAGAAGATCTTCATCAGAAGATCTAAGAAGACGATATCAGGATCAGTCTAAGTAGAGTTCTTTCAAGAATTCAGAAGTATCATCAAAGGTGTTGGATAGAGAGGGATCCAGCCACTTGAAGAAGAAGAAGGAAGCCATCATTAGTTTCTCAAGAAGCTGTTTGGAAATCAACTCAGCTAAGTTCAGATTCAAGAAGCTTTGAAGAAAGCTCAGATTCAGTTGATTTCATCAGCTGATCAAGATTTGTCTTGTTCTTTTCTCTCTCAACAAAAGCAAGACATTAAAAACTTCTTTTCTAATTTCTGTAGGATCTGTCAATACAGATCTGAGTTGTAAGCCTGTGTTATAAAGGCTGAGTGTAGGAGAGTTGATCTTTGAGTGGTAGGGCTGTTTGCCTGAGTGTAGGAGAAGGTTCTTCTCTGAGTTGTAGGCTTTGTGATAAGGCTGATGTAGGGCTGTTGAGCCTGAGTTGTAGGAACCTTTTCAGGTTCTGAGCTGTAGGATCTATGGATCTGAGTAAAGAGGAAGTTTGGCCGAATCTAGCATACTGCTAGATAGGTGAAGGGGGAAAGTGGATGTACCCAGACCTTGGGGAACCACTATAAAACAGTATGAAATCTGTGATGGTTAAATTTCTGTGACTGCTGTGCTGTGTGTTTTAATTCTGTAATTGAATTCTGCCAAAAAGTATTAACAAGCATTAGTACCTATTCACCCCCTCTAGGTGTTTAGGTTGTCTTGAAAGTAAAACTATCAAGTGGTATTAGAGGGAGGTTTCTCAAAAAGGACTTAACAGTCTGAGGTAGATCTGAAAGGCAGAATCAAGATTCAAAGAAGATGGGTTCTGGAGAAAATCACAAGGAGTTAGGGTCAAGGAAGTTACCCATCTGCAGGAAGGAAATCTTTGGAATTTGGAAAGAAAAAGTCAGATTGTTCATGGAAGCATCTGACCCAAGGATATAAATCACAGTTCAGGAAGGACCCTTCATTCCAATGAAGGTATCAGTTCTTGATGCTAATATTCAAACTCCAAAGAGTTATTCTGAAATGACCAAGGATGAAATCATTTTGGCAACCATGGACAAGAGAGCTCAGAATATTATTGTGAGTGCCATAGATGATTCTACATTTCAGAATCTGATTCACTGCAAGACCTCCAAAGAAATGTGGGACACCTTGATTGTCTACATGGAGGGATATGAAGAAGTAAGACAGGATAGGAAGTCTATGCTCAACCAGGAATATGAAAGTTTTAGACAAGGAAAAACTGATAGCATAACTGAATGCTATAAGAAATTTTATAGAATTGTGAATGAGTTAAAGTCCTATGGAAGAGTCTTCAGTACCTATGAATTGAATGACAAATTCTTAAGATCCTTGACAAAGGCTTAGGACACAAAGATCTGTGCCATAAGAGAAGTGGCTAAACTGGCAGAGATTTCTCCTCCAACCTTGTTTGGAAAGTTGCTATCCTATGAAATGCAACTTATGGTGAGGAAGGAGGAGGAAAAGAATTCAAAAGGAGAGCATAAAGAGAAGACAGTGGCCTTCAAGGCATAAGCCACTAGAAAGAATAGGAGGATATCATCATCTCCTCTTAAGGAAGTTGCAGAAGTTAGTTCTGAAAATTCAGATAATCAGGGTTCAGAAAGTTGTGAGTCAGATGCAGATTTTGCTGCATTTACAAGGCAATTCCAGAGATTCTTAAAGAAGAAGCAGTGGAAGTCTAGGCCCTCCTCATCACAGCAAGTTGATGACTATTATCAGAAGAAAAAGTCATCAAGGAAAGAGAAGAGCAGAACAAAGCCCAGCAAGGCCACTACTTCAAAGATTGTCTGCTATTGTTGCAATAGGCCTGGACATGTAGTGGCTGACTGTCCTGATAAGAGAAAGGAGTCATCAGACAAGAAGAAGACTTATCAAAAGGGCAAGAAGGAAAAATCCTTTGTTGCAAAGAAGGAAAAGAGCCTAACAGAACAATCAACTTCAGAATCAGAATCTGAAGCTGAAGCATATATTGGACTGTATGCTGCTACTGAAGAAGAGGAGTTCATGCAATTGCTAGACTCCATCTATGAACAAGAAGATCATCAGTGCATGGGACTGATGGAAGGATTAGAAGAAGACATGTGCCAGAATTAGTCTGGTCCTAGTAAGGTACTATGTCCTTCAATAAAATCTGTTTGTAGTACAAGTGCAGAATCAGCTACATCTGCATCAAGTGATGTAGATGCATCTGAATCTGAAGGAGATGTCTATCAATTGATAGATAAGTATGGGGACTTGTTGCAGGCCCTTAAGAAAAGCAAGAACCTGGTTAAATCTCAGGCTCAGGAAATTGCTGATCTAAATGTAGCTGCAACTGAGTTTGAAAAAGTAATTGATCAGAAGTTAAATGAAATTGCCAAATTGAAGAATATAACTAGTATTCAGATGGGCACAATCAATTATACCAATGATCAAGTGAAGAGTCTAGAGGCCAGACTAAGAATAGAAAAGGAGTTAGTGGCTAGTTACTCTAAGCCAAAGTCTGTCTTACCCTTGATAGATGAATTTGTGACTCAAAAGGGTAAGGCAGGATTAGGATTCAAAGGTAACCCCAGGGCAGCCCAATTCAAGAGGAAAGGCAAAGCTCCTGTCAAGCCACTGAACCTTTCAGTCCCTATTAAGTTTAGAAAGGTGCAAGTGCCTTCTAACCAATATGATCATGAAGATATACATGGTCATTTTAAGACTAATGTTCTGATAAACAAGGGTGTAAATGCCAACAGGCCTATCCATATTCATAAACCCAATGGTTATAAGAAATCAGTGGATGAAGCTACTGCAGCACCAGCAATGGATAGAAATTCTTCTGTCAAGGGTGTATCTAGATCTAGATACAATAAGTTTGAATATTGGTGCTATGTCAAGAGAGGCCATTTTGCATTAGACTGCTGGCATAACACAAGTGTTAGAAAGAAAAATAGTCTATCTATTAGAAGAGATAATGGTAGCTTTGTTAATGCTAACTTGAACCAAGGACCCAAGACTTACTTGGGTTCTAAGGGTAAGTAAATCTGTGTTGCAGGAAAGTCCAAGTGGCCATGCCCCTATATGGTACTTGGACAGTGGTTGTTCCAGGCACATGACTGGAACAAAGGGGCTGCTGAAGGAGTATACATCTGTCAAAGATGGAACCAAAGTGATCTTTGGTGGATCTGAAAAAGGAATCATCAAAGGGTTTGGTAACATTTCTACTAACCTAATTACTATCACCCAAGTGGCTTATATAAAAGGTTTGAAACACAATCTAATAAGTATAAGCCAGCTGAGTGATTTAGGATATGACATTTCATTTGTTAAGAATGGATGTCATATCAAAAGGTCAAGTGATCAAAAGATCATATTGACTGGGTATAGGAAGAGAAATGTCTATTGTCTTAATTTTGTATGTGAGAACAAGGCTTCTTCCATCTGTCTTGTAGCTGATGATAATGCTTCTCATTGTGTCAAGTGGCACAAGAGATTGGATCATCTTAACTACAAGACAATTGACCAACTCTTTAGCAAAGAGTTAGTGAGGAATGGTCCTCAAGTTAAGTGTATAAAGGAAGAAATATGCTTCGCTTGTCAAAAGGGCAAGCAGACAAAATCCTCCTTTCAAAGCCTTGAAAACAAGGATTCTGTGAGGTGCCTATACCTCTTACATATGGATCTTTTTGGTCCTATGCCAGTTCATAGTCTAGGTAGGAAAGTCTATACTTTTGTGGTGGTAGATGACTATTCTAGATTTATATGGGTGTTCTTTCTGAGACAGAAATCAGAAACCCCAAGTGTCTTACTTAATTTTGTGAAGCAAATTCAGAATGAACTGAATAGTACAGTGGTCAAAATCAGAAGTGACCATGGTACTGAATTTCAATCTGAAAGCATGACAAAGTTATGTGAAGACTTTGGGATTTTCCAAGAGTTCTCCTCACCTAGAACACCACAGCAAAATGGCATTGCTGAAAGAAAGAATAGAACATTAATTGAAGCTGGTAGAACACTATTGAGTGACACCTCTCTTCCAGAATATTTCTGGGCTGAGGCAGTTAACACTGCATGTCATGTGATCAATAGGGCTTCTATCACCAAGAACCACAAAAAGACTCCCTATGAGATTATGAAAGGTAGAAAACCAAATCTATCCTACTTCAGGATCTTTGGTTGTAAATGCTATATACTTAACAATGGCAAGACATACCTTGTAACATCCCATTTCCAGCTAGACCCCTAGGAGTCGGTTGGTCGTGACAGAACCCTGTGAAGCCCAAAAATTGAAATAAATCGATCGAGGTTTCGGGTTACGGGTTGGTCACGCCCGTGACCGACCCGTCGCGCCCATGACTTTGGGCGTGACTACTTCGACGATCGTCGATCTCCGCGAGACGATCGTCGAACTTGCTGCCCGGGCATGTCACGCCCGTGACCAAGGTGTCACGCCCGTGACCTAGGACGTGACCCCTTCAACGATCGTCGATCTCCGTGAGACGATCGTCGATCTGGCAGCCCGGACATGTCACGCCCGTGACCAAAGTGTCACGCCCGTGACCAGGGGCGTGACTCCTTCGACGATCGTCGATCCCCGTAAAACGATCGTCGAAATTGAACTCGGGCCTGTCACGCCCGTGACCTAAGTGTCACGCCCGTGACCTAAGTGTCACGCTCGTGACCTAGGGCGTGACCACCCTTCGACAACCGTCGATCTCAGTTCGACGATCGTCTACCCCAAAAATTGTCACCCGGGCCTGTCACGCCCGTGACCTATGTGTCACGCCCGTGACATTGGCCGAAACGACGGTTCAGGCCCGAAATTATTCTAACACGCGTGGAAATAAATGCTGGTGTGGGAAGTTACACCAGGAGTAATTACGGGCCGTTTTTCCTTCTATAATTATATAATAAAGGAGGAAGTGTTGGTCCAATAGGAAACCGCCAACTGGACACACCTGTTCATCTTCCACCATTTCTTATCCCTTCACTGTAACCGAAAGGCTATTAAGAGGAGCCTTCATGGCCATTGCGGCTTTACCCTTTCACCTCCCCACTTTCTGACTTATAAAAGCCCACTTGGGGCAAGAGGAGAAGTTTACACGCTCAAGTAAATGGATCAGATCTTTGTTCTTGCTGTAAGAGAAGTTCGGCTACGCCACCACTGCGCCATGGCACCCCGTCGTTCTTCTCGCCTCCAAACCACGAATAAGGTCCTCCTCTGCTCCTTCTCTTTCGTGGGTAGATCTTAGGATTCTTAGAAAGGAAGTTCGCGCTCAATGGAGCCGGACCCATCTCTCGTTTTCATGGGAAAACCATGAAAAAGGTATTTTTGAGTTCGTCGGAAACCGCCACCTCCGGCGGCCAAACCACCGCCGACCGCTAGCCATCGCCTCAACGGAGGTGGTGGTGGTGGTGGCTGGCCAGGGAAGTGACCGGACGGCCGGCGACGGATCACGGAATGCTTACAGGAAAAATGGTTTTCTGTGTCTGTTTTCGGTTTCATGAAGAAGATGAACAGTAAAATAAATTTTATAATCTATAGATTATTATATATTACATAATGGAAAGATATATTATTTGAATATATTTTGGGGCTGCAAAATGAGGCTCTTAGAGGCCGTTTTAGGAAAAATAACCAGACACGAAAGTTGTAGCCCTTCGAGTCTAGATTAATTTAAAATTGGTTTCAACTCGTTTGGGTAAGCGGTTCGGCCGCAGCACCCGTTTTAGTGGGGGCTGTACCTAGAGTTGGGCAGAAATTAAAATGGATGCCCACTCTTCGTCCCTTGTCCAAATGACCTGAAATTTGGGCAGGGGGTTAACCTTAGCTATACCTAACGGCAGACCAAAAATGGGAATTTTTGGAGATACTTTGCCTAAAGTTTTTGTTTCAATTTAATAAACTTAGAGGAATTTATTTAAGTGGTCAAACGACCTCCAAACCCTCCCAAAGTTCGGTGAGTGGTCCCTGACTATTAAACCTAGGTCTGTACAAAATTTCAACTGATTTGGAGGAGTTTTGGGTAGGAAATCTTCTACCCTTAACTAGGCATTAGTGAGACACCTTTTAGTAAAAAGTGCACTAAGAGTTTGGAAAGGTCAAATCATCTCAACAGAGGCTGATTTTCTGATCTCTGACTTAGAAGGATGTTATAACCTGCTTGGAGAAAAATGGTGAGGATTAGGGTGGATTTTACCCTAAGAGATCGGCTCGAATCCAGTGGGTGGGAGTTTGAGGTTTGTGAAGGACATAGGAGCAAAAGCTCTTGTATGCCCTTGAAATTTGGAAGAGAGTGGGATGCTATGATGAAAACCCTCTGGTTGAAATAGTGAAGGAATTGGAGGTAATTAGCTACCTCGGAAGTTGGGATTTTGGATTAGAATAAACATGTAATTTAGTTATTTTAAGCACTAAATCTAATCTAAAAATTATGAAACTCGGGAGGAGGGAGTTTTAGGATGTTTTAGACTTATGGTAATTTTCCTGGAATTATATGATTAAATAATATTATACTTCATGTGTTAAAGGATTATTAGCCCGATTTGTTGTTTCAAATATTTGGAGGTTTTAAATTAATTATAATCAGTTAAAATTCTGGATTTAGATCTTGACTAGTAGAACATTGATCCCTGAATTTTTATAGAATTTTATGTTGAGTAAATCTAGTACTTTGTTCACAGATATTAGAAAGGGGTTTTATTATTTAAAAATTAATTATGGATGAAATACTTGCTGGAAAATTATGAAACTTGACCAGTGCTAATTTTAGGCCTTTATCTGCATGGCATAAATTATTTATAATTTTTGGAAGAATATTTTTTGTACTTGATTCATAAACAACAGAAGTTAGAGATTATTTCTAAAATAGTTTTCATGACCTTTTGATGATAGAAAAATTATGATACTTAGGATTTAACCTATTGAGATAACCTACTATTTATCATAAATTTGCTGGACATCTTGCATGATTACTTAGGGTAGTTCATGTTCAAACCGGTAGCCCTTGGGATTTTCGAGGAATTTAATTAAATGCCAAATAGATCAGGAAAATTTCCATTTTCTGGATTTAGGTCATTTATATCATGGTGAGTCTCCAGTAAATAATTTAGGGCATTTAGATGAGTATTGGATCATTGCATAACCGGTTCAACATGAAGTCTAGGTCGGTCTGCATATAGCAATTGTGAAATGCAATAGGACACGATCCGAGGAAGGCATTGGAGTTAATCATATTGTCTGGGCGGGCAATGGTGGAGGAAGTCACAATAGGAAGGTATAAAGATTAGTGAGAATTGGTGATAGCTAGAGTTAAGAGGTGCTCGGGTTTCGGCGAAAGATCGCCTTTTCCCGAAGAGAGGAAGGTTAAAAATCACCCTAGGATAGTCTATCGTAATATGAGAAGGGAATCGAGTTAAGGGAGATAAACCAATAACAATAAGTGCCTTGCGAAAGGGAACTTCGGGCCGTAATGCCGCCGTCTTGGTTCCTAGTGCCCCTTGAGAGCCCTTCACGGGGAATACCAGGGGCAGTCCTGGGCTAACGTAAACTGTAATAACAAACCGATAAGAGTAACTTAGTAACTATGGCTGCACCTTTCACAAACACTGTTGGCTCATGGAGATTGATGAGAGCTTCGGCTCGGTTGGTTTGGAGACGGACGTTTTGGTCCGGGGAGCTTTGGCTCGGTTTGTTTAGAGATGGACGTTTTGGTCCGGGGAGCTTCGGCTCGGTTGGTTTAGAGACGGACGTTTTGGTCCGGGGAGCTTCGGCTCGGTTGGTTTGGAGACGGACGTTTTGGTCCGGGGAGCTTCGGCTCGGTTGGTTTAGAGACAGATGTTTTGGTCCGGGGAGCTTCGGCTCGGTTGGTTTAGAGACAGACATTTTGGTCCGGGGAGCTTCGGCTCGGTTGGTTTGGAGACGGACATCTTGGTCCGGGGGGCTTCGGCTCGATTTTTGTGTGTTTACGATTAAACTTGCATGTGCATAAAAATAGGAAAAGTTAAGGTGGTGGGTTTTACAATATCGGGGAGTTCGATTGCACTGACACCGATATCGTTGACTCGGCGGGGTGATTAGCACTTCGCCAACAGAAGTCCGGTGCGCCAGCCGGCAAGAGTACGCAGGCGTCCGCTTAGTGCACCAAGCGTTGAGGCGTACGATAGGTCATACCAGTGGTGCTTTTACTGGTTTTGAGGTGGGCGAGGCCCAACCCACCGCTTCCGTCCGCCACTACGGAGGTATCTTGGGAGGTAACGGCTCCGAAAGGGGGAACTAAAGGTCTGTGTGCACAGAGTCGGGTGTGTGAGTTGCACTTGCATGTTTCATCATACCCACTAGCATGTCATAGCATAATTGATTCATTTAACCCTGACACCTAAAGTATAAGTGGTATGGGACGCTTATACATTAGGACCTGCAAAACGACCCCTTGGTCTATAAGCTTGTGTGGGCAAGTTTATAAATCAAAGGTTAATTTCAATATATAACAACCGTTGCTGTTTGATAACTGACACCCAAAGGTATAAGTGGTATGAGACACTTATACGATGGGAGCCTTGCAAAAGATCCCTTTTGCTTATGTGTTCTCGCATAAGTGAAGGTTAAATTCATATATTTGCTTTGCTTACTGCTAGACCTATTATAACAATTATATTAACTGCTCACCGAATACAACTTGTTTGATTAGTTCCGCTGCCATCTGTTTTCTTGATTAATCTCTACTGTCATGTCCTTCCCTTTCTTCCTCCCTGCTCGGTACCTAGGAGCCATGGAGGAAGGGGTGGGGGATGATAGGGCTTAGTCTTTATGACTAACAGTTTTCGAACCGCATCATTTAGGGGATCGTGGAGCCCAGCATGGAGGAGCAGCCCCAGAGATCGGTGCGCCTAGAGATGGGGCAGTCTAGCTCCGGAGTTCATACAGCCGGGACCGTGAGTCTCGACCCTGAGTAGTTTCTGTTTTAGCTTCCGCATGAGTGATATTGTAGTGAGGACATGATGTATCGGGCATAAGCCCGCATTTATAGTACTCTGATGTTTTCTGTGGACACTCCCTTCGTGGAGATTTTTTATTCTATATATGTGATCTATTGCTGTGGACTGCATTGCTCTTACTTCATTTATTGTGCTAGCTTTCAGTGATCGAATTGGCCGGCAGAATCGGCGCCTTGTGGTGATAACCCTTCAGGACGAGAAGGTGTCACCGCAAAGCGGTGACTCTGGGCCTAAGACCCCGGTGGTTGAAAAAAGAAAAAAAAAAGAGGGTCTTACATACCTAACTAAGTTTGCTGCCAAATCCCAAGATGGGATATTTGTTGGGTACAACATAAATAGTAAGGCCTATAGAATCTACAACTTGACTACTCAAGTTGTTGAAGAATCTGTACATGTTGTGTTTGATGAAATAAGATTAATCAACTGTGAGTTGTCTTGTAGATCAAATGATTCAACAGGTATAAGCAAAAGAATGGACAAGCACTCCATTGCTGAAGCATCAAAGGAAGATGGAGCATTGGAAAATGAAGGCTACTGTCCAGGGGGAGTACAAGACTCAATAGATGCTGATGAAAACCAAGAGATTCAGCATGAAGAAGGAGCTGGAGATGTTCAACCAGAAAGGAATCTTCCTCCAGCTACAAGACATTTAAGAGATCATCCAGCTGATCAGATTATAGGTGATCCAAGACAGGGAGTGCAGACTAGAAGCAGAAATCAAAGCACAGATCTGCATTCAAGTTTCCTGTCTCAAATGGAGCCTAAGAAGTTTGAAGAAGCCATCCAAGACCAGCACTGGATTGATGCTATGCAAGAGGAGCTGAATCAATTCAGAAGGTGCAATATCTGGGAGCTTGTTCCTAAACCAAGAGGCCATAACATAATTGGCACAAAGTGGATTTATAGGAACAAATTGGATGAGAGTGGAATAATAGTGAAGAATAAAGCAAGATTGGTTGCAAAAGGATACCGGCAGGAAGAAGGGATTGACTTTGATCAAACCTTTGCCCCAGTAGCAAGGCTGGAGGCAATCAGAATGTTCCTTGCCTATGCAGCCTATCAAAACTTCAAAGTGTACCAGATGGATGTGAAATCAACATTCCTGAATGGTGATTTAAAAGAGGAAGTCTATGTAGAGCAGCCATCAGGTTTTGTAGATCCTCTTAAACCTGATTATGTCTATAAGCTTAGGAAAGCTTTGTATGGGTTAAAGCAAGCCCCAAGGGCTTGGTATGAAACCCTGTCTATTTTCCTTATTGAGAATAAATTCTCAAGAGGAAAAATAGACAAAACTCTATTCCTTAGGGAATCCAAAGGTAAGATCATCTTAGTTCAGATCTATGTTGATGACATATTCTTTGGATCTACTGAAAACAACCTTTGTAAAAAGTTTGCCAAACTTATGCAAGGGAAGTTTGAGATGAGCAGTATAGGGGAACTTAAGTTCTTCTTGGGACTCCAAGTAAGACAGACTGATGATGGCCTGTCCATATCCCAGTCTAAGTTCACCAAAGAATTAATTAAGAAGTATGGTATGGAGTCATCCTCCACTATGAGAACTCCTATGGGAACAAGTATGCCTATATGCAAAGATGATGCAGGTAAACCTGTTGATGAATCTTTGTATAGAGGAATAGTTGGCTCTCTACTATATCTCACTGCTAGTAGACCAGATATTATGTATGCTACATGTGTCTATGCTAGGTACCAAGCCTACCATAAAGAATCTCATTATACTGCAGTCAAAAGGATTCTGAGATATCTTAAGGGCACACCTAATCTAGGCCTTTGGTACCCTAGGAATAGAGATTTTCTACTAACAGGTTATTCAGATGCAGACTTTGCAGGCTGTAGAGAGGATAGAAAGAGTACAACAGGTACTTGTCAATTCTTGGGAGGAAGATTGATATCATGGAGTAGTAAGAAGCAGACCAGTGTGGCAATATCCACAGCTGAGTCAGAATATGTTGCTGCTGGCAGCTGCTGTGCACAGCTATTGTGGATACAACATTAGTTGAAAGACTATGGTATTCAAGTAAGTAGAACACCTTTATTGTGTGATTCTAAAAGTGCTATTTCTATTGCTAATAATCCTGTTTCTCACAGTAGAACTAAGCATATAAAAATTAAATACCATTTTCTTAGAGAGCATGTACAAAGAGAAGACATCTCATTAGAATTTATTAAAACAGATTATCAAATAGCAGATGTATTTACTAAGCCACTGAATGAAACAAAATTCAATAAATTTAAAATTGAATTAGGCATGCTGACCATTGATTAGTTTATCAACAAACTTACAAGTGATATTAGACTATCAAGTGGTATTGACAAAAATAGAAATTGACTAAGTAAAATAGTGTCGACACATTCAGTGATAATGTGTCGACTCAGTGAAGTCATGTCGACTAGTCAGAGAATGTGTGTCGACACAGAGAATTTGTGTCGACACTTAAGAATCAAATAGTCGACTCATCCAGGAATGTAGTGTCGACTTCACCAGAATAGTGGTGTCGACACTTACAGATTTTGTGTCGACACTTATCCTAAGAGTCGACACAGAATTTCTAATGCTCTACTATGTCTCTCAGGTGTCGGCATATCCACAATTGGTGTCGACACATAGTAGACAGACTTGCTGTCAAGACAATAGAAGTTTGTGTCGACACACTCCATCTGTGTCGACACATATAGACTGTTTTTGCCTGACTTTTGATCTTCTTTCCCTAGAAGGTATAAATAGGTCAAGAACTTATTCTGTCGACACGCTTACAGGGTTTTGGAGACTGAAACCCTGTGTCGACAATCTCTCTCTCTTCTCTCTCAAGATTTCTCGTCTGCTCAATGGCGCCAAAGGTTGAAGATAACGTCAACGAAGGATATGAGTTGGTACGCAATGCCTTTGCGAATGCCCCGATAGATGTTCACAGGGTTATCACTCTAATCTCCGAATCTGGATTAGAGTTTCTAGTTTCTGAACCTTCAAAGATATGGAAGAAGGAGGTGCTTGAATTCTTTACCTCTGCATCAGTGGATTTAGCTGGTCTTAAGATAAAATCCACAGTTCATGGGACAAAGGTGAAAATCACACCAAGAAGTTTAAGAAAGATTCTACAATTACCTATCATTGAGAATGAAGAAGAGGTCCCAGCCTCTAAGTCTAGGGAGGCTCTCCAATGGTGTGGATTGGATCCAACCTTAAAGATTGGAGCTGCTTTTAACAGAAAAGGGATGAACCAACAAGGCAAGTTTCTGTCAGAAGTAGTTGGGAAAGTAATTTTGTGCAAACCAGGTGGACATGATAGGATTTCAGCCTATATGTTCTGCCTAATGACCAGAATTATATTTACAATTCCAACTAACTGGTCAGCTGTAGTATTTGATAAGATCAAGGAAGGAATCAAGAAGCCAAATCTGGCTAGAATTGTGAGTTTATACCTGACTGGAGTGATCCCTGAGGTTATGCAACAACTGCCTGGGTCCAAGATTAATCACATGAGGAAGATGGATATGAGATTATTTTCAAGATGGGATAGGGTGCTGTCTAAAGATGTGCCTGATGAGAGCAGGCAGGACACCCCTGTGAGATCCCCTACACATGATCTAGGTACTGCCCAGCATCAAGAAGAGCAAGTGAGAGAGCAGGTTGAAGATCAGCCCGAGTCTACTCAAGTTCAGAAAGAAACCATTCCTGCACAGATGCAGGGGGAGCAAGCTCACTCTCCTGCCCAGAATGTATCTACTTCTGAACAGGTAAAGGGAGAGCAAGTGAGTTTTTCCTATCTAGGACATTACTAATATTTCTATTCCTGCACAGGTGCAGGGGGAACAAGTGTATTCACCTGCCCAGGATATTCCAAATACTGATCAAGTGCAGGGGGAGAAGATGTCTGTACAAGTGCAAGAGGAAGAACAAATTAATTTATCAAAAGATTTGAATATTGCAGATCTGGATGATTTAACATCTGTTCAAGCTCAGAAGGAATACACTCTAGATGAGTTATTTTTTAATATTGAAATTGCTACTGATAGAGTAGAGGAGGAGCAAGACAATGAAAAGGCACTAGACATGGAGATAGAGCAAGAAGCTGAGAAGGAACAAGAAGTTGAGGGGGAGCCTGTGAATGTTGAGGCTGAGCAACATGTCACTGAAACTAATATTCCTCCTACTCCTCCTGAAAGAGTTCAAATAGAAAGTTCACCAGACTCTGAGACTGAAGAAGCCAGAATGGCTAAGAAGAGAAAGCTCATAGTCTTCAAGAGAAGGACCCAAAGTTATAAGCAGGCACTCCAAACTTCAACTCACTAATCTATATCTGAATTTAACTACAACAAGTTCATGGTAGATTTGCAAGTTAAGTTGGATGAGCAGAGATTAGCAATGGAGAAGTATGTTGATGAGAGCAATAAATCCCTTCAATTTGACTTGGCTCAAGATATTAAGTCTATTAGATTTGAAGTAAATATGAATAAGAAGGAGCTGACAGATTGCTTCCATAAGGGAGGTAATGCTGTAGTGTTTTTGGCTAAACAACAACAGTCTATCATCACTAAAGTGGATGATATTGCTTTGAAGCAAGGTTATGTTTTGGAGAATCAGCTGAGGATGAATGATAATTTGGCTGAATCTCACCATGAAATTCTTGAAGAGTTCCAAAAGGCTACTGCAGGGATGACTGCAGCAAGAGCAAAAGAGATGGAAGCTTTTGATCAGAAACTAAAGGAGGCTATAACTTCAGTTCAATCTGCCATCACTACATCTCAGAAGGAAATATCTGACAAACTTCAAAAATTGAAACCATATTTTAAAGAAGGTGTGAATTATCTAGATGGCCAGATCAGATTTCAGAAGGATGATCTAAGAGATCATATTACCAGAGAAGTCATAAAGGGGGAGAGGTTGTTAGTTCATGCTGGCTCAGAGCACACCAAATGGGTGACAAATAGTATTCGAGCCACATTGGGATATCCACCTTTGTGTGATGATGCTATGGTGGCTGAGTAAGGAATTCAAACAGGTCTACTTGAAGGCAATCAACCTGAGATTGCCCAAGTCATTTACCCTCCTCCTGATTTTGATATGATTGATCAGCAAGTTCAGGATATGTATAGTCCTCCAAAGGAGGTTACCAAGGTTGTTATTGAAAAAGTTGATAAGCCTGATGCCAACTTGAAAGAACAGCAAGATGCTCTACTATCAAACAAAAGATTTAGAGAGCAGGCTGAACTTAAGCCAGATTTTGAGCAGTGGAGCCCTACTTCAAGAAATATTATACTAACTGCATGGAAGGCTGTAAAGGACAAAGTACATGAAAGAGGAAAGTGGTATAATGAAATGGAATGGCAAAAGTATGAAGCTAGGCAGGAAGCCATAGTACAGTTCAGGAGAAAAGCCAAGCTGGGAAGGCTGCCACCAGATGCTCAGGAGCCGAGCAAGAACTTTCCAAAGCCCTTTCATTACTTTGAAAGGCAAAGGCTCAAGGAAGAAGCACAGAAGAAAGCTGAGCTAAAAGGCAAGAAGCCAGCTGAAGTTGCTGAAGCTCCTGTGAAGGCTCAAATCCAATCTGGCAAAGGAATTGTCATAAAAGAGCCTGGTCAGTCTTAGTTCTAAGTTCTTTCAAAAGTGTTTTGAAATGTTTTGTTTAATCATTCAATGTAAACATCTGTAATCAAACATTATCAAGTTATAAACAAAATTTTGTTTGGAATCATATATTCATGTTCACTCTGTGATGAATTGTTAATATTTTGTTTATATTAAGTATTCCTGTAATGTCATATATCATCATATTATATTTGTTATAAATGGTGTATATCATTAACTAAAAGGGTTATGACTTCTCCAAATAGGGGGAGATTGTTGGGTACATTGGAAAATGTGTACCTGATTTGAAGAAGCCTAAATCAGCTTAATGATATACATCAAGGTGTATTTGATGTTGTTTTAAGTTGACATGTGCAGGTGAAAAAGTATTAAAGAATACAGGAAATTATTCTAAGTCCATATGTCGACACCTGAAGAAATTGTGTCGACACTTCAGAATAATTGTGTCGACACTTGAAGGAAGCTGTGTCGACACAGAGAAAGATAGTCGACCACATTTGTGTCGACACTGTGAAGCAGTGTCGACTCACAGAAAGATAGTCGACCACATTTGTGTCGACACTGGGAAGCAGTGTCGACTCACAGAAAGATAGTCGACCACATTTGTGTCGACACTGGGAAGCAGTGTCGACTCACAGAAAGATAGTCGACCTCAACTATGTCGACACCTGAAGGCAGAGTCAACACATACTGAGTTCTGAATCTACAACAACTGTGTCGACACACAGGACTTGTGTCGACACACTGCAAAGTCAAGACCAAGTTATTTTCTGAAGAAAGATGAAGTGTTGAGTCGACACAAATTCTCTGTGTCGACTCATTCTCAAGATGAAGTTCTGAAGAAGCAGTGTCGACTTAAAGGCAAACTAGTCGAAATCATCAAAGGCTGTGTCGACACCAAAGTCACTTTTGTCGACACATATAGACAGTTGGTCTCGACACTTTCTGACAGTCTGTCTCAACACTTTGCTGTCCAAGACTAAGGCACAGGATCTGTTTGAAGACTTGACAGCTGTGGGTTATGACAGGTTAACTGAAGCTGTCAGACTTGTCAGAAGTCAGTTAGAAACCGGATCAGCCGGTTACCATGAAGAAGATCTATAAATAGACAGATTTAGAAGAAGAAATATATAACACACAAGAGGAAATTAATTCTTAATCAACACATCAGTTAAGAGACAAGTCCTCTCTTCAAGAAAGTGCAAGGCATTAAAGAAGATCTTCATCAGAAGATCTAAGAAGACGATCTCAGGATCAGTCTAAGTAGAGTTCTTTCAAGAATTCAGAAGTATCATCAAAGGTGTTGGATAGAGAGGGATCCAGCCACTTGAAGAAGAAGAAGGAAGCCATCATTGGTTTCTCAAGAAGCTGTTTGGAAATCAACTCAGCTAAGTTCAGATTCAAGAAGCTTTGAAGAAAGCTCAGATTCAGTTGATTTCATCAGCTGATCAAGATTTGTCTTGTTCTTTTCTCTCTCAACAAAAGCAAGACATTAAAAACTTCTTTTCTAATTTCTGTAGGATCTGTCAATACAGATCTGAGTTGTAAGCCTATGTTATAAAGGCTGAGTGTAGGAGAGTTGATCTCTGAGTGGTAAGGCTGTTTGCTTGAGTGTAGGAGAAGGTTCTTCTCTGAGTTGTAGGCTTTGTGATAAGGCTGAGGTAGGGCTGTTGAGCCTGAGTTGTAGGAACCTTTTCAGGTTCTGAGCTGTAGGATCTGTGGATCTGAGTAAAGAGGAAGTTTGGCCGAATCTAGTATACTGCTAGATAGGTGAAGGGGGAAGTGGATGTACCCAGACGTTGGTGAACCACTATAAAACAGTGTGCAATCTGTGATGGTTAAATTTCTGTGACTGCTGTGCTGTGTGTTTTAATTCTGTAATTGAATTCTGCCAAAAAGTGTTAACAAGCATTAGAACCTATTCACCCCCCTCTAGGTGTTTAGGTTGTCTTGAAAGTAAAACTATCATGCATACCATTTGACACTAGTAGTTGGGGGCATCTGTTGTTTAAAAACAAGCCTACTATCCTCCCAAAGTTAACAAAGTTCTTGTTAATTTTCTTCTTAATTAAATCAAAAAAGATTTTTCCCCAGTTCAGATGTTTCTTATCAACTATAACAGCCATTAAACAAAACTGATACCTAGAGATTGTATCATGAGCAGAATGTTTGGCTAAGAGAACTTTTCCCACTACATCAGCCAAAAACCTGTACTTTACTGAAAGGTTTTTCTTAAGAAGCTTGTTAGGGTTTGCTGCAGTATGTCCCATTCTATCTAACATAATATAAAATTCCTCTCCAGACAATTCAAAAGTATCATGTCCAGTACTCAATTGAAAAACTTATGTCAGAAGTGCGGGAGTAAGGGATACCTGGGTTCCTGAAATAGTCCCGAAACCTGTATTTTGATCCAGATTGTGGGCTGTGTATACCCATTCTTTGATTTCATCTGCAGCCAGCTTAATCCTTGTAGACATAATAATGACCAACTGTTGTTCCTTGAATAGCTCTAGTATGTCCTTGAATATCAGATCACTGCCTTTAAACGAGTCCATGTCGATGTCAAATCCGATATCAAACTTCATTGCGGCTAAGACAGCAACAGAGACAGCCATGGTTATCCTGCAAAAACAAACAAACATGACCAAGTGTAGAAGGGTTTGGAGGGAAGGAAAGCTCTGCAGAAAGTATGAATGCGCAAAAGAGAACGACGACCGAAAAATGATTTTTATATTAGGGTTCGACGCAGAAAAGGAAAGATCGTTGAACTCAGTTCGACGATCTGGGCTTCTAAAGGAAACTGAAAGGTCTTCAACATCGTCGATCTCCGTTCGACGATATTGGAGAGCGTCGAGCTCCATTCGACAATCTCTGACTGGAAGGAGATAGCTTAGCACTATCTGGAAAACGCTGAGCTCCGTTCGACAATTTCATGAGAACGTCGATCTCCATTCGACGATCTTTGGGAAAAACGTCGAGCGCAGTTAAGCGTTCAGATAGAACCTTAGACACTAGAAAAATCAAGTTTTTAGCCCAGTCTTGGTCAATTTTTAAAGTTTTAAAATCTTGGATCTTAATTTAAACTTTCTCCATCTAACATTCCGAACTGATTCAGAAAGAATGTGTGTTACTTTTCATCCAAGGGTTTGGTGAAAATATCTCCCCTTTGCAAATCAGTTGGGATATATTGAAGTTCAATTTTATTCTTTTCAACATTATCTCTTAGGAAGTGAAGCCTAATCTCTATATGTTTTGTCATACTATGGAGGACTGGATTTTGTGCTATTGAAATAGCACTGGTGTTATCACAAAAGATTTTTGATTTGTCTAAGTTGTAACCATAGACTAGGAGCTGATTTTGAATCCACAATATCTGTGAGAAACAACTACCTGCTTCCATGTATTCAGCTTCAGCAGGTGATGTGGACACAAATGTTTGTTTCTTACAAAACCAGGAGACAAGTCTGTCACCAAGAAACTGACAAGTTCCACTGGTGCTTTTCCTGTCTACTCTACATCCAGCAAAATCAGCATCTGAAAATCCAGTTAATTCAAATCCTGAATCTTTTGGATACCAGAGACCTAGATTTGGACAACTTTTCACATACCTAAGAATCCTTTTACTAATGCTAGATGTGACTCTCTATGGCTTACTTGGAATCTAGCACAGATGCATGTAGCAAACATTATGTCAGGTCTACTAGCTGTAAGATACAATAAAGAGCCAATCATTGCTTTATATGTTGTCTGATCAACAGGTTTCCCATGTTCATCAGCATCTAATACAATATTAGTATGCATAGGTGTTTTCATAGAGGATGCTTCAGACATACACAATTTCTTAACCAATTCTTTTGCATACTTGGTTTGAGAAATGAATATGCCATCAGCATGCTGTTTGACTTGCAATCCTAGAAAGAAGGAAAGCTCACCCATGCTACTCATTTCAAATTTTTAATGCATTAGGTTAGAGAACTTTTTGCACAAATTTGAATCAGTAGACTCAAAGATAATGTCATCTACATAAATTTGTACTAGTAGGATATTGGACTTATGGGTTCTAATGAAAAGAGTTTGGTCTACTCTACCCCTTATAAAATCATTTTTCAAGAGAAAGCTTGCTAAGGTCTCATACCATGCTCTAGGAGCTTGCTTGAGACTATATAATGCCTTATGCAATTTAAAAACATAATCAGGATGAGTAGGAGAGATAAAACCTAGGGGTTGTCTGACATAGACTTCTTCCTTGATGTCTCCATTTAGAAAAACACTCTTCACATCCATTTGATATACTTTGAATCTCTTGTGAGCTACATAGGCTAGGAATATTCTTATGTCCTCTAACCTTGCAACTGGTGCAAAGGTCTGGTCATAATCTATTCCTTCTTATTGAGAGTATCCTTGTGAAACTAACCTTGCCTTGTTCCTTACAATAATGCCTTGATCATCTAATTTGTTCCTGAACACCCATTTTGTTCCAACAATGGAATGATTTTTTGGCCTTGGCACTAGCTCCCAAACTTTGTTTCATTCAAATTGATGTAACTCCTCTTGCATTGCAATGATCCAGTGTGGATCTTGTTTTGCATCTTGCATGGATTGAGGCTCAATTTGAGAAAGAAAGCAACTGTGCATCAAATTTTTGTTGACCTGATTTCTGGTTTGCACACCAGCTGAGATGTCTCCAATCACTTGGGAGATTGGATGATCTCTTGATGTTACTAAATCAATAGGGGGTGTTGATTGTTCACCAACCTGTGTTGTTGTTTCCTCTTGTGGAACAATAACTGGCTCTTCAATGTGATTCTCACCAAGATGTTGAGTGTCCTCTTCATCTTCACTGCTTTCATCTTTTTGTTGGATAGGTGAAGGTGTTGTATCCTCTTCAATGATATTTAACCTGTTCAAATTCTTTGAGAGAGAATGTACCTGCAAAGGTTCTATGATAGAAGTATTCTTCTCCTTATAAGACATGTTAGTTTCATCAAAAAATACATGTACAAATTCTTCAATTTTAAGAGATGACTTGTTATACACCCTATAAGCCTTACTGATCATGGAGTATCCCAGAAACACTCCTTCATAAGCTTTGGCTTGAAATTTTGCTATGTATTTTTTGTCATTATTGTGTATGTAACAAATACAACCAAAAATTATTAAATAGTCTACTTTAGGTTTCTTCCCTTTGAGTAATTCATAGGGAGTCTTGCCCTTCAGCTTATGTATCAAACTTCTATTCAACACATAGTTTGAGGTGTTCACTGCCTCTGCCCAAAAGGATAGAGGAAGATGAGCATCTGTCAACAATGTAGTAGCAGATTCAATAAGGGTTCTACTTTTGCTTTCAGCTACACCATTTTGTTGAGGAGTTCTAGGAGCTGAGAAAGTGTGCCTGATCCCTTCACTCTGACAGAACTCTTGCATAAGAAGAGAATCAAACTCTGTCCCATGATCACTTCTTATCAGTGCAATGTGAGTATTGAACTCAATCTGTATGCATTTGACAAACTCTGTCAAACACTTAAAGTTATCAGACTTCTTCCTCAGAAAGAACACCCATGTGAATCTAGAGAAGTCATCTACAACTACTAAAGTGTAAGATTTCCCTCCTAGGCTTTGTACTGTAATGGGTCCAAAAAGATCCATGTGTAACAGATACACAATCCTAGGTGAATCACTCTTATTAAGTGTCTTAAAGCTATTTTTAGTTTGCTTGCTTAATTGACAAGCCCTGCAAAGTCCTTCCTTCTTGTAGGGGCCAGAAGGTAGTCCTCTAACAAGGTTGTCCTTGGATAGACTAGCAATGGTTCTAAGGTTTACATATCTTAATCTCTTATGTTATAGTTCATTTGGTTTACTAATAGAATTGAATAAACAGATATCTACCTTAGTTGATTGAAAATCCACAAGATAGATGTTACCTTTCCTTTTACCTGCCAACACAGTTGTGTTGTCCTCTGATTTGATTTTGCATGAAGATTTGTTGAATGTCACCTGGTAGCCTTCATCACACAATTGACTGATGCTGATTAAGTTGTGCTTCAGTCCTTCCACATAGGCCACCTTTTTGAATGTGACTGACCCGATCTGGACTGCACCATATCCCTTGGTCTGTCCAAAGTTTGAGTCTCCTAATATGACTTTCGGTCCAAGCTTGGCTTTGAAGGATGTTAGATTATCCTTGCTTCCTATCATGTGCTTTGAGCACCCACTATCCAGATACCATTGCTGGTTTATTGTTGGATAGGTCTTCACCGTCACATACAACAATTTATTTATTTTTGACCCAGTTTACCCTGGGCCTAGGTTGATAACCTTTAAAATCTGAAATAAAAGACATCCATGGTTTACTCTTATAGCCTTCAGGATGATATCTTCTAGGAGGTATTATCCATTCAGCATAAGGGTTGAAGCTTTGGGATGTAGGACTTCTAGGATTGAAGTTTGACTTTTCCTTAAAAAAATGTTCAAAGCTCTGAGCTCTGCTTGACGATCTCTGAGCTGAGTTCGACGATCTTAGGTCAGATCGTCGAGCTCCGTTCGAAGATCGACTTTGCCTGAGTTCAGAGTTCAGAGATCGTCGACCTGAGTTCGACGATTCAGCTTGAGATCGCTGAGCTCCGTTCAGAGATCGTCGAGCTCTATTCGACGTTTTCCGTTGAAACTTATTTTTCTTAGGAATATCAGAATTCTTCCTAGCTACCTCTACAACTCCCTTTCATTTATCTGAGATAAATTTGATTGGGGTTGTTAATACTATAGGTTGGCTGGATGAAGCACCCAAGCCTAGTATACTTTTAAGTCTTGAATTCATTGTGCTTGTGATGTCCATCAGTCTGATGCTTCTCCCATTAAGGGATTCTTCAAAATTCTTTGCCTGAGATAGTTCACTTTTCAGTGAAGCTATCTGCTCCCTACAACATTCTAACTCCTCAGTGAGTTTGAGGTTATCTGATTTTAAAGTGCTGTGTTCAGACAGTTGATTTCTGAGAGAGATAATCTCTTTCTCAGACTTGAGTAGGTCTAAACACAGTGCCTTAAACTCAATTTTAAAGTCCTCTGAATCAAAATCAAAAGAGTCTATTACCTGATGTTCTTCAGCTTCAGGTTCAGATTCAGATCCTGACTCTTATTCTGCATCTTAATTGTGTTGAGAGGAATTGATAGCCATCATGCAGAAGTCCTTCTCTTGGGCATCATCTTCATCATCACTTGAGCTTGATGAAGCCTCTGATTCTTCTTCAGTCTCACTCCAGGTCTCAGCTACAAATCCTTTCCTAGTGTGCTTATTTTTGCTGGAGGAGGATTTGTCATAATTATTTCTCCTAGAGTCTTTGTCTCTTCTTCTTTCTTTCTTATCTTTCTTGTCCTTGTTTTGATTCTCTGGACAGTCAGGCACAATATGGCCTGGTTTCCTGCATCTAAAACAGATAATCTCCTTATTACTAGATTCGTCATACCTTGGCTCTTCATGGCCTCTGGATGACCTTTTCCTGAAGTCTTTTCTAGCCATCTTGTAGAATCTTTTGGCTAGTAGGCTCATTAACTCTTCATTGCCTGTGACCTTGTCTTCAGGCTGTTCTTCTGTAGCTTTGAAAACAATTGTCTTCTCCTTCCTTGTTGCTGGATAAGCTGTCTTTTGCTCTTCCTCTCTATTTTCATGAGCAACTCATAAGACTTGAGCTTGCCCAGTAGAGCTTCATTTGTGATCTCATTTAAGCTTCTTGCATCCTTTATTGGCCAGATCCTTGAGTCCCAAGTGCTGGGGAAGCACATTAGAATCTTATCATTGAGTTCAGTCAGTGAGATCTCCTTGTCCAAAGTTTTTAATTCACTGACAATCAGACTGAGTCTGTTATACATGTCAGCTACTGACTCTGTTTCTCCCTTCTTGAAGTTCTCATACTGGGTTATGAGATGAGATTTTCTTGTCCTTTCTCTCATCACCAGATCCTGACACAAGCTCAGATAGCTTGTCCCAGATTTCCTTTGCTGAGTTGTATTCAGCTACTTTCTGAAATATATCATACGACATTGTCTGAGCCAATATATTCATTGCCTTTGCATCAGCAACTTTCAACTTCTTGATGTCTGCATCTATTCTCGAAGGGGGTGGAACAACACTTGTACTTGTGGTTTCTAGAGGGCTTGGACACACTGTCAAAACAGAATTAAAGATATCCTCATCAATAAAATTCATGTACAATTTAATCCTTGCCTTCCAAAGTGCAAACTTAGAAAGATTGCACACTGGAGGTCTGGTGCTTGCATAGTCTTTGTTCTTTGCCATGGATTTATATGAAAATAAATATAACAGAAATAGCAACCCTCTATTAAAGATTGATCTTATCAGAGAACTTTTGGTTCAGGTGTTAGCCTGTAAAAACAACCAACCTAGTGAAGATCTAGTTGTTGAATAACCAACCTCCCTCTGATACCAATTGAAAGTGAGGGTAAGATCTACCTTTACTCTAGAGGGGGGGGGGGGGGGGTGAAAAGAGTATATTAAAATAATTTTGCAAATTAAAAATTAATTGGCAGTGGAAGACTTAATGTAATTATAGTGTATTGTGCTTGCAGTAAATAAAAACAAAGTAAAGCAAGAAACAAAATCACATCACACATCAAATAAAACACAAACAACCAGAGGACACAAGGATCTATAGTGGTTCCCCAATCAACCTGGGTACATCCACTCTTCTACCACCCTAGGTAGGAATCCACTACAGGAATAGTTAATCAGGTGTCCTGGGAACCAATGAGCTTTTGATAAGGTGCTCAAAAACCAAACCAGATTTTTTGATCAGGTGTCTTGCCACCACTGAGTTTTGACAAGGTCTCAAAAACCAAACACAAAACTTTTGAAGGGAGTTTTGAGTAACCCTTTTACAGCAAAAGAAAATAAAAGGAGTGAAGATGTTCTTCTCTGTCAACAGTCAAAGAGAAGACTAGTGGATTGATGATGTCAAAGCTCCCCCTTAGATTTGCAGTTGTTCAGGAGAAGAAGCTTTGCACAGGGTGATAGGCCTTCAGAAGATGAGATCTCCAGCAAAAGATAATTTCAGCAATGACTGAAATGTGATGTGTCTGAAGTCTTGATTGATGAAGCCTTGAAAAACTTTAATCAGAGATGAGAAACTATAATCTTGTAGTTCTTGTGTGTGTCTCAGAGATCTCAGATGTTGTTCTTAGTTTTCTCTTGTTATTCTTATCTGTCTCTATTGTCTGAAATGATATATTGAAATCCAATCTTCTAGATTGCCGTTAGCCAGTCATAAATTACTTCCTTAATTGATAACTGTATCTGGAGGAAAGTCCTAAGTAACATTCTCTTTTAGTCTCCTTGAAACTTGCTCTAGATTGATTGAAACGGCTACAAAATATTCTGCATTAAATGCTGGATATGAAGAAATTTGAATTCCATAACTGACTGAATTTGAAATCCTAAAATCGTCGATCTCTCAAGAAAATCGTCGATCTTAGATCGACTATCGTCGACCTGAGCTCAGAGACTGGATTTTAACTTGAGACGGAAACGTCGATCTGAGCTCGGAGATCGTCGAACCGAGTTCGATGACTCGTTGAACTGAGCTCGACGATAATTGCCTTAGTCTTTTGCACTTATAATCTGAACTAGGAGGTCTTGGGGGCAGCTTTCAAACCTAAGTACTAAGCCTTAGAACTATTCTAGTTGACCTTTAAATCTATACAATGAGGTTAAGACACATTCCTATGAACATAATGATCCTTACACAAATCTGTAATAGGATGTTCCAACACGCTGGTACACCAAGAATGTGCCCTAAGTGCACGGATCGTCGGGCCGCGTGGCCGATGGTTGTGATGTCTTGCTTGTGTGTAAGTGCACATTGTGTGATTTATCTGCTTGTGAAATGCTATGCCTTCAGGGAAGGAATGCCACTACCCCAGGAAAGGGGTAGGGTCGTTATAAATTAGTCAGTTGAATGCTTACCGTTGGCTTGTTTGCCACCATTATGGTGGCCTATCCTCATGCAGGTGCTGAAGAGCCGAGTGGGAAATAGAGGGCTCAAGTCCCTGCTGCTACTGCTGGACCTCAAAGGCTAAGCGAAGAACTTTATATTATTCATGTGTGGCCAGTGATGCGCGTAAAATACGGCAAGCGTACCGGTCGCACAAGTAATAAAGTTGGGAATAAATCCCCGGATGTCGGTCTCTTGAGGAATGCAATTAGCGTCGAACGATTTAGACTCTAAATCTATTGTTATGAGAGTTAATTGAAATAAACAGAAAAAGAAGGGGCTTTGGTTGGTGGTCTTACGACCGATTACACTAATGTAAACTATGCGGGTCGCAATCACCACTTCTCAAGGCGAGATGGATGTAGCGGCCGCGATGCCGTACTTCGGTTGGTGAGTGGACGGAAGTCTAGCGAGTGAGGTGATTAGTGCGGAGTGAAATTGAGTGAAACGAACGTGTGGAGTGGAGCGAGATGGAGCGAGGCGCATCAAAGAATAATCCTCATAAGCAAGATGAAACACCAATGATCAAATTAACACTAGAAATTGATGTTCATTACATGCATAAACATTCCATGCAACAAGAAAAGATAGAAAATGCAAAACCACGAGATTGAAGATCCACCGCGGTTGTTGGCCGGAGGTGCGGGTTATCAATCCGCTTCCAAGCGCAGTCCGAGGAGGGCTTCCGGTACCACCGAGCTGTCACCTCGAGGGCCTGTAATTCCGTTCTCTAGGTATGCTTCGTCTTCTTCCTTGGTGGAAAGCTCGGAGAAGAATGCTTCAATGGCCGGGAGGATCACCGGAGGATGCAGAATGCTTCGGAATCGCCGGAGAAGGTCCTCCCGATGGTAGGGATGAAGGTGGAGGCGAATGGAACTACTGTAGGGCGAAACGGCGGACTGGCGGAGGTTTCGTAACAACGTCCGTTACCCTAATTCGCGGAACATGGCGTTTTATAGCTTGCAGAATAAATAGGGCGCACGACCACTGGCGCACAACCAGTGGTCGTGCGCGACCAAGGTCAGCGCCCGTGCGCGAGCAACCTGTAGACCTGCATCAGAAAATCAATGGTCGCGCACGATCAGCAGCGCACGATCAGTGATCGTGCGAGGCAATGCTGATGATCGTGAGGAAATAGCCAGGCAGAACTTTGTAAAATGGGTATGACTGCGCACGATCGGCGGCGCACGAGCAATAGTTGTGCGCGGTATGGCAAGTGATCGTGCGGAAGGTTCAGGACAGAGATTTTACAAATGAGTCCGGGCTGCGCACGATCAGTGATCGTGCGCCAGGAGGTCGATGGTCGTGCGTGGGTAAAAACGCATGACCATTGACTCCTGTGCCAAAAATAGTGAAACGCCTATCCCGAATGCCCTCACGATCCCCAAACCTGCAGGAAAACTGCACGGGACATCGATCGTAGCAGCCACAGCAAACAATAATAATCATAACAAGAATGTAAATGCACACAAGCACAGAAATTGGCTAAAAAGGTGCACAGGGCGTGGAATGCCGTAGCTAACCAAAAGGAGTACTAATGGTGCGAAAAGATAGTGCAAAGCTGAGGAAAAAGGCCTAGACGAGTCCAAAATAAGGTATAAAATAGGGACTCATCACACCCCCAGACTTAACCATTTGCACGTCCCGGGCAAATAATCACCTTGTGGACTCAAAAATGGCTAGCTGACATAGTAATTTCAAAATACAGTAGGACGAGAAATCGAGAAACACAAGTGCATAGAAAATATAATAGAAGGAGTTTTTAATCATGCTATGCAATTTATAATTTTCGATAAACGTAAATAAATACTGTCACTACTCAAAGGTTGAATTTTCGGAGAATCGCGCGGTCATGTGTAGGAAGAAAATAGGCAAGTCGGATGGTGGAGCATTGCCAAAGAGCGGGGCTCGTGATCACCTCCAAAGGAATCCACCAATGTCGGGGACCATATGCTTGCCCGTTCACACTTTCTCCACGATGCTAGTTCGACTCGAGCATAAATCCGTAGGACTTTAGGTGAAGAGTTGGGGCTTGGGTGTAGACGTAGGTATGTATAAAAAAGATGAAAACGAAGGCTACGCACAACCCAACGGAGCTCGCACAATTACAGATTTCCCACTAGCAAAATGAATGCGAGTGCACCACACCCCCAGACCTGGTTTTTACAACATGGGTGTGTGCACCGCCTACCCCAAAATAGATTCCTCAAAAACAGATTTTCATTTATACTTTTTATTTTCTCTTTTTCGTTTCTTTTTCACAAATTTTTTTTGTTTTGCTTTTATAAATTTTTCTTTTTCAAATTCTTGAATTTCAGCAAATATAACAAGATGGCACCACATTTTTCACAAAACCACTTCCCACATCAACAACCCAACGAGAAAATGCTTGGAACTAGAGCTCGACGTGGGTGTGCGACTAGGATTGGCTTGAGGCATTGGTGAATTGAGTGTGGAGCTGAAACAAAAGGAAGGTAGGCTCAACGGGGCTAGCGAGGGCTATGTTAGGATGGGTGCAAGGCTCAACCGGGCCAAAGTGACGGCCTACGTCACGCTCACGCTCGACTAACCGTGCACCAATGCTTCGAAAGTAGCCTGGGGCAAGTTCTTAGTCACCGAGAAAAGTGATCCGTCCTCCCGACTCGAGCAATACAAAGCTAGCGACGCCTACACACATTCCTACACTACCGAGTGATTACTCCGGATTCATAGATTTGAGTAGGACAGACAGTATTTACGAGTGCAGAAAAAAATATAAATTGCAAGCATAAAGAAAAACTAAATCTATACAATTTCTACACAACGTGAGCACTCGATTAGGAGCACTGCACAAGTTTCGAACTACTCTAAATCAAAATCCTACGTCAGCACCACCATCTTAAAGTTTACACGAAATAATACATCAACTCGAGCCGCACGCGTGGTCAAGTGCGCGCTCATGTGGGTGCCAAAGTGTGTGCAACAGGAGTCAAAAACAATGAAGCAAAAAGGAAAACTACTGGCATGCGAAATTAAATGTGCTCATGGAGTGCACAAGCGGCTCTTCCCCCCAGAATTGAATGGAAACATAAGCAAGTAAAATAGACATTCAACCAAGGAATGAAATCTGAAGCGAGAGAGAGTACCTATGCTCCAAAGAGGGGAGCATGCCAGAAGATTGCGTGATGATTCGCGGGAGTTGCTGCTTCGCACAAAAGATAAGCTGAACCTGCGAATTAGGCCGAACAACAAAAAATACAAAAAAGAGAAAACATAAAATAAAAAGCATAAACGAGGGGACCAAAAGGTCCAAGCTTGGGTTATCTCCCGAATAGCCCTTTTATTTACCGTCCTTAAGGTGGACCAAATACCTGTATTAGCAGTTATATATAATGTTTTTGCAGCAAAATAAAAGCTACGAAAGAGAGAGCGAAATAAGGTCCCAAAGCAACTAGGAAAATAAGCAGGAAAAGCGAGGCAGAGCGGCAAAGAAGCAATCAGCTATATGCCGATTTGTGGTCAGTCTTTCCGGTGGAGAGCGAAGGAGAAGCAGAATTTTTCATAGTATCTTGAGAAGGGGATTTCCCCTTGCTCAGATGGTGCGTGTCTTCGTGCCGGAAGGAAGAATAACGCTTATCGCGCAAGCGCTTGGCCTCCTTCAACTTCTCAACCGATGGAGACTTCCAAGGAGTGGATTCCACAGTTTTCCCAGATTTTATGATCGATGGCGTCATTTCCGGCATCGCGACGGCGATCGGATCAGCCCAAGCGACAGAACGCTTAGCACAGTCATGAATATTATTACAAGAATAAATGTCTAGGGATTTCTCCCACATGGAACTAGGAATGTCATGCTCAACAACAGCATCGGTGGGAAATGGCACGGTCGCCGTGTCTTTGGTGCACTCGAACATCTTCGTGGTCAATAAGTCATTCTTCTCATCAGTCGTCTCGGTCAATCCTCCCTTTGTTTTCTCATCCGTAAGGGTTGCCTTCAAAGCTTGGATTCCAGAATCTTCCTTGAAATCTGCACTACTCAGAAAAACGTCGTTTTGAACAAGAGAGGGGTGTACGAAAGTATCATCGAGGGCGAAATCATCGGCCGGCCAAGTGACGCGTCCTTTGGAAAAATCCAGGGATGCGCCACTGGCCGTCAGGAATGGGACACTAAGTATCGGAATGGAGTCATTTTCTTTTGGTCCCATGACCTGAAAATCAGTGGTAAAATGTTTGCCGTTAACCTTGATCTCAACTTCCCTCACACCACCTTTAGTATCAACCACATTTCCATTAGCTAAAATAAGTGATTTCCGGTCTTCGGTGTTTATTTGCAATTGCATCTTCGCGACATCCTGCAGAGTGAGGATGTTGCTAGATGCTCCGGAATCACATAAAGCAGTGGTTTCAACATTGTTGATCATATAGCTAATCACGAGCTCATTGTTATTCCCCAGCCTTTCCTTCCCAAGGCTTTTCCCTTGTTCGTGGGGATTTTTTTCGGTGTTGCTTGGGAGAGTACCATGAGTGCGCTCGGAGACCATTTAAGCCAATTGGCCCAACTGTGCCTCAAGCTTACGCATTGAAGCGGCTTGGTTTGTCATGTTCGTCTGGGAAACTTCAACAAATTTTTCAAACATTTCAGCCAATGAATTGGTTTTTACGGCGGGGGGCCCTTGGGGGTTATTCGGGTGAGGCGGCCGCGGTTGGCTTCCGGAGGCGGAGGCATCATTTTGATGCTGCCCCGGTTGCCATCGTTGGCCCGGTGCGTTTTGATTCCACGAGAAGTTCGGGTGATTTCTCGCACCCGGATTATACGCATTTCCATAAGGCGCCCCCCTGTTTTGATTCGCGATAAAATTAACAGTTTCATTGGAAAAGGCGGGGTCATACGTTACCTCCGCTCCAGGGCACTCAAAGCTATGATGATCGGCTCCTCCGCATCCTTGACACGAAATGGCCAACATCGGAGCAGCAGCAGCGGGCCTTGATGCTTCCACAGCAAAGACTCCACTTGTCCCACGGGGGGTATTCCTTCCTGCGGTCCAAAAGGCGCTGTGCGTGGCGGTGTCCTGCAAAACTCTCAAAGCATCCTCAGGAGCAAGGTTCATAATTGTTCCGCCAGAGGCGGCATCAATCATGGCGCGGTGTTGAGGTTCGATGGAGAAGTAGAAGCTTTCCACGAGATTCCACGTTTGGAATCCGTGGTTGGGGCACTTCTGCAGCAACTCATTGAAGCGCTCCCAAACTTCCGCTAAGCTCTCTTGGTCGTTTTGCCTGAAATTAGCGATGGTCCATCTCAAGCTCACGATACGGTCGACCGGATGGAATTTGGCTAGAAACTTTGTGGTAAGAGCCTCCCAGGTTGTGGCAGTTCCAGGAGGAAGGGCATGAAGCCATGACTTGGCTTTGTCACGTAGAGAGAAGGGGAAGAGACGGAGCTTGACCGTATCATCAGGAATCCTAGCATAGCGGAAAGTAGCGCAGATTTCCGAAAAGTCTGCCAAGTGAAGATGGGCATCCTCCGTGGCCATTCCGGAGAACTGTGCGTTGTTCCGGATGATGTTAAGAATTGCTGGTTTGATCTCGAACTGCTGGTTTGCGATCGCCGGTCCGAACCCAGGGTAAATGCTCCCTACAATGGGAGTGGTGTAGTCTCTCATGGTTCGGACATGCGGCGGATTCACCTCATTCTCATCCCCGTTCCGGTAATCATGGAGGTTCCCTCCAACACGAACTCCGTTGTCATTGTTCAACTGATCTCCCATTGTGATTGGATTGATAGCAGCGACACGCCTTTGTGCACGAAGAGTTCGCTCGATCTCAGGATCGTAAGTAACGAGATCTCTTGCAGCACGTCCCTGCATCCACTGAAGCAACAAAACAAAGAAACAGAAATCAAAAAGCACTAACTCTTATACCAATACTTCCAGAAATCATAATCGTTCAACAGTTGCATTCCCCGGCAACGGCGCCAAAAACTTGATGCGCATAAAATACGGCAAGCGTACCGGTCGCACAAGTAATAAAGTTGGGAATAAATCCCCGGATGTCGGTCTCTTGAGGAATGCAATTAGCGTCGAACGATTTAGACTCTAAAACTATTGTTATGAGAGTTAATTGAAATAAACAGAAAAAGAAGGGGCTTTGGTTGGTGGTCTTACGACCGATTACACTAATGTAAACTATGCGGGTCGCAATCACCGCTTCTCAAGGCGAGATGGATGTAGCGGCCGCGATGCCGTACTTCGGTTGGTGAGTGGACGGAAGTCTAGCGAGTGAGGTGATTAGTGCGGAGTGAAATTGAGTGAAACGAACGTGTGGAGTGGAGCGAGGCGCATCAAAGAATAATTCTCATAAGCAAGATGAAACACCAATGATCAAATTAACACTAGAAATTGATGTTCATTACATGCATAAACATTCCATGCAACAAGAAAAGATAGAAAATGCAAAACCACGAGATTGAAGATCCACCGCGGTTGTTGGCCGGAGGTGCGGGTTGTCAATCCGCTTCCAAGCGCAGTCCGAGGAGGGCTTCCGGTACCACCGAGCTGTCACCTCGAGGGCCTGTAATTCCGTTCTCTAGGTATGCTTCATCTTCTTCTTTGGTGGAAAGCTCAGAGAAGAATGCTTCAATGGCCGGGAGGATCACCGGAGGATGCAGAATACTTCGGAATCGCCGGAGAAGGTCCTCCCGATGGTAGGGATGAAGGTGGAGGCGAATGGAACTGCTGGAGGGCGAAACGGCGGACTGGCAGAGGTTTCGTAACAACGTCCGTTACCCTAATTTGCGGAACAGGGCGTTTTATAGCTTGCAGAATAAATAGGGCGCACGACCACTGGCGCACGACCAGTGGTCGTGCGCGACCAAGGTCAGCGCCCGTGCGCGAGCAACCTGTAGACCTGCATCAGAAAATCAATGGTCGCGCACGATCAGCAGCGCACGGTCAGTGATCGTGCGAGGCAATGCTGATGATCGTGCGGAAATAGCCAGGCAGAACTTTGTAAAATAGGTATGACTGCGCACGATCGGCAGCGCATGAGCAGTGGTCGTGCACGGTATGGCAAGTGATCGTGCGGAAGGTTCAGGACAGAGATTTCACAAATGAGTCCGGGCTGCGCACGATCAGTGATCGTGCGCCAGGAGGTCGATGGTCGTGCGTGGGTAAAAACGCACGACCACTGACTCCTTTGCCAAAAATAGTGAAACTCCTATCCCGAATGCCCTCACGATCCCCAAACCTGCAGGAAAACTGCACGGGACATCGATCGTGGCAGCCACAGCAAACAATAATAATCATAACAAGAATGTAAATGCACACAAGCACAGAAATGGGCAAAAATGGTGCACAGGGCGTGGAATGCCGTAGCTAACCAAAAGGAGTACTAATGGCGCGAAAAGATAGTGCAAAGCTGAGGAAAAAGGCCTAGATGAGTCCAAAATAAGGTATAAAATAGGGACTCATCAGCCGGCCTGCGCGCCGATGTTTGTAATCCACACTTATTAGGCTTAACTGTAAGGCCTTTAGGCTAACCTTTTGTGTATTTTTGAGGTACATTCCTTTTGGGTTATATATATAAATGGGGTTGTTTATATATAGTGGACATTCGTGGTTGTTGAGTTCAATATTAATCTTAATCTTCCGCTAGCATGCTCTGAGTTAGGATGCGACTGTATTTTTGTATTTACCTATAACCTCGCCACCTATTTTTTGGCATATAGTGTGGGGCCCCGTCCGGACCTTCTATTATATGTTATTTAACGGATGGAGTTGTTACATAGTCTAAGTGGCCAAGTAAGGTAAAAACTTACCTAAGATATGGACTGATAGAAATCTGTCTAAGTTCACAGGCATTGAGTGAAGGTGACTTACTCAATGCCAGATGAATTATAGCGTTGAGTAAAGCCTATTCAGTCAAAGCAGTGACAAGCTGATAAAGTGGCTAAGTCTACAGGCGTTGAGTGAAGTCAACTTACTCAACGCCATATAACAAAAAGCTATGAGTTGAACTGAGTTCAAAGTTTGTCGAACTCAGTTCAGAGTTCATCGAGCTGATCTCACCATTCTTCCAACTAAATTCAGAGTTTGAGATTCTGAATTCATCGAACTTAGTTCAGAATTCGTCGAATTGAGTTCAGAGTTCATCGAGCTGAGCTCACCATTCGTCAAACTCAGTTCACCATTCGTCGAACTCAGTTCAGAGTGAGGCAGATTGAGACAGTCAAAGCCTAAGGTTAAGAGACAAAAAAGTGGCTAAGTCCACATGCGTTGAGTGAAGACCATTCACTCAATGTCATAGCCTCATAAGTGTTGAGTAACATTCAGTTAGTCAAAGCCAATGTTTTTAAACACAAAATATTGGTTAAGGCAAAAAGCATTGAGTGAGACGTGCTCACTCAACACTCTCAACGCCTAAGTTGCAGAAAGCTTTTCTAAGGCTAACAGAGTTGTGTGATGAAGACACATTCAACGCTCTCAATGCCAGAGAAGCAGGAGATTTTGCTAAGGCAAAAAGTGTTGAGTGAGGCTTGTTCACTCAATGCTCTCAACGCCTAGATAGACAGAAATCTGTCTAAGTGTTTTGACGTTGAGTGAAGCTCATTCTCTCAACTTTTATTCTACTGATGCTCGATTTTTGGTAAGTCCACAGGTGCTGACATCAGCAAAATCAACAAAGTCAACTAAGTTCAAATCAGGTACGGAGAAGCTATAGAATACGACAAACTCTGCCGCGAAGCTACTGTACGTCTTCTTCCATTAAAGCAAGGTGCAGCTGGAAGCTGCAGGTGGGGCCCACTATTCACTAAGAGCCGTTGATCGACGAACTACAAAAGGAAGTGATGGGCCATGAAACAATAACTTTTAGGGTTTTGCCTGTGAAAAGAAAAAGAAGTAGAACTTCATCTTTCTCACCATTTTTCTGTCGAGAAAAAGCTTGAAGCCTTCCAGCAAAGAAAAGTTCAGATAGCTGTGCCGTCTCCATCTGGCACGGCAGGATCAAGAATTGTTCTGAAGAAATAAGAACCTTCAGCCTTCGGCAGGTTCAGTTAGCTGCTTGAAGACTAAAGATCAACAAATCATTAGTCTTCTACAGCAAGTTCAGGAGTAAGCTTCAGAGTTCCTCCAACAAAGTTTTTCTCTACGGTGAGGAGAGTTAGAGAAGAAATTTCTCAGCTCTAGTTGTTGACACGAAAATTTCTCTGAGTCAAAGTTAATTAAATTATTTCTTGTTGTATGATCCTTCTGGATCTGAGCTGTAGGCCCTTGGGCTTGAGGTAGGGAAAATTTGCCTGAGCTGTAGGATAGGGCTCCTCTTTGAGTGTAGGATCCTGCTAGGATCTGGGGTAGGTGAGTTTTACTCACTGAGAAGTAGGGCAGTATTGCCTGAGCTATAGGGGAGTGAATCTCTCTGAGTTGTAGGAGCAAGTTTGCTTTGAGGTAGGGCTATCCTCCATAGCCTGAGTGGTAGGGCTTAATTGCCTGAGGTAGGTGATACTTGTATCACTGGGTGTAGGCCCTTGTGGCTGAGGTGTAAGTCTTGGAGGAGACTGAGAGATCCTAAGGGATCTGAGGTGTAAGCTCTTTGGAGCATTATTTTGGAGACGTGCCTTGACTAATAGGAAGTTAACTAGGTGGGAGGAGAGTGGATGTACCCATAATTTTGGGGAACCACTATAAAATACTTGTGTGCTTTTCTGTGATTATTTTCTATTTGCAGGTTCTTAAAAGCTTTCATCTATTCAATCACAAAGTAACATAAGAAGAAACAAAAGAAATTCAAAAGACCTAAACAAACCCATTCACCCCCCCTTAGGGTGCTATCTACCTTGAAAATAAGATCTTTCAAGTAATAATTATAATAACAACCATAATAATGAACATGTGTTGGGTCCATTGATCTCAATGTCCTGAATTTGAAGAAGGACCAGCAAAACAATGTATAAACATGTTGTGATCTAACTTGTGTTTAAGGTGAATGATTGCAGTTTGTCTTGATAATCTATGATGGGACAGGTATCCTAAGTGGCTAAGACAGCTATGTTCTTACCTAAGTGGTGGAAAGACAGATAACTGTCTATGTCCACAGGCATTGAGTGAAGATCAATCACTTAATGCCAGATGACTTATAACGCTGAGTGAGGCCTATACAATCAAAGCCAAGGAAGTGGCAAGCTGAGAAAATGGCCAAGTCCACAGGCATTGAGTGAAGTCAACTCACTCAACGCCATACAACAAAAAGCTGTGAGATAGTCTAAAGTGGAATGATCTGAAATATGGACAAGTCCACAGGCGTTGAGTGAAGTCAACTCACTCAACGCCATGCTACTAAAGAGAAAGTTGACTATGTGTTTTGGCATTGAGTGATGAATACACACTTAATGTCATTCAGCAAAAAGGCTGAAAGTTGAACTGGTTGAACTAAGTTCAGTGCTTGAGTTTTGAGTTCGTCAAGGTCAGCTCACCTTTCGTCGAGCTAAGTTAAGAGCTTGTGTTTCAGAGTTCGTCGAGCTCAGTTAAGATTTCGTCGAACTGAGTTCATAGTTCGTCGAGCTCAGTTCACCACTTGTCGAACTCAGTTCAAAGTAAGACAGTCCAAGCCAAGTGGTTTTAAACACATAAAATTGGCTAAGGAAAAAAGCGTTGAGTGAGGCATGCTCACTCAATGCTCTCAACGACTTTATACAGAAATGAGTTAAAAGAAAATAGCGTTAGGTGAGGCATTCTCACTCAACTCTCTCAACACTCTCAACGCTCTCAACACTTCAGTTGCTGAAGAAGCAGGTATTTGGCTAAGACAAATGACGTTAAGTGATGGTTGTTAACTCAACGCTCTCAATGCCTAGAAACAGATTTATATTCTAAGTAGTTTGACGTTGAGTGAAGGTTACTCACTCAACGCCAAGTGACAGTAAATCTGTCCAATTGTTTTGGCATTGAGTGATGCTTACTCACTCAACACATATGCTAATGTTGCTTGATTTTTGGCTAATACACAGCTGGTGACAATAAGTCAACAAGTCAACATATTTAAAATAAGTGGAGGGATGGCTACAGTACGCAACAAAGGTTGCCGCTGACCTACTGTACGACAGTTGGCGTTAAAGCAAAATTGCAGCCAACATTAAAAGTGTGGGACCGACTACTAAAAGAACTGTTGTGTCTCAATAAATAAAATGAAGTGATAGTTATTCTTTCTCTTCTGACATTGTTGTGGAGCAAAAGAACAAGAAGCTCAAGACAGAAAGAAAAAGAGAGCAAGTAAGCTATTGAGATCAACATATTCAATGACAAGTTTGCTTGTGCCATCTTCATCTGCACCAGCAAGGAAGCTCAGGGTGATTCTCTGAGAAAGAGGTAGCATTAAGAGCCAATACTTGCTGTAGGAGCTTCACAGATCCAACTAATACTTTCTAAAAGAACTCACACTTGAGGAGCTGTGAAGGAGAAGTTGAAGCTGAGCAGTCATCTCTGTTCAAAAGGGAGTAGAGAAACAAATCTGCTATTTGCTTCCAGCATAAGCCAAAGCATCTATATAATTGTTGTTGTAAAGAAGAGAGAGCTGAATCTTTGGTTCAGTTCAGAAAGAGGCAGAATAGTATTCTACAAGTTTCTTCCAACTAGAGTGCATAAACTTGTTGCTGTGAAGTAGTTGGGACTGAGGTGCTCTCAGTCCAGTAAAGCTGACACATGAAAACTCTCCTGGTGTCATAGTGGGGGTGGGGGGCTGAGTATAACTCACCTAAGGCTGATTATCACAGAGGAATTCCTCTTGTGATCAATCAAGAACCACATCAACCCATTTCTATCTTGTAGGATCCTTCTAGATTTGAGCTGTAGGAGTGTTGCAGCACTTTGAGAGTTGGGCCTAATGCCTGAAATGGTAGGGCTGAAAAGTCTGAGTGGTAGGCCTTAGAGATAAGGCTAAGGTAGGTGGTTTGAGTACCACTGAGCTGTAGGAGCACTGCAGGGCTCTGAGGTAGGAACCTTTGTGGTTCTGAGGTAGGGTTCTGAAGAGAACCTGAGTGTAAGGCTGAGCGCCTGAGGTGTAAGCTCCTTGTATCATTTTGGAGAAGTGCCTAGTCCCACAAGACAGTTGGATAGGTGGGAGGGAAAATGGATGTACCCAGTTGGGGAACCACTATAAATATCTGTGTGCTTTACTGTGTTGTTTTCTTTGTATAGGGTAAATCATCTTGCAAGCAGAAATTAACCTACCACTCAAGCAACAAACTAAAAGGAAAAGAAAAGTACCAATAAAGAGACCAATAACCTATTCACCCCCCTCTAGGTGATTTAGCTATCGTTGAAATTAAAGACTTTCAAGTAGTATCAGAGAGAGGTTACTCAAAAAGGACCTAACAGTCTGAGTTGACCTCCAAGGATAGCTAAAAGGTTTAACTTATGTGTTCAAGGATGAACCATAAGATGAGGAACTATAAGGAGCAGCAAATCTGTAAAGAGGATAAGATCAGCATTGGGCTATTGGCTGCTCTTGGTGATGAAAAAGTCCTTCCAGATGCAAGAGCAAGAATCAGGGCCCCTCTGTCACATTCAGAGAGTGACACATAGGTGGATGAAGTTGAAGAAGGGGAATGCAGATGCTATGGACAAACAACTACCCTAGAAGTTGAATCTTGCCAGGATCAACCTGGTCAAAACAAGGTACATTCCCCATCTAGCTCATCCTCAGAGTCTGGATATGAATCTTGTAAATACTCTAATGTCTCCTCATCTAGTGATGATGAGGGTCCATTGACAGATGATGATATCAATCAATTGATTTACAATTATGCTGCCCTTCTGAAAGCTTTCAAGGAAAGCAAGCTTATTGTTAAGAAACAAGTAGATGAAATAGCCTCCCTACAGA
This sequence comes from Platanthera zijinensis, assembly GCA_039513925.1. Classification (NCBI taxonomy): domain Eukaryota; kingdom Viridiplantae; phylum Streptophyta; class Magnoliopsida; order Asparagales; family Orchidaceae; genus Platanthera; species Platanthera zijinensis. Next base: position 204,832,357 of record CM077079.1, on the reverse strand, counting down.
AGACTACTTCCCAGCTGGATGAAGCTTCATCCTTCCTATGTGTAAAAGAGAGGGAAGCAGCTCATCTGAAAATCATGGTAGATATCCATGTTGAGTCCTTAAAATACAAGGACTCTATCATCAAGAATCTTGAGGAGAAACTTGATAGAGAGAGGAGAATTGTGGCTAACTTCTCTAAGATAGATTCTATCAAGAGAAGATCTGAATCTGAGTGGATTTCTAAAGTAATCTAATCTCAGAGAAGAGGCCAAGTTCCTGTCAGGCCTCAGCCTACCTTTCACAAGGTAATTCTCCCTTCCAACCGGTATGACCAAGACCCCATGGATGGTCACTGTAGGAATGAGAATCTTCCTTGTAAGACTACAAATGTCTCTTATAATAGAAGAAGAAAGGACATGGGTCTGAGTGCTCAGAAGGCTGCCCATGAAGAAGTGCAAATGACCCATCCTAGACCTTTTGTATTTAATGCACCAGCTCCATCTCTCTTGAGCAAGGCAGTGGCCTTTTCTTAAAATCTCCCTACTCACACTCTAGCCAAGGGTAAATCTGCCAGGATGCAAGACTTAGAATCTTCTAAGGACACCAACAGCATGTCCTCTGTAAGGAGAACTGCTGCTGATAGACCTTGTGAAAATCCAAGCTCTTATCATGTCAGACCTACTCTCAATCAAACTATGGCTAAGAGAATTTTGAATAAGGAAGCTGCTTCTTCTTCTGTTCAGTCTGCTGTCAACCATGCTATCAGACTAGCTCAGAAAAGAAGATACAATATTCATGAGTGCTGGTGCTATGGCAAAATGAGCCACTTTGCCATAGATTGTTGGCACAATCCTAGTGTGCCAAGGTTAAGAGAAAGTCTTATTGACAGGGCTCCTGTAGGTAGACATTTGCTTTTTCAAGCTAACAAGAACCTAGGACCCAAGTCAGCTTGGGTTCCTAAGTAAAGGTAATTCTTTCTTGTAGGATAGTCCAAGTGGCCATAACCATTTATAGTCCTTGGACTGTGTTGTACCAGACCCAAGTCTGGATACAAGAAATGATTCAACTTATCAACATGCACAAAATGTCAATGACAAGTGCAATTATTAAGGGGGAGTTTACAAAGGAAAGCCAGATGAACATCAAAGGCTAAAGCTCAGAAGCAAGGTTTCTGGTATGCTCAGAAACTGTGATTCCAGCATGGAATTCAAGTTTACATAGCAGAGATAAGTAGAATTCACCTTTCTTTTATTCTACCACTTAATTTCAAAATTGATTACTCATGTATAAGAAGGGTAATTGAAACAAATGACTAAGAAGATGTAAAAACAACAACTCTTCTTAATACATGTGTTAGTGACTTACATGTTCACCATGCCACAAAATGTAACTTGTGTCAACATACCCAAAGACATATTACATATGGAATACTAAGCTAGGTTAGTATCAAAATTTGGTTGAGTCAATTGAGGTTGGGGGCTAATACTCTCTCAGTTGAAATTAATATAAGGTTATTGAAATTTTGTCTAATTGCACACCAATAGAACTCGTTTTAGAATGTGTACTGCAGGTTTATATTACCCCTACAAGTTAGGACAACACAGTTAGGAGCTAATCGAAAATTTAATTACTAAAGAAAACTGATGTTAAGCTAATTAAGCCCACTTAACAAATACCGGAGAAAAGACGAACTGCGGATATGTGTCGGGATTAAATCCTGGCCATTGATCAAGATTAAATAGCAAAGATGGATTAGTGACTTTCCGCCTTCCTTTTAGTAATACCATAAATAGAAGGGCTTGCGCAATACGCCAAATCACTATTCCTTACCCTCTCCCGCTCGCATTCGCTAAATCGATGGGAACCCACTTTCGTATGCATTCTCAAATTCTCCAAAGAAATGGCGCCCAAGGGACCGGATTTCCTCTTTGAAGGAGCAGAGGTGGTTCGAAATGGATTCGTTGATGCTCCGGAAGAAGTTCTGCAAGTGCTTAATCTTCTACAGAAATCAAACCTAGCTTTCATCCTAACGGAACCTTGTCTTCTGTGGAAGAGGGAAGTACTGGAGCAGTTTGCCAATGCCAAAGCTGATGCTTCGGCTGGTAAATTTAAGACAAGAGTAAGCGGAAAGAAGATCAAGATAACACCCAGAAGGATAAGCAAGACTCTGCAGCTGCCAAAGCTTTCTACAACTGAGGACGAAGCAGAGCTATTGCTGGACAATGCAAAATCGGCAATGAAATGGTGTGGACTTTCCAAGCACACAACCAGATCGATTCAAAGGAAAGAACTCAATCTAAGAGGAAGGTTCCTAGCCGATGTCATTGGGAAAGCTCTGATATGCAAAACAGGCTCCAATGACAAAATCTCAAAAAGGATGTTTGAACTAATGGCTAGGGTCATACTGTCCAAGAGAACTGATTGGGGAAGAGTAGTGTTTGAAAGAATAGTGGAATGCATGGCTGAACCTAATTTGGGGAGAATCCTTTCACTATTTCTACGAGAAACTGCTCCAGAAATTCTGAATTTGAAACTTGGTGTAAGAATACACCACATGAGAAGGATGGACATCAAGATGCTTGCGAGATGGGACATGGTCCTTCTACCATATGGTCTAGAAGATGTAGAAAGAGAGGAAGAGAATTTCTTCTACTGAGCCCATCTCCTCTAGCAGCTCATCTGAGGACGAAGAGCCTCATGATCCCGATCTATCTTCATCTGGTAAAGTGTATAAGAGGGACATGAACATCCAGGTATCCGCCTAATCTTATATTACCCCTCTTAGTCGTGTGAGCAGACTAGTGTCAGACTCTGTTCCTGAAGTGGATGAGATCGCTGCCGGGTTAGCTGGATCTGTTGAAGAGGAAGGATATGATTTGCCTCCAACCAAGGATGCTGGGCAAGTAACAGAGGAAATTGTTAATAAAATATCTGCAGAAATGGGGAATGATGTATCCAGATTGGAAGATGCAAATAAGCATATACCTATGTATGAAGATGAGGAACTACATGATAAAGTCTTGGAAACTCCTAGTGCTAAGGGAAGGATTACTCAAATTGAGGGGGAGCAACTGATGCAAGAGATAATGCATGATGCATAATTTGTAGGGGAGCAACTAGAGGTTCCTCCAATAAAGGATGCTGCTGCTGACCTGCATGCAAACAAAAGCATGGCAGTGGTTGAGGGGGAGAAACTTTATGATCTCCCTAGTCATGAGATACATAATCTAGTGTCATAAGAATCTGAGGAAGAGGAAGACAATGATGAGAAAGCATACTCCTCACCACATCCAGAAATCGAACAACACAAGAGTGGCACAGCTCAAGGAACAGGGAGCAAGATTGTACAAGGAGAAATTGAAGCCCTGGATGAGGGCACATCTGACAGATTTGATCAGTTACCACCTACCTTCATGGCCCAACTAAAAGGTTTGCTAGATGAGTAAAGAAGGGCATTAGAAAACTATGTGGATGAAGCACTCAAAGATGTTTGAAATGACCATGCAACTGAGATCAAATCTATAAGGTTTGAACTGAATCTGCTGAAAGGAGAAACAGTAAAATTCTTTACAAGATCCGCTCTTGCTGTAGATTATACCATGGAGAAACTGGATGTGTCAAGCCGGAATATTTCTATTATCGATGAGAATCAAAACATTCAGGCTAAGAACTCTGTGACCATTCATGAGAATGATAAAATTCTGAGAAAAGAATAGAACACTGAAATCTTCACTAAGATGGATGCCTGCACCAAGATGCTTGATGACCACATGTTAGAAGTTAAAAATAAAGTAACTTATGGAGTTAACTACTTGGAAGGGGAAAGAAGAAAAGCTAGCACCTTCTTAGACTACTCAAGTAATTGAAGAAGTCAAAAAGGGGGAGAGAAATGTCATTAGAATAAATACTGAGAATATGGTCTTGGCCACAAATGCTATGAGAGGCTCATTGGGAATGGTGACACTGTAATATAATAACATCCTAATGATGCCTGACCTTGTACAAGATGCTTTGAACAAGATGTATAGCAACGAAGCCCAAGTTCAAGACAATCAAGAATATGTTCAGTATATTGAAGAAGGTGACAGTGCTAATGCTCAGTGGGGAGAGAAGACTACTAGTGCTCAGAATCCTTCCTTCAGACCCACAGTAGACCGGTCACTATAGGTCAAAGAAAGAATCACTGATGATGCTGAAGAGGAGGCCAAGCTAAGGAAAAAGTGATATAGAGAAGAAATGGAACAGAGGCCTGATTTCGAGCAAGGGAGCCCAGAGTACAGATCTATTGCTCTGCTTACTTAGGACCAGGTCAAGAATAAGAGATCAGACAGAGGTAAATGGTACAACAAGGCTTAATGGGATAAGATGGAAAAGAGAGACACAAAGAGAAGGATCTTCTAGAGGAACAAAAAGGCAAACCTTCTCACTCCTGATGTTATAGAACCATCTAAATACTTCCCCAAGCCTTTCAGCTATTTTGAGAGATAAAAGGATAAAGCTGAAGTTGGAACTACTAAGGCTAAGGATGCTGATGAAGTCGATAAGAAAGGAAAGAAGATAGCTGGAGCTGAAGACAAGCCGACAAAGAGATCCAGAGGGAGTGGGATTAGGATAAGGGAACCTGGAACTTAAAATGTTTTAGGTTCTGCTTATAGGGCTAGGGATGAAACACAATGTTTATATTACTCAAACATTTATTCCCTATATAATTAAATAGAACAACCTTTGGTTATAATCATGATCTGTCTAACTCATCATTTACTATGTGTTTGACTTATCTGCTACATGATTTGATATGTCTATGGTTTATCTGAATTATGCTATGATGATATGTTTTAAATATTTATAAAATAAGTATGTTAGTGTGTACATTGGCTTAGGTTTTGACTTCTTCAAATAGGGGGAGATTGTTGGGTCCATTGATCCCAATGTCCTGAATTTGAAGAAGGACCAGCAAAATAATGTATACACATGTTGTGATCTAACTTGTGTTTAAGATGAATGATTGTAGTTTGTCCTGATAAGTTATGATGGGACAGGTAGCCTAAGTGGCTAAGACAGGTAAGTTCTTACTTAAGTGGTGGAAAGACAGATAAATGTCTATGTCCATAGACTTTGAGTGAAGATCAGTCACTCAATGCCATAAGACTTATAACACTGAGTGAAGCCTATACAGTCAAAGCCAAGGCAGCTGCAAGCTGAGAAAATAGCCAAGTCCACAGGCATTGAGTGAAGTCAACTCACTCAACGCCATATATCAAAAAACTGTGAGATAGGATAAAGTAGTAAATGCCTAAAGTTGGAATAAGCTGAAATGTGGCCAAGTCCACAGGCATTGAGCAAAGTTAACTCACTCAACGCCATGCTACTAAAGAGAAAGTTGGCTAAGTGTTTTGTCATTGAGTGATGAATACACACTCAACGCCATTCAACAAAAAGGTTGAAAGTTGAACTGGTTGCACTAAGTTCAGTGCTTGAGATTTGAGTTCGTCGAGCTCAGCTCACCTTTCGTCGAGCTCAGCTCACCTTTCATCAAGCTAAGTTCAGAGCTTGTGTTTCTGAGTTCGTTGAGCTCAGTTGAGATTTCTTCGAACTGAGTTCAAAGTTCATCGAGCTCAGTTCACCACTCGTCGAACTCAGTCTAAAGTAAGACAGTCCAAGCCCAGTGGTTTTAAACACAGAAAATTGGCAAAGGAAAAAACATTGAGTGAGGCGTGCTCACTCAATGCTCTCAATGCCTTTATATAGAAATGAGTTAAAAGCAAATAGCGTTGAGTGAGACATGCTCACTCAACACTCTCAACGCTCTCAACGCTTTAGGTTCTGAAGAAGAAGGTATTTGGCTAAGGTAGATGGCGTTGAGTGAGGGTTGTTCATTCAACGCTCTCAACGCCAAGAAATAGATTAATATTCTAACGTTTTTGGCATTGAGTGAAGGTTACTCACTCATCACCAAGTGACAGTAAATCTATCCAAGTGTTTTGGTATTGAGTGATGCTTACTCACTCAATGCCTATGCTAATGTTGCTTGATTTTTGGCTAAGTCCACAGCTGGTGATGTCAGCAAGTCAACAAGTCAACATATTGTAAAAATAAGTGGCGCGATGGATATAGTACACGACAAAGGTTGCCGTTGACCTACTGTACGACAGTTGGCGTTAAAGCAAAACTGCAGCCAACATTAAAAGTGTGGGACCCACTGCTAAAAGAGTTGTTGGGTCTCAATAAATAAAAGGAAGTGACAGTTGTTATTTCTCTTCCGGCATTGTTGTGGAGCAAAAGAACAGGAAGCTCAAGTCAGAAAGAAAAAGAGAGCAAGTTAGCTGTTGAGATCAACATCTTTAACGATAAGTTTGCTGGTGCCATCTTCATCTGCACCAACAAGGAAGCTCAGGGTGATTCTCTGAGAAAGAGGTAGCAGCAAGAGCCAATCCTTGCTGTAGGAGCTTCACAGATCCAACTAATACTTTCTAAAAGAACTCACACTTGAGGAGCTGTGAAGGAGAAATTGAAGCTGAGCAGTCAGCTCAGTTCAGAAGGGATCAGAGAAACCGATCTGCTAGTTTCTTCCAGCATAAGCCAAAGCTTCTATATAATTGTTGCTGTGAAGAAGAGAGAGCAGAATCTTTGGTTTGGTTCAGAAAGAGGCAGAATAGTATTTTGCAAGTTTCTTCTAGCTCAAGTGCATAAACTTGTTGCTGTGAAATAGTTGGGATTGAGGTGCTCTCATTTTAGTACAGCTGACACAGGAAAACTCTCCTGGCGTCATAGTGGGGGGGGGGGGCTGAGTCTGACTCACCCAAGGCTGATTATCACAGAGAAATTCCTCTTGTGATCAATAAAGAACCACATCAACCCATTTCCATCTTGTAGGATCCTTCTGGATCCGAGCTGCAGGAGTGCTGCAGCATTCTGAGAGTAGGGCCTAGTGCCTGAAATTGTAGGGATGAAAAGCCTGAGTTGTAAGCCTTAGAGATAAGGCTGAGGTAGGTGGTTTGAGGACCACTGAGCTGTAGGAGCACTGCAGGGCTCTAAGGTAGGAACCTTTGTGGTTCTGAGGAAGGGTTCTGAAGAGAACCTGAGTGTAAGGCCGAGGGCCTGAGGTGTAAGCTCCTTAGAGCATTTTGGAGAAGTGCCTAGTCCAACAAGACAGTTGGATAGGTGGGAGGGAAAGTGGATGTACCCAGTTGGGGAACCACTATAAATATCTATGTGCTTTACTGTGTTGTTTTCTTTGTGTGTGTTAAATCATCTTGAAAGTATAAATTAACCTACCACTCAAGCAACAAACTAAAAGGAAAAGAAAAGAACCAATAAAGAACCAATAACCTATTCACCCACATCTAAGTGATTTAGCTATCCTTGAAATTAAAGACTTTCAACATGTCCCACATGCACAATATGAGTTTGACATTACTAGAGCCGTCCGGGTCAAACCCCCATCATATGATGGATTGGGTGAACCCCAAGTTTTCCTAGACTGGGTTATGGAAATAAAATGCTACTTTGAGTGGCACAATTTGACTGACGCGGATAAGGTGCGAGTGGCGAGGATGAAGCTATTAGGTAGAGCTAAGATATTCTAGTTGAATGAGGAACGATGCCTGAAAACTGTGGACGGCGAATTAAACATTAGTTGGGCAGGCATGAAGGCCATGTTGACAGACCAGTACGTCCCTGTGTACCATCGAATGCAGATGTTTGATTATTTGGCTACCCTTAAATAAGGGAATAGGCCGGTCTCTGAGTATATGAGCCTTCTTAAGGATATGATGGTTAGATATGGTGTGAGGGAGATGCCTGAGATCACCCTCTCTAGGTTTCGTAAGGGTTTAAACCCCTACATTCAAGGTAAACTACTACGTTATGGTCACACCGACCTAAACACCACTTTCAATGCAGCATTAGATATTGAGAAACACAACGTCCATAAGAATAAGTCTCGTTCATTTCAGAAGGGAAAGTCCATCTTAGGACCACCCCGTACCTCCACCTATAAGGATAAGGGTAAGTTCCAGTCCACTGACTCGAAATTTGTAGTCGTGACTGCTAGGAATATTAGAAACCCGATAGGTGAGAGAGTTCCTATAGGAAGGGTCAGCAAAACAAATGCTACCTGTTTTGCTTGTGGGATTCAGGGCCATTATGCTAGTGAGTGTCCTACTAAGACCAAGCCCCTAACACTTTTAGATTCTTCGTACGAGTCAGACGAGCTTATATATGAGGTAGGAGAAGATAGCGAGTCAGAAGGAGTGCCGAGCGATATAGAGGATGATTCTCATATGATGGTAATGTGGTGTATTATGGCTACTCCACGTGCTTTAGATTACTGGAGTAGGACAAATATCTTTTCGTTAAACTGTTAGAGTGGAGAGAAGTGGTGTAAGTTTATCATAGACAGTGGTAGTTATATGAACGTGATTTCTGAAATTGCGGTGACCCGAATGTCATTAGTTACTGAGCCGCACCCTCACCCTTATAAGGTGGCATGGGTAAATAAGACATCCCTCCCGATTTCGAAGCGTTGTTTAGTACCCCTTACCATCAAGGCTTATTCTAAAAAGGTTTAATGTGACGTCATCCCCATGGATGCTTATCATGTCTTACTAGGACGCCCATGGCTTTATGACCATGATGTTACTCATATAGGGAGAGCAAACACCTATGAGTTCAAATTTAATGGCAAGACCATTATTTTTAAGCCCACTCCGCCTAAAATCCTCCAGTCTCTTCTAAAGACACTATTGTGCCTATAGAGAAGAAAACGTTAAGCTTGATAGGTAAGAAGGAGTTTGAGCATGAGTCCTTTATAGACGGTGTCATGTATGCGCTAGTATGTTTGCAAGTCAAGGAAGATAGCTCCTCTTTTGAGAACTTACCACTAGTATTGAAGACCCTTTTAGAAGAATTTAAGGATGTCTACCCAGATGATTTACCGCCCGAGTTACCCCCCATACGTGAAATTCAACACGAGATTTATTTCGTTCCGGTTTCCTCGTTGTCCAACCTTCCCAACTATCGACTAAACCCCTCCGCACACCTTGTATTGAAAAAATTAATTTCGGATTTGCTAAGTAAAGGGTTCATCCATCATAATAAGAGTCCTTGTGTCGTACCCACATTATTTGTCCCTAAGAAAGATGGTTCTTGGAGGATGTGTGTTGATTATAGGGACATTACTAAAATAACTATTAAATATAGATTTCCCATCCCTCGTTTGGATGAATTTTTGGACATGTTAGCCGGGGCCACGATTTTTTCAAAATTAGATCTTAAGAGTGGCTACCATCAAATCAGGATTAGGGAGGGAGATGAGTGGAAGAAGACATTTAAATTAAAAGACAGACTTTATGAGTGGTTGGTCCTCGGGAAAGGGCTCTGTTGGAACCCCAGCTTTGATTTGGGCTAGGATTACTATTAGGATGTTTAGATTGACCCAATATGTGTAGTCTAGGGTCATAGGTTTTTCTAGGGTCATTTGCCTTAGAAAAATTCCAGAGTTCAGAAAATCAGTTCGACGAAAGCTGAGCGCAGTTCGACAAACGCCGAGCTCAGCTCGACGAACTCAGTGTTCTAAATCTGAGTTGAGCTCGACGAAAGCTGAGCTCTGGTCGACGAACTCTGACCTCAACTCTGAAACTCAGGTCGACGAAAGTGAAGCTCAGCTCGACGAACTCTGTGCTCAGGTCGATGAATATGAAGAATCAGTTCGACAAACTCCAGGCTCAGGTCAATGAAATGTATGCTGAGTTCAACGATTTCTAAGCAGTGTTTTAGGCAGTTTTCTTTGAAGAAGGCAGAACAGTTTCAGGCTTAATTTCAGGAAATTATATATTCTGAAGGCAGAATAAATTCAAAGGCTTAGTTACAGACAATCTTGACACTGATATTTAATGCTGAATATTCTATCGAATATAGCCGTTTAAGGGCATCATTAAATATGGATTTAATCATAGAGTTCTTATTTCCATTCTAACCAATTTCCAAGGCAGTTACCTTCTCGGGAATTCTCCAGCCATTTTAGGGTTAATGAATTCAAATATTTGAATTCTTCTTATGATTAAAGATATATGCTAAGAAGTTTTCTGCTTCAGAAAGAGACAGAGACAGTTATAGTTTTGAGATACATCTTGTTTTACAGAGAAAAAGCTTTCTGCTTCAAGTTTTTCTTCCAGCAATAGATCTTCAATCTGAGACAAAAGTTCACATCTCTCAGAAACATTTACTAGAAGAAGAAGTTTTCAAAGAAGGCCTACACCCTGAAGAAAGGAATCCCTCACCTGAACATAAACTCTATTCAAATTAGGGGGAGCTTTCTTCTTCAACAATCCACTAGACTTCTCAGAGATTATTGATAGAGAAGAACATCATCACCTTTTTGTTTATTACATAAACTGTGTACAGGGTTTTAAATCCCTTCGAAATTTAGATCTTTTGTTCATAAGTCACCTAATCAAAAGACTTATGTTTGGTTTTTGGGCACCTGATCAAAAGCTCAAAGGGTTGTTAGATCTCCCTTAAAAAAATTGATCTTGTGGTGAAAGGGCACCTGAGAAAAAACCTGTGGTGGCAGGGCACCTGATCAAAAACCTATAGTGGATATCTACCAGGGTGGTAGAAGAGTGGATGTATCCAGATTTATTGGGGAACCACTATAATCCTTGTGTTGTTTGTGCTGATTGCTTTCTTTATTTGTGTGCTGTGATCTTCTATATATACATATATATATCACTATCTTTTAATCCGCTATAAAAACAAGTTAATAATTTTTAATATTCTATTCACCCCCCTCTAGAGTAAAGATAAAATCTATCCCTCACTTTCAATTGGTATCATAGGGTTGTTCTTTGGTTTTACAGGCTAACACCTAAACCAAACGATCTAATAGATTTTAGTTTACCTAGAAATTTATTGAAAGACTTGATTTCAAGAGCCTAGACACCTAGGGGGGGGGGGGTGAATAGGTTCTTGAAATCAAGTCTTTCAAGTGGTATTAGAAAATTCTGGGTTTACATGTTTTTCCTTAGAACAAAAGCAAAAAGTTACATTGTTCTATATATAAGCAAATCTATCCTATGATTGACTAGGCTCCTTAATTATAATGCCTTTTCCAGATCTAATCTTTGCCTGCACAGTAGGTTCTGTATCATCAGCAGGTTTCTTTCCTTTCAGATCCTTCTTCTTCCGTTCTTCAGCCTTTATCCTTTGCCTTTCAAAATAGTGAAAAGGCTTGGGGAAGTACCTACTAAGCTCCAGAGCATTTGCAGGTAACTTCCCAGCTTTTGCACTCCTTCTGTACTGAAGAATGGCTTCTTGCCTAGCTTGATAGATTTTCCACTCTTGCTCAGAATACCATTTACCCCTATCATAGGTCTTATCTTTTATAGCCTTCCAGGCAGTCAAAATAATATTCTTGGAAGTAGGGCTCCATTGCTAAAAATCTAGCTTCAACTCAGCCTGTTCTCTGAACCTTTTCATGCATAGCTGTGCTTCCTTCTGAGCTTCCTTGGAAGCCTCTGACATGTCTACTTTCTCAATGATAATATTTTGTGCCTCCTGTGGAGGGCGGTATATTGTCTGCACTTCTTATTGAACCATTTCAAAGTCAGCAGGAGGGTAAATAACCTGTGCAACTTTATGCTATCCTTCAATATAAGCAGGTTGCACTCCAGACTCAGCAATATTGTCATCATCACACAAAGGAGGAAAGGAAAGTGTAGCTCTGATGGTATTAGAGACCCATTTTGCATGATCAGAGCCAGCTTTGACTAATAATCTCTCCCCCTTTATGACTTCTCTAGCTATATGATCCCTCAGATCATTCATTTGAAACCTTATTTGATCAGCTAGATATTCTGTACCTTCTTGATAGTAGGCTTTGAATTTAGCCAGGTAATAGAAAATAGTCTTTTGAGAGGCTCCAATGGCTGTTTGGACAGCAGCTAGATCTTCTTGTATTTGCTTTGATATTTCAGTTTTCAAATCAGTGGAAATACTTCCCAGTTTTTTGATGATTTCTTCATGGGAGTCTTTGTGATTTTCATTAGAACTGAATTGATTTTCAAAAACATATCCTTGCTTGGTGGCAATGTCCTCAACCTCAGTCTTCAATAGCTGTTGTTGCTCAGCCAAATATACTACAACATTGCCTCCCTTATGGAAGCAATCTGTCATCTCTTTATTATGCAGATTGACTTCAAATCTGATTGATTTAATGTCTTGAGCCAACTGAAGACTACCTCCTCCTAAGATTCACTGGAGGATTCTTCTTGCTGAACAATTTCTTTCTTTTTCTTATTTTTCTTGACCTATTTCTGTGGAGTAGAAACCTCTTTGGTCAATTCTCTATCCCATCTGGATAGAATCCTTACATCCATTCTCCTCATATGGTTGATCTTGGATCCTAGTAGTTGGTTCATAACATCTGGTATTGTAGAAGCTAGACATAAGCTGAGGATCCTTCCCAGATTTAGTTTCTTTATTCCTTCTTATATTTTGTCAAATACTATTGATGCCCAGTCTGTTTTTAGCCTGAATATTATTCTTGTCATTAAATTGAACATAGAGGCTGAAATTCTGTCATGTACACCTGTTTTACACAGAATCACCTTGCCTACGATTTCAGACAAAATCTTTCCTTGTGAATTCATCGCTTTCCTGGTAATGGATGATCCAACTTTGGTATTAGGGTTTAGCCCGCCCGCACCAGCTTAATGCATCTTTTTTCATGGATGGACTTATGTCATCATTATCCTTAACCTTAGGAATTTATAGTGACTTCCTGATCATCTTCAGTGTAAGTTTCACTCGGGAATCCTGAACTGTGCCTTTGATCTTCTTCTTGTCAGTGTCCACAGTTGCTGATGAATAAAATTACATTACTTCCTTTTTCCAAATCTTAGGTGGTTTTGATACCATGAACTCCAACCCATTTTCTGAAATTAGGGTAATTACTCCTTGGATGTCTTGCGATGCTGTCGTGAATCCACCACGAACCAGCTCATAATCTTCATTCACCTTTTCGTCTTGGTGGGGCGCCATTGATGAGAGGGAGATAGAGAGAAGAGAAGAGAAGTGAATATCTAAGTCGGCACAAGGTCTAGAGTCGAGAAATCTGAAGGCGTAGTCGACCAGATTTCGTCTTCCCCTATTTATAGTCTATTGGTAAAGCATAGGTCAAAGGACGCACCTTACTTAGTAAAAATACACGTTGACATAGTTGTACATGTGTCGACATAAAAGACTTAGGTCACGACAAAACAAAATTTTAGTCGACATGTCTATGTGTCGACATATCTATGTGTCGACATACTTGTGTTAGTGTTGGCACGGGCTGGTCATGTCTCGACATAGTTGTGTTGACACCTATTCTTCTGTCGACATAGATACTATTTCTGTGTCGACACATCCTTTTTCTTTGTCGACACAACATACTGAGTGTGTCGACATAATTTGCTTGTGTCGACACAAACTTTGTACTTTGACAAATTTCCTGAGAAATTTTGTGCTTACATATCCTACTTAGGAATGCTTGAGCTGACTTATTCTAGGTTCAACATACCTAATTCAATTTTAAAATAATTGAATTTTGTTTCATCAAGAGGTTTTGTAAAAATATCAGCAATTTGATTATTTGTGTTTACAAATTCTAGAGTAATATCTTCCTTCTCCACATGTTCTCTTATGAAATGAAACTTAATTTTTATATGCTTGGATCTACTGTGTGATACAGGATTCTTAGCAATAGAAATAGTACTAGTAGAATCACAGAATAGTGGAATTCTACTTACCTTGATGTCATAGTCTTAAAGTTGATGCTTTATCCACATCAACTGTGCACAGCAGCTGCCTGCAGCTATATATTCTGACTCAGTAGTTGAGATAACTACACTTGTTTGATTTTTGCTGTACCATGACACCAGCCTTCCACCTAGGAATTGACAAGTTCCTGTAGTACTTTTCCTGTCTTCTTTGCATCCTGCAAAGTCTGTATCTGAGAAGCCTGTTAGTAAGAAATCTATATTCTTAGGGTACCAAAGACCTAAATTAGGTGTGCCCTTAATATATCTCAAAATTCTCTTAACTATAGTATAATGAGATTCCTTTGGGCAAGCTTGGTACCTAGCACAGACACATGTAGCATACATGATGTCAGGTCTACTAGCAGTCAAGTAGAGTAGGGAGACAATTATCCCTCTATACAAAGACTCATCAACAGGTTTCCCTATCTCATCTTTGCCTATAGGCATACTTGTTCCCATTAGAGTTTTCATGGTGGAGGCTGAGTCCATTCCATATTTCTTAATTAACTCCTTGGTGAACTTAGACTGGGATATGGACAATCCATCATCAGTCTGTCTTACTTGATGTCCTAAGAAGAACTTCAGCTCACCCATACTGCTCATCTCAAACTTCCCTTGCATAAGTTTAGCAAACTTTCTACAAAGGTTGTTTTCAGTAGATCCAAAGATAATGCCATCAACATATATCTGGACTAGGATTATCTTGCCTTTAGATCCCCTAAAGAATAGAGTTTTGTCTATCTTTCCTCTAGAGAATTTATTCTCAATAAGAAAAGCATACAAGGTTTCATACCAAGCCCTAGGGGCTTGTTTCAAACCATATAGATCTTTCCTAAGCCTATATACATAATCAAGATAATGAGAATCTACAAAAACTGAGGGTTGTTCAATATAGACTTCCTCTTTTAAGTCACCATTCAGAAATGCATACTTTACATCCATCTGATATACCTTGAACCCTTGATAGGCAGTATAGGCCAAGAACAACCTTATAGCCTCCAGCCTTGCCACTGGGGCCAAGGTTTGATCAAGTCAATCCCTTCCTCTTGCCTGTAGCCTTTTGCTACCAGTCTTGCCTTGTCATTGATTATAGTGCCATTCTCATCAAGTTTGTTTCTGTAGATCCACTTGGTTCCTATAATGTTGTGATATTTTGGTTTAGGAACCAGTTCCCAGACTTTACATCTTCTGAATTGATTCAGCTCTTCTTGCATTGCATCAATCCAGTTTGTGTCTAGCATGGCTTCTTCAAACTTCCTGGGTTCTATCTGTGATAAGAAACTTGAACATAAAATCGTGTTCATGTTCTTTCTCCTGGTTATTACACCTTAACTTGCATCACCAATAATTTGATGAGCTGGATGATCCTTTAGGTGTCTTATTGCTGGAGGAAATCTGCCAATCTCTTGGCCTTCTTTATTTTCCTCAACCTGATGCTCCTTATTATCTTCTTCATCCAGTGAGTCTTATTCTCCCCCTAAACATCATGCATCCTTTTCTTCATCCAGCCTAGCAGGTGCTTCTTCATTGATAGTCAGCTTGTCGAGCCTATCCTTTAAACCTATTGAACTACTTGAAGAGCTATACAATTCACTGTTAATCAACTTAGACTCATCAAATACTACATGGACAGATTCTTCCACAACTTGTGTAGTCAAGTTGTAGATCATGTATGCCCTACTATTATTGCTGTACCCAACAAATATCCCTTCTAGGGATTTGGCAGCAAACTTAGTTTGGTAGTGCTTACAATTAACTAGGACATAACACTTGCTACCAAAGATTCTGAAGTAGGAAATGTTTTATTTTCTACCTTTCAAAATCTGATACGGAGTCATCTTATGTTTATTATTGATGGAGGCCCTATTGAG
This sequence comes from Platanthera zijinensis, assembly GCA_039513925.1. Classification (NCBI taxonomy): domain Eukaryota; kingdom Viridiplantae; phylum Streptophyta; class Magnoliopsida; order Asparagales; family Orchidaceae; genus Platanthera; species Platanthera zijinensis. Next base: position 204,816,705 of record CM077079.1, on the reverse strand, counting down.
TACATGACATGTAGTATTTACTGCCTCTACCCAGAAGCACTCAGGGAGAGTACTGTGACTAAGTAGTGTTCTACTTGCCTCAATTAGAGTCCTATTCTTTCTTTCAGCAACACCATTTTGCTGCGGTGTTCTAGGTGAGGAGAACTCCTGATGGATCCCCAGTTCTTCACAGAACTTTGTCATACATTCAGACTTAAATTCAGTTCCATGGTCACTTCTGATTTTGACCACTAAATTGTTAAATTCATTCTGAATTTGTCTAACAAAGGTCTGGAAAACAGTAGGAGTTTCAGATTTCTGCCTCAAGAAGAAAACCCATGTGAATCCAGAATAGTCATCCATAATAACTAATGTGTATACTTTCCTACCAAGACTATGAACTGGCATAGGACAAAACAAATCCATATGCAAGAGATATAAACATCTCATTGAATCTTTGGTATCAAGTTCATGGAAAGAGGACTTAGTCTGTTTGCCCTTTTGGCAAGCTGAACACACACCCTCTTTAATGCACTTGACTTGAGGACCATTCCTCACTAACCCCATGCTGAACAACTGTCCTATAGAATTATAGTTCAGATGAGCCAGCCTCTTGTGCCATTTGACACATAGTGAAGCTTTATCTCCTGCAACTAGACAATTGAGTGAGATGTTAAACTCAAAATCTAGGTTAAGACAATATACATTCCCTTTCCTAGTGCCAGTCAAAATGATCTCTTGATCACTTGACCTCCTTATTTGGCACTCCCCTTTGAGGAAAGAGATGTCATAACCTAGATCACTAAGTTGACTTATACTAATCAGGTTATGTTTTAGACCCTTCACATAAGCCACTTTAGTGATAGTAATTGAATCACTAGAAATGTTACCAAATCCTTTGATGATTCCTTTTTCTGATCCACCAAAGATTACTTTGGGTCCATTCTATATGGGTACATAGTCCCTCAACATTCTTCTTATTCTAGTCATGTGTCTGGAACATCCACTATTCAAGTACCATATAGGGGTATGGCCCCTTGGATTCACCTGCATCAAATAAATAATCACTTATCTTTAGAACCCAAATTATTATTGGTTCCTAGGTCCTTGTTAGTTTGAAATGAAATCCTACAGCTGTTCTGACAGGTAAACTATTCTTGGTTTTAACACTTGTCTTGAACCAGCAATCCATGCCAAAGTGGCCCACCTTGCCAACACCAACACTCAAATCTATTGTACCTTCTTTTAGGTACAACTTTATTGCCAGCAGTCCTGTTAAGTGTAGGTGCTGGAGCAGCAAACCCCAAGAATTCCTTTTGCATCTGAAGGGCTTTCCTATAGAGTGACCTATTGGCATTTGCACCCTTGCCCATGAGATCTCCATACTCACAGTGACCATGAGTAATATCATGTTCATACCTGTTTGTAGGTTGCATCACTTTCCTAAAGAAAATATGGGGATTTTTAGCTAGTGGTTGAACTGGGGCCTTACCTTTTCTATGAGAATTGGTGGCCCTAGTTCTTCCCTTAAAACCTAGACTAGTCTTTCCTTTTTGAGAAATGAAATTGTCTATTAAGGGCAAGACAGATTTTGGCTTAGAGAATTTAACCACTAACTCTATTTCTTGCTGAAGTTTTGCCTCCAGTTTCTTGATATGATTTTCCTTGAAAGAGATTGTGCCCATCTGAATAATAGTAATGTTTTTCAGTTTGGCAACCTCCTTCAGTTTTAAATCTATCAACATGGCTGAATCTGATGCAACCTGCTTAAGAGACTCAATTTCCTTGGCCTGCTTCTTGGCAAGAACCTTGCTCCTCTTTACTGCTTGCAAAAAACCCACCATACTCATTAATGAGTTGATGTACATCCCCCTCAGAATCAGAACCATCCACTTCTCTTGAAGTTGATGCTGTTGATTTTGATCCAGTAAAATAATCAAAAGCTAAGGGAGAATTGTATACCTTTCTTGTACCAGGCTGATCCTGACACTAATCATTTTCTGACAGAGCCATAAGCCCTCTACAGCAATAGTCTTTCACTCCATTAATGGAGTCCAGCATTTGTAGGAATTCTAGTTCCCTAGAATCCTCTTCTGTTGAGAACAACCCAATATATGCTTCTACATCATCTTCTTCTCCTGATCCTGAAGATGAAGAGTCTGTACAACTCTTATGCTTTTGAGCAATAAAGGATTTCTCCTTCTTGCCTTTCACTTGATGCTTCTTCTTGTCCTTAGATTCAATCTTCTTATCTGGATAGTTAGCTATGACATGTCCAGGCCTGTTGCAATAATATCAAACAATCTTAGAATTAGTTTGTTTACTAGGTTTTGAAGCATACCTGTCCTCCTTGGGAGTCTTCTTTTTCTTGTAATATTCATCCTTGGAGAAGGATGTAGATGGCATGGTTCTCCATTTCTTCTTTTTCATGAACCTTTGAAACTGCCTTGTAAAGGCAGCAAAGTCCTCATTAGAGGTATGTCTATCTGATGTGCTGTTGTCAGGATTTTCTTCTTCTGCCTCAACACTCCTTCTGGGCGGAGAAGGAGACTTTCTCCTACCCTTTTATGTGCCTTCATCCTTGAAGGCTACTGACTTTTCTTTGTACTCAGACCTACTATTTTTCCCCTCCTCTTTTCTAGCAGTGAGCTATATTTCATAGGATAACAACTTTCCAAATAGTATTGGTGGAGGTGTATCAGCAAGCCTGGCCACCTCTCTAATGGCACACATCTTTGTGTCCCAGTCCTTTGTTAGTGATCTGAGAAACTTGTCATTCAGGTCATATGTGCTGAAGACTCTTCCATAGGTCATTAGATCATTTACTATCCTGAAGAACTTCTTGTAACATTCAGCTATGCTGTCAGACTTGGCTTGTCTAAAGCTCTCATATTCTTGATTTAGCATAGATTTCCTGTCTTATCTGACTTCTTAAGTTCCCTCCATGTAGATAATCAAGGTGTCCCACATATCTTTAGAGGTTTTGCAATGCACTAGATTCTGAAATGTGGCATCATCTATAATACTTACAATAATGTTTTGTGCTCTTTTATCTAATGTTGCCAGGATGATCTCATCCTTGGTCATTTCAGAATAACTCTTTGGGGTTCTAACATTTGCGTCCAGAACTGATACCTTCATTTGAATGAAGGGGCCTTCTTGTACTATGATGTAGATTCTTGGATCAGATGCTTCCATGAGCAACTTGGCTATTTCCTTCCATATACAAAAGAATTCTTTCCTGCAGATAGGCAGTTTCATAGATCCAAATTCCTTCTAATTCTCATTTAAACCCATTCTTGAACTCTGTTAATTGCCTTGGAGATTCACTCAGACTGTTAGGTTTATCTTTGAGTAACCTCCCTCTAATACCAATTGAAAGACTTGATTTCAAGAGCCTAGACACCTAGAGGGGGGGGGGGGTTAAATAGGTTCTAATTTTCTTTAAGAATTTTAGGCAATTAGCTTGTTCTAACTTAGTACAGATAATATAATTCTCAGCACATCAATCATAACACAGCAATCACAACATACCAATCATAGCACAGTACAGTACACCAGATTTATAGTGCTTCTCCAAGGTATGTGTACATCCACTTTCTCCCTTCGCCTATCCAGTAGAGAACTGGATTCAGCCCAACTTCCATCCACTTACTCAGATCCACAGATCTTACAACTCAGAACCAGATTGGTTCCAACAGCTCAGACTTATACAAGTCTTACCTCAGATTCTTCCCAAGAATCCTACCTCAGGCCTCAGCCCTACCTCAGCCATTATCACTAGGCTTACAACTCAAACTTTCACAAGTCCTATACCTCAGGCACTCAGCCCTACCTCAGCCTTTATAATTACAAGCTTACAACTCAGATCTAATAAAAGATCCTACAAGAAAATTGAATGATTTAAAGGGTATAGAAATTCACCAGATAGAACTCTCTATTAGTGTGAGCTTCTTGATCAGTTCTTGAATAAACTGAATCTTCAGATCCAACCTGACTTAGCTATTTCAAAGCTTCTTGATAGAACAAAATAAGGTTGATCTTTACTTGATGTAGAAGTTGATCTTTAGATAGCTCCTTCCTTAGATTAAGAAATAGATCTGAACCTTTCTTACAGACTGTTCTGGATCTGCCTTCTTAAGGGTTTCCCCTTTTCTTGTTATCAGATTCTCTTTCCCGTAATTGCTTGATTACTTCCTTAGTTCTTCGTTATTGTTGGTTGTCAAGGATCAGTCCCTTATATTGAGTTTCCTCATGATTACCGACAGATCCGATTTGTAACAACCTTCTAACAGTTCTGACAAAGGTGTCAGACCTGTTGGTTATGACAGCTGTCGAGTCACCAGTCATGACAGTTGATTCCTCAAAGACTTTACAACTCAGTATGAACAACTTAGCAAACTGCTTCACATGTGTTGACACAAATAGACTAAGTGTCAACACAAGTCTCTATGATGTCGACACAACACTCCATTTGTTGACATAGTCATTCTTCTGCTACTCGACACATCTTCTGTTTGTATGTGTCGACACGAGTCCTGTGTGTCGACACAACTGCTCCTAGTCTCGATATAACTGATGCTGATAGATGGCGTTGAGTGTATGTCTAGCTATCGTTGAGTGTGTGTCTAGACTTCGTTGAGTGTGTGTCGACACAAGCCTTCAGACTCAGTATAGCTATTGCTGTTAGATGGCATTGAGTGTCGTCCAGATATCATTGAGTGTGTGTCGACACAAGTCCTGTGTGTTGACACAATTGCTTCTGGTCTTGACATAGCTGATGCAGACAAATGACGTCGAGTGTGTGTTGACACAAGTCCTGTGTGTCGACACAAACCTTCTTCAGGTGTCGACAAAATTCCTGAGTGTCAACACATGCCTTTCTTATGGTGTCGACATAACTCCTGGGTGTCGACACAATTTCTGCTTTAGGTGTCGACACAATTCCTGCCTTAGGTGTCGACACAAGTCTGGGTGTTGACACAGCTTCATCTTTAGGTGTCGACACAATGTCTGGGTGTCAACACAGGCCTTGCTTCTAGTGTCGACACAACTTCTGGGTGTCGACACAATTCTTCACAAGTGTCGACACTTGTACTTAGAGAAATTTCTTGCAAACCTTACACCTGCACAATGAAACTCAAACATCCATCAAATACAAATTGATGTATATCAATGGGTAGATGAGGCTTCTCCAAATATGGTACATATTTTTCAGTGTACCCAACATTTATCATGTCAAAGAACAAAGAATATTCAAGCACCAGACCTCCAATGTGCAATCTAAATAAGTTTGTACTATGGAAGACAAGAATTAAGCTTTACATGAATTCTATTGATGAAGACATTTATAACTCTATTTTGACAGGTCCCCCCACACCATCCACAACAACAAGTACAAGTGATGTACCACCTCCAGAATGGACTGAAGCACAAAAGAAAGCAATGATTACTGATGCCAAAGTTATGAACATATTAGCTCAAACAATGTTAGATTGAATTTCCAAAAAGTTGTTGAATGCACTTCAGCTAAGGACATCTAGGATTCCCTAAATGGAATGGTTGCTGGTTCTGCAGATGAAAGAAAGGACAGAAGATCTAAGTTGATCTCTCAATATGAGAACTTTAAGAAGGGTGAAACTGAATCACTGTCAGACATGTACACTAGACTCAGTCTCATCATTAATGAGCTGAAAACCCTTGAGAAGGATATCACATTGACAGAAGTCAATGATAAGATCCTCATGTGTTTCCCTAACACATGGGATTTCAGAATCTAGCTAATTAAAGAAGCCAGAAGTGTCAATGAGATATCTACTGAGACCCTGTTGGGCAAGCTCAAATCTTATGAGCAGCTCATCAAAACTAGGGAACCTGAGCAAAAGGCTTCACCTTCAGCTAGGAAAGAAAAGACCATTTCTTTCCAAGCAATAGATGAAGCAGAAGCTCTTCTAGAGAATGAAGACCTTCTAAGTCTACTGGCAAAGAGATTCTACAAAATGGCCAGAAAAGACTTCAGGAGAAGACCTTCCAGAGACCATGACAAACCAAGGTATGACAGAACTCGTACTAGATAAATAGTTTGTTATGGATGCAGAAGCCAAGAAATATTCTTCCTGAATGTCCTGAGAATAAGAAGAAGGAAAAGAAGAAGGAGATAGACTCCAGAAAGCATTCACACAAGCCCTCTTCTAGCAAATACAAGAAGAAGGAAAGAGGAAAGAGGATTTGTTGTTGAGACTTGGAGTGAATCAGACTTTGAGTCTTCATCCAGTTCCAGTGAAGATGAAGAAGAAGTAAGAGCAAAAGAAATTTGTCTGATGACAATCAATGGCTCATGCAGTAATTCTGAGGAAAAGTCTGAATTCGAATCAAAAGAAGATCAGGTAATCTCTACCTTTGATTTTAACTCAAAACAATTTAAAACTGATTTTAAATTGCTATGTAAAGACCTGATTCAGTATGAGAAGGAAATAAAACTTCTCTGAGAGAAATTAGTTGAATTAGACAATTTTTCTTTTGAAAACATAAAACTTAAAGAAGATTTAATAACTGCTAATGATCAAATACTTTATTTAGAAAATAAATTAAAAGAGGCTAAGCTGTTTGAAGAATCCCTTAATGGGAGAAGTATCAAATTGATGGATATCACAAGCACAGTGAATGCCAGATTAAATGACAAACTGAGCTTGGGAGCTTCATCTAGTCAGCCTCATATTTTGTAGAAAAATATTCTATCAACTCCTATAAATTTTATATCTGCTAAAGGAAAAGAAGTATTACAAGTTACAAATAAAGATACTAAAGTTATTCAAAAGAATAAACCAAAGGAAAATAAATGTTCTCAGAAAAATTATGTTCCACAAAAATTGTCGAACTAAGATCGATGAAATCAGTATCATTTGTCGAACAATGATCGACGAACTCTTAACCCAGAGTTTGGGTACAACTACACAACTGCGGGTGCTCAAAGAAATCAATATGATTCGTCGAATAGAGATCGACGAATGTAGAACACAGATAATGAATTCTATCATTCTGTGACCCGAGTTCGACGAATCGATACTTTTCATCGAACGAAGCTCGACGAAATCAACTTAATTCGTCGAACCCAGTATTTCAAAACAAAAAGTCTAATTATTCTCAAAATAATAATCAATCACAAAATATTGTTAATCCTTTTACTCAATGGATTATTCCTCCTAGGAGATTTCATCCACTAGGTTATAAGGATCAACCAGATTGTTCCTACATTTCTAGTTATCATTATATGAATAAACAAGGACCCAAGGTAACCTGGGTCAAGAACAACTAATCTATTTTTATACAGGTAAAGAACTATCCTGCCATAGAGGAACAGTGGTACTTGGATAGTGGGTGTTCAAAACACATGACATGATCAAAAGAAAACTTGAGTGATTTCAAAGAAAAGCTTGAATCGTTAATTTGATTTTTGGTCTTAGCTCGATGAATTGTCCACTTTTCATCGAACGGAGCTCGACGAACTGTGAACTCTTCATGGAACGTTCATCGAACGAAGATCGACGAACTTCCCCTGTGAAATTTTTCGTCGAACAAAGTTTGATGTTTTAGTTTCAAGTGTTTTTCGTCGAATAGAGCTCGAGAAAAAATATATTTCTTTCACAAAACTTTCGTCGAACGGAGATCGATGAAACATATTTCTTTTCAGGTTTTCTCATCGAACAAGAGTTTATTGTCTTGTTTTCATCGGACAGAGTTTGTCTTTTCAACTTCTATAAACCTATAACTAGGTTTTCATCGAACTCTATCCCACACCTTTCAATTTCCCCTTGCACTTGATCTCTTCTATTTTTGCAGGGAATGACGATTTCTCCAGCAACTCTTGTGGTGATGAAGTTTGATGCAGGCTTCGACATTGACATAGACTCATTTCAACTTTCTGATCAAATATTCCAAGAAATTCAGAAACTATTCGAAGATCAAAACTTGAATAAGTTTATGATAATAAGACAGAAACTTCCAGTTACTGAAATTAAAGAGTGGGTACACACTGCAAAGTTTGCTGATCAGACAACAATCACTGGAACAATCTCTGGCAATCAGGTTTCTCTAACACCTGATAGTTTATCTGAAGTTTTTGGATATATTAATGGTGAAGATGACTTGGAAATTTTTAGCACTGAGTTTACTTAAATGCTAGATAGAATGGGTCATAATCAAGGAAACCCTAATCATCTTTTAAAGAAAAATCTCTCTATAGAATTTAAAGTTTTGGCTGATATTGTTGGAAAATTCATATTGGGCAAACACTCTGCCCATGACTATGTAACTAGGCACCAGTTCTTGGTGATGTGTGCCTTAGTTAATCAAAAATCTGTTAATTGGGGCTTGATTTTGTTTGAATCAATTAAGAAGAAAATCAACAAGAATGATGTTGGTTATGGAAGAGTTCTTGGCATCTTCCTGCAATACAAGTGCCCTGAACTCCTGGTCTCCCAGACCATCCACATAAATGCATCCAAGAGGCTGACATCTGCCTTATTTGGAAGATGGGAGAGGGTCATCCCTAAGCCTTCCAGGGCTACTTCATCCTGAATATCTTCTGAAGGCACCAGGGCATCTCCAGCCACTCACCAAATCCTAGGAGAAGTTTCTACTCCACCTCATTCTTCTCCTCCTCTATCCTTCCATAGTTCACCTAGGCTGTCATCACCTTCTCAACAACAAATTCTCACAAAAGATGCTCCTTCCACATCTGTCCACACTATCTCCCTAATTCATCATTCTCCTCAGTCATCACCTCTCTACCTGCAATATTTGTAGATATTCCATCCACCTCATTTCTTATTAACTCACCCACTCATCAGTCACCCACATCTCCACTTCTCTCTAATCTACCTAACTTCAATCTTCTTCCACCATCTCCATCTCATTCTTCCATCCAGAAAATTATTCCTGAAATCATCACTAATGACATTCCCTCTGTCATCCCTCCATCATCCACACCTTCTATTCCTCAAGCCTTTACCATCTATCCAACCTGCTCCATACCATCTTCTTCTACTGCTAATCCACCTTCCACATCTGCTAATCCTAATGAGTATATGTATGCAGATTTTTCTTCTATCTCTGCCAGCATTCTTGAATTCATCACTCCTACACTCAAAAAGATGATAGCTGATGCTGTGGCTCCTCTTGTTGCTTCCATCTCTGCTCTCTTTGCTCAGCTTGCCTCTTCCCATGTTGTCCCTTCTTCTGGGGGCCTAGATTCTGGTTTCCCTGTATCTAGGTAGGGGAAATGTCTTTTAAAGAAGCTCCAATAGCTAAAGTTCTAGCAGCAATAGCAGACAGTCCAGTAGCAGTAATATATTTTATAAATATTCAAGATACTGAGATGTTAAGTTCAGCTGAATAAACATAAGCAGCAGTAGTTATTCTAGAAATAATCACTGTTGGTGATGTGTTTATCCATCCCTCAGATGACTTTCATTCTTTATTATCCAATTTTGATACTCTGCACAATGATTTACCAGTTATTAAGAATAATTTTGCTAAAGCTATAGTATGTTATACTGCTCCCATCAGTCATTCAATTTTAGAAGAGCTAAAGAACAGTCTTACTGTTATATCCTCTCAACCCCCAGTTTCTCAGATAACAGTTACAGTTGATGATATAATAAATGTCATAGAGCAAGGTTTTTCCCCTCCCACTTATGTGCTGGATGAAACTCCAATGCCAAATATGAATGACATTATGTTTGCTGATATGTCAGAAGATGATAATATGCAAACTAAAGCTATTACAGAGAATATGAATGTACAGCTAGAAGTGAAAGTAAAGAATAATGCTGATTTAATTAAACTGTTAGATGATTTATATGATTATCCTGAGGAAGAATCTAATGATGATGATGTTGAATCTGATGAGTCAGATGACTCTAGTTCCAAGAAGAGAAAGTATAATAAAAAGAAAGTTCCTACAAAGGTTGCTCCTCAACCTTCTTCTACTGTTGACATTCCATAGTACATCTTGCATGGATTAACTCTCACTCTAGACCTTCCCAACTAGAAGAGATATTCTAAGAATGAACAGAAAATGAGAAAGAAAATGAAGAGATATAACTCACCTCCAAGGTCTAGGAGAGGACCTCCTCCTCCTCCTTCTCCAATAGCAAGTGCAACAGATAGTATTTCTCAATCTCAAAGGTCTACTTATTCCTATCATCAATCCATACCTTCTCAGAGCAGTAGCAAAGAACAACCAAGAAGTCAAAGCAGCAAAGAACATCAAAGAAGTCAGAGCAGCAGTCAACAATAATCTGAACAAGAAAAGCCTCCTTCACCCACATATAATCCAGAAATGGACCCAAACTTCAAGATGTCCAGATTCAATGAACTTATTGCCTTATCTCAAATTAATAAAGCTAAAGCTGAAGGAAAGGACACATCAAAATTTTCAACTATGTCCTCCTATAGAAAAAAAGAGCTGGACAAGTACAAGGTAAAGAAACTATTTAATGTTGATAAATATATGAGTTTACACCTAGAGGCAGTTGTGCCTAGAGCTACTTCCTTAAAGATTATTGGCTCTCAAGATCTGAAGATGACTCAACAGGAAGCTGCAGATCCTACCAGGAAGTTGATCTTTACCAAACCCTTTTTAGATTCTCCTTTAGATGCTTCTAAGGCTCTGTTTGGCGCGGCTGCAGCGATTGGAGAAGCAGTGGTGAGAAGCAGTGGTGGAATAATCAGCTGTTTTGTAGAGTGGTTGTAGAATCTGCGAATCTGTTTGGGAGAACAACGTTTGTAGTGCAGTTAATAATTTTATTTTATAAATCTTATATAAATAAATTATAAGTTATAATATAATTTAATATTAATTTAATATAATAACGCATATTATAACAACTTATAATATATTAATATTATAACTTTTTTTAATAAAAAACGGTATTTTTAATTACGTTATTATTATAACTTATAATATTTTATAACTATATTAATATAACTTATAATATATTTAATATAAATTTATTGAAGAAGAATATTTTTTATAAAAAATGGAGCAGCGCTGCAACCATTGGCTGCAGCGCTGCTCCTATTTCCCAGTCGCGGGAATTTTACGCGACTGGGAAATAGCGGGCCACTGCTATTATTAGCGATGGCGTCAGCCACTGCTGTCTGCCAATTTTTTGTTTGGCGCGACGGTGGCAGAATTTGCGGCCCACAGCCCTCAAAACGCCCCGCCAAACAGAGCCTAAAAAGGATTCTTAGTTTTATGCTCTTATTTTTAACTTTGTTATTATTATTTTTGAACTCATAACACTATATCATATATCTACTAAAATTTTTAATTCTTTTAGAATTTTTTGTGTGTGTTTTGTGTAAATAGTATCCTCACCCAAATAGGGGGAGATTGTTGGAATCCCAGCTTTGATTTGGGCTAAGATTACTATTAGGATGTTTAGATTGACCCAACATGTATAGTCTAGGGTCATAGGTTTTTCCAGGGTCATTTTCCTTAGAAGAATTCCAGAGTTTAGAAAATAAGTTCGACGAAAGCTGAGCGCAATTCGACAAATGCCGAGCTTAGCTCGATGAACTCAGAGTTCTAACTCTGAGTTGAGATCGATGAAAGCTAAGCTTCGGTCGACGAACTCTGACCTCAACTCTGAAACTCCGGTCGACGAAAGTCAAGCTCAGCTCGACAAACTCTGAGCTCAGGTGGACGAATATGAAGAATCAGTTAGAAGAACTCCAAGCCCAGGTCAACGAAATGTATGCTGAGTTTGATGATTTCAAAGCATTGTTTTAGGAAGTTTTGTTTTAAGAAGGCAGAACAGTTTCAGGCTTAATTTCAGGCAATTATATATTCTGAAGGCAGAATAAATTCAAAGGCTTAATTACAGATATCCTTGACTCTAATATTTAATGCTGAATATTTTATCGAATATAGCCATTTAGAGGCAGCATTAAATATGGATTTAATCACAGAGTTCTTACATCCATTCTAACCAATTTCTAAGGCAGTTACCTTCTCGGGAATTATCCGGCCATTTCAAGGTTAATGAATTAAGATATTTTAATTCTTCTTATGATTAAAGATATATGCTCAGAAGTTTTCTGCTTCAGAAAGAGACAAAGACAGTTACAGTTTTGAGATACATCTTATTTTACAGAGAATAAGCCTTCTCCTTCAAGTTTTTCTTCCAGTAACAGATCTTCAATCTGAGACAAAAGTTAACATCTCTCAAAAACATTTACTAGAAGAAGAAGTTTTCAAAGAAGGCCTACACCCTGAAGAAAGGACTCCCTCACCTGATCATAAACTCTATTCAAATCAGGGGAGCTTTCTGCTTCAACAATCCACTAGTATTCTCAGAGATTATTGATAGAGAAGAACATTATCACCTTTTTGTTTATTCCATAAACTATGTACAGGGTTTTAACTCCCTTCAAAAGTTAGATCATTGGTTCATAAGTCACCTGATCAAAAGACTTAAGTTTAGTTTTTGGGCACCTGATCAAAAGCTCAAAGGGTTGCTAGATCTCCCTTAGAAAAATTGATCTTATGGTGACAGGGCACCTGAGCAAAAACCTGTGGTGGCAGAGAACCTGATCAAAAACCTATTGTGAATTCCTACCAGGGTGGTAAAAGAGTGGATGTACCCAAATTTATTGGGGAACTACTATAATCCTTGTGTCGTCTGTGCTGATTGCTTTCTTTGTTTGTGTGCTGTGATCTTCTTTATATACATATATATATATCACTATCTTTTAATCCACTATAAAAACAAGTTAATAATTTTCCAATTTTCCAATGTGGATTTGACCTTCAACAAATTAAAGAACAAACAAGCACAATATTAATTTAATTAGGGGAAAATTAGAATCAACCATTCAAAAATTATGAGAACTTTACTGGATGACATTTATGACTTGAAAGAGCTACTGACCAAAAATTACAATTTTCCAATACCATTTGGTCACATAAATGAATTATATTAAAATATTCGACAAATGAGCACTTGTGAAGGATCCTATATGAAAATTCTTCCAGTATTTTTATAAAAATTCACAGAGCATTATTATGTCATCCATATTCCTGACCAAGTTTTAAAATTTTACAGTAAGCAAATAACTCTAAAATATTTTTTTTTGTGATTGAATAAATCTTAGGGTTTGTGAATGAAGTACTAAAATTATGAATCCAAAATTCACAATAAAATTTCTAGGAAACAATATCATCTAATTAAGATCACTACCTAAGTTTCATGAGTATCCTAATTCACTTGAGCATGTAATTAAATATTGGACCAAAGTGCCCTAAACTATCCATAACTATTTAAAAGAAGGGAAAATGTTACTAAAAATCCTAAAACCACTTTCTAGAGATTATTTTTACCCTAGGAACTCACCAACCAAGTTCCAAGACCATCCAAGGACATATAGCTCCATGTCCTTCACTAGACCCCAAACTTCAACCCTAAGGCCTATACTAGGGTCTTTGGGCATCTCCACCGCAACCCACTCAAAATCTCTTTAGGGGGTGTTTTAGAGGACTTTGAGGCAGTGGCCAAAGTTTCAACCCTTTTGGATGAGGTTTTGCCACTCAACTCATCAAATACACACTTGCCCTAATTTACCCTAAAGGGACCAAATTTTGGTCACATTAATACCTAATCAAATCAACCCCACATGGGCTGAGATATTTACCAATGACCTATCATGACCCTAAGGGTCATCCACCAAAATTTTGGGGAATTGTGAGGTCAATATACCCCTTAATTAAATCATACATGATTTATTAAATGTTTTCTAAAATTATAGAACAATGTACTCCAAAAAATTCCATTTTTGGATATGTCTGAGCTATAGATAAGACTAACCTATGATCAGAATTTCAAGGTATTTGAATGAGTAGTTTAGTGGGGGCACACAAATTTGTGTCTGGTTAATCCTAGGTATAGCTGACACCATTTGGTGTTCTGTGGTCAAACCAGTGACCCAAATTGGTTGAATGTTAACTATTTTTCCAGAAAAGGCCTCTAAGTATTTTTAATAATTAAATCAAAACACTGACAAGTATATGACATAAATGAAATATTAATGAATTAATAAAAATCATCAGCGACACGAATCTTGGCGTAAGGATGGACGACATCCCTTCATCATTCCCAGCGCGCCAACAACCAGGATTTGCCCGTCCCGGGCGATGTTTGCCCACGAATTCCTGGCCACCCATGCCTCCTCCCTGCCGGGCATCGCTACGACCCCCTTCGTTGAGGTGGTGGCTGGCGATTCGGAGTGGTTGGCTGGACGGAGGTGGCCCGAACAGTGAAATGTGGGTGGAAGAAAAAGCTTGAAAACCAAGCTCTCGGCTAGCTTGATCTAGGGCCAATTGGCCCCAAACCTTGCGGTCAGTAGATGTGGATCTATCAACTAAGGAAGAGGAAGAGGATAGGACCTTCTAGGAGGGCTGGAGCCTAGTAGACCGTCGGGTTTCCTTTGACGGTGGTGGTGCCACTCGGTGCTCTACAACAACACTACCAGAGGGCTCGGCTGCTTCAGGGAAAGAGTGGAAATAATTGCTCTTGACCTGGTGAAGCTTTTAAAAGCATTAGATTGGGGAGAGGAGAGGTCTAGGCTTCAATGCCATTAATGGCCATGAGTGAAGGTTCTTTGCCAAGTGGTGGTTCAGTGCACCCAGCTACTAAAAGGGCTTGAAAAGCCACTTGATCTTCTCAGAACTGATGGGGTAGATGAATCAAGCCATTGGAGATGAAGAGAGGATGCCCCTTAGCCTTCGAAGCCATGAATGACCATTTTTCTCTATTTCTCTCTCCTCCATTAAAGGGAAACTTGAGGTTTCTCTCACCTAGTCATCATTTCCAGCAAATGAATGGAAAATTTGGTAATTATAAACCTCATAAGGCTAGTGGGCCACCTCAATTGGGCCTAGCCCAAGTGGATTGGGATTGAGCTAGCCTTTTCTCCACTTTTTGGGCTTGGCTAACCCTAGCCATCTAAGCCCAGGCCTAGGTCATTTTGGGTGATGCGACTGACCCAATGGGGTGTAGATGATCCCATTGACATCCCCCTAGTCCACTTGTGGCTTGGTGTAGCCCAATTAGGTCAACTTTGTTCAATTTTACCTAATTAGAGTTTGGTTTGACCCTTGGTCAACTTGAACTCTTTGGTTGACCCTAATGGGTGGATACTGTAAGACCCCATTTTTTCCCCTTAAAACCACCGGGGGTCTTATGCCCAAAACCGCCGCTTTGCGGTGACACCAACACACCCGGGAAGGTCGTCACTACAAAATGTCGATCCTGCCGGCCATATCGATCGAAGAAGAGTAGAATAAGAGTACAAGAGTAAAATGAAAATAGTCCACCAGAATCACATATAAATATAATATAATTCTCCACGAAGGGAGAGTCCACAGAAAATATCAAGTAAAGTACTAAAGAGGGCTCCTGCCTGATACATCAAAATCCTCACTATATATCACTCAATCGCAAAAGCAAATCTATAATATCTACTAAAGATCGAGACTCACTGTCCCTACTGCCTGAACTCCAGTGCTAGACTGTCCCGTCTATAAGTGCACCGACCTCTGGGGCTGCATCTCCTGGTTCGGCTCCACGATTCCCTAAAATGATTTGGACAACTACTGTTAGTCTAAAATACTAAGTCCTTTCATCCCCCACCCATCCCCCAATGGCTTCTAGGCACCGAGCTGGGAGAAGGAAAGGGAAGGTAATGAAGGTGGAGAGTAACGAAGGTAAGCAGATGACGGCGGAACTAGTCTATTATGAGTTCATAAACAGAGCAAATGTAAACAATAGTAGGTAAACAGTATAAGTATACAAAAGAGCGAGAGAAGAAGTACATTATGAGAAAGTAAACTAAGTAACCATGACCTATAGGAATGCCCATACAAACCTATAGACCAAGGGGTCGTTTTGCAAGGCCTATTGTATAAAGTGTCCCATACTAATTTATACAATATGTGTCAAGGGTTATATGACATGATGATGCTATGTCATACAAGTATGCTATGATGTGAACATGCAATGCAACACACACTCGACTCTGTGCACACAGACCTTTAGTTCCCCCTTTCTGGAGCCTAACCTTACAGGATACCTCCGTAGTGGCACATGGAAGCGGTGGGTTGGGCCTCGCCCACCTCTAAACCGGTATCACAGTACCAGTCAGACCTATCGTATGCCTCAACGCTGGTGCACTAAGCGGAGCTCCTGCATACTCTTGCCGGCTGCGGACCATACTTTATTTGTCCAAGTGCTAAACTACACTTGCCGAGTCAACGTACTGGTGTCGGTGTGACGACTCTCCAATACCGAAGACCCACCACCTTTTATCTTATGCACATGCAATATTACTATATTTTATCACCGAGCCGAAGCTCCCCGGACTATTCCGTCCGTAATAATTATCTACCGAGCCAAAGCTCCTCGGACTAACCCGTCCATCATAATTATCTACAGAGCCATTGGCTTACTGGACTAACCTGCCCATCACCAAAACCACCGAGCCTACAGCTCGAGTGACCCAACCTAACTCCCACAACACCGGGGAGTGTGAGTGTAAGTGTAATCCTAGAATAATTCTAATTACTCTTATAATCCATTTAGTCTTACGACTTAGGTTAACCTTGGACTGCCCATGGCATTCCCTGTGAAGGGCTCTCGGGGGCACTAGGAACTACGATGGGCTGAAGCCCAAAGCTCCCATTCGCAAGGCACTTACTATTATTGGTTATTACCTAATTCCCGATCCCTTTTAATAATATTCTGGATCTAACCCTTGTGTATTTTGACTCTCTCTCTCCATAGGATAGACGATCTTTCGTCGATCCCGAGCACCTCAACACAAGTCTACCCAACACTCTCCTTATCATGAATCCTAATGAAGCTCTCTTTTTCTCTTTACCAAGATCAGTAAACCAATAACCCCACCTACCTATGTCCATTCCTCATGTTATCACAATTTCCGCAGTTTTACTAAATGCAGACCAACATAAGCTATATGATGTACATGATATGAGGTACTCCAAATTTTTATCCACATGCCATAAGATAATTATTGAGGGTCTATCTTGACACATTTAGCCTAAATACAGAAACTTGTAATTTTCCTAATTAATTTAGCATTTATTAAATTTTCCCAAAAGTTTGTCCATGGGTAAATTTGAACATGAAGTACTAGATTTCCTTAAGTTGTGGCCACCCAAAAATTATAAACTCTATATGATAGCAAAATATCAGTGAATACCAAATTTCACATATTTTTATAAATGTAATAACCTCTAAATAATTAATTCTAGGTACTTCAAAAAATTTGAGTTAATGAAGGAAGTACCATATATCATAATCAATAAATTATATAAAAATTACCAGAGCCTTATAATGATAACAAAATACTACAGACTAAGCTTCATGCAATTCTAAGTTCTGAGAGCCATGTATAAAAATACTTCATATAATTACATTAAAGTGCACTTTATGAAGAAACATTCTTATAAACTCATCCAAATAAAATGTAATAATTATCTAGGCTTTATTATGCCCTAAAGAGGTCTCTGTCCAAGCAACATAATTTTCCAACAAGATATATCATTTATTTTCTATTTATCAAAATGTGGTGCACTAGTTCACTTAACACATGAGGTACTAAGAGGAAATGCCCAAATAATCCAAATAATTTACTAGTGCCTATAAATAATATTTAATTAACCTTTCCAGAGTTTCACATCATTCTAAGTTAATCTAGCCATAACTACTTAAAAATCATCACATGGGGCAATATGAAGGTTGTAACTACAAGTATAGGCCACTGTTTTCTAAACATCCTATAATAAATGTCAGAGGTTAATAATACTATAAAATTACTCCTACCAAAATTTCATAAGGATCCAAGGTCATATGACCCTTCAATATTTTCATAAAAGGTATAGGCCTAAATTATCCCTAATTCTTTTAAGTTGTGTTCCTAAGTCTAAATGTCACCAAATTCATTCCTAGGGCTATTTACCATCCTAGGATCACATGGACTACACCCGAAGTCCATACAAGGACATATCACTCCATGTCCTTCACAAACTCACAAAGTTCAACCCTAGGTTTTGGACTAGGATCCTAGGGAAAATCAATCCCAAACCATCTCCAACTCCATGAGAGGGTGTTTTAACTGACCATGGAGATCTGGCCCAAGTCCCAACCCCCTTGGGTGAGAATTGGCCCCTCTATGCCCCAAACACTGTTTGCCCTAAATTACCCTTAAGGGAATAAACTTTGGTCACACCAATAACTATTCAAATCAACTCCAAATGGGCTGAAATTTTTATCAGTGTTATAATATGACCCTAAAAGATATTCACCAAAATTATGGTGTGTTTAGAGGTTATAGGCCCCTTAAATAATTCTTACATTGTTTATTAAATTCCAACAAAAATGTTAGGAAAATGTTTTCCAAAAATTCTTATTTTTGGATATGTTTTAGGTATTGGTAAGAGTGATCTTCATCCAAAATTTCAAGTCCTTGGGATGGCTGGATTGATGGGGGCACTCAAAAGAATCTATAATCTAGCCTAGGTATAGACCTCACAAAAATGAGTGGTGTGGTCTGACCACTTACTCAAAAGGTTTGAAATTAATTTTAAATCAAAGTAGACTTCAAGCCCAACAATTTTCATTTTGGTTAATTTTCCATCAGGGGGCTTTAAGTATTTTTTATATTTAATTTTAACCACCGCCAATTATGTAACAAAATGGAGGTAATAATGAATTAATAAAAATCATCAGTACACGAATCTTGGCGCACAAACCGACGGAATCCCTTCATCTTCTTCCTGGAGACAACGACCAGGATTGACCTGTCTTGGGATGACCTTTCCCGCAATTTCCAGAGCACCCGCGCCTCCTCCAGGTCGGCCACAGCCACCACCACCTTTATTGAGGTGGTGGCTGGCAATTGGCGGTGGTTGGCCGGCCGGAGGTGGCCGGAACAGTAAATGACAATTGGATTTTAAAGCTCGAAAATGAGCCTCTAGTCCAGCCCAATCCAGAGCCATTTGGACTCGAATCAAGCTGCCGATTGAAGTGGATCTATCCTGTTGGAACCCTAGTTTGGATTTGGGTAAGGATCACTATTAGGGTTTATTAGATTGACCCAAAATGTATAGTCATGGGTCATTGGATTCTCCAGGTATGCCTCAAAAGTATTTCAGAAGAAGTGAACGCAAAATTCTCTGAACAAAGAATTCTCTGAACGCAGAATTCTCTGAACGAAAAATTCTCTGAACGAAGAATTCTCTGAACGAAGAATTCTCTAAACGCAGATTCTCTGAACGAAGAATGCAAAATTCTCTGAACGCAAAATTCTTTGAATGAAGAATTCTCTGAACGCAGATTTTCTGAATGAAGAACAAAGAATTCTCTGAACGCAGATTCTTTGAACGAAGAACGCAGAATGCAGATTCTCTGAACGCAGAATTATATGAACGCAGAATGGAGAAGCTTTAAAATAATGTTATGCGATTTCCTGTGCAGTTTTTCAGACAATTTTATTTACAGCTGGCAGAATTTATTAAGGCTTAATTGCAGGTATTTATAGCTATCAGAATTAATGCTATATATTCTTAAGAATATAGTCGTTTGGAGGCTGCATTAATTATGAATTAAATCAGAGATTAAATGCCAATTGATTCCCAAATAAATTACCATTCTCGGGAATAGGCTTCAACTATTTCAAGATAAGAATTCAGATGTTTGAATTAGTCCAAGGGATATATATATATATATGATATACAAAAGATGTAAAAAAAAACAATATATATCATAAAGTGACAAAACAAAAGGAAGCAGAGATTGAAAGAAAAATATACAGATCAACTTCATCTTCTTCATCTGCTCCAAGGCTTTCAAGAGACAAGAAATACATATTAGTCTAGAAGCCTGCTGTAGAGCAACATCAAAGCTGAAGGCCTACACACCCTTAGCAAAGCTTCCACTCCTAAACCATTCAAGATCTCAGGGGGAGCTTTGACAACATCACATAATCCACATAGTCTTCTCATTTTTACTTGAGAAAAGAAGACTTCCATCAATCTCTCATCCCCACCTTTGTATAGGGTTTTAAGTTCCTTCAAAATTATTCTGGTTGCAAGTATCCTTCCAAATGACTTGGGTTGGTTTTTGAGCACCTGATCAAAAGCTCATTGGTGGCAGTCACCTGATCAAAACCTATAGTGGATTCCTACCAAGGGTGGTAGAAGAGTGGATGTACCCAGGTTGGGGAACCACTATAAATTTCCTTGTGTCGTCTGCATTGCTTGCTTTCATTCTTTTTATTTGTGCTGTGACTTTTTATTTCTTAATTCTAATTTAGAATAAATTCAGATCTATCCATTTCTTTCAATTGGTATCAGAGGGTCATTCTTTGGTTGTACAGGCTAACACCTGAACCAAAATGATCTGATAGATCGTATTTTTCTTAAGAGTTTTTCATGGCACAAAATGAAGAATGTTCAAGCACTGGACCTCCTAAGTGCAATCTGGATAAGCTTGCGCTATGGAAGGCAAGGATTAGGCTTTTTATGAACTTTATTGATGAAGCCATTTTTAATTCTATTTTGAAAGGTCCTTATCAACCATTGGAAACAACAAGCATGAATGCTGTTCCATCACCTCAATGGACAAGAGCCCAAAAATTGCTAAAGATTGCTAATGCAAGACTAATGGACATCCTTGCTCAATCAATGTCTGATGACATTTTTGAAGGAGTTGCTGAATGTACTTCAGCAAAAGACATCTGGGACTCCCTCACAGTAATGGGTGCTGGATCAGCAAAAGAAAAAACATTAAATGCTGAATCTTGGAGTGACTCTGAAGCTTCATCCTGTGCAACTGAAGATGAAGAAGAGTCAAGAGACAGAGAGTTTTGCCTAATGGAAATAAATGCTTCATGCAACAGGCATGATGAAGAATCAGTCTCTGATGAAGAATCAGAATGTGAATCAGAAGAGGATCAAGTTATCTCTTCCCTTGATTTTGACAACATAACTGAATTTTTACTAAAACAAATTAAAAAATTTCAGAAAATTTATGTTCAACATTGTTCGTCGAACGGAGCTCGACGAAAACTACACTCTTCGTCGAACTCAGGTCGACGATCTCTGAACAAAGATTTCTGGTCAGAAAATCTTGATCGACGAAATAAATACCCTTTGTCAAACCGAGAACGACGAACGTCGAACTCAGATCGATGAAAATATTTTTAGTCGAACTCAAAATTTGAAAATAGAAATTTTTATTCTTTTATTTCAAATTATTATTGTGAAAGAAAAATAGGACCCAAGGTAATCTGGGTCCAGAACTCCTAATCTCTCTTTTCAGGAAATACAGAGGATACATCAGTAGCTGTATAAGGGGAAATTGTCTATTTTATTTGTAAAGAAAATTGCTTATTAGGATTGTCTAGTAGCTTTTTGTTTCATGTATTTTATTTCTCAAAGTACCCTTGTACATATGCTGAAAAACTTTTAATTCAGGCAGATTTTTTATGCTTTGTGTTTTATCTTATGTGAATAGTGTCCTCACCCAAATAGGGGGAGATTGTTGGAACCCTAGTTTGGATTTGGGTAAGGATCACTATTATGGTTTATTAGATTGACCCAAAATGTATAGTCATGGGTCATAGGATTCTCCAGGTATGCCTCAAAAGTATTTCAGAAGAAGTGAACGCAGAATTCTCTGAACGAAGAACTCTCTGAACGCAAAATTCTTTGAATGAAGAATTCTCTGAACGTAAAATTCTCTGAACGAAGAATTCTCTAAACGCAGATTCTCTGAACAAAGAATGCAGAATTCTCTGAATGCAAAATTCTTTGAACGAAGAATTCACTGAACGCACATTCTCTGAACGAAGAACGAAGAACGAAGAACGAAGAATTCTCTGAACGCAGATTCTCTAAACGAAGAACGCAGAATGCAGAATTCTCTGAACACAGAATGCAGAATTCTCTGAACGCAGAATGCAGAATGAAGAAGCTTTAAAATAAAGTTTGGCGATTTTCTGTGCAGTTTTTCAGACAGTTTTATTTACAGCTGGCAAAATTTATTAAGGCTTAATTACAGGCATTTATAGCTATCAGAATTAATGCTATATATTCTTAAGAATATAGCCGTTTGGAGGCTGAATTAATTATGAATTAAATCAGAGATTAAATGCCAATTGATTCCCAAAGAAATTACCATTCTCGGGAATAGACTTCAGCCATTTCAAGACAAGAATTCAAATGTTTGAATTAGTCCAAGGGATATATATATATGATATACAGAAGATTGCAAAAATAAACAATATATATCATAAAGTGACAAAACAAAAGGAAGCAGAGATTGAAAGAAAAATATACAGATCAACTTCATCTTATTTATCTGCTCCAAGGCTTTCAAGAGACAAGAAATACATATTAGTCTAGAAGCCTACTACAGAGCAACATCAAAGCTGAAGGCCTACTCACCCTTAGCAAAGCTTCCACTCCTTAACCATTCAAGATCTCAGGGGGAGCTTTGACAACATCATATAATCCACATAGTATTCTCATTTTGACTTGAGAAAAGAAGACTTCCATCAATCTCTCATCCCCACCTTTGTATAGGGTTTTAATTCCCTTCAAAATTATTCTGGTTGCAAGTCTCTTTCCAAAAGAATTGGGTTTGTTTTTGAGCACCTGATCAAAAGCTCATTGGTGGCAGTCACCTGATCAAAAACCTGTAGTGGATTCCTACCAAGGGTGGTAAAAGAGTGGATGTACCCAGGTTATGGAACCACTATAAATTTCCTTGTGTCGTCTGGATTGCTTGCTTTCATTCTTTTTATTTATGCTGTGGCTTTTTATTTCTTAACTCTAATTTAGAATAAATTAAGATCTATCCATTTCTTTCATATCCACTGTAGAAGGAGGTGAGGGAGGACCTTATTGGAGGGCTGAAGGCGGGCCGATCGTTGGAAAGCCATGGACGGTGGTGGCGCCGATCGGTGTTCTGCAACAGCACTACCAAAGTGCACGGCTCCTTCAGGTAAAGTTTTGAAAAGATAGCCCTGAGTCCAGGGATGCTTTTAAATTAATCATATGGGGAAGGGGAAGGGCCTAACACTGATGACCATCAATGGCCATTAAAGGCTAATTTTCGGCAAACTGAAAACTCACTGAATTCCCTCCCTTGGTGGCCGGGAAAGGCCTTTGATCACCTACTAAACTATCAAGGGTGATGAATCCAGCAAGGGAAGAGGAGACTTTGGTCTTCCAAGCCATGAATGGCCTTTATCCCCCTTTCTCTCATTTCTCTCCTCCATTAAAGGGGAAAAATGGAGTTTTATCTCTCCTGATCATCAAGGAAAAATTTGAAGACTATTCTAGCCTAATGGCAGCCCATTAGCTCATAATATTAATTAAAATAAAGTTAGCCCAAGTAGGGGAAATGGGCTTGAGCTTGGGTTAGCCCATTTGGGCTAATTTGACTTAATCTTAGGGTAGAGTTGACCTTGGTCAACATGACCATTTAGGTTGACCCCAATGGGTACTTGGTGACCCATTGGCCTCCCCTAAGGTCTAGGAAGACTTGGGTTGGGTTAGTTGGGCACCTTGGTGGTCACTTGGACCTTAGTTAGGGCACTTTGACCTTTTTAGGGCTAGGGTTGACTTGGGTCAAATTAGCCTCTTTTGTTGACCCCAATGGGTCCTTGGTGACCCATTGGCCTCCATTAGGGCTTGGGAAGGTCTAGGTGGGTCCCATTGGCTAAGGGGAGGTCAGTTGGCCATATATGAGCTTAGTTTGACCTAATCAGTGTTTGGGTTGACTTGGGTCAACCTAGCCTTTTAGTTGACCCTAGTGGGTCCCTATGGATCTAATGGACCCTCTAATAGGTTAGTGATGTTGTGGTTGGGTCATGGAGTCATGGTGAATCCCTATGATCATTCCTATGCTAGTAATTGGAATTCTACTATTTGCATACCAAAGTAGTTCACACACTAATTCCAGAGTTTACCCCAACCTTTTGGTACTTTCTAGGGTTTTGTCATAACCCAGTCATGACAAAACCCTCCTAGGGGTCTAAAAGTATGAGGGATGTTACAGTTAGTGAACTAATTGACCTCTTAAAGGGTTAGGGATGTTATGGTGGGGTCATGGAGTCAAGTTGAAGCCCTAAAGTCAAATCTTAGGGATGGTGCTTTAATTGAGCTATTTGTAGACCAAGGTGATTTACACCTTCATGCCTTGGTTCACTTGGTCTCTTGAGCTTGCTATGGTTTTGTCATGGCCTATTCATGACAAAACCACTCTTAGGGGTCTAGTTGTTTGAGGGATGTTACAAATCCCAATACATAAAAATAAAAAATTTTGTCCCCGAAATTAATTTTAGGCCTACGAGGTTTCTAATGAAGTAAAAGCATATAAAATCCCTAGTAAATTGAAGGTATACCTGACTCAAAGAGTTCATGGTACCTCTGCTGCCTCAAGTCCCGTGACTCCCAAGTGTGCTCCTCCTGCCCATGATTCCTCCACAGGACCTTGACCAGTGAAACCTTCTTGCATCGCAAGACCCGCACTACTGTGTCATCGATCATGATCGGCTCTATGCTGACTGATCGGTCAGAAGCCACCGGGCCATCTATAATATAAATAAGCTACTCAGGTCATATTAGAGCCCTCCAAAGTGAAGAGACATGGAAGACGTCATGCAATCCCGCTAACTCCGACTGTAGCTCCAGTCTGTAAGGCAAAGGGCCGATCTGCTCAAGGATCCTGTAAGGTCCCATATATCTCGGACTGAGCTTCTTCCAACCGCGTACCCGCATACCCGCGAGACTCCATGCATCTGCCATATCTTCAAGAAAACCCGGTCTCCCACCTGGAACTCTACCTGACGATGTCGTGCGTCGTAGTACTTAGCTTGTTTACTATGGGCCTCCAGCATCCTGTCTCGGATAAATATCACATGAGCATCTGTGTCCTCCATGAAATTCGAGCCATGTGCCTTTAGATCCTCATCCTAGATCCAAGATAGTGGGGTCCTGCACCTCCATCCGTATAGTTCCTCGTAAGGGGCCATGCCTATGCTAGACTGATGACCATTATTGTAGGAGAACTCAATCAATGACAACAGTCTCTCCTAGGGATCTTTATGGTCCAAAATGCATAGGCACAGAAGATCCTCCAGTGTCCGGTTAGTGCGATCTGTCTGTCCGTCCGTCTACTCCTTGGACGGCTATGCTGAACATCAATCGAGATCCCAAGTAAGCCTAGACCGACCTCTACTCCTTGGACGTAAACTGTCCATCCCAATCTGACAAGATCGACCTTGGCACGCCATGTTAGCGGACAAACCACTCCACAAACATCCGCACCAAATCACCAACCAGAGCGTCCTTCTTTATCGGAATGAACCTGGACACCTTCCTCAACCTGCTGCCGATGACCCATATCGAATCATTCCTCGCATGAGACCAAGGAAGTCTATGTATGAAGTCCATGGCTATGTCCTCAAACTTCCATTCCGGCACCGGAAGTGGCTGCAATAATCCGGCCGGGCTCTTACACTTTGCCTTCACGAGTTGGAAAACCTCGCAATGCGTCACCAATTATGTGATATCCTTCTTCATGCCCAGTCAGTACATAGTCCTCTTCAGATCTGCTGCCATCTTCGTGATCCCCGGGTGCACTGAATATCTGCTACAGTGAGCCTCAGTCATGATATCCTCCCAAATTCGGCCTCTTGCCGATATATAAACCCCGCCTCTAAAACATAACAACCTATCTCTCAGAGAGTAATCCCCTGTCATGCCTTCCTCCAAGGCCCTGAATATTGGCTCCATCCTCGTATCTAACCTCTGCTCGTCCATGATGCGATCCCGAATGTCGTCGGTGGTACTCATCGACGTTATGTATTCCTCGTAAAGCTCTGGATCATCCTCGAATACCCGAGATATACGCATATCCTTCAACATCTGTACCAGATCCATAGCCATCAGTTGATGCCCTACTCCTGATGTAGTGGCTCTCCGGCTTAGAGCGTCTGCTACTACATTGGCCTTCTTGGGGTGATAGTATATGATGTACTGATAGTCTGACAGAAACTCTACCCAGAATCTCTGTCAGATGTTCAACTCCTTTTGTGTGTCCACGTACTTCAAATTCTTATGATACGAGAAAATATCACAGTGAACACCGTAGAGATAGTGCTGCCAAATCTTCAAAGCGAAGATAACCGCTCCCATCTCCAAGTCATGTACTAGGTAGTTTTGCTCATATTTCTTCAACTGGCGGGAGACGTAAGCTATCACGTGCCCATTCTGCATCAGAACGACACCCATTCACCTGATACGACACGTCTATATAAACCTGAAATCCTTCCTTCCTAGATGGAAGGGCAAGGATAGGTGCCGAGGTAAGCCGACCCTTCAGCTCTAGGAAGGCAACCTCACACTGTGGTGTCCAAACAAATGGATTCTCCTTCTTTGTCAGAGATGTGAGCGGGAGAGAAATCCAGGAGAATCCATCTACAAACTTCCGGTAGTAACCGACAAGTCCTAGGAAACTCCTCACATCAGAGGCCGTCTTTAGCGGTGGCCAATCTCGTACCGCCTGAACCTTTATCAGATGTACTGTCAGTCCTGCTCCACTAATAATATGGCCCAAGAAAGCCACCTCCTTCAACCAAAATTGGCACTTACTGAACTTGTCATACAGACTGTGCTCCCAGAGCCTCTCTAGAGTCAGTGCCAAATGACGCACATGCTCCTCCTCGGTCCTCAAATAGATGAGGATGTCGTCAATAAACACTATGACAAAGACGCCCAGATATGCCTCAAATACCTGGTTCATTAAACTCATGAACGCAGATGGTGCATTCGTGAGCCCAAATGGCATCACAGTGAACTCATACAGCCCGTATCTACTGTTGAAAGCGGTCTTCGGGATGTCCTCCTCCTGAATCCGCAGTTGGTAGTATCCTGACCTCAGATCCAGCTTCAAAAACCAGTGAGCTCCCTCCAACTGGTAAAATAGCTCGTCAATCCTTTGAAGAGGATACGTGTTCTGGACCGTCAGCCTATTCAGTGCCCTGTAGTCAATACACAGTCGGAGTGTACCATCCTTCTTCTTCACGAATAGCACCGGAGCTCCCCACGGAGAAGAGCTTGGTCGGACAAATCCAGCTTCCACTAGCTCCTGCAGCTGGCTTTGAAACTCCACCAACTCCTTCGAGGCCATCTGATAAGGAGCTCTGGATGCCGTCTTAGCCCCCGACACGAGATGTATCTGGAAATCCTTCTCGATCTCAATACGGCGGCAATCCTGGCAACTTCTCAGGAAATACGTCAGCAAAGTCCCGCACCACCGGGATACTAGCAATAAAATCCTTGGCCTCGACCATCTCAAACAACACTTGGTAGACCTCATTTCCTTGCAGATGGGCCTTGACGGCCTTAATAGAAGAGAGTAGAAGGCGAGAAGCTAGGACAATACCATCGAAGGTTGGGTAAGTGTTGCCGTATATCAGCACGACCCTTCTTACTGGGCAATCAATCTGTGCATGGTTCCAAGTGAGCCATGTCATGTCCGGGACGAGGTAAAAATCCGGCATCCTCAGGATCACTACCGGGGCCTCGAAGGTTACACCATTAATGGTCATTCCAAGAATGCACTTGGCCATAGACTGGATCTCCGTCCCATTGGGGAGACGCACCCTCCTAAAGACTCCCTTATATCTCCCGATCTGGTCCAGGTCTATGATAAACTCCTTCGAGAAAAAATTATGCGATGCTACAGTGTCGAATAGGGTGTGGGCAGGCTTGCCACACACAATCACTATCCCTGAGTTAGTTAAGTTTTTCTCTTAGATAACTAGTTTCAGATTCTTCCCTAATTCTACAGTTTTATATCCATGTATTCTAGCTTCTAGAAAAGAAAGGAACTTTAAATAATCGGCATACCTACTATCACACGCTCCGGGTTCTGAGGTTGAGCCAAATCTAAGGCATATACCTACCCTCTATCCTGTCTGCAGTCAATACCCTAAAATCTATGTCCTCGGTCGCGTCCTCGACCACCAAACTGCCGTGCAGGTAGGGCATCCTGAAGTGCTAGTGGGGGGGGGGGGGTGATTCCCTCATGGGGCAGTTCCTTCGAATGTGCCCCGGTTGGTTGCACTAGAAGCATGTCGGTGCCTCCTTGACTAGCCTCAACATTTCCTGTATCTACAAGGGCCGAGGAGCTAACACTATCTGGTTCGTTTTGTACTCCCTATCCTCCTTGCGGGGTTGATCCCCATTCATCCTTTCCCCTATGACATGAACTTTGGGCTGGTATCTCCTGCCACCAATCACTGAGTCATTAGCCGGTCTCTTCCAGCCCCGGACTGTAAGCTGGTCTGCCTCTAGCTTCTTAGCCATCTCAAATATTCTGGCAATCTCCTGTTAAAAACGAGGAGGAGGGCCTGCCTCATATCACCGTTAAGGCCCTTGTAGAACCTCTTCGCGTAGCCTGCGTCGTCCAGCTGGCATGAGTCTGCAAAGCGGGCTAGGTGTATAAACTCCCAAAGTATTCAAACACCATCCTACTGTCCTGCCTCAACTACAGGAACCTGTCCTCCAACTCATCCCTCACTAATTGTGGTACAAAATGCTCCAATAGAGCTGCTCTGAACTCCTCCCAGGAAATGTCCATGCAATCTACTTCAGCGAAGATGGTGTATAACAGTGACTTCCACCATCTCTTCGCATGCTACTCAAAGCAGGAAACTGCCAAGGCTACTGCCTCCTCCGTCAGGCATCGAATCCCAGCCAGCATCTCGTGAATAATGTCCAGCCATTCCTCTGTATGGACTGTTAACTCCGTCCTGAGGTAGGATAGAGGAGAAATCCCCCTGAAAGATGCTCAACTAGTTAGAACCGGGATTTGGCTGTGGAGCTGGTGCCTGCTGAGCCCTGAAGGCTTCCAGAATAGTCGTCAGTGTCCGTCCCATCTCTGTCTGCTGGAATGTGTTGGAACCCCAGTTTGGATTTGGGCAAGGATTACTATTAGGATGCTTAGAATGACCCAATATGTATAGTCCTGGTCATAGGTTTTTCTAGGGTATTGCCTTAGAATATTTCCAGTGTTCAGAAATTCAGATCGATGAAAGTTGAGTGCAGTTCGACAAAAACCCATCTCATCTTGACGAACTTAGAGTTCTAACTCTGAGTTATGCTCGACGAAAGCTGATCTCTGGTCAACGAACTCTAACCTCAACTCTGCAAGCTCAGCTCGACGAAAGCCAAGCTCAACTTGACGAACCCTGAGCTCAGGTTGACAGATGACATCTTATGCTCGACAAACTCCAGGCTTAGGCCGACGAAATGCAGGCTTAGTTCGACGATTTCCATGCAGTATTTTAGGCAGTTATTTTAAGCAGAAGCGGATCAGTTTATGGCTAAAACTCAGTCTATCTTATATTATGAAGGCAAAATATTTTAATGGGATTAATTTCAAGCAGTTATGAATCTGAAATTTAATGTAATATATTTTAACGAATATAGCCGTTTAGAGGCAGCATTAATGTGGATATTATCACAGAGTTTATTGTTGATTAATTCCCAAGGGAAGTTTCCTTTTCAAGGAATGCTCCAGCTATATCAGAGTTAATGAATCCAAATATTTGAATTCTGATCAAGCATTCCAGATATATAGAAGTTTTCTCAAGGATATAGCAGGACACATATACACCTACAGAGATACAATAGAAAAAGATTTTGATAGACTCTACTTCAATATTTCTTCCAAGGAACACATATTGATTCTGAGATCAAAATCTCACAACCTCTCAGATACAAATACTAGACAGAGAAGCTCTCATCAAGGCCTATACCCTGAAGCAAAGCTTCCATCTCCTGATCATATACACAACTCAGGGGGAGCTTTGGCATCATTAACAATCCACTAGTCTTCTCAGAGATTTGAGACAGAAAAGACAAAATCATTTTTATTTTTCTTTCACTGTGTACAGGGTTTTAAATCCCTTCAAAAGTTAGATCTTTGGTTCACAAGTCACCTGATCAAAAGACTTGGGATTGGTTTTTGGCCACCTGATCAAAAGCTCAATGGGTTTCTAGATCTCCCTTAGAAAATTTGATCTTGTGGTGGCAGGGTGAAAGTGAGGGATAGATCTAACTAACTATAGAGGGGGGGGGGGTGAATAGAGTATTAAAAACTTTTTGATAATTTTTATAGTGGATTAAAATAGGTGATATGTATATATATGAATAAAGAGAAAACACAAGCACACAAACCAAAAAGGTAAAGGCAATCCAAACGACACAAGGAATTTATAGTGGTTCCCCAATAAACCTGGGTATATCCAATCTTCTACCAGTCTGGTAGGAATCCACTACAGGTTTTTGATCAGGTGCTCTGCCACCACAGGTTTTTGCTCAGGTGCCCTGTCACCACAAGATCAATTTTTCTAAGGGAGATCTAGCAACCCTTTGAGCTTTTGATCAGGTGCCCAAAAACCAATCCCAAGTATTTTGATCAGGTGACTTGTCAACCAAAAAGGCTAACTTTTTAAGGGAGTTAAAACCCTGTATGCAGTGAAAGGGAAGAGTAAAAATCTGTTGTCTTCTTTATCTCAAATCTCTGAGAAGACTAGTGGATTTGTTGATGATGTCAAAGCTCCCTCTGAGTTGTATGGATCTGATTAGGAGTGGAAGTTTTTCTTCAGGGTATAGTCCTTCCAAATTATGTGGCTCTTCAGCAATCTTTTAGGCCGATTTTGATTAGTTGTCTCTTAAAAGCCCGAAGCAGATGAAGAACTATGTATGTATGAGAGCTGTGTTGTGTTCTTCATTGATTACTGATTGCTCTTCTTTTTTATTGATTTATTAACTCTTCTTATTGCAATCTTTTGAAAAATCACTTTATATATTGATTGCAGATTAAAAACCATTTGAATTTTAAATTCTTTCCTAAAATCCTCTGCATAATTTCTGGGATCCTGAACGGCTAATTTTGTCTTGAATGCATTTCCCTAACTCTCTCAGTAAATAAGGTAGAGTAATAACTCTGTGAAAACCATAATTAATGCAGCCATGCAACAGCTTTATTCTTGAGAATATGGACCATTAATTATGAGAGCATTACTATCTTATAATAATAAAATTTGAAAACAAACTGGCATAGTCGAACTGAGAAACTACAAAGAAGATAAGTCAAATAGAACCTGGAAGGAGTTACTCGAACCCAGCAATGAATTCATCGACCTGAGCTCCAAGTTCGTCGAGCTAATAATTCTCCTTCATCGAGCTGATTTCCAAGATCGCCGAACTGAAAATATACTTGCCAATCTGAGCTCCAAGTTCGTCGAAGTGAGATAGTCCTTCGTCAAGCTGAACTTCTGGTACAAGATATCAGTTCGTCGATCTCAGCTAGACTTTCGTCGAGCTAAACTCAGAGAAGGAACACTGAGTTCGTCGATCTGAGATCGACGATCGTCTAGCTGAGTTCAGCTATTATCGAACGACTTTCCTGTAATCATTTTAACTTCTTTTCCTTTGAAGTCTTCTGTCTCTAAAGTCTTCTGAAGTAGAGACTGACAATTTAAGTATGTACTGCTGTCTTAGACCCTGGAAATAACCTATGACCCTAGACTATACATGTTGGGTCATCTAATCAAACCTAATAGTGAACCTAGACCAAATCACAAGTAGGGTTCCAACAATCTCCCCCTATTTGGGCGAGGTCACTATAAAAATAGAATAAAGAAAATCACAAAGCAAAAAAAGAATATCTAACAGAATTATAAAACTTCAGCAGATATAAACAATTGTGTCTTATGAAAATATACATAACAATAATAAAATTCAGAAAGCATAAGCAGAAAATTATGAGTCTTTCTTTGAAGCATCTATAGAAGGATCTGAAGCAGGTTTTGTAAAAATCATCTTTCTTTTTGGATCAGCAACTTGCTGTTGAGTCATCTTCATGTCTTGAGCACCAAGAATCTTCACAGATGCAGTTCTGGGCACTACAGCTTCTGGATGTAAATTCATATAAGTATCAACATTAAAGAGTTTTTTACCTGATATTTGTCCAATTCCTTCTTCGTGTAAGATGACATGGTTGAAAATTGAGAGGAATCTTTTCCTTCTTCCTTGGCCTTCCTTATTTGAGATAGAGCTATCAGCTCATTAAACCTATCCATTCTATAGTTAGGATCCAACTCTGGATCATTAATTGGAGAGGGAGGTCTCTTTGGACTTGATTCTTCTTCCTAACTACCTTGTTCTGTCTTCTAAATGATTTGATTGTCATGCTATTGTTGCTGTTTTCTCTGTTGGCTGCTAGATATAGTTTCTGTCCTTGAAGGTCTGTCTTTTCTACCTTAAGTAGGTCTTGATTGATGAGAATGAAAAGTAGACATTTGAACTTGAGAAGCACTTCCTACTGATCCTGCTGTAGGAGGAGGAGGAGTAGGTCCTCTCCAAGTCCTTTGAGGAGAATGGTACCTTTTCATTTTCTTCCTTCTCTTTTGTTCATTTTTAGAAAGCCTCATCCAGTAAGGAGTATCTGGAGTGAGTGTACTGTTACGCAGAATATAATAGGGGGTATCTGCTGTAGGATTTTGTTATGGAGTATCCCTTACTGGAGCCTTTTTCTTAGTTTTTCTTTTCTTAGAACCAACATCCTCTGAAATATCTGATTCATCATCACATCTGATTCATCTATTGGATTGTCATAGAGATCATCTAATTATTTTATTAACTTTGAATTGTCCTTAGCTTGAGCTGCTGGCTGTACATGCTCAATTTTTATAACAGCTTGTTGATTGGGTACATTCTCTTGTTCCATATCTTATAGAATGATGTCATCAAGATTTGGCAAAGGAGTTTCATCCATCACATAAGTGGGAGGTGAAAAACCTTGCTTTATAACATTCATTGAATTATCTACTATTACATCCACAGAAACTGAAGAGATACTAGTAGAAGAATTTATGAAGCTAGATTTAATCTTTTCTACAACTAAAATATCTATAGGTGCAGAATAGCATACTATAGCTTTTTGATAGACTGAAAATGCAAGGAGATAACTAGGAATAACAATGTTTAGAGAATCACAAGCTAAAAATAGAGAAAACAAATCAACTGTGGAATTAATAAATACATCACCATCAGTGATAACCTGTAAGACCCCGTTTTTTTTAAACCACCGGGGTCTTATGCCCAGAATTTCCATTTTGCGGTGACACCGACACTCGGGAAGGCCGCCACTACAAAACGCCAATTCTGCCGGCCTTTTCGATCATAAGAAAGAGAAGTAAATATACACTAAATGTAAACATATCCACAGAATCACATTTAAGTAAAAATCACAGCAAGTCCATAGATATATAAAAGGGAGTACTGTAAAAGATCAGTACAAATGAAATATAGACGGGCTTAAGCCCGGTACATCAAATCCTCACTACAATCTCTCGGGAAGCTATAAGATTGTACTAAACACTCACTGAGCTGCTCACTGGTGCTCCGGAACTAGACTGGCCCACCTCCATGCGCACCATACTCCGATGGTGCTAGTCCCTAGACTGTTGGTCCCTATCCCCATCCAGAGCTCCTGTAATGTTGTGGTCTGAAAACCATTAGTCATAAAGACTAAGTACTATCATGCACGACCAACACATCGTCCTCTTCAAATCTTTTACCATCTTGGTGATCCCCGGGTGCACCGAGTATCAGCTGTAGTGAGCTTCCGTCATGATGTCCTCCCGGATCTGGCCTCCTGCCGGTATATAAACCATGCCTTTGAAATATAGGAGCCCATCCCTCAAGGAGTAATCCCCTACCGTGCCTTCCTCTAAGGCCCTAAATATCGGCTCAGCTCTTGCATCCAGCCTCTACCCATCTCTGACGTGGTCCCGAATATCATCGGTAGTAACCATCGATCCCAGGTACTCCATGTATAACTCCGGATCATCCTTGGACACTAGTGATATCTTCATCTCCTCAAATGACTTAACCAACTCCAAGGCCATCAGCTGTGGGCCTACTCCTAACGTACTCGCTCTCCGGCTCAAAGCGTCTACGACCACGTTTGCCTTCCCGGGATGGTAGTGCATGGTATACTGGTAGTCCGATAGGAACTCCACCCATCATATTTGCCTGATGTTTAGCTCCTTCTGTGTGTCTACGTATCTCAAGTTCTTGTGGTTTGAGAAAATGTCGCAGTGAACCCCTTAGAGAGAGAGGAGGGGAGGACCTTGTTCGCGGGCTAGAGTCGTGCCGATCGACGGAAGGCCATGAGCGATGGAGGTGTCACCGACGCTCTTCAACAACACACATAAATCTCTCGTCTCCTTCGGGCAAGGTGAGGAAATGAAGGATTGAGGTCTAGGGAAGCTTTTAAATCAGTAAAATGGGGGAGGGGAGTGGTCTAACTGATGGTGGCCATTAATGGTCCCTTAAAGAAATTTCGGCCATGGTGGTGGGGGGAATTAATATGGCTCAAACCAGTAAGGTAACTGCTGGAAACTCCTCCTCTTCCCTAGGGTAGTTGAATCCAGCCATAAAAGAGGAGTGAAAGGATGCCAAGGCATTCAAGCGACATTAGTGGTCATGAAAGCCGACTCTCGGCCATGGATTTTCATTTTCATAACCGCCGGCTACGTGGCATACTTCCATTTGACCGGTCAATATTTATTTAAATAAGACTTAATACAGTTTTAATAGAGAAACGACTAATTTAACACATTATGGCCCACTTCCCGAAACGACACGGTTCAGCTGAACCAGCAAACAGACCAGAAGCGCCAGGAAAATTCTAAGTAAAATGGCATTGAGTGAGCTCAACTCACTCAACGCCATCCAGCCTATGATGTTGAGTGAGCTCAGCTCACTCAACGCTATTCAGCCTAAGCAAGATGGCATTGAGTGCATTCAGCGCACTCAACGCCATTCAACTTATGGCATTGAGTGCACTCGACGCACTCAACACCATTCAGCCCAAGTAAGATGGCGTTGAGTGCAGTCAGCGCACTTAACGCCATTCAGCTTATGGCGTTGAGTGCACTTGATTCACTCAACTCCGTCCAGCCTTTGGCGTTGAGTACACTCGACACACTCAACGCCTGCCCCAAAATCCTCCCTAAATATGATGGCGTTGAGTGCACTCGACGCACTCAACGCCATTCGGCCTATGGAGTTGAGTGCACTCGACGCACTCAATGACCGAGCCCAAAGACTGCCTGAATAAGATTGCATTGAGTGCACTCAACGCACTCAACACCATTCAGCCCATGGCGTTGAGTGCACTCGACACACTCAACGCCCGAGCCCAAATCCTTTTTTAAGTAAATTTCCGACCTACTGTTTGCATACCAAGGTGATTTTCACATTGAGCCCGAGTCACTTGCCCTCCTTGGGCTTTCTAGAGTTTTATCATGACTTGGTCATGACAAAACCACTCCTAGGGGTGTGGTCGGAAATGGGATGTTACAAATCCCAATATACAAAAAAAAAAAATTCGTCCCCGAAATTTAGGTTAAGCCTACGGTGGTTTCTACTGGAATAGAAGAAATTATAACATCCTTACGGTGTAAGGTATACATGAATCGAAGAGTTCCGGGTACTTTTGCTGCATTAAGTCCTATGGCTCCCATGTATGCTCCTCTTGCCCATGATTGCTCCACAGAACCTTGACTAACGAAACCTTCTTACGTCGCAAGACCCGCACTGCCATATCATCGATCATGATCGGCTCCAAGTTGACTGATCGATCTTAGGCCACCAGACCGTCTGCTGTGGAAATCAGCTGCTCAGGGCGTAGTAGAGCTCTTCGTAGTGAGGAGACGTAGAAGATGTCATGCAATCCTGCTAACTCCGGCGGTAGCTCCAATCTATAAGCCAAGGGGCCGATCCGCTCTAGGATCCTGTAAGGCCCCATATACCTCGGACTGAGCTTCTTCCGCCCGCGAACCCGCTAGACTCCATGCATCAGCCGTATCTTCAAGAAAACCCAGTCTCCTACCAAGAACTCCACCTGATGATGCCTCGCATCGTAATATTTGGCCTGCCTGCTCTGGGCTTCCAACATCTGGTCCCGAATCAACCTAATCTAAGCATAAGTATCCCCCATAAACTCTGAGCCGAGTGCCTGCGGATCCTCATCCTGAACCCATGATAGTGGGGTCCTGCACCTCCATCCATACAATGCCTCGTATGGAGCCATGTGTATGCTGGACTGATGGGTGTTGTTGTACGAAAACTCGATCAGCGGCAGCAATCTCTCCAAAGGCTCGCCGCGGTCCAAAATACACAGGTGCAAAAGATCTTTTAATGTACGATTGGTGCACTCCGTATGCCCATCAGTCTGAGAATGGAAAGCCGTGCTAAATGTCAACCGAGAACCCAAATGGTCCTGATCTGACCTCCACTCCCTGGATATAAACCGCCGATCCCAATTTGAAACAATAGTCTTGAGCATCCCATGATAACACACAAACTGCTCAATGAACCTCCGTACTAATACACTAACTGGAGCGTCCTTTGCCACTGGAATGAATCTGGACACCTTCGTTAGCCTATCCACTATCCTTCGCACGGGATCGAGGTAGCCCATGTATGAAATCCATGGCTATATCCCCTAACTTCCACTTCGGCACCGGGAGTGGTTGTAGCAATCCTGCCGGATTCTTACACTCCGCCTTTACGAGTTGGCAAGCCTCGCAATGCATCACAAAATACGTAATGTTCTTCTTCATGCTTACTAGGTACCAAAATTAATTCAAATGGTTTTACATGAAAAGTATCACTTTGTGAAGCAACCCATATAACAAGACTTCCAAAAATTCCACAAAAATCTACAAGGCTTTATAACATCATAAAAGGTCCTCTGACTAAATTTCTTAAGATTCCAGTGAGTGATTAATTCATAAGAAATTCCTAAGTTGAAAGTACAATTTGATGGTTTGTAAATGAAGTACTATATTTATTGATCTATAATTCATAACAAAATTCCCAGACATGAAAATCACTATGGAAACACTCCTGCCAAAGTTTCACTATGAATCAAGGTCACATGACTTATTATAAAATTCCTTGGGTGTAAAGACCTAAATACTTATTAAGTGGTTTATGTGGGGTTTTTGTGTCCAACCACTACCCAATCACTTCCTAGGGCCTTTAACCACCCTTCAAGTATTTATTTTAAATACCAAGTCCATACAAGGATATATCACCATATATCCTTCACAAACCCCCAAAGTTCAACCTTAGGGTTTAAACTAGGGTCCTAGGGCTAACCCACCCCAATCCATCTCGAACTCCATGAGAGGGTGTGTTTTCTGACCGTGGGGCTCTGGCCAAGGTCCCAACCCATTTGGGTGAGAATTGGCTCTTCCAAGCCCCAAATACTCCTTGCCCTAATTTATCCCTTAGGAGACCAAACTTTGGTCACAATAAAACTTACTCAAATCAAACCCAATTGGGCTGAGAGTTTTACCAGAGCCTTATAACATCCCCCAAGATCACCCTCCAAAATATTGGGGGTTTTTTATCTATTTAAGACACCTAATTAAATTGTATAAGGATTATTAAATT
The DNA here is from genome assembly GCA_039513925.1 of Platanthera zijinensis. NCBI lineage: Eukaryota > Viridiplantae > Streptophyta > Magnoliopsida > Asparagales > Orchidaceae > Platanthera > Platanthera zijinensis. The sequence goes on along the minus strand of CM077079.1, from coordinate 204,779,084 downwards.
TTTCAAAAAACTATAGGAAAATGTTTCCCAAAAATCCTCATTTTTGGATATGTTCTAGGTATAGGCTCCACCAAAATTGGTGCTGTGGTCGAACCACTTACCCAAATGAGTCCAAATAAATTTTAAATAAAACTATACTTCACGGCCTACAACATTCATGTTGGTCATATTTCCAGTAGAGGGGCCTACCTAGTTTTAATATTTATTTCAAAAATCATCCTGAAAACGAGACAGAAATTTGGATAAAAGGAATTAATAAATTTAATCACCACACATCTTGATGCAGATCCAACAGCGCTGGGATCATCTTCTTCCTCCAGCCAAGGGCTGATATTAGCCTGACCTGGAGCACATTCCAGATGCTGCTGCCAGCCAACCAGCCTCCTCCATGGCCGGCCACCACCACCGCCACCGCCACAACCACCTTAGTTGTGGTTGTGGCCATCGCCGGGCGGCTGCGCAGCCGCCGGAGGGGCATTTTCTGGTGAACCCAACATGTATTTTTTTGCAGAAATAACCAAGAAGACCAACTCTTCCCGATCGGGCTCAGTTGAGCCTGATTCTTAATCATAAAGAAGGCTAAGATCTACCCGTAGAGAGAGAGGAGGGGAGGACCTTGTTTGCGGGCTGGAGTCGTGCCGATCGACGGAAGGACATGAGCGGTGGAGGTGTCGCCGACGCTCTTCAACAGCACACAGAAATCTCTCGTCTCCTTCGGGCAAGGTGTGGAAATGAAGGCTTGAGGTCTAGGGAAGCTTTTAAATCAGTAAAATGGGGGAGGGGAGAGGTCTAACTGATGGTGGCCATTAATGGTCCCTTAAAGAAATTTCGGCCATGGTGGTGAGGGGAATGAATATGGCTCAAATCAACAAGGTAACGGCTGAAAACTCCTCCTCTTCCCTAGGGGAGTTGAATCCAGTCTTAAAAGAGGAGTGAAAGGATGCCAAGGCATTCAAGCGATATTAGTGGCCATGAAAGCCGACTCTCGGCCATGGCCGTGGCTTTTCATTTTCATAACCGCCAGCCACGTGGCATACTTCCATTTGACCGGTCAATATTTATTTAAATAAGACTTAATACGGTTTTAATAGAGAAGCAACTAATTTAACACATCATGGCCCACTTCCTGAAACAACCTGGTTCAGCTGAACCAGCAAACAGACCAAAAGTGCCAGGAAAATTCTAAGTAAAATGGCGTTGAGTGAGCTCTCACTCAACGCCATCCAGCCTATGGCATTCGCTCACTCAACGCCATTCAGCCTAAGCTAGATGGCATTGAGTGCAGTTAGCGCACTCAACACCATTCAACTTATGGCGTTGAGTGCACCCGACGCACTCAACGCCATTCAGCCCAAGCAAGATGGCATTTAGTGCAGTCAGTGCACTCAACGCCATTTAGCTTATGGAGTTGAGTGCACTCGACGCACTCAAAACCATTCAGCCTTTGGCGTTGAGTGTACTCAACGCACTCACCTCCTGCCCCAAAATCCTCCCTAAATATGATGGCGTTGAGTGCACTCGACGCACTCAACGCCATTCGGCCTATGGCGTTGAGTGCACTCGACGCACTCAATGCCCGAGCCCAAAGTCTTCCTGAATAAGATGGAATTGAGTGCACTCAACTCCCTCAATGCCATTCGGCCCATAGCATTGAGTGCACTCGACGCACTCAACGCCCGAGCCCAAATCCTATTTTAAGTAAATTTCTGACCTACTATTTGTAGACTAAGGTGATTTTCACCTTGAGCCCAGGTCACTTGGCCTCCTTGGGCTTTCTAGGGTTTTGTCATGACTTGGTCATGACAAAACCACTCCTAGGGGTCTGGTCGGAAATGGGATGTTACATAACCTCGGGAACTGAAGGATTTGTTGCATCTTCATCAGAACATACTGCAATCATTTTTATATCTGAAATTTTAGCTGCTGCAACTGCTTCTATAGCTGCCTCTGGAATTGAAAATTCTATTTGAGGAGCTTCTTCATCAGGAATCTCCCCCTACTTAGATCCAGGGAGACCTGAATCTAGACCCCCAGAAGAAGGGACAAAGGAGGAAGAGGAAATTTTGGAATAAAGATCAGCAATGGCAGAAACAAGAGGGGCAATTGCTTCCTCTATGAGCTTTTTGAGTGTAGCAGTGATGAATTCCAAGATGCTGGAAGAGATGGAGGAAAAATCCATAGATATAAACTCAGAGGGGTTCTGAGCAGATGTAGAAAGTGGATTGGAAGAAGATGGGATTGAAGAAGAATAATTGTGACACAGATAAAATTTCTGAGGAGCATCCTGAGGAGGGATGGTTGAGGGAGTGATGTTAGGCATGATTTACTGAACTTGTGAATGAGGTGGAGATTGTTGTGGAGATGGAGATGAGAGTAGATTGAAAGTTGGAGATGACAGAAGTGGATCTGGATGAGTAGAAGTGGATGGAATGTCATCAAGATGTGGTGGAAGAGGTTATTGAGGAGGTGACGGTGTATCCTCAGGAATGTGGATTGGTGATTGTGGTTGAGATGGTGGTTGAGATGGTGAGGCAGGAGGGATGGAAGTAGAGGGTGTGTCTATAATAAATGTGGATGGTTATTGAAGAGGAGGAGATGGTATATGAGAAGGAGAGGGAGGAGGAGTAGGAACTTCTTCAGGGGTTGAGTGAGTGGCTGCTACAGCCCTTGTATCTTCTGAAGCTATCCTGGAAGATGAAGCCCTGGATAGCTTAGGGATGAACCTCTCCCATATACCAAATAGGGCAGAGGTAAGTCTCTTAGAGGCATTGATGAAAATTGTCTGGGAGACCAAAAGTTTTGGAACCTTTGCCTGGAGGAAAATACCCAGAACTCTACCAAAACTAACATCTTTCTTACTTATTTTCTTCTTAATCAAGTCAAATAAAATTATACCCCAGTTCACTGATTTCTTATTAACTAGGGCACTAATCCGAAGGAATTGGTGCCTGGTGATGTAGTCATGGGCAGAGTGCTTGCCCAAGATTACTTTACCAACCACATCTGCCAAGAACTTGTATTCAACAGACAAGTACTTTTTCAGCAATTTGTTAGGGTTTCCCAGGGAGTGACCCATTATAACTAGCATATCATCAAACTAAGTGGTAGATAATTAAACATAATCTTCCCCATTGATAAAACTAAAAATTTCAGTTAGAATAACAGGGGTAAGAGAAACCTGATGTCCAGAAATCAATCCAGAAATGGTGGTTTGATCTTGAAAGGTTGCTGTGAATACCCATTCCTTGATTTCCTGCACTGGAAGTTTGATCCTTAAGGTCATGAACTTTTTCAACTGTGGAGCCTCAAACAACTGAAGGATGTTATTGAAGATTTGATCAGAATGGCTGAATGAATCGATGTCAATGTCAAAACCTGCATCAAATTTAGACCGAGAGAGGGTCGCCGTTGAAATCGCCATTGCATGTAAAAACAAGAGATCAAGTGCAAAAAAACTGGAAAGCACGGGATGGAGTTTAATGAAAAGCTAATTATAGGTTTTCAGAAGTCAAAAAGACGAACTCCGTCCGACGCAAAATAAAAGCTTCGAACTCCGTTCGACGAAAAAATATCAGAAAGAAATGAAAGCGTCGATCTAAGTTTGAAGAGGGGGAAAATAATTCACCGTTCTCCGTTCGAAGAAAAAATTTCTGAAACAAATTCATCGATCTCCGTTCGACTAACAGTTTCTCAAAGAAATTTCATCGATCTCTGTTCGACGAAAATCTCAAGAAGAGTTCACAGATCGTCGATCTCTGTTCGACAAAAAGTGACCAACTCTTCGACCACAGACAACAATTAAATTAAGGCTTCTCCATTAATCATACCTAGCTGATTTAGGAAGAATAAATTTTCTTTTCATCCAATGGTTTGGTGAAAATGTTTGCTCTTTGTAAATCAGTAGAGATAAAGACAAGATTAATTTTATTTTTGTCCACACAATCTCTAATGAAATGATGCCTTATCTCTATATGCTTGGTCCTACTATGAGGCACTGGATTTTGTGCAATTAAAATTGCACTGGTATTATCACAAAAGATAGTTGAATTATTTAAGTTGAAACCATAATCTAGGAGATGATTTGAATCCACTAAATCTGTGAGCAGCAACTACCAGCTGCAATGTATTCAGCTTCAGCAGTTGATGTGGACACAAAAGTTTGCTTTTTGTAAAACCAGGACACAAGCCTATCACCAAGGAATTGACAAGTTCCTGATGTGCTTTTCCTGTCAACTCTACATCCAGCAAAGTCAACATCTGAGAATCCAGTTAAGTCAAATTCTGACTCTATTGGATACCAAAGTTCTAGATTTGGACAACCCTTTATATATCTTAAAATCCTTTTTAATAAATTAAGGTGTGATTCTTTAGGGTTGACTTGAAACTAGAACAAATACAAGTAGCAAACCTAATGTCTTGCCTACTAGCTGTAAGATACAATAAGGACCCAACAATAGCCCTATATATTTTCTGATCAACTGGTTTGCCCTATTCATCAGAATAAACTACAGCATTGGAGGGCATGGGTGTATTTGCAGCTGTGGCATCGGACATCCCAAATCTTTTGAGTAGCTCCTTAGCATATTTAGACTGGGATATGAAGATACCATCAGTGGTTTGCTTCACTTGAAGACCAAGGAAGTAAGATAGTTCACCCATGCTACTCATTTAAAACTTTGAATGCATCAGGTCAGAAAACCTTTTGCAAAGTTTTGAATCAGTAGATCCAAATATTATGTCATCTACATATATTTGTACTAGCAAAATTTTTGACTTATGATGTCTAATAAATAAAGTCCTGTCTATAATGCCTCTAATGAACTTATGATCTAAAAGAAAGCTAGCTAAGGTCTCATACCAAGCTTTTGAAGCTTGCTTTAAACCATAGGGAGCTTTATGCAGCTTAAAAACATAGGAGGGATGAGTTGAAGAGATAAATCCATACACTTCCTCTTTTAGTTCCCCATTGAGAAATGCACTTTTGACATCCATTTGATAGACTTTGAAATTCTGATGGGCAGCATAAGCAAGAAAAATTCTGATGGCTTCAAGTCATGCAACAGGAGCAAAGGTTTGATTATAGTCAATGCCTTTTTCCTGTGAATAACCTTGGGGTACCAGCTTAGCTTTGTTTCTCACAATTGCTCCTTGTGCATTAAGTTTTCTCCTAAAGACCAATTTAGTTCCAATGACTGGGTAGTCTTTGGGTCTTGGAACAAAATCCCAAACTCTATATCTTTTAAATTGATTGAGTTCCTCTTACATTGCAATAATCTAGTGGAGATCTTGCTCGACATCTTTAATGGATTGAAGTTCAATATGAGAAAGAAAGCAAACATGCATCTGATCATGATTTAATTGATGCCTTGTTTGCACACCAACTAACATGTCTCCAATCACTTGAGATATGGGATGATATCTAAGTGTGGCAAGATCAGTGGGTAGAGTTGTTTCTTCAATAACCATTTGTGGTACTAATTCCTCTTGTGGAATTTCATTAGCCACAATGTTTTTCAGCAATCTGTTCCTGAATTTCTTCTTCATTATATTCATCAATAATCTGTTGAGAAGGATGTGATATATCCTCTCGTATTAGGATAAAATCATCCATTTTCTCACACAGATTTGGTGCCTGTAAATTTTCTGTGGTAGAAGAATCTTTCTCCTTGTAAAACATATTAGTCTCATAAAAAGTTACATGTACATATTCTTCCATTTGAGAGTTGATTTATTAAATACCCTATAAGCCTTGCTAACTACGGAATATCAGAGAACAATTCCCTCTGCAGCTTTGGCTTCAAACTTTCTAAGATATTTCTTGTCATTATTGCGAATATAACATATACAACCAAATACTTTAAAATAGTTTATTTTAGGTTTCTTCCATTTAAGTAATTCATAGGGGGTCTTACCCTTTAGCTTATGAATTAGACTTCTATTCAGAACATAATTTGCTGTGCTTACTGCATCTGCCCAAAAGGATAGGGGCAAGTGAGCATCTGCAAGTAATGTCCTTGCAGATTCAATTAGCATTCTATTTTTACTTTCAACTACCCCATTTTGTTGAGGAGTTCTAGGAGCAAAAAAACAATGTTTGATACCTTCCTTCTCACAAAATTCTTGCATGAGAAGAGATTCAAACTTAGTGTCATGATCACTTCAGATCAATGCAACTTGAGTAGAGTACTCAATCTGGATGCTCTTAAGAAAGTCTGTAAGAACTTTAAAGTTATCTGACTTGTTTTTCAGAAAGAAAACCCAAGTGAATCTAGAGAAATCATCAATAATCACTAAGGTATATGACTTCCCTCCCAAGCTCTGTACTGCAATAGGTCTAAAAAGGTCCATATGTAGCAAGTATAAGATTCTGGGTGAATCACTTTTATTAATGGATTTGAAACTATTTTTAGTTTGCTTGCCTAATTGACAAGCCCCGCAGAGTCCTTCTTTCTTGTAGGAGCCAGAAGGTACTCCTCTGACAAGGCTGTCCTTAGATAATTTAGCTATGGTCCTAATGTTTACATGTCCTAATCTCTTATACCAGAGTTCACTAGTTTTATTAATCTGATTGAACAACAAGATTTCTGATTTAACATAATTAAAATTAACTAGATAAATATTACCTTGTCTAATTCTAGTTAAATCAGTTTTGTTTTTATCAAAAGGAATTGAACATAAAAACTTATTAAATGTTACTTGATAACCTTCATTACATAGTTGGCTGATAGAGATGAGGTTATGCTCCAGACCATTTACATATGCCACCTTCATGAATGTGACTGCTCCAATCTTGACATTTCTATATCCTTCTGTTTATCCATGATTGGAGTCTCCAAATATCACCTTTGGTCCAAGATTTGCTTTGAAATGAGTCAAGTTATCTTTACTTCCAATCATATGTTTTGAACAGCCACTATCTAGATACCACTGTTCCGCTGTGGTAGGATAGTTCTTCACCTGCATAAAAATAGGTTAGGTGTTCTTGACACAGGTAACCTTGGGTCCATGATTTCTGTCATATTTATAGCTGGAGATATAAGAAAATTTAAGTTGGTCCTTATAACCCAGTGGATGATATATCTTAGGAGGGATTATCCATTGAGTAAAAGGATTAACAAATTTTGGTATTTGATTATTATTTTGATAAGGATTAAAGTTTCTGTTTTGAAAATGTGAGTTCGACAAATTTAGTTGAGTTCGTCGATCTGAGTTCGACGAAAAGTATTGATTTCGTCGATCTCGGTTCACAGAATGATAATACTCATTCCCTGCATTCCACGATCATCGATATCTGTTCGACGAAACATGTTGATTTCTTCGAGCACCCTTTGTTGAGTAATCATACCCAAATTCTGGGTTCAGAGTTCATCGATCTCCGTTCGATGCATAATACTGATTTCATCGATCTCCGTTCGACAAATTTTGTTGAACACAATTTTAATGAGATTTTTTATTTTTCTTTGATTTAGTCTTTGGTGAAATTTCAGTATCTTTATATGTAAGTTGTAATACTTCTTTCTCTTTTCCTTTAGCAGGTATGAATTCAATTGGTTTAGATAAGATATTTTTCTCAAGAATATAAGGCTGACTAGATGAAGCTCCCAAGCCCAGTTTTCCATTTAGCCTGCCATTTACTGTGCTTGTAATATTCATTAATTTGATACTTCTCCCATTAAGGGATTCTTCAAATTGCTTAGCCTCAGATAATTTAGTTTCTAAGGAAAATATTTAATTATTCACAGTTTTTAAATCTTCTTTAAGTTTTATGTTTTCAGAAGAAATATTTACAAATTCAATTAATTTCTCTCTGAGAACTTTGATTTCCTTCTGAGATTTAATTAAATCTTTACATAATAATTTGAAATCAATTTTAAATTGTTCTGAGTTAAAATCAAAGGTTGAGATTACCTGATCTTCTTCTGATTCAGATTCAGATTCTTCTTCAGAATTATTGCATGAGGCATTGATTTCCATCAAACAAATTTCTTTTGCTTTTGCTTCTTCTTCATCTTCACTAGAACTAGATGAAGATTCTGTCTCAGATTCACTCTTTGTTTCAGCCACAAATCCTCTTTCCTTCTTTTTGTATTTGCTGTAAGAGGGCTTGCTGGAATGTTTCTTGGAGTCTTTCTCCTTTCTTTTGTCTTTATTCTGGTTCTCTTGACATTCTGGAAGTATATGTCCAGGTTTCCTACATCCATAACAGACAATCTCTTTAGTATGAGTCTTGTCATACCTTGGCTTATCATCATTTCTAGAAGATCTTCTCCTGAAGTCCTTCCTTGCCATCTTGTAAAATCTCTTAGACAAGAGACTCAATAGACCTTCATTGTCTGGAATGGCTTATATTTCTTCAGTTGCTTTAAAAGCAATGCTTTGCTCTTTCCTTACTGAAGAAGAGGTTCTTTGTTCGGCTTCTCTGGTCTTTATGAGCTACACATAGGATTTGAGCTTACCCAACAAGGTCTCTGTAGAGATTTCATTGAGGCTTCTGGATTATTTGATTGGCCAGATCCTAGAGTCCCATGTGCTAGGGAAGCACATAATGATCATGTAATTTATCTCTATCACTGAGATATTCTTATCCAATTATTTCAGCTCATTGATTATGAGACTGAGTTTATTGTACATATCAGCAACTGATTTTGCTTCTTCCTTCCTTAACTTCTCATATTGAGAGATTAAATGTGATCTCCTATCTTTCCTTTCATCTGCAGATCCTGTAACCATCCCATTTAGGGAATCTCAGATATCCTTGGCTTAAGTGAATTAAACAACTTTTTTGAATATGTCATCAAACATAATTTGAGCTAAAATGTTCATGGCTTTGGCATCTGCAACTTTCAGCTTCTTCTGAGCCTCTGTCAACTAAGGTGGTGGTACATCTGAGGTGCTTGTTGATGTAGATGGAGTAGAGGGACCTGATAAAATAGAATTATAGATATCTTCATCAATGGAATTCATGTAAAGCCTAATCCTTGCCATACAAAGTGCAAACTTATTAAGATTGCACACTGGAGGTCTTGTGCTTGAATACACATTGTTTTGTGGTATGAGAAAGGGAGCAAACTAGAGTAAATGAGATCTATCAAGGATCTTTTGGTTCAGGTGTTAGCTTGTGAAACCAAAGAACAAACCTCTGATACCAATTGAAAGTGAGGATAGATCTAACTAACTCTAGAGGGGGGGGGGGTGAATAGAGTATTAAAAACTTTTTGATAATTTTTATAGCAGATTAAAATAGGTGATATTTATATATATAAATAAAGAGAAAATCACAGCACACAAATAGAAATGGTAAAGGCAATCCAGACGACATAAGGAATTTATAGTGGTTCCCCAATAAACCTAGTTACATCCACTCTTCTACCACCCTGGTAGAAATCCACTACAGGTTTTTGATCAGGTGCCCTTCCCCACTAGTTTTTGCTTAGGTGCTCTGTCACCACAAGATCAATATTTCTAAGGGAGATCTAGCAACCCTTTGAGCTTTTGATCAGGTATCCAAAAACCAATCCCAAGTCTTTTGATCAGGTGACTTGTGAACCAAAAAGGCTAACTTTTGGAGGGAGTTAAAACCCTGTATATAGTGAAAAGGAAAAGTAAAAATATGTTGTCTTCTCTGTCTCAAATCTCTGAGAAGACTAGTGGATTTGTTGATGATGTCAAAGCTCCCACTGAGTTGTATGGATCTGATTAGGAGTGTAAGATTTGCTTCAGGTTGTAGGCCTTCAAAATGATGTTACTCTTCAACAAGCTTTTAGACTGATTTTTATTAATTGTCTCTTGAAAGCCTGAAGCAGATGAAGAGCACTGTGTGTATGAGAGCTATGTTGTGTTCTTCACTGATTACTAATTGCTCTTCTTTTTCACTGATTTACTAACTCTTCTTATTGCAATCTTCTGAAAAATCACTTTATATATTAATTGTAGATTAAAAACCATTTGAATTTTAAATTCTTTCCTAAAATCCTCTGCATAATTTCTGGGATCCTAAACGGCTAATTTTGTTTTGAATGCATTTCCCTAACTATCCCAGTAAATAAGGTAGAGTAATAACTCTATGAAAACCATAATTAATGCTGCCAGGTAACGACTATATTCTTGATAATATGGAGCATTAATTATCAGAGAATTACTTTCTTATAATAATAAAATTTGGAAATAAACTGGCATAATCGAACAGAGAAACTGCAGAGAAGATAAGTCAAACAGAACCTGGAATGAGTTAGTCGAACTCAACAATGAATTGGTCAACCTGAGCTCCAAGTTCATCGAGCTAATAATTCTCCTTCATCGAGCTTATTTCAAAGATCGTCGAACTAAAAATATACTTGCCAATCTGAGCTCCAAGTTCGTCGAACTGAGATAGTCCTTCGTTGAGATGAACTTCTGATATGAGATATTAGTTCGTCGATCTCAGCTAGACTTTCTTCGAGCTCAACTCAGAGAAGGAACACTGAGTTCGTCGATTTGAGATCGACGATCGTCGAGCTGATTTTAGCTATCGTCGAATGACTTTCCAGCAATCATTTTAACTGTTTTTCATTTGAATTATTCTAAAGTAGAGACTGATAATCTAAGTATTTGTTGTTGTCTTAGACCCTATAAATAACCTATGACCCTAGACTATACATGTTGGGGTCGTCTAATCAAACCTTATAGTGAACCTAGCCCAAATCACAAGTAGGGTTCCAATATAGGGCACCTGAGCAAAAACCTGTAGTGTATTCCTACCAGGGTGGTAGAAGATTAAATGTACCCAGGTTTATTGGGGAACCACTATAATCCTTGTGTCATCTGTGTTGATTTCCTTTTCTATTTTTGGGCTGTGATTTTCTTTTTGTACTTATATATATCACTAACTTTTAATCCGCTATAAAAACAAGTTAATAAATTTTTAATACTCTATTCACGCCCCCCATCGAGAGTAAAGATAAAATCTATCCCTCCCTTTCAATTGGTATCAGAGGGTCGTTTCTTTGGTTTTACAGGCTAACACCTAAACCAAATGATCTGATAGATTTTAGTTTACCTAGAAATTTATCATGGCACAAAACAATGAGTTTTCAAGCACCAGACCTCCAATGTGCAATCTAAATAAGTTTTCACTATGGAAGGAAAGGATTAGGCTTTACATGAATTCTATTGATGAAGATATTTATAACTATATTTTGATAGGCCCCCTACTCCATCTACAACAACAAGCACTAATGCTGTTCCACCACCTGAGTGGACAGATGCTCAGAAGAAAGCAAAGATTGCTGATGCTAAAGCCATGAATATTTTGGCACAAATAATGTCTGATGACATTTTCCAGAAAGTTGCTGAATGCACTTTAGCCAAGGACATCTGGGATTCCCTAAATTGAATGGTTGTTGGTTCTGCAGATGAAAGAAAGGATAAAAGATCTAACTTGATTTCTCAATATGAGAATTTCAAGAAAGATGAAACTGAATATGTAGCAGACATGCACTGTAGACTCAGTCTCATCATCAATGAGCTGAAAACACTTGAAAAGGATATTATATTGACAGAAGTCAATGATAAAATCCTCATATGTTTCCCTAGCACATGTGATTCAAGGATCTGGCCAATCAAAGAAGCCAGAAGTGTAAATGCGATATCTATAGAGACCTTGTTGGGTAAGCTCAAATCCTATGAGCAGCTCATTAATACCAGGGAAGATGAACAAAAGATCTCATTCTCAGCCAGGAAAGAGAAGAGCATTGCTTTCCAGGAAACAGATGAAGAAGAAGCTCTTCAAGGGAATGAAGACCTCATAAATCTTCTGGCCAAGAGATTCTACAAAATGGCCAAGAAAGACTTCAGAAGAAAGTCTTCCAGAAATGATGACAATCCAAGGTATGACAAAACCCCTACTAAAAAAATAGTCTGTTATGAGTGGAGGAAATTAGGACATATCCTTCCAGAATGTCCTGAAAAGCAAAAGAAATACAAGATGAAAGAGAATGACTCCAGGAAGAATTCACACAAGCCCTCTTCCAGCAAATACAAGAAGAAGGAAAGAGAATTTGTTGCTGAGACTTGGAGTGAATCTGAGTAAGAATCTTCATCCAGTTCAAGTGAAGATGAAGAAGAAGAAGCAAGAGCAAAAGAAATCTGTCTCATGGCAATCAATGCCTCATGCAGTAATTCTGAGAAAGAATCAGAATCAGAATCAAAAGAAGATCAGGTAATCTCAACCTTTGATTTTAATTCAGAACAGTTTAAAACTGATTTCAAATTATTATGTAAAGATTTGATTCAATCTGAGAAAGAAATCAAACTTCTCAGAGAAAACTAATTTAATTTGATAATTTTTCTTTTGAAAACTTAAAACTTAAAGAAGATTTAAAAATTTGCTAATGAACATATACTATCTTTAGAAAATAAATTAAATAAGGCTAAGCAATTTGAAGAATCCCTTAATGGGAGAAGTATCAAATTTATGGATATCATAGCACATCGAATGCCAGATTAAAAGGCAAACTAGGCTTTGGATCTTCATCTAATCAGCCTTACGTATTTCACAAAAAAAATTTATCTAAACAAGTAAAATTTGTTTCTTCCAAAGGAAAAGAAAAAGTAGATGATATATATATAGCTATTAAAGTATCACAAAAGAATCAACCTAAAAAAAAAATAAATTCACAAAAAAATAATTTTAAAAATAATTTGTCGAACCGAGCTCGACGAAATAATTATTGATGTGAATGTTACTGCAAGTGTACCGGTCGCACAAGTAATATAAAATGGGCGAATTTCCCCAAGTATCGATCTTTCAAGGAACACAGTAAGGTGGAGTTAATTTTGAGGAGGACTTGAGATTGAAGTCCTTTGGTCGGAGTTATCTATGGGGGGTTTTGGTTGTTGCGAAAAAGGAAAATAAAACACTATCTACTACTCCTATGCATTGCTTCGCCATGCGGGATGGAAGACTACTCGGGCCGCTATGCACCGAATCTCTAGGCGGATGGGCGAGTAGGCAAGCGTAAGAACCAAGGAATATAAGGGTCGTAAGCACCTCTTCGCAATGCATGCCTCTAGCAATCGCTAGAGCGGAAAGAACGGATGGATGGCAGATGGAAATAAAGGCCCACCTCAAGAAAATAACGAATACATACAATCACATGGACATGATTAAATATAAACGTTTTACAAACTACAAACGCTTCATCAAATAAAAGCATTCAACTAAACTATCAACAACAAGAGAAGAAAAGTGTGGAAAATCGATAGGATCCAAAGTTTCACCGAGGGTTCACGGTTAGAATCGCCGGGTTGTCAATCCACGTCCAAGCTCAGTCCTCAACTGCATCCGGGGTAGAGGAGGCTGTCACTCATTCCCATTGGACCCATCTTCTTTGTGTCACGATGCAGAAGAATATGACACAAACTTCTCCTTGCTTGGTGGAGAACGCTAGGTTAAATCTCCTCTTGAAGCTCGAGGACGAAAGAGGAGGCCGAGAGGAAGCTTTGGCTTGGATTTGGCATTGAATGCTTGTCCGGATCTCCTCTCCTCGGTGGAACGGCGAATTTTCACCCTAAAATCATGGGAGAGATGGCTGGGAATGAAGGTCTTTGCAATGATTAAAATCTGTGCTTTAAATAGAAAAAGATCAGAAAAATGGTCACGCACGGTCCCGCACATGACCATGCGCTAACCGTGCGTTATTAACTTGCAGATCTTGATCGTGGAAGAAGAAGCATTGACCTGTGCATTTTACTCGCACACGGGCGATTCCGCCCATGCGTGAAGGAAATCGCATGGGTAAACACAGAATGCAGGAAATCAAGGGAAATAGGGGAACCGTGCGTTTTACTCACGCACAAGCGCATTTGCCCGTATGTGAAGGAAACACACGATTTACCTCAGAATGCTGGAAAACAGAGAAAAATGTGCAGACAGTGCGATTCCTTCTCGCACAGTTTAGCCGAAACCGTGCGGGAATAAAACGCACATGTAGAAACAAAAGTCCCCGGAATTGCTGTGTGAAACACACGATCGAACTGGAACTGTGCGCGAAGAAATGCGCATGACCGTGCATTTTACACAGAAACTTGAAATGGACTTCGGGACATCCCGACTTCCTGTACAACAATGAATCCCACTGGGGCACCAGCCCCCAACACCAAAAGGAATCAACAACTACAAAAAGAATCATGGGGAGCACCATGTGCTTACCCCCAATAAAAGAATGCGTAATTGCACACCCTCGGGCCAAAATAGTGCACTTATGAGGAAATATAGCTAGAAGAAATATGAATGATATAAAACTAAAAGTGAAGTGCAAACGCATGAAAACTATCCCAGATGAGTCCGAAAAACCCTATATAAATCGGACTCATCAATTATCATTCATCGAACGGCGATTAACGATCTCTAAACCAAGAATTTGGGTATAATTACTCATCAGCGGGTGCTCGACGAAATCAATATAATTCGTCGAACTGAGATCGACGAATGTGGATTACAGATAATGCATATTATCATTCTGTGAATGGAGATCGACGAAATGACTATCAATCATCGAACTTAGATCGACGAAACAACTTAAATTCATCGAACCTTGCTTTTCATAACATAAATTTTAACCCTTTTCAAAAAAAAAAATCAAAAGCAAAATTGGTAAATCATTTTACTTAGTGGTTTATTCCTCCTAGGAGATTTCATCCACTAGGTTATAAGGATCAACAAGATTGTTCCTATATTTCGAATTATCATTATGAAAATTAACAAGAACCCAAGGTAACCTGGGTCAAGAACAACTAATCTATTTTTTTATAGGTAAAGAACTATCCTACCACAGAGAAACAGTGGTACTTGTATAGTGGTTGCTCAAAACATATGACAGGATCAAAAGCTAACCTAAGTGATTTCAAGGCAAAACTTGGATCTAAAGTTATCTTTGGAGACTCCAACTGTAGACAAATAGAAGGCAATGGAAATGTCAAAGTTAGAGTAGTTACCTTCAAGAAGGTAGCTTATGTGAATTGTCTGAAGCATAACCACATCTCGATCAGCCAATTATGTGATGAAGGTTATCAGGTAACCTTTAATAAGTCATTATGTTCAATCACCTCTAGTTTAAATAAAATTGTTTTAACAGGAACTAGACAAGGAAATATTTATCTAGTTAACTTTAATTCTGCAAAATCAGAAATCTGTTTGTTTAATCAGATTAGTAAAACTAGTGAACTGTGACATAAGAGACTAGGTCATGTAAATCTTAGGACAATAGCTAAATTATCTAAGGACAACCCTTTTAGAGGACTATCGTCTGGTTCCTATAAGAAGGAAGGACTTTGCAGGGCTTGTCAATTAGGCAAGCAAACTAAAATAGCTTTAAATCCATCTCTAAAAGTGATTCACCCAGAATCTTGTACTTGCTATATATGGACCTTTTTGGACCTATTGCAGTATAAAGTTTCGGAGGGAAGTCATATAACTTAGTTATTGTTGATGATTTCTCTAGATTCACTTAGGTTTTGCTTTCTGAAAAATAAGTCAGATAACTTTAAAGTGCTTACAGATTTTCTTAAGAGCATCAAGATTGAGTACTCAGATTATATTGATCAGAAGTGATCATGGCACTGAGTTTGAATCTCTTCTCATTCAGGAATTTTGTGAGAAGGAAGGTATCAGACATTATTTTTTTGCTCCTGGAACTCCTCAACAAAATTGGGTAGCTGAAAGAAAAAATAGAAACCCTGATTAAATCTACTGGGATATTACTTGCAGATGCTTACTTGCCCCTATCCTTTTGGGCAGAGGCAGTAAGCATATCAAATTATGTCCTTAACAGAAGTCTAATTCATAAGCTAAAGGGTAAGACCCCCTATGAATTACTTAAATCAAAGAAACCTAAAGTTAACTATTTTAAAGGTTTTTGTTTCATGTGTTACATTCAAAATAATGATAAGAAATAACTTAGAAAATTTGAAGCCAAAGCTGCAGAGGGAATTCTTCTTGGATATTCTTAAGTTAGCAAGGCATATAGGGTTTATAATAAATCAAATCTAAAAATGCAAGAATCTGTGCATGTGATCTTTGATGAAACTAACATGTTTTACAAGGAGAAAGAAATTTCTACCATAGACAATTTGCAGGTACCCTATCTATGTGAGAAGTTGGATGATTTAAACCTTAAACAAGAGGTTACTTTGCATCCCTCTCCATAGATTGTTGAAGAAAGTGATGAAGATTATGTTGAAATTATTGAACCAACAATAACAAATATAATTCCACAAGAGGAATTAACTCCACTAGCTGTTGATGTACCAACTCCATCTACTGATCTTGTCATACTTAGAGATCACCCTATATCTCAAGTGATTGGAGACATATCAGTTGGTGTGCAAATAAGGAATCTACTCAACCAAGATCAGATGCATGCTTCCTTCATTTCTTAAATTGATCCTCAATCCATTAAAGATGCAGAGCAAGATCCCCATAAGATTATTAAAAAGCAAGAGGAGCTCAATCAATTTGAGAAGTGTAGAGTTTGGGATTTAGTTCCAAGATCCAATGACCATCCAGTCATTGGAACCAAATGGGTCTTTAGGAACAAGTTGGATGCACAAGGAGTAATAGTAAGAAATAAAGCTAGGCTGGTAGCCCAAGGATATTCACAGGAAGAAGGCATTGATTATGATCAAACCTTTGCTCCTATTGCAAGACTTAAAGCTATCAGGATATTTCTTGCATATGCAGCATTCAAGAAGTTCAAGGTATATCAAATGGATGTCAAGAGTGATTTTCTGAATGGAGAACTCAAAGAGGAAGTCTATGTTGAACAACCTCCAGGTTTTATTTCTCCAACTCACTGTTCTTATGTTTTTAAACTTAATAAAGCTCTTTATGGTCTCAAACAAGCTCCAAGAGCTTGGTATGAGACTCTTGCTAGTTTCTTGTTAGAAAATAAGTTTTCTAGAGGCTTAGTAGATAGAACTTTATTTATTAGACATCATAAGCATAAAATTTTTCTAGTTAAATTTTATGTAGATGATATAATATTTGGATCTACTGATTCCAAACTTTGCAAAAGGTTTTCTCACCTGATGCACTCAAAGTTTGAAATGAGTAGCATGGGTGAACTATCCTACTTCCTTGGTCTCCAAGTGAAGCAATCCCCTAATGGTATTTTCATATCCGAATCTAAATATGCTAAGGAGCTAATTAAAAGATTTAGGATGTCAGATGGCTCAGCCATGAAAACACCCATGCCCTCAAATGCTGTAGTTGATAATGATGAACAGGGAAAGCCTGTTGATCAGAAAATATATAGAGCCATCATTGGGTCTCTTTTATATCTAACAATAAGTAGGCCTGATATTATGATTTCTACATGTATTTGTGCTAGGTTTCAAATAAATCCTTAAGAATCTCACCTAATTTTAGCTAAAAGAATTTTGAGATATATAAAGGGTTGTCCAAATCAAGGACTTTGGTATCCAACAGAGTCAGAATTTGAATTAACTAGATTCTCAGATGCTGACTATGCTGGATGCATAGTTGATAGAAAAAGCACATCAGGAACTTGTCAGTTTCTTGGTGATAGGCTTATGTCATGGTTTTGCAAGAAGCAAACTTTTGTGTCTACTTCAACTGCTGAAGATGAATACATGACAGCTAGTAGTTGTTGCTCATAGATTTTGTGGATTTAAAATCATCTTCTGGATTATGGATACAACTTAAATAATTCAACAATATTTTGTGATAATACCAGTGCTATTTAAATTGCACAAAATCCCGTTATGCATAGTAGAACTAATCATATAGAAATAAGGCATCATTTTCTTAGAGATAATATAGACAAAAATAAAATTAATCTTGTCTTTATCTCTACTGATTTATAAAGGGCAGATATTTTCACTAAACCCTTAGATGAAAAGAAACCTATTTTCTTTATAAATTAGTTAGGCATGATAAATTGAGACCTATTAATTTAATTTTTGGTCTGATAACGATGAATTGGTCACTTTTTGTCGAACGGAGATCGACGATCTATGAACTCTTCTGGAGATTTTCATCGAACGGAGACAGTGGCCAATAGAGACAGTGGGTTGGGCCACCCCACTCCTAGGAGGGTATCGACACTACCAGGCCTAGCCCTTACGTATGTATATGAAGGACACACTAGAGTCACCACGTACTAATGCTTACAAACC
Source organism: Platanthera zijinensis (assembly GCA_039513925.1). NCBI lineage: Eukaryota > Viridiplantae > Streptophyta > Magnoliopsida > Asparagales > Orchidaceae > Platanthera > Platanthera zijinensis. The sequence continues at coordinate 204,760,910 of CM077079.1, read as the reverse complement.
CGTCAGTCTTTTCCTTTGCTAAGTGTAAACCACACCCGCCGAGTCATCATATCGACATCAGTGTGAATGAATGTTAAATACCAAAGACCCACCACCTTATGCACATGTAGCCATGAATTCCCGAGCCATTGGCTCTCTAGACTAACCTATCTTTTACAACTACCTTCCGAGCCTTCGGCTGGTCGGGCTAACTTGCCCATTTCCACAACCACCGAGACTACCGATCAGACAACCCAACCAAGCTAACCTACCGAGTCATTGGGGTGAGTGAAGGTGAAGCCCTAGTTTTACTAATTACTCTTTAGCATTTTAGTCTTACGGTTTAAGGTAAACCTTGGACTACCCAGGGCACTCCCTATGCAGGGCTCTCGAGGGATCTTGGAACTACGATGAGCTGAAACCCAAAGCTCCCTTTCACAAGGTACTTATTATTATTGGTGTCTACCCATGTCCCAATTTGTTATCATTACTCTTGAACTAGCTTTAATCTTATTTAGACATTCCCTCTCCAAGGAAGGACGGTCCACCATTGATCCCGAACATCACTCTGCCCTTGCACAACCGGGCTCACACAACCTACCTTCTTTTGGTCACCATATATATTCCAACCAGACATGGTGCACTAACTATCCTTTCCCATACAAGTTCCAAATGCTTCCTACTTTTATAATTTCTATTATGTGCAGACCAACTAACCTACATGATGTGTATGAATGGTGATACTCCAAATAATCATCCAAATGGCCTAAGATTATTATTGTGAGTCTATCATGATACTTTATGAATAAATCCAGAAGGTTATAATTTTCCTAATTTATTTGGAATTTATTATATTTTCTGCAAAATCAGGCCACCTAGGCTATTGAACACCAAGTATAATTTTCTGAAAAGCTATGACATCCAAAAAATTATGATAAACTAGTAACATCAAAATAACAGTAAATTCCAAAAATCACAATTTTTAAAAGTGGATTTTGTAAGACCCCCCTTTTTTTTCTTTTTAAAACCCGGGGTCTTAGGCCCAGAATCGCCGCTTTGCGGTGACACCTTCACGTCCTGAAGGGTCATCACCACAAGGTGCCGATTCTACCGGCCAAATTCGATCACAGAAAGGTAGTATAACAATTGAAGTAAGATCAAGTCCACTGAAAACAAATCACATATATAGAATAAAATCTCCACGAAGGTAGTGTCCACAGAATAACAATAATCAGAGTACTATAAATGCGGGCTTATGCCCGGTACATCATATCCTCACTACAAATCTCTCATGCGGAAGCAAAAATAGAAACTACTCAGGGTCGAGACTCACGGTCCCGGCTGTATGAACTCCGGAGCTAGACTGCCCCATCTCCAAGCGCACCGGCCTCTGGGGCTGCTCCTCCATGATGGGCTCCGCGATCCCCTAAATGATGCGGTTCGAAAACCGTTAGTCATAAAGACTAAGCCCTATCATACCCTACCCCTTCCCCCATGGCTCCTAGGTACCGAGCGGAGAGGAAGAAAGGGAAGGACATGAAGGTGGAGATTTTTAACCTTCCTCCCTTCGGAAAAGACGATCATTCGTCTAACCCGAGTACCTTTTAACTCTAGCTATCAGTACTTCTCTCTACTCTTCACATCATCCTATTGTGATATCATCCACAATTGTCCACCCAGACAAACTGACTAACTCCAACGACTTTCTCAGACCATGTCCTATTGCAATTCACAAATTTGCTATATGCAGACCAACCTAGACTATATGTCGAACCGGTTATGCAATGATCCCAAAACTCACCCAAATGCCCTAAATTATTTACTGGAGACTTATCATGATGAAAATAGCCTAAGTCTAGAAGGTGGTAATTTTCCTAATTTATCTGGCATTCAATTAATTTCCTCGAAAATCCCAAGGGCTACCGGTTTGAACATGAACTACCCTAAGTTCTCATGCAAGATGTTCAGCAAATTTGTGATAAATAGTAGGTTATCTCAATAGGGTAAATCCAAAGTATCATAATTTTTCTATGATCAAAAGGGCAACGAAACTATTTTAGCAATATTTACTATCTTCCATTATTTATGAACCAAGTACAGAGAATATTCTTCCAAAAATTATAAATAATTTATAACATGCAGATAAGGGCTTAAAAATAGCACTGGCCCAGTTTCATAATTTTTCAATAATAGAATCATCCCTAAATAATTTTCAAAGCATATAACCCCTTTTTAATATTTGTGAAGGAAGTACTATATTTACTCTACTAAAAATTATACTAAAAATTCGAGGGTAACCATTCTATCCTAAAACCTTTATTTCCAATATTTCATGAGATTTCCATGAACAGAAAGGTACAAATAATTAAAACATCAATTGGGGTTATAATCAACTTTACAAACGAAGTGCTGGAAATAAACATCATAAAATTCCAGTAAAATTTCTATAAATTCTACCAACTTCAAAACTAACTCTACCCGAGTTTCACAGCCTTTAGATAATTGTTAGTGATGGATTGTGCTTAATTAGTATTTTAACCTAAAGCTAAGACTAAGGTTTTGAGGCATCTACTTGTCTCCAAATCCTCCAAGATTCCATCCAGACGATTATTATCATGCTAATATCAATTCTACAGAGTTTCAAGGCAATACGAGAGCAATTGCCCCATATCCTTCACAACCCTCAAAACCCTCCATTTAGGGTTTGAGTTTGGATCCTAGGGTAAACCAACCCTAAATCACAACATTTACTTCAAGTGGGTTATAATAACCCTTTCAAGTCAGTGGTCAAGATATCAGCCTCAGTTGAGGTGATATGACCGTTCTAACTTCTAGTGCACTTTTTACTCAAAAATGCCTCACTATTGCCTAGTTAAGAATAGGTGACTCCCTATCCAAAACTCATCCAAGTGAGTTGGAAATTTGTACAGAGCTAAGTTATGTAGCCAGGGACCACTCACCAAAATTTGGGAGGGTTTGGAGGTCATTTGACTACTCAAATAATTTCCTCTAAGTTTATTAAATTAAAACAAAAACTTTAGGTGAAGTGTCTCCAAAAATTCCCATTTTTGGACTACCTTTAGATATAGCAAAGTTTAACCCCCTGCCCAAATTTCAGGTCATTTGGACAAGGGATGAAGCGTGGGCATCCATTTTAGTTTCTGCCCAACTCTAGGTACAACCACCACTAAAACAGGTGCAGCGGTCAAACCGCTTACCCAAACGAGTTGAAACTAATTTTAAATTTTTCTAGACTCAAAAGGCTACAACTTTCGTGACTGGCCATGCTTCCTAAATCGGCCTCTAAGTGCTCGTTTTGCAGCCTAAAATATATACTCAAATAATATATATTTTCACTATGTATTATATACAATATTTATATATTATAAACTGGTTTTACTGTTGATCTTCTACATGAACCCGAAAACAGAACATAGAAAACCATATTTCCTGTAGCCTTTCCGTGATCCGTCGCCGGCTATCCGGTCACTTCCCTGGCCAACCTCCACCACCACCACCTCCGTTGAGGCGATGGCTATCGGTCGGCGGTGGTTTGGCCGCCGGAGGTGGCAGTTTCCGGCGAACTCAAAATGATATTTTTCCATGGAAACACGAGGTTGGTCCGGCTCCTTTGAGCACGTACTTCATTTCTAAGAACCTAAGATCTACCCATAAGAGAAGAAGTAGAGGAGGACCTTTTACGCGGTTTGGAGGCGAGATGAACGACGGGGTGCCATGGCGCAGTGGTGGCGTTGCCGAACTTCTCCTACAATAAGAGCAAAAGTCTGAATTTGTTTGATTGAGCGTGTAACCTTCTTCTCTTGCTCCAAGGGGTCTTTTATAGATCAACAAGTGGGGAGGGGAAAGAGGTAAGCAATTATGGTCATGAAGGCTCCCCTTAATGGTGTTTCGGTTATGGCAGAGGCAGTTGAAACACTGGAAACGAAGAGGTGTTTGCCAGGTGGCGATTTCCTATTTGACCAACATTTCCTTATTTTATTAAATAATTAGAGTAGGAAACGGCCCATAAATTCTCCTGGTGTACATTCCCATAACCAGAATTAATTATGACGTCGGTTACCGAAATTTCCAGTCTGGCTGACGTTTCGGCCCTTGTCACGGGTGTGACACATAGGTCACGGGCATGACAGGCCCGAGTGGCAAATTCTGAGGTCGACGATCGTCGAACTGAGATCGACGGTCGTCGAAGGATGGTCACGCCCTAGGTCACGGGCGTGACTCATGGGTCACGGGCGTGACAGGGTCAAGATTCAAACTACGCGCTCGGCGATCGCCTCGCTGAGATCGACGATCGCCGAAGGGGGTCATGCCCTAGGTCACAGGCGTGACACCTTGGTCACGGGCGTGACATGCCCGGGCTGCAAGTTCGACGATCGTCTCACGGAGATCGACGATCGTCGAAGGAGTCACGCCCTAGGTCACGGGCATGACACATAGGTCACGGGCGTGACGAGCCCGAGTTTCAAATTCGACGATCGTCTCACGGAGATCGACGATCGTCGAAGGAGTCACGCCCCTTGTCACGGGGGTGACACATAGGTCACGGGCGTGACCAACCCGTGACCCGAAGTCTCAGTCATTGTATTTCAATTCTTGGGCTTCTAGGGTTCTCTCACGACAGACCGACTCCTAGGGGTCTAGTCGGAAATGGGATGTTACAAATCCCAATAAACAAAACAAAAATTTCGTCCTCGAAATTGAGATTGAGCCTACGGGGATTTCTACCGAAATAATTTAAACTTATAACATCCCATACGGTTTTTCTATTGGGTTTAAGCGACTACTTGTTTGATAAACGAAGACAATCTCCCCAATAAACAAAAGATTAGCCCCTACTTTCCTGCGCATGCCTAGGTTCTCAATTTTTCCTTATCTAGTCCTACCGGTTTAGTACAAAAAGGTAATTTATAGTATACCAAGAGGTGGTGAGGTATACCTGACTGAACAACTCCGGGTATTTTTGCCTCATCAGGTCCTGCGGTTCCCAGGTGTGCTCCTCTTGACCGTGGTTTCTCCACAGAACCTTGACTAAGGGGATCTTCTTGCGACGCAAGATCCATACTCCTTTGTCGTCGATCCGAACCGGCTCCAAGTGAACAGATCGGTCTGAAGCTACCGGCCCTTCGGTGGTCAAAATCTGCTGCTCTGGGCGTAGTAGAGCCCTTCTCAGCAAAGAAATGTGGAAGACGTCGTGTAGAGCTGCCAGCTCTGGTGGCAACTCTAGCCTGTAGGCTAGGGGTCCGATCCACTCCAGGATCCGGTAAGGTCCCATATACCTAGGGCTGAGCTTCTTCCTCCGACCGCGCACTCGTGAGACTCCGTGCATGGGCCGGATCTTCAAGAACACTCGGTCCCCTACCTGAAACTCCACCTGATGATGTCGGGCATCATAGTACTTAGCCTATCTACTCTGCGCCTCCAACATCCTATCTCTGATCAGTCTCACCTGAGCCTCGGTGTCTTCAACAAAATCTGATCCCAGCACCTTTGGATCCTCGTCTTGAGCCCAAGAAAGAGGGGTCCAACATTTTCTTCCATACAAGGCTTCATAAGGCGCCATCCTGATGCTGGACTGGTAGCTATTGTTATAGGAGAACTCGACTAACGGCAACATCTTCTCCCACGGCTCCCCTCGGTCCAGTATACACATTCATAGTAGATCCTCTAACTTCCTGTTGGTGCGCTCTGTCTGCCCGTCCGTCTGAGGGTGGAAGGCTGTGCTAAAAGTCAATCGGGTGCCCAGGTATGCCTGCACTGACCGCAACTCCCTGGATGTAAACCGTCCATCGCGGTCCAACACTATCGTCCGGGGCACGCCATGATATCGGACATACTGCTCCACGAACTTCCGTACCAGCACTCCCACCGAGTCATCTTTCCTGATTGGAATAAAGCGGGCCACCTTCGTCAACCGATCAACAATCACCCAGATCGAGTCATTCCCTGTCCGAGACCGGTGAAGACCATGTATAAAATCCATAGCTATATCATCAAACTTCCACTCCGGCACCGGGAGTGGCTGCAACAATCCTGCGGGGTTCCTGCACTCCGCCTTCACCAACTGACACGCCTCGTAATGGGTCACGAAGTACGTAATGTCCTTCTTCATGCCCGGCCAAAACATCGTCTTCTTCAGATCAGCGGTCATCTTTGTGATCCCCGGGTGCACAGAGTACTGGCTGCAATGCGCCTCCGTCATAATATCCTTTCGGATCTGGCCTCCTGCGGGTATATATACTCTGCCTCTGAAATGTAGCAATCCATCTCTCAGTGAATAATCTCCTATCGAACCCTCCTCCAAGGCTCAGAACATCGGTTCTGCCCACACATCTGTCCTCTGTCCGTCCCGAATGCGATCCCGAATATCGTCTATGGCCACCATCGATGTCAGATACTCCTTATACAGCTCTGGATCATCCTCGGACACTAAGGATATCTGCATATCTCTGAATGACCGGACTAGCTCCATGGACATAACCTGGGGCCCAGCTTCGGAAGTGGCAGCTCTCCGACTCAAAGCGTCGGCCTCCACGTTTGCCTTCCCTGGATGGTAGTGCATCTCATACTGATAGTCTGCTAAGAACTCCACCCAATGCCTCTACCTAATATTCAGCTCCTTCTGCGTGTCCACGTATTTCAAGTTCTTGTGGTCGGAGTAGATGTCGCAGTGGACTCCATAAAGATAATGGCGCCAGACCTTCAGAGCAAAAACGACCGCTCCCATCTCAAGGTCGTGCACCGGGTAGTTCTTCTCATGGGTCTTCAGCTGGAGGGAGGCATATGCTATGATGTGTCCGTTCTGCATCAGCACTGCTCCCATCCCCTGGTATGATGCGTCGGTATACACCTGGAATCTTTCCTTTCCAGATGGAAGGGCCGGAATAGGGGCTGAGATGAGTCGGTCCTTCAGCTCCTGGAAAGCCGCCTGGCACTGCGGGGTCCAAACGAAAGGTGCCTCCTTCTTCGTCAAAGACGTGAGTGGGAGGGCAATTTGAGAGAACCCCTCCACGAACTTCCGGTATTAACCGGCAAGTCCCAAGAAACTTCGTACATTGGTGGCTGTCTTTAATTGCGGCCAATCACGGACTGCCTGAATCTTTGCCGGATCCACCGCCAACCCGGCTCCGCTGATAATGTGGCCTAGGAAAGCCACCTCCTTCAACCAAAACTGACACTTGCTGAATTTCGCATAAAGGCGATGCTCCCGCAACCTTTCCAAAGTCAGTGCCAGATGCCGAGTGTGCTCCTCCTCCGTCCTAGAGTAGATCAGGATGTCGTCTATGAATACTATGACGAACACATCCAAGTAGGCCTCGAAAACCCGGTTCATGAGGCTCATGAACGCCGACGGAGCATTCGTGAGCCCGAAGGGCATCACAGTGAACTCATACAGGCCATATCTGCTACTGAAGGCCGTCTTCGGGATATCCTCCTCCTGGATCCGCAGCTGGTAGTATCCTGACCTCAAGTCCAGCTTCAAGAAATAATGGGCTCCCTCCATCTGGTCGAACAATTCGTCTATCCGTGGGAGATGATAGGTATTCCGGACAGTCAGCCTATTTAGTGCTCGATAATCAATGCACAGGCGAAGTGTCCCATCCTTCTTCTTCACGAATAGGCCCGGGGCTCCCCATGGCGAGGAACTCGGTCTAACAAATCCTGACTCAATCAATTCCTGCAACTGAGTCCGAAACTATGCCAACTCCTTCGAGGCCATCCGATAAGGGGCCCTAGATGTCGGCTTGGCCCCCGACACAAGCTGTATCTGAAAGTCCTGCTCTCGGTATGGAGGTAGTCCTGGCAGTTTCTCTGGAAAGATGTCAGCGAAATCTCGCACCACCGGGATGTCTGTCACCGACTCCTTAACTTCCGCCATCTCAAATAGAATCTGATAGACCTCCTCTCCCTGCAAATGGGCCTTAACGGCCTGTACCGAAGATAAGAGTATACGAGAGGCAGGTCTTATACCTTCGATGACAATGAAAGAGTCCCCGTGTCTCACGGTGATCCTCTTCGCCTGGCAGTCAATCTGGGCATGGTTCCAGTGCAGCCATACCATACCCAGGATCAAGTCGCAGTCGGTCAGCCTCAAAATCGTTGCTGGAGCCTCGAAAGCCTTTCCACCAATTTCTGCCTCCATATTGTAGTGATCCGTGGTAAGGAGCTCAGATCCATCCGGTAGTCGCACCCTCATCCTCGAGCCTGTGAATCACTCCACGCCTTCCAGTCCTTCTACGAACGTCTCCGACACAAAGGAGTGAGTATCTCCAGTATCGAACAGCGTACGGGCAGGCTTGCCACTGATGAAGACTATACCTGGGGTGATTAGATATCTTAGGGTTCTATAATGAGTTTTACCTTCCTTGCTGAAAGTGCAGGATAAGATCAATCCTAACTCTAGAGGGGGGTGAATAGAGTTATTTAAAATAATTTTGCAAATAAAACTTGTGTGCAGAGAAAGTTTGGATTTACTTAGTGTATGGTGCTATAGCAAATAATCAGAGTAAAAAGAAATTCACAGCACAAAGCAAAACACAAAGAAACAAGCAATCCAGACAACACAAGGAGCTATAGTGGTTCCCCAAATCTGGGTACATCCACTCTTCTATCACCCTTGATAGGAATCCACTTCAAGATGAGTTGATCAGGTGTCTTGAGCACTAGAGAGTTTTTGATCAGGTTCTCACAAACCAAAGGAGCTGATTTTGACCAGGTTTCAGCAAAACCAAAAGTAACTTTTGAAGGGAGTTAAAACCCTGTACAGAAAGAAAAAGAAAAAGAATGATGTTGTCTTCTCTATCAACAAGCAGAGAGAAGCAAAAGTGGATCTGTAGTTGTTGTCAAAGCTCCCCCTGAGATCAAGAAGAAGTTCAGGAAGGAGAGCTCTGCACAAGGGTGACAGGTCTTCAAAGATCTGATTTGCTCCAGCAAGAGATGATCCAAGAAGGTTGGATGGTTGTGTCTGAAGCAATCAGAATTCCTGTGAGTGAGCTTTCAAAGCAATATCACACAGAGAGAGAAGCTGAAGTCCTGTGTATGTTCTTCTCTGTATTCTGTATATTCTCTGTGTTTTTGTAGAATCTCTGTATTGTAAAAAGAAAGAATGAATAATAATATAGCTGAGTCTTCTTCTTCCTTTTCTTTGATAGCCGTTGGAAGTCAGCATTAATTGCTTTCCTTAACTGTCCATGCCTCAAAGGAACTGACAGGCAGACATTCCTTAGAAAATGCCTTGAGCCATGCACCAGATATGCTGTAACGGCCAATAAATCTTCAGCATTAATTGTCTGACAGAAGGAATTTGAATTCCTATACAAAACTGACGGGAGTTTGAAAAGCATCGAGCTCACAATAAAACGTCGATCTGAGCACGACACACGTCTGCCAGAGAGTGTTTTCTGTAAGCAGAACTGGGTTCGACGGAACGTCGAGCTGAGGTCGACTCCACGTCGAGCTTAGGTCGACTCTGCGTCGAGCTGAGATCGACTCTGCGTCGAGCTGAGATCGACTCTGTGTCGAGCAGAGGTCGACTCTACGTCGAGCTGAAGATTACTCTAACTAGCCTATGTGACCTTTATAACAACAAGGAGATCACAACACAAAATCCCTATAGAAATATAGTCATCCTGGTCCAAATGGTAATAGGGTGTTCCAACAATCTCCCCCTATTTGGATTAGGATTACTATTTACATGAATTTAGGGATTCAAAGAAAGATAAAACAGATGCAATACACTACAATACAACCAGACATGACAGAATAAAAAGCAGCATATATAACATTATATAGCAGCACAAATGTTCAAATGTCCTGAGTCTAGCATATATAGAAAGAATTAAAGCATCTTACTTTACTTTCCCTTTGGGGCTTTGTCTTGATCACTCTTCTTGAAGATGATTTCTCTGTTTGGATTTGAAGCTTCCTTTTTAGATCTGTAATCATCAGCTGCACCTAAAGACTTTTGATCTCTTGCACTGGGTGGTACAGTTGCAGGATGGAGTTGCATATATCTGTCTGAATCAAAGAATTTCTTAGACTTATATTTCTCCAATTCCTCTTTTCTTTGGTCTGACATTGTACTGATATGAGAGGTGTCCAGACCTTTTTCTCTAGCTTTATTAATCTCATTTAAAGCAGCCATTTCTGTCATTCTAGCTTTCTAGTAGGCAGGAGTTTTGGTGGGATCTTCAAAAGGTACTGCTGGTTCAAATTTGTTAGAAGAGAGTTCTTGAGAGGTAGTTGGGGTGAGGTCAGCTCTAGGTCTATAAGGATAGGGACCAGAGGTTGGATCAATGGCTCTTCCCCTTTGATAAGGTTGAGAACCTGATCTTCCTCTGGACTGCCTGCCTCTATAGTTTCCTCTTTGCTGACTGTCTCCTTGATATCTTCTTGCTTGATATGTCTTTCCATGTAGAGCTGAAGGGGCTGGATTGGAAGATAGACTAGCACCTGCACCTGCATCTGGAGGAGGTGGAGGTGGAGGCTGATGGACAGATTTGGTTGGTCCTTCATTGAATTTTCTTTTCTTCTTCATTGCTTTTCTCTGATTTTGGGAGTATTGCATCCATGGCTCTGTGATTTCACAATTGTATTTGATGTAGTAGGGAATGTCATGGTCTGTAGCTCTGGCAATTGGTACTCTTTTCAAAGCTTTTGATCTAGCTTTCCTCTTCCTTGCAATAGTTGCAGAGGAGTCATCAGAATCTGTAGAAAACTCATCTTCTGAACTTTGAGATTCTTCATATGGATCTATGTACTTCCTTTTAGAGATAGGAAAACTGATGGAGTCTGGAGCTGCTGAGGAGGAAACTGAAGGAAGACCTGCTGTCAGTGGGGAGGAGGAGTCTACCACTGCAGGAGAGGGCACAGCCTCAGGAGCCATAGAGACTAAAGAGGCTGGTTCCTGAAGGGCTTGGGAGACATGAGTCTCAACTGCATCAGGTGTCTCAATCGCTTCACCTGAAGTTTCAACAGCTGCTAACATTTCAATTTCATCATTAGCAGGAGCCACTGCTGCCACTGCTACATCAGGGATCTTCTGAAAAGGGACAATAGCCCTAGACAGATCTTCTTGAAGCAGTTCTGAATTAGGAGGAGGAGCCACAGATACTATCTGAACTTCTGCAACTGATACTGTCTCTGAACATGTCTGAACAAACTGAACTGAAGAAGGATGAACTGATGAAGGATGCAGCTCTTCTTCTGCAGACATCTCCCCCTGCCTAGAATCAGTGGTAGCTGACTCTAGGCCCCCAGAAGAAGGGCATGCCAGATGAGAGGAGAGGGAGGAGACAGAGTCAGAGAGAGTTCTCAGGGAAAGGAGGAGAGGAGCCAGCTTGGCATCCAAGAGGGAGGAGAGCCTAGGGGACAGAAGGTCAAAGATTTGATTGGCTAAGGGCAGGAGAGCTACTTGCTCAAGGGGAACTTGAGTAGAGGTAGATGGAGTAGCAGAGACTGTAAATGAGGAAGATGTTGAGGGTGGTGTAGACAGTGGAGGTGTAACTGGCTCATGGATGGAGGAAAAGAGTAGCTCTGAAAAAGTTGATGAATGGGGGAATTCATGAGGAGAGGAGGTAGAGGCATCCATGAAGGAGTCTTCATGCATGTCAAAGGAGAAGAGATCCTCATGAGGGGAGGAATCCAAGCTTATGGGAAGGAAAGTAGTGAGAGGTGGAATGGAGGATGCAATAGTAGAGATGGAGGAAGGTAGAGGTTGAGTGGATGGAATGACTGTTGGTGAGGGGATGAAAGTGGATGGGAGGGAGAGGGAGGGAGATGGCAAATTCCCTGCTTCTGGACCAGTGGACTGAGGGAGAGTGACCTCTACAGTCCTGGTGTCTGCAGAAGATTTCATTGCTGCTGCTGCCCTGGGATTCACAATTCTTCTGTCCCACTTGCCAATTAGGGCACATGTGAGCCTCTTGGAAGCATTGATGTGCTTCTTGGAGGACACAAGCAGTTGAGGGCAGCAATGGTTGAGAATCAACCCAAGAACTCTTCCAAAGTGGACAGAGTTTTTATCCAATTTTTTCTTAATCAATTCAAACACAATCAATCCCCAGTTGGGATATTTCTTATCCATAAGTGCAGCCATAAGGCAGAACTGATGCCTTGTAATTGCATCATGTGCAGTCCTCTTTGCACAGATCACTTTGCCTGTAATGTCTGCTAATAACCTATATTCAATAGCTAGGTTAACTTTGAGAAGTTTAGAGGGGTTACCAGCAGCATGCCCCATCCTGTCCAGCATTAAGGCATACTCTTCCACAGATAGTTCTATGCCATCATCTCCAGCAGCAAAGTTGAAAACTTCTGAAATGACTTGAGGTGAGATGGCTACCTCATTTCCTGAAACTTTCCCAGTCAATGTATTGTTATCTGAGATAACTGCTGTAAGACTCCACTCTTTGATTTCTGACTCTGGGAGAGGGATCCTGGTTGACATAAAGTTAACCAGTTGCTGCTCCTTGAAGAGGTCCAGTATATCCAAAAAGTATTGTGGAGATCCATCAAAAGAGTCGAAGTCGATATCGAATCCAGAATCGAACTTCATGGCCGCCAGAGCTCCTGCTGTGATTGCCATTTTCCTACAAAAAGAATACCTTCCAAGATCAAGAGTAGAGTATTTGGAGGGAGAAAGCTTGAGCAGAAAGATATGAAAGCGCAACTGCGAACGATGATGAAAAAATGATTTTATACTTAGGGTTCGACGCAGAAAAGGAAAGAACGTCGAGCTCAGTTCGACGCTCTAAGGCTCTAGGAGAACTGAAACGACTCAACAGCATCCAGCTTAGGTCGACGTTCGATGCTTTGGCTGAAGCTATACATCGAGCTCAGGTCGACGTTGAACGAAGACGTCGACCGGGGAGAGAGAAAACTCAAGAAGCCAGGGAGCTGTGAACTTAGTTCGACGCTAGAAGCTGAGTTCGACGTTCGACGCTTTTGAGGGCGACGGACCGTCGATCTCCATTCGACGCAGCGTCGAGCTTAGTTCAGAGCTCAGAAAAACCACTCAGACAGGGAAATTTTAAAATGAAATTTTTCCTATTCCTGTTAATTATGGGTTTCAAAATCTTGGAGTTTTATTTTAAGCTGTCTCCATCTAGCATTCCCAAATGATTGAGGAAAAAGAAGTGCTTCTTTTCATCCAAGGGCTTGGTGAAAATATCTCCTCTCTGTAGTTCAGTGGAAATGTATTCTAGTGCAATTTTCTTCTTTTCTACATTATCCCTTAAGAAGTGATGTCTGATCTCTATGTGCTTGGTCCTACTATGGAGAACTGGATTTTGAGCAATAGATATTGCACTGGTATTATCACAAAAGATTTTAGACATCCCTAAGTTGTACCCATAGTCTAGGAGCTGGTTTTGAATCCACAAAATCTGTGAGCAACAACTACCTGCAGCCATGTATTCAGCTTCAGCAGTTGATGTGGACACAGAGGTTTGTTTCTTACAAAACCAGGAGACAAGTCTATCACCAAGGAATTGACAAGTTCCACTGGTGCTTTTCCTATCTACTCTACATCCAGCATAATCAGAATCTGAAAATCCAGTTAGATCAAATCCTGAGTCATGTGGATACCAGAGACCTAAATTAGGACAACTTTTTACATACCTAAGAATCCTCTTAACTAATGTGAGGTGGGACTCTCTAGGGATTACTTGGAATCTAGCACAAATGCATGTAGCAAACATTATATCTGGTCTAGTAGCTGTTAGATAAAGTAATGAGCCAATGATTGCTCTATAGCTTGTCTGATCAACTGGTTTTCCAGATTCATCAGCATCTAAAACAGCATTTGTAGGCATAGGTGTTTTCATAGAGGATGCTTCAGACATTCCAAATTTCTTAACCAGTTCTCTTGCATACTTGGTTTGAGAAATGAAAATGCCATCCACATGTTGTTTAACTTGCAATCCAAGAAAGAAAGCAAGCTCACCCATATTACTCATTTCAAACTTTGAGTGCATAAGTTGTGAGAACTTTTTGCATAAGTTTGAATCAGTAGACCCAAATATGATATCGTCTACATAAACTTGTACTAGTAGGGTATGTGACCTATGGGTTCTAACAAAAAGAGTTTGGTCTACTCTACCCCTTTTAAAATCATTTTCCAACAAAAAACAAGCTAAAGTCTCATACCATGCTCTAGGAGCTTGCTTGAGACCATATAAAGCTTTATGCAGTTTAAAAACATGATCAGGAAAGGTTGGAGAGATAAAACCTGGAGGTTGCTTTACATAAACTTCTTCCTTGATGTCTCCATTGAGAAAGGCACTCTTGACATCCATCTGATATACCTTGAATCTCTTGTGAGCTGCATATGCAAGGAAGATTCTTATGGCCTCCAACCTTGCAACTGGTGCAAAGGTTTGGTCATAATCAATTCCTTCTTCTTGGCAATATCCTTGTGCTACAAGTCTTGCCTTGTTTCTCACAATTATTCCGTGATCATCCAACTTGTTCCTGAATACCCATTTGGTTCCAACAATTTGCTGGTTCCTTGGTCTTGGTACTAATTCCCAAACTTTATTCCTTTCAAATTGATTCAACTCTTCCTGCATTGCAATGATCCAGTTTGGATCTTTCTCTGCATCTTGTATGGTTTGAGGCTCAATTTGAGAAAGAAAGCAGGTGTGCATAATATTTTGACTAACTTGATTCCTTGTTTGCACACCCACTGAGATATCTCCAATTACTTGTGAGATTGGGTGATCTCTTGTTGTTGCAAGATCAAGAAGGGGTGTTGATGATGCACCAACCTGTGTTGTTGTTTCCTCTTGTGGAACAACAACTGGTTCTTCAATTTGTTGGCCTTTTGAACTTTCCAAAACCTGAAATTCCTCTTCATTGTCACTGAGTTCAGTGTCTTGCTGAATTGGTGAAGGTAATGACCCTTTGTCTGTGATGGTAAGCTGCTTCAGATTTTCTGAAATTGAATGTTCCTGCAAATTGCTTATGGTAGAAGTCTCCTTCTCCTTATAAGACATGTTAGTTTCATCAAATGTAACATGCATGGATTCTTCAATTTTATTTGAGCACTTGTTAAAAACCCTATAAGCCTTGTTAGTCATGGAGTATCCCAGAAACACTCCTTCATCAGCTTTGGCTTCAAATTTAGCTAGGTATTTCTTGTCATTATTGTGAATGAAACAAATGCAACCAAAAATTTTAAAATAATTCACTTTAGGTTTCTTCCCTTTGAGTAACTCATAGGGAGTCTTACCCTTTAGTTTGTGTATCAGGCTTCTATTCAAAACATAGTTGGAGGTGTTTACAGCCTCTGCCCAAAAGGTTAGAGGAAGGTGAGCATCTGTCAACAATGTTGTGGCAGATTCAATAAGGGTTCTGTTTTTCCTTTCAACTACCCCATTTTGTTGAGGAGTTCTTGGAGCTGAGAAAGTGTGCCTGATACCTTCCTTCTGGCAGAACTCTAGCATAAGAAGAGAATCAAACTCTGTCCCATGATCACTTCTGATCAGGGCAATGTGAGTATTGAACTCAATCTGTATGCCTTTGAGAAAATCTGTCAAAATCTTGAAGTTATCAGACTTCTTTCTCAGAAAGAACACCCAAGTGAATCTTGAGAAGTCATCTACAACTACTAAAGCATAAGATTTCCCTCCTAGGCTTTGTACATTAATTGGTCCAAACAGGTCCATGTGCAATAAGTACAAAATTCTAGGTGAGTCACTCTTATTAAGTGACTTGAAACTGTTTTTAGTTTGCTTGCCTAACTGACAAGCCTTGCAAAGTCCTTCCTTCTTGTAAGGACCAGAAGGTAGTCCTCTAACAAGGTTGTCTTGGGATAACTTAGCAATGGTTCTAAGGTTCACATGTCCTAGTCTTTTATGCCAAAGTTCATTAGGTTTGCTAAGGGAGTTAAATAAGCAAATATCTACTTTAGATGAATTGAAATCAACTAGATATTTGTTATCTTGTCTATTACCAATTAAAACAATGTTGTTATTTAATGCAATATTACATGCTGAGTTGGTAAACCAAACTTGATAACCAACATCACATAGCTGGCTGATGCTGATTAAGTTGTGCTTTAGTCCTTCCACATAGGCCACTTTCTTAAATGTAATTGACCCTATTTTGACTTGGCCATAGCCTTTTGTTTGTCCAAAATTTGAATCTCCAAAGATTACTTTGGGTCCATGTTTGGCTTTGAAGGACACAAGGTTCTCCTTGTTGCCAGTCATATGCTTTGAGCACCCACTATCCAAGTACCACTGCTGGTTCTCAATTGGATAGGTCTTTATCTGCACATACAACAAATCAATTGTTTTTGACCCAGTTTACCTTGGGCCTTTCTTGATATCCTTTAAATTCTGAAATAAAAGACATCTCAGGTTGGCTCTTATAGCCTACAGGATGATATCTCCTAGGAGGTATTATCCATTCAGCATAAGGGTTAAAGTGATGAGATGTGGAACTGGAATTAAATCTTGAGTTAACCCCTGAGAACTGATTTTTGCTCTGAGCTTGGCTCGACGCACGTCGAGCTTCGGTCGACGGACTCTGGTGAGTGCATCGAGCTCCATTCAACGGCGAAGGCTTGCTTTGTTCAAAGGGTAGAAGGCGTCGACCTGAGTTCGATGTTTTCTTGCGATTACGTCGGGCTCTGGTCGACGTCCGTCGAGCTTCGTTCGACGCTTCTTGTCCAGTTTCCTGGGTTAAGTCAGCATTCTTCCTAGCCACTATCAAGACTCCTTTACCTTTCTCACTGGTAAATTTGATTGGAGTTGTCAGCACTATGGGTTGGCTGGATGAAGCACCCAAGCCCAGTGAACCATTCAATCTTGAGTTCACTGTACTTGTGATGTCCATCAATTTGATACTTCTCCCATTAAGGGTTTCTTCAAATTGTTTGGCCTTAGATAGCTCACCTTTCAGTGAAGCTATCTCCTCCCCACACTGCTTCAACTCTTCTAAGAGTCTAAGATTATCTGAGTTAATGGATTTGCATTCAATTAATTGTTCTCTGAGAGTTTTAATCAACTTTTGAGATTCAATCAAGTCAATGCACATAGATTTGAACTCAGATTTAAATTCATCAGAAGTAAAATCAAATGAATCTATTACCTGATCCTCAGTAAGTTCCTGATCAGATAGGTAGTCAGCATCAGGCTCTGAATCAGTGTTCTTTTAAGATGCACTGATGGCCATCATGCAGAATCCCTTTTCTTCTGCATCATCCTCATCATCACTAGAGCTGGATGGTGAATCAGACTCATCAGAGTCACTCCAGGATTCAGCCACAAATCCTTTTCTGGTGTGCTTGCTGTTGCTGGAGGAAGGCTTGTCATGGTATTTCCTTGACTCCTTATCCTTCCTTTTATCTTTTCTTTCCTTCTTGTCCCTTCTGTCTTTATCTTGATTTTCTGGACAGTTGGGGAAAATGTGTCCTGGTTTCCTGCAGCCAAAGCAGATAATATCTTTATTAGTAGATCTGTCATACCTTGGCTTGTCTTTGTCTTTGGATGACCATCTTCTGAAGTTCCTTTTGTTCAGCTTATTGAACCTTTTGACCAGTAGGCTCATAAGCTCTTCATTTCCCAACACCTTTTCTTTAGGTTCTTCTTCCTGTGCTTTGAAGGCAATAGTTTTCTCAGCCTTCTCTGTTGGTGTGGATGTCTTCTGCTCTTCTTCTCTCTTCTTAATAAATTGCTCATAGCTCTTGAGCTTTCCTAGAAGAGCTTCTGTGGATAACTCACAGACATTTCTTCCATCCTTAATTGACAAGATTCTTGAGTCCCAAGAGCTAGGGAAACAAGTCAGTATCTTGTCATTTATCTCAGTGAGAGATATGTCCTTCTCTAGTGATCTAAGCTCACTGATGATTAGGCTCAGTCTGTTGTACATGTCAGCAACTGACTCAGATTCTGCCTTTTTGAAGTTCTCATACTGGGTGATGAGGTAGGATCTCCTATCCTTTCTTTCATCTGCAGAACCTGATACAATTTCTGAAAGTTTTTCCCAGATCTCTTTAGCAGTATTGCAATCAGCTACTTTCTGGAAAATGTCATCTGACATGGTTTGAGCCAAAATGTTCATGGCTTTAGCATCTGCTGCCTTCCACTTCTTTATGTCAGCATCAGTTCCTGAAGGAGGAGGAACAACTGATGTACTTGTTCCTGTGGGAGGTCTTGGACAATCTGTCAACACAGAATTAAAAATGTCTTCATCAAAAGAGTTCATGTAAAGTCTAATCCTTGCCTTCCATAGTGCAAACTTAGAGAGATTGCACATAGGAGGTCTGGTGCTAGCAAAGTCCTTGTTTTGTGCCATGAGTTTTAAAGATAAGTAAAACTAAGGAAAATAACCCTTTGAGAGAAATGATCTTATCAGGGATCTTTTGATCCAGGTGTTAGCCTGTATGAATGATCAACCTCCCTCTGATACCAATTGAAAGTGAAGGATAAGATCAATCCTAACTCTAGAGGGGGGTGAATAGAGTTATTTAAAATAATTTTGCAAATAAAACTTGTGTGCAGAGAAAGTTTGGATTTACTTAGTGTATGGTGCTATAGCAAATAATCAGAGTAAAAAGAAATTCACAGCACAAAGCAAAACACAAAGAAACAAGCAATCCAGACGACACAAGGAGCTATAGTGGTTCCCCAAATCTGGATACATCCACTCTTCTATCACCCTTGATAGGAATCCACTTCAAGATGAGTTGATCAGGTGTCTTGAGCACCAGAGAGTTTTTGATCAGGTTCTCACAAACCAAAGGAGCTGATTTTGACCAGGTTTCAGCAAAACCAAAAGTAACTTTTGAAGGGAGTTAAAACCCTGTACAGAAAGAAAAAGAAAAAGAATGATGTTGTCTTCTATATCAACAAGCAGAGAGAAGCAAAAGTGGATCTGTAGTTGTTGTCAAAGCTCCCCCTGAGATCAAGAAGAAGTTCAGGAAGGAGAGCTCTGCACAAGGGTGACAGGTCTTCAAAGATCTGATTTGCTCCAGCAAGAGATGATCCAAGAAGGTTGGATGGTTGTGTCTGAAGCAATCAGAATTCCTGTGAGTGAGCTTTCAAAGCAATATCACACAGAGAGAGAAGCTGAAGTCCTGTGTATGTTCTTCTCTATATTCTGTATATTCTCTGTGTTTTTGTAGAATCTCTGTATTGTAAAAAGAAAGAATGAATAATAATATAGCTGAGTCTTCTTCTTCCTTTTCTTTGATAGCCGTTGGAAGTCAGCATTAATTGCTTTCCTTAAATGTCCATGCCTCAAAGGAACTGACAGGCAGACATTCCTTAGAAAATGCCTTGAGCCATGCACCAGATATGCTGTAACGGCCAATAAATCTTCAGCATTAATTGTCTGACAGAAGGAATTTGAATTCCTATACAAAACTGACGGGAGTTTGAAAAGCGTCGAGCTCACAATAAAACGTCGATCTGAGCACGACACACGTCGGCCAGAGAGTGTTTTCTGTAAGCAGAACTGGGTTCGACGGAACGTCGAGCTGAGGTCGACTCCACGTCGAGCTGAGGTCGACTCTGCGTCGAGCTGAGATTGACTCTGCGTCGAGCTGAGATCGACTCTGCGTCGAGCAGAGGTCGACTCTACGTCGAGCTGAAGATTACTCTAACTAGCCTATGTGACCTTTATAACAACAAGGAGGTCACAACACAAAATCCCTATAGAAATATTGTCATCCTGGTCCAAATGGTAATAGGGTGTTCCAACACTTGCTAATCTATCTAGTGCGGTTCAAAGTTTTAACAATTGAAAGGGAAATTCTATTAAAATAAAGAGGCATTGCAGCGTACCTGCTATGACCTGCTCCGGATTCCGAGGCTGCGCAAGGTCCAAGGCATATACCTGCTCCCTTTCCTGTCTACGATCTCCCCCCTGGTATCCACGACCGCGGTCGCGTCCTCGGCCTCCATAATGCTGAGCTGGTGGGCCACCCTGTGGTGCTGGAGGTGGTGCCCCCCTCATGGGGCAGTTCCTCCGAATGTGCCCAATCTGAAGACAAAGGAAGCACTCTGGGGGATACGCCATTCCCCCGGGTCTCGGCATCTCCTGCATTCGAAGAGGTTGAGGGGCCAATATCACCTGTTCCCTCGGCTCCTGCCTCAAGTCCTGACGAGGCTGGTCCTCTGTCCTTCTCCCCTCTGGTATAGCACTTCGCCGCTGGTTATTTCTACCTCTCCGTCCCTGATCCTTTGCTGGCCGCTTTCGGCCCCGGGTGGTGTGCCAATCAGCCTTAATCCTTTTTGCCATCTCCAAAATCCGGGAGATAGGCCCGTCGGATACAAACAACAAAGCCTCCCTCAAGTCCTCCCGCAGGCCCTTATAGAACCTCCTGATGTACCCTGCTTCGTCCAGCTGGTAGGAATCTACGTATCGAGCCAGATGGTCGAACTCCCGATAGTACTCCACCACCGTCCGGGTGCCCTGCTTCAGCTGTAAGAACCACTCCTCCAACTCATCCCTGGCCGACTGCGGAACGAAATGCTCCAGCAGCGCGGCCCTGAACTCTTCCCAGGTAACCTCCGCAACCTCCCTATCGGAAAATGTCATGTCCAATAGCGTCTTCCACCACCTCTTAGCATGGGACTCCAGGCAAGAGACAACCAGAGCCACCCTCTCCTCCCAGGGACACCATATCCCGGTCAGCATCTCGTACATGATGTCCAGCCACTCTTCCGTCCAAAACGCCGACTCTGTCCCCAAGTAGGACGGGGGAGACAGTCCTCGAAAGATGCTTATCCAGTTGGCCCCCGGATTTGGCTGCGGGATCGGAACCTGCTGGGCCCTGAAGGCCTCCAAGATGGCAGTCAGAGTCTATCCCATGTCTGACTGAAGGAAAGGAGTGGGGACCGGTGGAGGTGGTGCAACACCCTGAGCCTGCTGAACTCCGCCTTGTGGCGTAGGCTGTGCTGGAGGCTGCGTAAAAAAAACCCATACTGAGAAAACGTTCAATCTTAAATAAAAGTGGACAATTTATATGTGATCCCCATATGGGCACACCACTGCTTCCGCTGCTTAGTTTGTCCCCAAACTAAACTCGAGCGGGGGTGACCCAGGGTTAGTGGACTGCTACTTTTCCGATCGAGGTTAGCTCTAATACCACTTGTAAGACCCCCTTTTTTTTCTTTTTAAAACCCGGGGTCTTAGGCCCAGAATCGCCGCTTTGCGGTGACACCTTCACGTCCTGAAGGGTCATCACCACAAGACGCCGATTCTGCCGGCCAAATTCGATCACAGAAAGGTAGCACAACAATTGAAGTAAGAGCAAGTCCACTGAAAACAAATCACATATATAGAATAAAATCTCTGCGAAGGGAGTGTCCACAGAATAACAATAATCAGAGTACTATAAATGCGGGCTTATGCCCGGTACATCATATCCTCACTACAAATCTCTCATGCGGAAGCAAAAACAGAATCTACTCAGGGTCGAGACTCACGGTCCCGGCTGTATGAACTCCGGAGCTAGACTACCCCATCTCCAAGCGCACCGGCCTCTGGGGCTTCTCCTCCATGCTGGGCTCCGCGATCCCTAAATGATGCGGTTCGAAAACCGTTAGTCATAAAGACTAAGCCCTATCATCCCCTACCCCTTCCCCCATGGCTCCTAGGTACCGAGCGGAGAGGAAGAAAGGGAAGGACATGAAGGTGGAGATTTAGTCAAGAAACAGATGGCAGCAGAACTAATCTAGCAATTCTATAATAAATATGATAGGAACAGAAAGTAGGAAAGGTAACCTTAACTTATGTGCGAAAGCGCATAAGCCAAGGGATCTTCTGCAAGGCTCCCATCGTATAGAGTGTCCCATACCACTTATAAGTTGGGGTGTCGGTTATCAAACAGCAGCATATATTTATATTGAAATTAACCTTAATTTATAAACTTGCCCACACAAGCTTATAGACCAAGGGGTCGTTTCGCAGGTCCTAACTTATAAGCGTCCCATACCACTTATACTTTAGGTGTCAGGATTAAATGAATCGATTATGCTATGACATGCAAGTGGGTATGATGAAACATGCAAGTGCAACTCACACACCCGACTCTGTGCACACAGACCTTTAGTTCCCCCTTTCGGAGCCGTTACCTCCCAGGATACCTCCATAGTGGCAGACGGAAGCGGTGGGTTGGGCCTCGCCCACCTCTAAACCGGTAAAGCACTGCCGGTCAGACCTATCGTACACCTCAACGCTTGGTGCACTAAGCGGACGCCTGCGTACTCTTGCCAGCTGGCGCACCGGACTTCTATTGGCGAAGTGCTAACCACACTTGCCGAGTCAGCATATTGGCGTCGGTGCATCGACCCTCCAATACCGAAGACCCACCACCTTAATTTTCATTCCTTTTTATGCACATGCAAGTTTAATCGTGAACACACAAAAACCGAGCCGAAGCTCCTCGGACCAAAACGTCCGTCTCTTAACCAACCGAGCCGAAGCTCCCCGGACCAAAACGTCCATCTCTTAACCAACCGAGCCGAATCTCTCATCAATCTTCCTGTGCCAACAGTGTTTGTGAAAGGTGCAGCCCTAATTACTAAGTTACTCTTGTCAGTTTGTTATTACAGTTTACGTTAACCAGGACTGCCCCCGGTATTCCCCGTGAAGGGCTCTCAAAGGGCACTAGGAACTATGATGGTAGCTGAAGCCCATCATTCCCTTTCGCAAGACACTTATTGTTATTGGTTGATCCCCTTTACCCATTCCATTTTCAAATTACGATAGACTATCCTAGGGTGATTTTTAACCTTCCTCCCGTCGGAAAAGACGATCATTCGTCTAACCCGAGCACCTTTTAACTCTAGCTATCAGTACTTCTCTCTACTCTTCACATCATCCTATTGTGATATCATCCACAATTGTCCACCCAGACAAACTGACTAACTCCAATGACTTTCTCAGACCATGTCCTATTGCAATTCGCAAATTTGCTATATGCAGACCAACCTAGACTATATGTCGAACCGGTTATGCAATGATCCCAAAACTCACCCAAATGCCCTAAATTATTTACTGGAGACTTATCATGATGAAAATATCCTAAGTCCAGAAGGTGGTAATTTTCGTAATTTATCTGGCATTCAATTAATTTCCTCGAAAATCCCAAGGGCTACCGGTTTGAACATGAACTACCCTAAGTTATCATGCAAGATGTCCAACAAATTTATGATAAATAGTAGGTTATCTCAATAGGGTAAATCCAAAGTATCATAATTTTTCTATGATCAAAAGGGCAACAAAACTATTTTAGCAATATTTACTATCTTCCCTTATTTATGAACCAAGTACAGAGAATATTCTTCCAAAAATTATAAATAATTTATAACATGCAGATAAAGGCTTAAAAATAGCACTGGCCCAGTTTCATAATTTTTCAGTAATAGAATTATCCCTAAATAATTTTCAAAGCATAGAACCCCTTTTTAACATTTGTGAAGGAAGTACTGGATTTACTCAACTAAAAATTATACCAAAAATTTGAGGGTAACCATTTTGTCCTAAAACCTTTATTTCCAATATTTCATGAGATTTCCATGAACAGAAAGGTACAAATAATTAAAACATCAATTGGGGTTATAATCAACTTTACAAACGAAGTACTGGAAATAAACATCATAAAATTCCAGTAAAATTTCTATAAATTCTACCCACTTCAAAACTAACTCTACCCGAGTTTCACAGCCTTTAGATAATTGTTAGTGATGGATTGTGCTTAATTAGTATTTTAATCTAAAGCTAAGATTAAGGTTTTGAGGCATCTACTTGTCTCCAAATCCTCTAAGATTCCATCCAGACGATTATTATCATGCTAATATCAACTCTACAGAGTTTCAATGCAATATGAGAGTAATTGACCCATATCCTTCACAACCCTCAAAACCCTCCATTTAGGGTTTGAGTTTGGATCCTAGGGTAAACCAACCCTAAATCACACCATTTACTCCAAGTGGGTTATAATAACCCTTCCAAGTCAGTGGTAAAGATATCATCCTCAGTTGAGGTGATATGACCGTTCTAACTTATAGTGCACTTTTTACTCAAAAATGCCTCACTATTGCCTAGTTAAGAATAGGCGACTCCCTATCCAAAACTCATCCAAGTGAGTTGGAAATTTGTACAGAGCTAAGTTATGTAGCCAAGGACCACTCACCAAAATTTGGGAGGGTTTGGAGGTCATTTGACTACTCAAATAATTTCCTCTAAGTTTATTAAATTAAAACAAAAACTTTAGGCGAAGTGTCTCCAAAAATTCCCATTTTTGGACTACCTTTAGATATAGCTAAGTTTAACCCCCTGCCCAAACTTCAGGTCATTTGGACAAGGGATGAAGCATGGGCATCCATTTTAGTTTCTGCCCAACTCTAGGTACAGCCCCCACTAAAATAGGTGCTGCGGTCAAACCGCTTACCCAAACGAGTTGAAACTAATTTTAAATTAATTTAGACTCGAAAGGCTAAAACTTTCGTGACTGACCATTTTTCCTAAATCGGCCTCTAAGTGTCTCAATTTGCAGCCTAAATTATATACTCAAATAATATATATTTTCACTAAGTATTATATACATTATTTATATATTATAAACTGGTTTTACTGTTCATCTTCTACATGAACCCGAAAACAGAACATAGAAAACCATATTTCCTGTAGCCTTTCTGTGATCTGTCGCCGGCTATCCGATCACTTCCCTGGCCAACCTCCACCACCACCACCTCCGTTGAGGCGATGGCTATCGGTCGGCGGTGGTTTGGCCGCCGGAGGTGGCGGTTTCCGGCGAACTCAAAATGATATTTTTCCATGGTTTTCCATGGAAACACGAGGTTGGTCCGGCTCCTTTGAGCACGTACTTCATTTCTAAGAACCTAAGATCTACCCATAAGAGAAGAAGTAGAGGAGGACCTTGTTCGCGGTTTGGAGGCGAGATGAACGACGGGGTGCCATGGCGCAGTGATGGCATTGCTGAACTTCTCCTACAGCAAGAGCAAAAGTCTGAATTTGTTTGATCGAGCGTGTAAACTTCTCCTCTTGCTCCAAGGGGTCTTTTATAGATCAGCAAGTGGGGAGGGGAAAGAGGTAAGCAATTATGGTCATGAAGGCTCCCCTTAATGGTGTTTCGGTTATGACAGAGGCAGTTGAAACGCTGGAAATGAAGAGGTGTTTGCCAGGTGGAGATTTCCTATTTGACCAACATTTCCTTATTTTATTAAATAATTAGAGTAGGAAACGGCCCATAAATTCTCCTGGTGTACATTCCCATAACCAGAATTGATTATGACGTCGGTTACCAAAATTTCCAGTCTGGCTGACATTTCGGCCCTTGTCACGGGCGTGACACATAGGTCACGGGCGTGACAGGCCCGAGTGGTAAATTCTGAGGTCGACGATCGTCGAACTGAGATCGACGGTCGTCGAAGGGTGGTCACGCCCTAGGTCACGGGCGTGACTCATGGGTCACGGGCGTGACAGGGTCATGATATAAACTACGTGCTCGGCGATCATCTCACTGAGATCGCCGATCGCCGAAGGGGGTCACGCCCTAGGTCACGGGCGTGACACCTTGGTCACGGGCGTGACATGCCCGGGCTGCAAGTTCGACGATCGTCTCACGGAGATCGACGATCGTCGAAGGAGTCACGCCCTAGGTCACGGGCGTGACACATAGGTTATGGGCGTGATGGGCCCGGGTTTCAAATTCGACGATCGTCTCACGGAGATCGACGATCGTCGAAGGAGTCACGCCCCATGTCACGGTCGTGACACATAGGTCACGGGCGTGACCAACCCGTGACCCGAAGTCTCAGTCATTGTACTTCAATTCTTGGGCTTCTAGGGTTCTCTCACGACAGACCGACTCCTAGGGGTCTAGCCGGAAATGGGATGTTACAGATTTGACCTTAAAAAAATTAAGGAACAAACAAGCACAATATTAATTTAATTAGGGGAAAATTAGAATCAGCCTTCCAAAAATTATGAAACAATTACTGGATGACAGTTAAACCTGAAAGAGATACTGACCAAAAATTACAATTTTCCAATACCATTTGGTCACATAAATGAATTATATTAAAATATTCGACAAATGGGCATTTGTGAAAGATCCTATATGAAAATTCTTCTAGTATTTTTATAAAAATTCACAGAGCATATTATGTCCTCCAATATTTCCTGACCAAGTTGCATAATTTTCTAGAAATAAAATAACTCTAAAATAATTATTTTGTGACTGAATCAATCTTAGGATTTGTGAATGAAGTACTAAATTTATCAATCCAAAATTCACAATAAAATTTCTATGGAACAATATCATATAAATATGATCACTGCCTAAGTTTCATGAGTATCCTAATTTATTTGAGTATGTAATTAAATATTGGACCAAAGTGCCCTAAAATATCCATAACTATTTAAAAGAGGGCATATGTTACTAAAAAAAATCCTAAAACCACTTTCTGAAGCTTATTTTAATCCTAGAAACTCACCAACCTAGTTTCAAGACTATCTAAGGACATATAGCTCCATGTCCTTCACTAGGGCCCAAACTTCAACCCTAAGGCCTATACTTGGGTCTTTTGGTATCTCAACACGAACCCACCCAAAATCTCTTTAGGTTGTGCTTTAGAGGACTTTGAGGTAGTGGCCAAAGTTTCAACTCTTTTGGATGAGGTTTGGCCACTCAACTCATCAAATACACACTTTCCCTTATTTACCCTTAAGGGACCAAATTGTGGTCACATCAATACCTAATCAAATAAACCCCAAATGGGCTGAGATATTTACTAGTGACCTATCATGACCCTAAGGGTCATCCACCAAAATTTTGGGGAATTGTGAGATCAATAGACCCCTTAATTAAATCATACATGATTTATTAAATGTTTTCTAAATCTATAAAAAATGTATTCCAAAAATTCCCATTTTTGGATATGTCTGAGTTATAGATGAGAGTAACATATAATCCAAATTTGAAAGCATTTGGATGAGTTGTTTAGTGGGGGCACACAAATTTATGTCTGGTTAACCCTAGGTATAGCTGGCACCATTTGGTGTGCTGTGGTCAGACCAGTGACCCAAATTGATTGAAATAAAATTTAAAATAAACTAGGATCAAAATACTATAACTTTGATGCTAACCATTTTTCTAGAAAAGGCCTATAAGTATTTTTAATAATTAAATCAAAACACTGCCAAGTATGTTACAGAAATGAAATATTAATGAATTAATAAAAATCATCAGCGGCACGAATCTTGACGCAAGGATGGACGACCCCTTCTTCGTTCCTAGTACGCCAATGACTAGGATTGTCCCGTACTAGGCAATGTTTGCCAGTGAATTCCCGACCACCCATGCCTAATCCCAGCCGGTCACTACTACCACCACCACCTTCGTTGAGGTGGTGGCTGGTGATTCATGATGGTTGGCCGGCCGGAGGTGGCCGGAATAGTGAAATGTGGGTGTAATAAAAAGCTTGAAAACCAAGCTCTCGGCCAGCTTAATCTAGGGCCAATTGGCCCCAAACCTCATGGCCATTAGATGTGGATCTATCCTCTAAGGAAGAGGAAGATGATAGGACCTTCTGGGAGGGCTGGAGCCTAGCTGATCGTCGGGTTGCCAGTGACGGTTATGGCGCCGCTCAGTTCTCTGTAATAACACAACTAGAGGGATCAAATGCTTCATGGAAAGAGTGGAAATGATTTCTCTCGAGCTGGTGAAGCTTTTAAAAGCATCAGATTGGGGAGAGGAAAGGTCTACGCTTCAATGCCATTAATGACCATGAATGAATGTTCTCAGCCAAGTGGTGGTTCAGTGCACCCAACCACTGAAAGGGCCTAGAAAGCCCCTTGATCTTCTCAGAACTGATGGGGGAGATGAATCAAGCAATTGGAGATGAAGAGAGGAGGCCCCTTGGCTTTCTAAGCCATGAATGTCCATTTCTCTCTCTTTCTCTCTCCTCTATTAAAAAGCAACTTGAGGTTTCTCTCTCCTAGTCACCATTTCCAGCAAATGAATGGAAAATTGGGTAATTATAAACCTCATGAGGCTAGTGGGCCACCTCAATTGGGCCTAGCCCAAGTGGATTGGGCTTGAGCTAGCCTTTTCTCCACTTTTTGGGCTTTGCTAACCCTAGCCATCTAAGCCCAGCCCTAGATCATTTTTGGTGACATGACTGACCCAATGGGGTGTAGATGATCCCATTGACATCACCTAGTCCACTTGTGGCTTGGTGTAGCCCAATTAGGCCAACTTTGGGCAATTTGACCTAATTAGGGTTTGGGTTGACCCTTGGTCAACTTGGCCTCTTTGGTTGACCCCAATGAATAGTTAGTGACCCAATGGACCTCTTAAAGGGTTAAGGATGTTATGGTGGGGTCATAGAGTCAAGTTGAAGCCCTCAAGTCAAATACTAGGGATGGTGCTTGAATTAAGCTATTTGCAGACCAAGGTGATTTCCACCTTCATTCCTTGGTTCACTTGGTCTTTTGAGCTTCCTAGGGTTTGTCACGACCTAGTCATGACAAAACCACTCTTAGGGGTCTGGTTGTTTGAGAGATGTTACAGATATGTTCCAAATCAGGATCGTCTCTCTAATGAAGCCTTGTAAGCATAATCCATGAAGACTCTGCCACTTCCAAGCTACTCGACCTGTCGCTACTCCCAACAATTATGTTCTTTAATAAGAACTCCTCCACCAAGCATTGCATAGAAAGGTTAAAGATTTGCACGGTCTTTCTACTCAATGCGTCAGCTACCACATTGGCTTTGCCCGGGTCATAAACGATATTGACCTCATAATCTGCGACATACTCCAACCACCTACACTTGGGAAATTCAGTTCCTTCTTAGTGAAGAAGTTCTTTAAGCTCTTATGGTCTGTGTAAATCTTGCACAACGCGCCATACAAAAAATGACTCCAAGGATTCAGAGCATAGATGACTGCCGCAAACTCCAAATCATGCATAGGATAATTCTTTTCGTGAACCTTCAATTGTCTTGACCCATACACAATCACTTTTTCTTCTTGCATCAAGACACATCCAAGCCCAACATGCGATGAATCCATAAAAATAGTATACTCCACTCCTTCGGTAGGTAAGGTCAAAAATGGAGCAGTGCACAATCTTTTTTTCAATTCTTAAAAGGCTCCTTTGCACTCCTCGCTCCACGCAAACACAACATTCTTCTGCTTAAGCTTAGTCAGAGGTACCGATAATAGAGAGAATCCTTCCACAAACCTTCTATAATAACCTGCCAACCCTAAGAAACTTCTTATCTTCTTAGGTGTGGTAGGTCTTCTCAAATCTATCACAACAACTATCTTTTTTGGGTCAACAGAAATTCCATCCTTATTCACAACAAAACCCAAAAAGGACACTTGAGGAAGCCAAAACTCAGACTTACTCAACTTCACATACAATGTATGCTCTCTTAGAGTAGACAGAACTTGGTGTAAATGCTGAGCATGCTCCTCAACACTCCGATAATATACCAGAACATCGTCAATGAAAATGACCACATAATGATTTAAGAAGTCCTTAAACACTATATTCATCATATCCATAAAAGCAGATGGTGCATTTGTCAGTCTAAAGGACATCACCAAGAACGCAAAATGTCCTTGCTGGGAATGAAAAGCAGTCTGCGAAACATTCGACTCTCGAATCCTTAACTGATGGTATCCTGAACAAAGATCATTCTTCGAGAATATCGTACTACCATGCAACTGATCAAACAAATCATCTATCCACGACAAGGGATACTTGTTCTTGATGGTTACCTTATTCAACTCTATATAATCAATGCACAGCCTCATCGAACCATCCTTCTTTTTCAAAAACAAGACGGGATAACCCCAAGGTGAATAACTTTGCCTGATAAATCCCTACTACAACAGTTCATCTAGTTGGGTATGAAACTCTTCCAGCTCACGAGGGGCCCTACGGTAAGGTGCCTTAGTAATTGGGCGAGTACCCTGCTCGAGATAAATAACAAATTCCACATCTCTCCCAGGCAGAAGACTAGGAAGACTAACTGAAAAAATATTGAAGAACTCATGTACCACAGAATATCCTCGATGTGCGGCAAACTATTAATAGTTTCCAAAATAGAAACCAGATAAGCAAAATAACTAGAATCTATGAGTTTCCGAGCACATAACGCATAAATTATCGGGAAATCCTGGCGCGGAAAGACATACACACTCATAGGGTGTCTGTTGTCCAGCTTGAAGTCCAAACGCATTACCTTACATTGGATAAAAACATCATATCTTTGTAGCGAGTCCATGCCCAAAATCACATCGAAGTCCTCTAAGTCTAGAACCTTCAAATCGACAAAGACTAGGAAGTCTCCTAAAAGGATATGACAAATCTAGACACCCTGGTCCGACACAACTGAGTCACCAGAATGGAACTTAAAGCAAAATGAATCGCTGACTTAATCAAGAGTCAGACGCTGAAGTTCTACAAAAGTCCTAGCCACGAACAAGTGGGTAGCACCAGAATCAAAAAGGACGCGTGCCCAACAGTTCTTGTAATGCCCCTGATTTTTCGGTGTTTATTTTAATTCCCGTAGTGATGTACTTTTGACATCAGGGCGTTATGTTGATGCATAGTTAACATGTGTCATTTGTTGGAGCATGGGTTTGCTCAGTGGGTTTTCTTGTGTGATTGGTTTTGGCTTAGTTGTGCACCTTCCCTCATGAGCCGGGTCAGTTTTGGTGACTCGGTCGAGCTTTTTATAGGGATATGGTGGCGTTTTATCTTCGGGTGGTGTTTTACCCAAGTTTGGTTTGTCGTATTTTTATTTCGACTTTTCCATTGGATCCGTAGCGTCGGTATTTAGCTACAGTGTAATTTTCGTAAGATTTCGAGTTGGTTTGAGTTCGGGACGTTTTGGGGTTATTTATTATTAATTGTAATATATTATTAAATATATATATATATATAACTCGCTATAAGGGTCACGTCAAAACCCTATTCATTGTCTTCCTTACCTGAGCCGTCGACTGTTTCGCGAAGGAGGAGATCAGCGTCACCGCGTGCTTTTGGTCGACGATTGTGAGAGATTCGGTGGTCAATTTCGTCAATAGATTAGAGATTTGGAAAGCTCTCGCCGAGATCGTCGCATATGTGGTATGTATTTCTCATTTCTCTGATTTTTAGGCATTAGGGATTGTGGTTTTGACCTCCTTCTTCCCCCAAAAGTTTCATGAAACGTTACCTAGGACTTCTTACGGCCGATCTTTGTCGTGGAGCATTGGAGGAGGCAAATTCTTCCAAGATTTGAGGCAAGTTGCGATTTCCCCCTTGCTTGCTATTTTCCTTTCATGTCTTTCCTTTTCTTTATCTTCTTTGTGTGTAGGAGTTGTGTAGGAGTTAGCCTTGAGAAAATCCCTAGAATAGTTAGGACTTTTCGACTAGAATCCGTCGGGTACGATAGGCATGCTAAGTGAAAATCGTCGAATATATGTGTAGAAAACTATTAGTAATTCGTCGAGTAACATCATAAATCGTCGAGTATAGGTCAATAGCTTAAGACTATTTCATCGAGTATTTACTGGCGTGATGTTGAGTAAGGTAGATTTGTCGAATATCTAGGCATCGGTTTCATCGAGTATCAGCAGTGTGGTGTTGAGTGAAGATCGATTCATCAAGTATATTCGATGATTCGTCGAGTATGGCTTATGTTAGGAAGCGTTGAGTGACCGGGAAGCTAAGTAAAATTCGTTGAGTTTAACGCCGAGTTGAGTACAATTCGTTGAGTATCGCTGAGATTAGTTCTATCGTCAAGGAAATTTCGGCGAGTATCGTGGTGGTTCATCGAGTATCATTAGCCAATTCATTGAGTATCGATAGAGAACGTCCGATATACTAGCTGATTTTGGCCAGGTAGTTAGATTTTTCCGCCGAATTTTGTCCAGTTCGTCGGGTATGGTCCTTAGAGTGATTTTAGGGCTTGTGAAAGATGGTATGGCAATACCACCTGAGGGGTTAGATCAGCTAAGCTCTAAAGGGGGGGGAGTGAATAAAGATTTTAAAACCTTTTTACAGAATTAAATTTGCGGAATTAAGATAATGACATTACTATGTATAAATGGTGAAGTGCAGAAAAGAAAACTGCAACACACAGTACACAACACAATAAGTAAAAGCTAGCACCACAGACTACACAAGAAATTTATAGTGGTTCCCCTAAACTTGGGTACATCCATCTTCTACCACCCTGGTAGGAATCCACTCAGGTTTTTGATCAGGTGCCCTGCGACCAATCAGGTTTTTGCTCAGGTTACCTGTCACCACAAGATCTATTTTAAGGGAGATCTCACAACCCTTTAGGCTTTTGATCAGGTGCCCAAAAACCAAATCAAGTCTTTTGATTAGGAGACTTGCAACCAAGGTGAACAACTTTTGAAGGGAGTTAAGAAAGCCTTTATACAGTATGTGAGAAGACTAGTGGATTTTTCTTGATGATGTCAAAGCTCCCACTGAGATAGAAATTTGATCAGGAATATGGAAGCTTTGCAGGGTGTGTAGGTCTTCTTGAGAATGATCTATAGAAAGCTTTAAACTAATGGTGATGGTTGTCTCTTGAAACCCTTTGGAGATGCAGACTAATGATGAAGAAATGTTCTCTGTCTTTGGTGTATTCTCAATTCTGTCACTGCTTCTACTTCTACTCCTTTCAAAGCTTTTGAAAAACTTGTTTTATATTTACTATATTTTCCTGCAGCAAAGTTTGAATTTCCTTCCTTAATTGACTGCTGATTTCTTGGAACTTAGACAAACAGCTAGAAGGCCAATAAAATAATTCCTTAAATGTCCTAAAGAATTAGCTGTATATTGACTCTGTGAAATCCAGTAATTAATACTGCCATTTGAACGGCTATATTTAGAGAATATAAGCATTAATTACTCGGAGTAAAATAGGCCAAAATATAAGCCTTAGTCAATCTGAAATAACTGCATAGAAATAGAAAATGAACTGACAGTTATCGTCGATCTGAGATCCAAGATCGTCGAACTCAAACCTCTCATTCGTCGAGCTGAGCCTTGAGAACTCTGAACTGAATTGTTACTTTACATTATGGGCTCCAAGTTCATCGAACTGAGATAGAAGAACGTCGAACTCAATCCTGATAGAAGATCAGAGTTTGTCGAGCTCAGTTCATCTTTCGTTGATCTCAGTTTAGAGAAGAGACTCTGAGATTGTCGAACTGAGAACGAAGATCGTCGATCTCACTTCAGAGTTCGTCGAACGCCTTCTTCAATAGAGAAAATTCTCCCTTGTTCTGGTTTCTTCAGTCTTCTAAGTCTTTTGAGGGATTAGTCAGATCAATATGACTTGTTGACCTACCCTATAATCTAATGAAGACCTATGACCCTAGACTGTACAAAGTGGGTCAATCTATGCAATCCTAATAGTGAACCTTAGCCCAAATCCCTAAAATAGGTGGGGTTCCAGTAATCTCCCCTTATTTGGGTGAGGTCACTATGTACAATGAATAAAACAAAGAAAATACAAACATAAAACACAACAACAAATATCTAACAGAATTAACAAAAATTCTGCAGATATAACTGTATATACACAGAGAATGAAAATTGTTTTAAGAACTGTCAGAAGGAGGAGCACAAGAAGATTTAGTAAACACAATTTTCCTGAAAGGATCTTCATCTTCAAGCTTGGACATTTTCAAGTCTTGAGCTCCAAGTAGTGTTACAGTTGAAGCTCTTGAACTGCAAAACTTTCCTGAATGGTCTATATTTTTGTGCTTACTGGAGCTGTACAACAAACAATGTCTATGCAATACTGAGGGGAAACAAATTAAAGAATGTTTATATACTGTAGGTCAAAAGAATCTAGAACTAAATTCAGGTCAACTGCTGGAGAGATGGAACAGTCTCCAGAAAGAATGACCAAAGAATCATCTATCTCTACAGAATCTGCATCCAAGAAATCTGTAAGCTCTGCATCTGGTATTTCAGTATCAATAATCTCTATTACTTCTGCTACTTCTATCTTCACTTCTTTATTGAACATCTCCCCCTGCCTAGTATCAGGAACGTCTGATGCCAGGCCCATAGATGAAGAAGGGCAAGAAATTGAAGCAAGTTGAGTAGAGAGAGAGGTGATGGAAAGAATTAGAAGTGCAATGGCTACCTCTATAAGAGATTTGATGGTTAGGATAAGAAGAGAGATGATGGTAGATTGATCAGATGAGGATGAAGGAAGAGATGAGGTGGTGATGCCACATGAAGTACAAATATTAAATGAAGTGGATGGAGGTGGAGGTAGAATTTGAGTGGGGATGACTGGAGGGATGTCAGGTGGGATATCCATAGGGATGTCATCAAGAAATGAAGATGTTAGAGGAGTTTGTATTGGTGATGAGGATTGTGTTGGTGTTGGTGTTGGAATGAGATTGAAGGTGGGTGACATCTGTGCAGATACAGAGATGGTGGATGGGATTTCCTCTAGGTAGTGAGGTAGAGGAGATGGAGGAGGTGGAGATGGAGAGGGAGTAGAGATGACTGTGGAGACATCAGGGATGGAGGGTTGTTGAGGAGGTGGTGAAGGTGGTAGTCTAGGAGAAGGTGGAGGAGGAAGAATTTCTAGTGCCTCTTCATCTGTAGGTGGGGGATTGACTCTGGGAGTCCTTGTGTCGTCAGAAAGTCTAGAGGAAGAGGAGGACCTGGATGGCTTGTTGATGGTCTTCTCCCACTTCCTAAAGAGGGCTGAGGTTAGCCTCTTGGAAGCATTTATGAAAACTGATGGGGAAATAACCAGTTGGGGAAATTTTTCCTGGAGGAAGATGCTCAATATCCTCCCAAAACAAACTTCACTTTTGTTATTTTTCTTCTTTATCAAATCAAACAATATAATGCTCCAATTTACTAATTTCTTATTCACCAGCACACCAATCATCAAGAACTGGTGCCTGGTTATGTATTCATGAACGGTGTGCTTCCCGAGCACCACCTTGCTGACCACATCAGCGAGAAACTTATACTCCACCGATAAGTTCTTTTTCAGCAGCTTACTAGGGTTTCCCTCCGAGTGACCCATCCTTGTAAGCATCTCAGAAAACTAATTCGAGTCTATTTCAAAATCATCATCACCATTTACAAAACCGAAAACTTCAGATAAAATATCAGGAGTTAGTATAACCTCCTGTCCAGATATGGTGCCAACAAGGGTTTGTGCGTCTAGGGATGATGATGTAAAAACCCATTCCTTTATTTCTGCAACTGGCAGCTTCATCCTTGTAGTTATAAATTTTTGAAGGTGCGGCTCATCGAACAACATCAATATGTCCTGGAAGATTTGATCGGTGTGCTAGAAGGAATCCATGTATATATCAAAACCAGCATCAAACTTCATCCGGAAAAGAGTTGCCGCTGAAATCGCCATTGAAATCGCCTGCAAGGAGAAACATTGATCAAGTGCAAAAGGAATTGAAAGCGCGAGACGGATTTCGTCTAAAACCTAGATTATAAGGTTTTTAGAAGGCAAAAAGACGATCTCAGTCCTACGAAATAGAAAAGATCTTCGATCTGAGTTCGACGAAATATTTTAATAAAAAATGAGTTCGTCAATATTAGTTTAAAGAAGACAAATAAGTCATCGATCTCTGTTCGATATAAATTCACTGAAGGAGGGACCGTCGATCTCCGTTCGAATAAATCTTTTTCACTAAGAAGTGGTCGTCGAACTTCGTTCGACGAACTCTTCATGAGGAGTTCACAGATCATCGATCTCCGTTTGACCAACTGTCAACAAATCGCCGACCACAGACAAAATTTAAATTAACTCTTCTCCATTAATCATACCTAACTGATTTAAGAAGAACAAATGTTTCTGCTCATCCAATAGCTTGGTGAAGATATCTGCTCTTTGTAGATCAGTGGAGATAAAGACAAGATTAATTTTCTTTTTGTCTACACAATCTCTAATGAAAGGATGTCTTATTTCTATATGCTTGGTCCTACTATGATGCACTGGATTTTGTGCAATGGATATAGCAGTGGTACTATCACAATATATAGTTGAATTATTTAAGTTGTATCCATAATACAGTAGTTGATTCTGAATCCACAAAATCTGCGAGCAACAACTGCTAGCAGCTATGTATTTTGCTTCTGCAGTTGAAGTGGACACAGAAGTTTGCTTCTTACAGAACTAGGACACCATCCTATCACCAAGAAACTAACATGTTCTTGATGTGCTTTTTCTGTCCACTCTACATCCAGCATAGTCAGCATCTGAGAATCCAATTAAGTCTAATTCTGACTCTGATGGATATAGAAGTCCTAAATTTGGGCAACCCTTTATATATCTCAAAATCCTTTTTAGTAAAATATAGTGAGATTCTTTAGGGTTCACCTGGAACCTAACAAAAATACATGTAGCAAACATGACGTATGGCTTACTTGCTGTGAGATATAATAGAGACCCAATAATGGCCCAATAAATTTTCTGATCAAAAGATTTTCCATGCTCATCAGAATCTATCATAGCATTTGCAGCCATGGGTGTCTTCATTGCTGAGGCATCATACTTCCCAAATCTTTTAATAAGCTCCTTAATATATTTAGATTGAGAGATGAAGATACCATCAGGTGATTGCTTCACTTGGAGACCAAGGAAATATGAAAGTTCACCCATGCTACTCATCTCAAACTTTGAATGCATAAGGTCAGAAAACCTTTTGCATAGTTTGGGATCAGTTGAGCCAAATATTATGTCATCTACATAAATTTGAACTAACAAAATTTTATCTTTATGATGTCTAATGAAAAGAGTCCTATCTACAATGCCTTTAGAAAATTTATTCCCTAACAGGAAGCGATCTAAGGTCTCATACCAAGCTCTTGGAGCTTACTTTAAACCATAGAGAGCTTTATGCAATCTAAAGACATAAGAAAGATGATTTGGAGAGATAAAACCTGGTGGTTGCTCCACATATACTTCCTCTTTTAGTTCACCATTAAGGAAAACACTCTTTACATCCATCTGGTAGACTTTGAACCTCTTGTAGGCAGCATAAGCTAAGAAAATTCTTATGGCTTCAAGCCTTGCAACTAGAGCAAAGGTCTGGTCATAATCAATTCCTTCCTCCTGTAAGTAGCCTTGAGCCACTAGCCTTGCCTTGTTCCTTATAATGTTGCCATCAGCATCCAATTTATTTCTTAACACTAATTTGGTTCCAATGTGTGGGTAGTCTTTGGGTCTAGGAACCAAATCCCAAACTCTAAATCTCTCAAATTGATTGAGCTCCTCTTACATTGCAATGATCCAGTGGGGATCTTGCTCTGCATCTTTAATGGAATGGGGCTAAAGTTGAGAAAGGAAATAAGCAAACATCAAGTCAGGGTTGAGTTGATCCCTTGTTTACACACCAGCTGATATATATACAATCACTTGAGATATGAGATGATCTCTAAGTGTGATAAGATTAGTGGGAGGAGTGTGAGTAACAGCTTGTGGCATTAATTCCTCTTATGGAATTGGGTTTGCTATTTGGAGAGTGTCAGCAACATCCAAGCTATCTTCTTCACTATCATCTTCAACAGCTTGTGGAGAGGGATTTGATGGCACCTCTTGAGTGAGGTTTATATCATCAATTCTCTCACACAAGTGAGGTACTTGCAATGAGCTACTAGTAGAAATTTCTTTCTCATTGTAATACATGTTAGCTTCATCAAAAGTCACAAGGACTGATTCCTCAATTTTTAAAGTGGATTTATTAAAATTCCTATAAGCCTTGCTGACTTGGGAATATCCTAGAAAAATTCCCTCTGCAGCTTTAGCTTTAAACTTTCTAATATGTTTCTTGTTGTTGTTGCTGTGAATATAACATATACAACCAAATACTTTAAAATAAGTGATTTTAGGTTTCTT
Organism: Platanthera zijinensis; assembly: GCA_039513925.1. Taxonomy (NCBI): domain Eukaryota; kingdom Viridiplantae; phylum Streptophyta; class Magnoliopsida; order Asparagales; family Orchidaceae; genus Platanthera; species Platanthera zijinensis. The sequence continues at coordinate 204,723,016 of CM077079.1, read as the reverse complement.
CCCTTTAAGCAATTCATAGGGAGTCTTATTCTTAAGTTTATGTATTAAACTTCTGTTCAGTACATAGTTTGCTGTGCTCACAGCCTCTGCCCAAAAGGAGAGGGGCATATAAGACTCTACAAGTAATATGCCTGCAGCCTCAATTAGGGTTCTATTCTTCCTTTCAGCTACCCCATTTTGTTGAGGAGTTCTAGGAGCTGAGAAGCAGTTCCTGATACCTTCCTTCTTACAGAACTCTTGCATAAGAATAGACTAAACTCAGTACCATGATCACTTCTGATCAATGCAACTAGAGTAGAGTACTCAATCTGTATGGTCTTGGGAAAATATGTAAGAACCTCTAAGTTATCTGACTCAGATCTCAGAAAGAACACCCAAGTGAATCTTGAGAAGTCATCTACAACAACAAGAGTATAAGATTTCCCTCCTAAGCTTTGTACAGCAATAGGGCCAAAGAGTTCCATATGTAACAAGTATAAGATCCTAGGTGAATCACTTTTATTTACAGATTTAAACCTAGATTTAGTTTGCTTGCCTAATTGACTAGCCCTGCAAGGGCCTTCCTTCTTATAGGGACCAGAAGGCAATCCTCTAACAAGGTTGTCCCTAGATAGCTTAGCAATGTTTTTCAGATTTATATGGTCTTGTCTTTTATGTCACAGATCATTTTGATTGCTAACCTGATTAAAAAGACAAATATCTGAAACAGCTGATTGAAAATTTACTACATATATGTTGCCTTGTCTATTTCCAATTAAAACAATTTTGTTTTCTTTAGTAGAAAAAATACAAGAACTTGAGTTAAATTATACCTGGTAACCTTCATCACATAATTGACCGATGGAGATGAGGTTATGCTTTAGTCCACTTATATATGCAACCTTTTTGAAGGTTACTTCCCCAACCATGACTTCTTCAAAGCCTTCATTCTGGCCATAATTTGAGTAACCAAAGATCACCTTTGGTCCCAGCTTGGACTTGTAATTAATTAAGTTTTCCTTACTGCCAGTCATATGCTTGGAGCATCCACTGTCCAGATACCATCTGTAAGACCCCCCCTTTTTTTTCCTTTTCAAACCCGGGGTCTTAGGCCCAGAACCGCCGCTTTGCGGTGACTCCTTCGCATCCTGAAGGGTCATCACCACAAGGCGCCGATTCTGCCGGCCAATTCGATCACAGAAAAGTAGCTTAATTATTGAAGTAAGAACAATGCAGTCCATAATAATAAATCACATGTAAATAAGATAAAATCTCCACGAAGGGAGTGCCCACAGAAATCATCAGAGTACTATAAATACGGGCTTATGCCCGATACAAAATGTCCTCACTACAAGTCTCTCATGCGGAAGCGAAAACAGAAACTACTCAAGGTCGAGACTCACGGTCCCGGCTGTGTGAACTCCGGAGCTAGACTGCCCCATCTCTAGGCGCACCAATCTCTGGGGCTGCTCCTCCATGCTGGGCTCCACGATCCCCTAAATGATGCGGTTCGAAAACCATTAGTCATAAAGACTAAGCCCTATCATCCCCTACCCCTTCCCCCATGGCTCCTAGGTACCGAGCGGAGAGGAAGAAAGGGGAGGACATGTTTGTGGAGAATAAAAGTAAACAGGTGCCAGTGGACTTAATCTAGCAAGTTATATTCGGTGAACAGTTAATATGATTGTTATAATAGGTCTAGCAATAAGAAAAGCAAATATATAAATTTAAACCTTCACTTATGCGAGAACACATAAGCAAAAGGGATCTTTTGCAAGGCTCCCATCGTATAGAGTGTCCCATACCACTTATACGTTGGGGTGTCGGTTATCAAACAACAATGGTTGTTATATATTGAAATTAACCTTTGATTTATAAACTTGCCCACACAAGCTTATAGATCAAGGGGTCGTTTTGCAGGTCCTAATGTATAAGCGTCCCATACCACTTATACTTTAGGTGTCAGGGTTAAATGAATCGATTATGCTATGACATGCTAGTGGGTATGATGAAACATGCAAGTGCAACTCACACACCCGACTCTGTGCACACAGACCTTTAGTTCCCCCTTTCGGAGCCGTTACCTCCCAGGATACCTCCGTAGTGGCAGACGGAAGCGGTGGGTTGGGCCTCGCCCACCTCAAAACCAGTAAAAGCACCACTGGTCTGACCTATCGTACGCCTCAACGCTTGGTGCACTAAGCGGACGCCTGCGTACTCTTGCCGGTTGGCGCACCGGACTTCTGTTGGCGAAGTGCTAACCACCTCGCCGAGTCAACGATATCGGTGTCGGTGCAATCAAACTCCCCGATATCGTAAAACCCACCACCTTAACTTTTCCTAACTTATGCACATGCAAGTTTATTCGCAAACACACAAAAAACCGAGCCGAAGCTCCCCGGACCAAAACGTCCGTCTCCAAAACAACCGAGCCGAAGCTCCCCGGACCATCCCGTCCGTCTCCAAACCGACCGAGCCGAAGCACCCCAGACCATCCCGTCCGTCTCTTAACCAACCGAGCCGAAGCTCTCATCAATTTTCCTGTGCCAACAGTGTTTGTGAAAAGTGCAGCCCTAGTTACCTAGTTACTCTTGTCGATTTGTTATTACAGTTTACGTTAGCCCAGGACTGCCCCCGGTATACCCCGTGAAGGGCTCTCAAGGGGCACTAGGAACCAAGACGGCGGCATTACGACCCGAAGTTCCCTTTCGCAAGGCACTTATTGTTATTGGTTGATCTCCCTTAACCCGATTCCCTTCTCATATTTCGATAGACTATCCTAGGGTAATTTTTAACCTTCCTCTCTTCGGGAAAGGCGATCTTTCGCCGAACCCGAACACCTCTTAACTCTAGCTATCACCACTTCTCGCTACTCTTTTTATCTTCCTATTGCGATTTCCTCCACTATTGCCCACCCAAACAAAATGAATTATTTAACTCCAATGTCTTCCTCAGATCATGTCTTATTTCAATTCACAATTGCTATATGCAGACCGACCTAGACTTCATGTCGAACTGGTTATGCAATGGTCCATTACTCATCCAATTGCCCTAAATTATTTACTGGAGACTCACCATGATATAAATGACCTAAATCCAGAAAATGGAAATTTTCCTAATCTATTTGGCATTTAATTAAATTCCTCGAAAATCCTAAGGGCTACCGGTTTGAAAATGAACTACCCTAAGTAATCATGCAAGATGTCCAGCAAATTTATGATAAATAGTAGGTTATCCCAATAGGTTAAATCTTAAGTATCATAATTTTTCTATCATTAAAAGACATGAAGACTATTTTAGAAATAATCTCTAACTTCTGTTGTTTATGAATCAAGTACAGATAATATTCCTCCAAAAATTATAAATAATTTATGCCATGCAGATAAAGGCCTAAAATTAGCACTGGCCAAGTTTCATAATTTTCCAGCAAGTATTTTATCCATAATTAATTTTTAAACATAAAAGCCCTTTTTATCATCTGTGAATAAAGTACTAGATTTACTCAACATAAAATTCTATGAAAATCCAGGGATTAATTCTGCTAGTCGAGATCTAAATCCAAAATTTTAACTGATTATAATTAATTTAAAGCCTCCAAATAATTGAAACAACAAATCGGGCAAATAATCCTTTAACACATGAAGTATAATATTTATCAATCATAAAATTCTAGGTAAATTATCATAAGTCTAAAACATCCTAAAACTCCCTCCTCCCGAGTTTCATAATTTTTGGATTAGATTTAGTGCTTAAAATAACTAAATTACATATTTATCCTAAACCAAAATCTCAACTTCCGAGGTACCTAATTACCTCCAATTCCTTCACTATTTAAAACAGAGGGTTTTCTTCATATCATCCCCCTCTCCTCCAAATTTCAAGGGCATACAAGAGCTTTTGCTCCTATGTCCTTCACAAACCTCAAAACCCTTCATTTAAGATTTGAGTTTGGATCCTAGGGTAAACCAACCCTAAACCACTCCATTTTTCTCCACGCAGGTTATAACACCATTCTAAGTCAGAGATTAGAAAATCAGCCTCTGTTGAGGCGATTTTACCTTTCCAAATTCTCAGTGCACTTTTTATTAAAAGGTGTCTCACTAACGCCTAGTTAAGGATAGAAGATTTCTCACCCAAAACTCCTCCAAATCAATTGGAATTTTATACAGACCTAGGTTTTATAGCCAGGGACCACTCACCAAAATTTGGGAGGGTTTGGAGGTCATTTAACCATCTAAATAAATTCCTCTAAGTTTATTAAATTAAAACAAAAACTTTAGGCAAAGTATCTCCAAAAATTCCCATTTTTGGTCTGCCTTTAGGTATAACCACGATTAACCCCCTGCCCAAATTTCAGGTCATTTGGACAAGGAACGAAGATTGGGCATCCGTTTTAATTTCTGCCCAACTCTAGGTACAGCCCCCACTAAATCGGGTGCTGCGGCCGAACCGCTTACCCAAACGAGTTGAAACCAATTTTAGATTTGTCTAGACTCGAAGGGCTACGACTTTCGTGTCTGGTTATTTTTCCTAAAACGGCCTCTAAGTGCCTCATTTTACAGCCCCAAAAATATGTTCAAATAATACATTTTCCCATTTTGTAATTTATAATAATCTGTATATTATAAAGTTTATCCTACAGTTCATCTTCTTCATGAAACCGAAAACAGATACGGAAAACCAATTTTCCTGTAACACTTCCGTGATCCGTCGCCGGCAGTCCGGTCACTTCCCTGGCCAGCCACCACCACCACCACCTCCGTTGAGGCGATGGCTAGCGGTCGGCGGTGGTTTGGCCGCCGGAGGTGGCGGTTTCCGGCGAACTCAAAAATATCTTTTTCATGGTTTTCCATGAAAACGAGAGATGAGTCCGGCTCCGTTGAGCGCGAACTTCCTTTCTAAGAATCCTAAGATCTATCCATGAAAGAGAAAGAGCAGAGGAGGACCTTGTTCGCGGTTTGAAGGCGAGAAGAACGACGGGGTGCCATGGCGCGGTGGTGGCGTTGCTGAACTTCTCCTACAGCAAGAACAAGGATCTGATCCGATTACTTGAGCGTGTAACCTTCTCCTCTGGTTCCAGGTGGGCTTTTATAAGTCAGAAAGTAGGAAGGTGAATGGGTAAAGCCTTTATGGCCATGAAGGTTCTCCCCTTAACGTTTCGGTTACAGTGAAGGGATAAGAAACGGTGGAAACTGAACAGGTGTGTCCAGCTAGCGGCTTCCTATTGGACCATATCATACTCATTTATTATATAATTACAGAAGGAAAACGGCCTGAAATTACTCTTGGTGTAATTTCCCACACCAGCATTTATTACCACGCGTGTTAGAATAATTTCGAGCCTGAACCGTCGTTTCGGCCAATGTCACGGGCGTGACACATAGGTCACGGGCGTGACAGGCCTGGATAGCCAATTCTGGGTTCGACGATCGTCGAACTGAGATCGACGATCGTCGAAGGATGGTCACGGGCGTGACACTTGGGTCACGGGTGTGACAGGTCCGTGCGGTTAATTCTGGGCCGACGATCGTCGATTTGAGATCGACGGTCATCGAATGGTGGTCACGCCCTAGGCCACGGGCGTGACACCTAGGTCACGGGCGTGACAGGCCCGAACGACAAATTTCGAGTTCGACGATCGTCGAATTGAGATCGACGATCGTCGAAGGCTGGTCACGCCTTAGGTCACGGGCGTGACACTTATGTCACGGGCGTGACAGGCCCGGGCTGCAAGGTCGACGATCGTCTCACGGAGATCGACGATCGTCGAAAGAGTCACGCCCTTAGTCACGGGCGTGACACCTTTGTCACGGGCGTGACATGCCCAGGCAGCACGTTCGACGATCGTCTCGTGGAGATCGACGATCGTCGAAGTAGTCACGCCCAAGTCACGGGCGTGACGGGTCGGTCACGGGCGTGAACAACCCGTGACCCGAAATATTGATCGCTTTATTTCAATTTTTATGTGCTTCCTGGGGTTCTGTCACGACCAACTGACTCCTAGGGGTCTAGCCGGAAATGGGATGTTACACCATTGTTGATTAAAAGATGGACAGCTCTTCACTTGCATAAATAGAAGTTAGTTGTTCTTGACCCAGGTTACCTTGGGTCCTTTAATTTTCTGATAAGAAAAACTGGAAATAGTTGAAAATTCAGGTTGACTTTTATATCCTTATGGGTGATATCTCCTAGGTTGAATTTCCCAACTGGTAAAATGATTAATAAGTTGTCTTGTCAGATTAGAGTTTCTAAAAGAATTGAAATTTTTGTTAACTTTGTCTGGGTTCGACAAAACATCATAAGTTCGTCGATCTGCATTCGACGATATGGGATGAGTTCGTCGATCTTTGCTCAAATAATGAATATATTCATTTTCTTTGTCCCACGTTCGTCGATCGCTGCTCGAAGAACCATATAAAGTTCGTCGATCGCAGCAAGACGAATTTTTATTACTATAGTTTGCGTTCATAGATCGTCAATCTTGGTTCGTTGAACTATACACATTTTGTCGATTTGAGTTCAAAGAAATCTGTTGAACATTGTTTTTATTCAGATTTTGATTTTTATTATTGTTTCTCTTTTGATTTTTGGATTTGTGAGAAGCTTCCATTGTTTGATTATTATATATTACATCTTTTCCTTTATCTGATATAAATTTTATGGGGGTTGATAATATATTCTTCTTAAGTATGGGGGGGGGGGGGTAAGCATGATGAAACACCTAAGCCCAACTTGCCATTTAGTCTGGCATTGACTGTGCTTGTGATGTCCATCAGCTTAAGCCTTCTCCCATTGAGAGATTCCTCAAGTTGCTTGGCCTCACATAGTTCTGTTTTAAGAGAAATGATTTGTTCATTTGCTAAAACTAAATCATCTTTAAGCTTAATGTTTTCAGCAAATAGATTATCAAATTAAGTTTGCCTATCTCTAAGTATCTTGATTTCTTTTTCGGATTTTATTAAGTCATTACATAAGGCTTTGAATTCAATTTTAAAATCAATAGAATTAAAGTTAAAAGAAGAGATAACCTGATCCACTTCTGACTCAGATTCCTCTTCTGATTCATCAATTGTGTTTCTACTTGATCTTCAGCATCAAGACTGCTGAACGAGGCATTGATTGTCATAAGGCAGACTTCCCTTGCCTTGGCTTCTTCTTCATCTTCACTAGAGCTAGAAGATGAAGAATCTTCATCAGTATCACTCCAGGTTTCAGCAATGAAACCTTTCTCCTTTCTTTTATGTTTGCTGGAGGAGTGTTTTCTTGAGTGCCTGCTTGAATTCTTCTTGTTTTCTATCTCTTTTCTTCTTTCTCTTTTTTGAGCTTCTGGGCATTCAGGTAGAATGTGCACAGGCTTTTTGAATCCAAAGCATACATTCTCCTTTGTAGGAGTCTTGTCATATCTTGGTTTGTCATCATTTCATGATTACCTTCTCCTGAAGTCTTTCTTGACCAATTTGTAGAACCTTTGTGCCAGCAAGCTCATCAGCTCTTCATTGGCAAGAAGAGCTTCCGACTCTTCATTAGCCTTGAAGGCTATGCTGTGCTCCTTCCTTGAGGATGTGGAAGTCTTATGTTCCACAACCTCTCTAGATTTGATCAACTGCTCATAATACTTGAGCTTGCCAAGAAGAGATTTAGTGGAAATCTAATTTAAACTTCTGGCCTTCTTGATTGGCCATATCCTGGAATCCCAAGTGCTGGTGAAGCACATTAGAATTTTATCATTTATCTAAGTTAATGAGATGTATTTATCCAAGGTTTTTAACTCACTGATGATAACACTTAGTCTGTTATACATCTCAGCCACTGATTCTGATTCTTCCTTTTTGAAGTTCTCATAATGAGAGATTAGGAGAGATCTTCTGTCCTTTCTCTCTTTTGCTGAGCCTGCCCCCATATGGTTTAGAGAGTCCCATATTTGTTTTGCTGAAGTGCATTCAGCCACCTTTCTGAATATGTCATCTGACATGGTTTGAGCCAGTATATTCATAGCTTTTACATCATCTATATTTGCTTTCTTTTGTGCATCAGTCCACTTAGGTGGTGGAACTGCATGCGTGTCAGTTATTATTGTAGTCACTATTGTAGGTTGAGGAGGTCCTGTCAAAATTGAATTGAAAATATCCTCATCAAGAGAGTTCATATAAAACTTGATTCTTGTCTTCCAGATTGCAAACTTATTTAAGTTGCAGACTGCAGGTCTGGTGCTAGCATAATCCTTATTTTGTGCCATGCTGTAACAACACACTAGAGAGAAGACAATCTAACAAGGATCTTGGTTCAGATGTTAATCTGCGAAACCAAAGAAACAACCCTCTAATACTAATTGAAAGATGGTATGACAATACCACCTGAGGGGTTAGATCAGCTTAGCTCTAGAGTGGGGTGAATAGAGATTTTAAAACCTTTTTACAGTAAAAAGTGAAGTGCAGAAAAGAAAACAACAGTACATAGTACACAATATAATAAGTTAACGCTAGCATCACAGACGACATAAGAAATTTAAAATGATTCCCCTAAACTTGGGTACGTCCACTCTTCTACCACCCAGGTAGGAATCCACTCAGGTTTTTGATCTGGTGCCCTGCCACCAATCAGGTTTTTGCTCAGGTGACCTGTCACCATAAGATCTATTTCAAGGGAGATCTCACAGCCCTTTAGGCTTTTGATCAGGTTCCCAAAAACCAAATCAAGCCTTTTGATCAGGAGACTTGAAACCAAGGTGAGTAACTTTTGAAGGGAGTTAAGAAACCCTTTATACAGTGGGTGAGAATAAAACAAAAACAATATGGAGTTCTTCTCTTCTCAAATAACTGAGAAGACTAGTGGATTTTCTTGATGTTGTAAAAGCTCGCCCTGAGATTGAAATTTGTTCAGGAATATGGAAGCTTTGTAGGGTGTGTAGGTCTTCTTGAGAATGATCTCTAGAAAGCTTTAGACTAATGGTGATGGTTGTCTCTTGAAACCCTTTGGAGATGCAGACTGATGATGAGGAAATGTTCTCTGTCTCTTATGTATTCTCAATTCTGTCACTGCTTCTACTTCTACTCCTTTCAAAGCTTTTGAAAAACTTGTTTTATATTTACTATATTTTCCTGCAGCAAAGTTTGAATTTCCTTCCTTAATTGACTGCTTATTACTTTGAACTTGGACAAATGGCTAGAAGGCCAATAAAACAATTCCTTAACTGTCCCAAAGAATTAGATGTATATTGACTCTATGAAATCCAGTAATTAATGATGCCATTTGAATGGCTATATTCAGAGAATATAAGCATTAATTACTCAGAGTAAAATAAGCCAAAATATAAGCCTTAGTCAATCTGAAATAACTGCAGAGAAATAGAAAATGAACTGACAGTTATCGTCGATCTGAGATCCAAGATCGTCGAACTCAAACCTCTCATTCGTCGAGCTGAGCCTTGAGTACTCTGATCTAAATTGTTACTTTCCATTCTGGGCTCCAAGTTCGTCGAACTGAGATAGAGGAACGTCGAACTCAATCCTGATAGAAGATCAGAGTTCGTCGAGCTCAGTTCATCTTTCGTCGATCTCAGTTCAGAGAAGAGACACTGAGATCGTCGAACTGAGAGCGAAGATCGTCGATCTCACTTCAAAGTTCGTCAAACGCCTTCTTCAATAGAGAAAATTCTGCCTTGTTCTGGTTTCTTAAGTATTCTAAGTCTTATGACGGATTGGTCAGATAAATATGACTTGTTGACCTACCCTATAATCTAATGAAGACCTATGACCCTAGACTATACAAAGTGGGTTAATCTATGCAACCCTAATAGTGAACATTAGCCCAAATCCCTAAAATAGGTGGGGTTCCAACAATCTCCCCCTATTTGAGTGAGGTCACTATGTGCAATGCATAAAACAAAGAAAATACAAACATAAAACACAACAACAGATATATAACAGAATTAACAAAAATTCAGCAGACATAACTGTATATACATAGAGAATGAAAATTGTTCTAAGAACTATTAGAAGGAGGAGCAGAAGAAGATTTAGTAAGCACAATTTTCCTGAAAGGTTTTCATGCTTCAGGCTTGGGCATTTTCAAGTCTTGAGCTCCAAGAAATGTTACAATTGAAGCTCATGAACTACAAAATTGTCCTGAATGGCCTAAAATTTTTTGTGCTTACTGGAGCTGTATAACAGATAATGTCTATGCAATACTGAGGGGAAACAAATGAAAGAATGTTTATATACTGGAGGTCAAAAGAATCTAGAACTGAATTCAGGTCAACTGCTGGAGAGATGGAATAGTCTCCAGAAAGAATGACCAAAGATTCATCTATCTCTGTAGAATCTGCATCCAAGAAATCTGTAAGCTCTACATCTGGTACTTCAGTATCGAAAATCTCTATTGCTTCTGCTGCTTCTGCTGTCACTTCTTCATTAAACATCTCCCCCTGCCTGGTATCAGGAATGTTTGATGCCAGGTTCCTAGATGAAGAAGGGCCATAAATTGAAGCAAGTGAGTAGAGAGAGAGAGAGGTGATGGAAAGAATTAGAGGTGCAATGGCAGCCTCTATAAGATATTTGATGGTTGGGGTGAGAAGAGAGATGATGGTAGATTGATCAGATGAGGATGAAGGAAGAGATGAGGTGGTGATGCCACATAAAGTATAGATATTGAATGAAGCGGATGGAGGTGGATGTAGAATTTAAGTGGGGATGACTGGAGGGATTTAGGTGGGATATCCATAGGGATGTCATCAAGAAATGAAGATGTTGGAGGAGTTTGTATTGGTGATGAGGATGGTGTTGGTGTTGGTGGTTGAATGAGATTGAGGGTGGGTGACATCTGTGTAGATACAGAGATGGTGGATGGGATTTCCTCTAGGTAGTGAGGTAGAGGAGTTGGAGGAGATGGATATGGAGAGGGAGTAGAGATGACTATGGAGTCATTAGGGATGGAGGGTTGTTGAGGAGGTGGTGAAGGTGGTAGTCTAGGAGAAGATGGAGGAGGAAGAATTTTTGGTGCCTCTTTATCTGCAGGTGGGGGATTGACTCTGGGAGTCCTTGTGTCCTCAAAAAGTCTAGAGGAAGAGGAGGCCCTGGAGGGCTTGTTGATGGTCCTCTCCCACTTCCTATAGAGGGCTGAGGTCAGCCTCTTGGAAGCATTTATGAAAACTGATGGGGAAACTAGCAGTTGGGGACATTTTTCCTGGAGGAAGATGCTCAATATCCTCCCAAAACAAACTTCACTTTTGTTATTTTTCTTCATTATCAAATCATACAATATAATGCTCCAATTTACTTATTTCTTATCCACCAGCTTAACCATCATCAAGAACAGGTGCCTGGTTATGTAGTCATGAGCGGTGTGCTTCCCGAGCACCACCTTTCCGACCACATCAGCGAGAAACTTATACTCCACCGATAAGTTCTTTTTCAGTAGCTTACTAGGGTTTCCCTCGGAGTGACCCATCCTTGTAAGCATCTCAAAAAACTCAGTCGAGTCCATTTCAAAATCATCATCACCATTTACAAAACCGAAAACTTAGAATAAAATATCATGAGTTAGAATAACCTCCTGTCCAGATATGGTGCCGACTAGGGTTTGTGCGTCTGGGGATGATGATGTAAAAACCCATTCCTTTATTTCTTCAACTGGCAGCTTCATCCTTGTAGTCATAAATTTTTGAAGGTGCGGCTCATCGAACAACATCAATATGTCCTGGAAGATTTGATCAGTGTGCTTGAAGGAATCCTTATCTATATCAAAACCAGCATCAAACTTCATCCCGAAAAGAGTTGCCGCTGAAATCGCCATTGAAATCGCTTGCAAGGAGAAACATTGATCAAGTGCAAAAGAAATTGAAAGCGCGAGATGGATTTCGTCTAAAATCGATATTATAAGGTTTTTAGAAGATGAAAAGACGATCTCAGTCCTACGAATAGAAAAGATCTTTGATCTGAGTTCGACAAAATATTTTAATAGAAAATGAGTTCGTCGATCTTAGTCTAAAGAAGATGAATAAATCTTCGATCTCTGTTTGATGATAAATTCACTGAAGCAGGGATCGTCGATCTCCGTTTGACGAAGTCTGTTTCACTAAGAAGTGGTCGTCGAACTCCGTTCGACGAACTCTTCACAAGGAGTTAACAGATCATCAATCTCCGTTTGACCAACTGTTAACAAATCGTCGACAACAGACAAAATTTAAATTAACTCTTCTCCATTAATCATACTTAACTGATTTTAGAAGAATAGATGTTTCTTCTCATCCAATAGCTTGGTGAAGATATCTGCTCTTTGTAGATCAGTGGAGATAAAGACAAGATTAATTTTCTTTTTGTCTACACAATCTCTAATGAAATGATGTCTTATTTCTATATGCTTGGTCCTACTACGATGCACTGGATTTTGTGCTATGGATATAACAGTGGTACTATTACAATATATAGTTGAATTATTTAAGTTGCATCCTTAATCCAATAGTTGATTCTGAATCCACAAAATCTGTGAGCAAAAACTGCAAGCAGCCATGTATTCCGCTTCTACAGTTGAAGTGGACACAAAAGTTTGCTTCTTACAGAACCAGGACACCATCCTATCACCAAGAAACTGACATGTTCTTGATGTGCTTTTTCTGTCCACTTTACATCCAACATAGTCAGCATCTGAGAATCCAGTTAAGTCAAATTCTGACTCTAATGGATATAAAAGTCCTAGATTTGGGCAACCCTTCATATATCTCAAAATCCTTTTTAGCAAAATATAGTGAGATTCTTTAGGGTTCACCTGGAACCTAACACAAATGCATGTAGCAAACATGATGTATGGCTTACTTGCTGTGAGATATAATAGAGACCCAACAATGACCCAATAAATTTTTTGATCAAAGGATTTTCCATGCTCATAAGAATCTATCACAGCATTTGCAGCCATGGGTATCTTCATTGCTGAGGCATCATACATCCCAAATCTTTTAATAAGCTCCTTAATATATTTAGATTGGGAGATGAAGATACCATCAGGTGATTTCTTTACTTGGACACCAAGGAAATATGAAAGTTCACCCATGCTACTCATCTCAAACTTTGAATGCATAAGGTAAGAAAACCTTTTGCATAGTTTGGGATCAGTTGAGCCAAATATTATGTCATCTACATAAATTTGAACTAACAAAATTTTATCTTTATGATGTCTAATGAAAAGGGTCCTATCTACAATGCCTCTAAAAAATTTATGCTCTAATAGGAAGCTAGCTAAGGTCTCATACAAAGCTCTTGGAGCTTGCTTTAAACCATAGAGAGCTTTATGCAATCTAAAGACATAAGAAAGATGAGTTGGAGAGATAAAACCTGGTGGTTGCTCCACATATACTTCCTGTTTTAGTTCAGCATTGAGGAAAATACTCTTTACATCCATCTGGTAGACTTTGAACCTTTTGTAGGCAGTATAAGCTAAGAAAATTCTTATGGCTTCAAGCCTTGTAACTGGAGAAATGTCTTGTCATAATCAATTCCTTCATCCTGTGAGTAGCCTTGAGCCACTAGCCTTGCCTTGTTCCTTATAATATTTCCATCAGCATCTAATTTATTCCTTTACACCCATTTGGTTCCAATGACTTGGTAGTCTTTGGGTCTAGGAACCAAATCCCAAACTATACATCTCTCAAATTGATTTAGCTCCTCTTGCATTGCAATGATCTAGTGGGGATCTTGCTCTGCATCTTTGGTGGAATGGGGCTCAAGTTGAGAATGGAAACAAGCAAATATCAAGTCAGGGTTGAGTTGATGCCTTGTTTGCACACCAGCTGATATGTCTATAATCACTTGAGATATTGGATGATCTCTAAGTGTGACAAGATTAGTGGGAGGAGTTTGAGTAACAGCTTATGGCATTAATTCCTCTTGTGGAATTGGGTTAGCAGTTTGGAGAGTGTCAGCAACATCCAGGCTATCTTCTTCACTATCATCTTCAATAGCTTGTGGAGAGGGCTTAGATGACACCTCTTGGGTGAGGTTTATATCATCCAATCTCTCACACAAGTGAGGTACCTGCAATGAGTTACTGGTAGAAATTTCTTTCTCCTTGTACTACATGTTAGCTTAATCAAAAGTCATATGGACTGATTCCTCAAATTTTAAAGTTGATTTATTAAAAATCCTATAAGCCTTGCTGACTTGGGAATATCCTAGAAAAATTCCCTCTCCAGCTTTAGCTTTAATCTTTGTAATATGTTTCTTGTTGTTGTTGTGAATATAACATATACAATCAAATACTTTAAAATAAGTGATTTTAGGTTTCTTCTCTTTAAACAATTCATAGGGAGTCTTATTCTTAAGTTTATGTATTAAACTTCTGTTCAGTACATAGTTTGCTGTGCTCACAGCCTCTACCCAAAAGGAGAGGGGCATGTAAGCATCTGCAAGTAATGTGCCTGCAGCCTCAATTAGGGTTCTATTCTTGCTTTCAGCTACCTCATTTTGTTTAGGAGTTCTAGGAGTTGAGAAGCAATGCCTGATACTTTCCTTCTCACAGAACTCTTGCATAAGACGAGACTCAAACTCAGTACCATGATCACTTCTTATTAATGAAACTGGAGTAGAGTACTCAATCTGTATGGTTTTGAGAAAATTTGTAAGAACCTTGAAGTTATCTGACTTAGATCCCAAAAGAACACCCAAGTGAATCTTGAGAAGTCATCTACAATAACTAGAGTATAAGATTTCTCTCTTAGGCTTTGTACATCAAAAGGGCCAAAGAGGTCCATATATAACAAGTACAAGATCCTAGGTGAATCACTTTTATTTACAGATTTAAACCTAGATTTAGTTTGCTTGCCTAATTGACAAGCCCTACAGAGGTCTTTCTTCTTGTAGGGACCATACGACAATCCTCAAACAAGGTTGTCCCTAGATAGCTTAGCAATGTTTTTCAGATTTACATGTCCTAGTCTTTTATGTCACAAATCATTTTGATTGCTAACCTGATTACAAAGACAAATATCTGAAACAGCTGAATGAAAATTTACTACATATATGTTGCCTTGTCTATTTCCAATTAAAAAAGTTTTGTTTTCTTTAGTAGAAATAATACAAGAGCTTGAGTTAAATGATACCTGATAACCTTCATCACATAATTGACTTATGGAGATGAAGTTATGCTTTAGTCCACTTACATATGCAACCTTTTTGAAGGTTACTGCCCCAACCATGACTTCTCCAAGGCCTTCAGTCTGGCCACAATTTGAGTCATAAAAGATCACCTTTGGTCCCAGCTTGGGCTTGTAATTAATTAAGTTGTCCAGTCATATGCTTGGAGCATCCACTGTCCAGATACCATTGTTGATTAAAATATGGACAACTCTTCACTTGCATAAACATAAGTTAGTTGTTCTTGACCCAGGTTACCTTGGGTCCTTTAATTTTCTGATAAGAAAAACTGGAAATAGTTGAAAATTCAGGTTGGCTTTTATATCCTAATTGGTGATATCTCCTAGGTGGAATTTCCCAATTGGTAAAATGATTAATAAGTTGTCTTGTTAGATTAGAGTTTCTAAAAGAATTAAAGTGTTTGTTAACTTTGACTGGGTTTGACAAAACCTCATAAGTTCGTCGATCTACATTCGACGATATGGGATGAGATCGTCGATCTTTGCTCAGAGAATGAATATATTCATTTTCTGTGTCCCACATTCGTCGATCACTGCTCAAAGAACCATATAAAGTTCGTCGATCGTAGTAAGACGATTTTTATTACTATAGTTAGCGTTCATAGACCGTCGATCTTGGTTCGACGAACTATACACATTTCGTCGATCTGAGTTCGATGAAATCTTTTAAACATTGTTTTTATTCAGATTTAGATTTTTATTATTGTTTCTCTTTTGATTTTTTGATTTGTGAGAAGCTTCTGTTGTTTGATTATTATATATTACCTCTTTTCCTTTATCTAATATAAATTTTATGGGGGTTGATAATATATTCTTCTTAAGTATGGGGGGTAAGCTCTATGAAGCACCTAAGCCCAGCTTGCCATTTAGTTTGGCATTGACTGTGCTTGTGATGTCCATCAGCTTAAGGCTTCTCCCATTGAGAGATTTCTCAAGTTGCTTGGCCTCACATAGTTCTGTTTTAAGAGAAATGGTTTGTTCATTTGCTAAAACTAAATCATCTTTAAGCTTAATGTTTTCAGCAAATAGATTATAAAATTCAGTTTGCCTTTCTAAAAGTATCTTGATTTCTTTTTCAGATTTTATTAAGTCATTACATAAGGCTTTGAATTCAATTTTAAAATCAATAGAATTAAAATCAAAAGAAGAGATAACCTGATCCTCTTCTGACTCAGATTCCTCTTCTGATTCCTCAGATTGTGTTTCTACTTATTCTTTAGCATCAAGACTGCTGCATGAGGCATTGATTGCCATGAGGCAGACTTCCCTTGCCTTGGCTTCTTCTTCATCTTCACTTGAGCTAGAAGATGAAGACTCTTCATCAGTATCACTCCAGGTTTCAGCAATGAAACCTTTCTCCTTTCTTTTATGTTTGTTGGAGGAGTGTTTGCTTGAGTGCCTGCTTGAATTCTTCTTGTTTTCCTTCTCTTTTCTTCTTTCTCTCTTTTGAGCTTCTGGGCATTCAGGTAGAATGTGCACAGGCTTTCTGCATCCAAAGCATACAGTCTCCTTTGTAGGAGTCTTGTCATATCTTGGTTTGTCATCATTTCTGGATGACTTTCTCCTGAAGTCTTTCTTGGCCAATTTGTAGAACCTTTTGGCAAGCAAGCTCATCAGCTCTTCATTGGCAGGAAGGGCTTCTGACTCTTCATTAAACTTGAAGGCTACGCTGTGCTCCTTCCTTGAGGATATGGAAGTCTTATGTTCAACAGCCTCTCTATATTTGATAAACTGCTCATAAGACTTGAGCTTGCAAAGGAGAGATTCAGTGGAAATCTCTTTTAATTTTCTGGCCTCCTTGATTGGCCATATCCTGGAATCCCAAGTGTTGGGGAAGCACATTAGAATTTTAGCATTTATCTCAGTTAATGAGATGTCTTTATCCAAGGTTTTTAGCTCACTGATGATAACACTTAGTATGTTATACATTTCAGCCACTGATTCTGATTCTTCCTTTTTTAAGTTCTCATATTGAGAGATTAGGAGAGATCTTCTGTCCTTTCTCTCATTTGCTAAGCCTGCCACCATATAGTTTTGAGAGTCCCATATTTATTTTGCTAAAGTGCATTCAGCCACCTTTTGGAATATGCCATCTGACATGGTTTGAGCTAGTATATTCATAGCTTTTGCATCAACTATCTTGGCTTTCTTCTGTGCATCAGTCCACTCAGGTGGTGGAACTGCATGTGTGTCAGTTATTGTTGTAGTCACTGTTGTAGGTTGAGGAGGTACTGTCAAAATTGAATTGAAAATATCCTCATCAATAGAGTTCATATAAAACTTGATTCTTGCCTTCCAGATTACAAACTTATTTAAGTTGCAGACTGGAGGTGTCGTGCTGGCATAATCCTTATTTTGTGCCATGTTGTAATAACAAACTAGAGAGAAGACAATCTAATAAGGATCTTTGTTCAGATGTTAATCTGTGAAACCAAAGAAACAACCCTCTGATACTAATTGAAAGATGGTATGGCAATACCACCTGAGGGGTTAGATCAGCTTAGCTCTAGAGTGGGGTGAATAGAGATTTTAAAACCATTTTACAGAATTTAATTTGCGGAATTAAGATAGTGATATTACTATGTGTAAAAGGTGAAGTGCAGAAAAGAAAACAACAACACACAGCACAAAACACAATAAGTTAAAGCTAGCATCACGGACGACACAAGAAATTTATAGTTGTTCTCCTAAACTTGGGTACATCCACTCTTCTACCACCCAGGTAGGAATCCACTCAGGTTTTTGATCAGGTGCCCTGCCACCAATCAGGTTTTTGCTTAGGTGACCTGTCACCATAAGATCTATTTCATGGGAGATCTCACAACCCTTTAGGCTTTTGATCAGGTGCCCAAAAACCAAATCAAGTCTTTTGATAAGGAGACTTGCAACCAAGGTGAATAACTTTTGAAGGGAGTTAAGAAACCCTTTATACAGTGGGTGAGAATAAAACAAAAACAATATATAGTTCTTTTCTTTCTCAAACAACTGAGAAGACTAGTGGATTTTTCTTGATGTTGTCAAAGCTCCCCCTGAGATAGAAATTTGATCAGGAAGATGGAAGCTTTGCAGGGTGTGTAGGTCTTCTTGAGAATGATCTCCAAAAGTTTTAGACTAATTGTGATGGTTGTCTCTTGAAACCCTTTGAAGATGTAGACTGATAATGAAGAAATGTTCTGTCTCTTATGTATTCTCAATTCTTTCACTGCTTATACTTATACTCCTTTCAAAGCTTTTGAAAAACTTGTTTTATATTTACTATATTTTCCTGCAGCAAAGTTTGAATTTCCATCCTTAATTGACTGCTGATTTCTTGGAACTTGGACAAATGGCTAGAAGGCCAATAAAATAATTCCTTAACTGTCCCAAAGAATTAGATGTATATTGACTCTGTGAAATCCAGTAATTAATTCTGCCATTTGAACGACTATATTAAGAGAATATAAGAATTAATTACTCAGAGAAAAATAAGCCAAAATATAAGCCTTTGTTAATCTGAAATAACTGCAGATAAATAGAAAATGAAATGACAGTTATCGTCGATCTGAGATCAAAGATCGTCAAATTCAAACCTCTCATTCGTCGAGCTGAGCCTTGAGAACTCTGAACTGAATTGTTACTTTCCATTCTGGGCTCCAAGTTCGTTGAACTGAGATAGAAGAACGTCGAACTCAATCCTGATAGAAGATCAGAGTTCATCGAGCTAAGTTCATCTTTCGTCGATCTCAGTTTAGAGAAGAGACTCTGAGATCGTAGAACTGAGAATGAAGATCGTCGATCTCACTTTAGAGTTCGTTGAACGCCTTCTTCAATAGAGAAAATTCTGCATTGTTTTGGTTTCTTCAGTCTTCTAAGTATTCTGAGGGATTGGTCTGATCAATATGACTTGTTAACCTACCCTATAATCTAATGAAGACCAATGACCCTAGACTATATAAAGTGGGTCAATCTATGCAACCCTAATAGTGAACCTTAGCCCAAATCCTAAAATAGGTGGGGTTCCAAAAACTTGTCAAGGATTTTCATTGGATTGAGGCTTGGGTTTACTTTTAGGATGTTTGGGTATAATGTTTTCCTCGGCTAGGAAGGTTGGCAGTGGATAAAGGACTACTAACTAGACGCCGGTTTGTGAATCATTACACTTGGTGGTTTATTTTGACTCTGTTTTGTGGACTGTTGGGTTGTGTTGGGCGAGGTGTCAACAACCACAGTGCCTTTTTGTGAGACGTTTGGGTCTGGTAGTTCGGTTGTGGACATCTTGGTCACTGACTCTGCCCTGGCTATTTCCAATAGTGTTATTGATTCACGTTTTCGAGCTATTTTGTGCTAATTTGCTTCTTATAGTTTAGTTTATGCTATTTCATGCTTATCCTTGCAGATTTTGTCGAAGCAAGGCTTTGTTTCGTACTTGGTGCAAATTTCTTTTACTCAATTATTGCAAACTTTTCACTTTACCTGTTTCTATTTGGCTAATCAGCTGTTGTGTCAGATTTTTCTTATAGTCGGGTTTAGTAAACCCTTTCTTGACTTTATCTACTTATTACCTACTTATTTCCATTGCCACTTGCAAATTTCTTGCTGAGGTGTTCTTAATTTGAATGTCTCAGGTTTAGGGCTGTAGCCGGTAGAGCGGCTGTTTTGGGTGGTAGATTTTGGGCTGTAGTTATTGTAGTGGTTTTCCTCACCGCCGTGAGGTAGTTTGTTGTTTTTGGTTTTAGTTCAGACAGGCTTCTTTTCAGTGGGTTCGTGTTCGGTTATTGACGCCCACTTTTAATTTTCTTTTGGAATGTTGAATACTTTGCTAGTTGCTAGTTTGCCTCTTTTTGTTGGTTGTACTTGCTCTCTGAGAAGGTTTTATGCTAGGTTGTATGTTAGGTATTTTAATATATAAAAGTATTATTACTATTACTCCATACATGACATATTTGAAAGCTAAACTCATTATATTTAACTGTCGTTAAATCTAATTCCATACTTATTATAAATCTAGAGTCTTGCATATAATGAGTTGTCCCTTGGGGGATGTATATACTCAGGTAAGACGTCAATCATTGTAAATAAAGTATTTTTCGCAGCATATAATTACTTTTTCGTGGACTAGATGAGCCACTGAGTCGTGGGATATGGCTAACCGCTTAAAATTTAACTGGATTTTCCTCGTAACAACTTATGGATCTTACATAAAAGTGTTAAGTTAGAGTTTTTCCCGAGCGTCTGCAGTTATCCCCTGCTGATGTGGCATCATGACATGCATTTTCTCTTACTCTGATATATCGTTAAATACGGAGAAAATGCGAGTTGTGATAGTTGGTATCAGAGGAATAGGTTGTTTGACAATTGGTCGAAAGACTATCTCTGGTTAGTGTTAGTTGTCCAGTTCCATTGCATACACACACCGACGTGTCATCAGTAAGTCTTGGTTGAAGCATGAACAAAATACTCATAAGCATGACAAGAAGTATACGGGGAATATTTTATAGTATGAGATGCATAATATGTGTTTGTATATGGATCCTCATAGGAGGAAACATACGAATGTTACGTAGTATGGGATGCATAACAATAATCACATGAATGCACATTAGATTTCGATTTTCATTGCATGCGATATTATGTAGTATGAGATGCATAATTTTTCATGTGTATGCCACTCATAACATGCATTAATGCCTTTTTATAACATAACATTAACACACGTGCCAAGCTAAAGATTTACATGATGACATACGTACACATATGGTTTTGAGTTAAAAAGAATAAGAATTCATGCATTCATGGTCTTTACACATGAGTCAGTGGGATGATGGTATATCATCCTAAGTTTAGGCATGACATCATAAATGAAAATTCCAGAGCAAGTTAGCAGCATGAGAAAGTATTTAAGCATGTATTTGTCTGAACTAAGTTGTTTGGTTCTAGCGGTTAAACTAGGTTTTGATTAGTTGTTGTTATTTGATTAGAATGTCGCCTAAGCGTCCAGTGATGAAGTTGACTCCCCAGTCGGAGGGGGAATTGTATGGTTCTTAAAGTGAGGCTGTGATAGAAGGATTGCGACAGAGAAATGAGGCTTTATCGAGGCAAATGTTGGAGATGCAGTTGCAGATCCAGGCCTTGTTGTCGGTTGTTTCTAGTCAACTGCTTAGAGTGCAGGACCCGGCTGTGGGTCAAGTTGTTCCTGTTCCCCCTGCTCCTCTGGTTCCCCCGGTTTTTTTCCAATAGAGATGACTTTTATCTCGCATTTCCAGTGATTAGGACCCCCTACTTACGATCGTAGGGCATATTTTATGTCTTTGGACGACTGGATTATAGCCATTGACGAGATGTTCTCATACTTAGGAGTTATAGCGTACCAAAGAGTGATGGTTGCTGCTTATAAGCTTAAGGGACTTGCAAAGAGTTGGTGGTTGAGAGAAAAGGAGAACCTTAAGGATGGGTGCTCATGGGAATCCTTCAAGTAATTGCTACTGAATAAGTTTTTGCCGTCGGTCGAGAGGGACCATTTGATGAATGATTTTCTACATCTAAAGTAAAGGAAGCTCACCATTAGCGAGTACGAGGTGGAGTTCAACAAATTGTGCCGATTTGACCCTGACATGGTGTCCTCAAAATCTAGTCGAGTTAAACATTTTCTGGGTGGTCTTAGGAATGACATCCAGTAGCTGGCTAGTGCTTATGGATCTGAAAGCTACGCTGAAGTTGTGGAGGATTCTCTGAAGGTCGAGGCGATCGACAATGCCAAGAATCGAGGTCAACAAATGAGAAAAGATAAGATGAAGTCTGGTGAGGGTAAGAGTTCCCAGGAATCTGATACTGCTTCAAGAAAAAAGAAAAAAGAAATATGCAGTTTCTGTGGCCGGTCAGGCCATCCATTTGAAAGATGTTACCAGAGATTAGGATCTTAGAAGCAGGAGCAGGTTCTTGTGATTCAGAGTACTCCTAAAGGAGATTTAGTTTGTTCAGCGTGTAAGCAGAGGGGGTATGACACTGCCCATTGTTGGGGAAAGGAAATGGTCTGCCACCAGTACGGAGAGAAAGGACATTTCAAGTCGAAGTGCCCTCAGGCTCAGCCCCTGTTACAACCAGTTCCACTTTAGGCCTTGCCACCACCGCAACATTTGGACAAAGGGATGGGAAAGCTAAACGTGGTGTATTTGGAGGAAGCTCAAACGTCTACTCAAGTAATTTCAGGTTAGATCCTAACCTAGTTATAGCTTTTAGTTCGTAGCGGTAGTTTTGATGTTCGTTCCCTTAGTTGTGTATGTGATTTTATAGGAATGTTTAAGGTAAAGAACCGCTTGGCACACATTCTTTATTATTCTGGTGCTACCCACTCGTTCGTGGCTAGGACCTTTGTAGAGCATCACCGTTTGACCCTCGATTTTGTTGGCGACGCGTTTCGTGTCAAGTTTCCCTCTAGCGATTTAGTGGTGTCGGACCAAGGCATTTAGAGTTGTCCGATTCTGTTAGGTGATTTTCTAGCCGTTGCTGATCTGAAGGTGATAGACCTGGAAGACTTCGACGTGATTTTTGGCATGGAACGGTTGTCTAGGAATGATGCGGTTATCCAATGCAAGGTCAAGTGTTTGGAATTCAAGATGGACAACGGTCAACCCAGGAGTGTTTATGGTTTTCCGCGCCAGGTTACTCCGATCATTTCTGTGGTATGTGCTCGGAAGATTTTAGATTCCGGATGTTTTGCCTATTTTGTTTCGGTGTTGGAGACCGGTGGTAGTTTTCCGCGTATAGAGGAGATTCCTGTAGTGCGTGAGTTTCCTGATGTTTTTCCTGATAATCTTCCCGATCTTCCACCTGAGAGGGACGTGGAGTTTTTCATACAATTGGAGCCGGGTACTCGTCCTATTGCTAAGGCACCGTACCGTATAGCCCCACTTGAGCTGGAGGAGTTGTGTACCTAGCTTGATGAGTTGTTGCAGACTGGATTTATTAGGCCGAGTTCTTCACCGTGGGGTGTTCCCATGCTTTTTGTGAAGAAAAATGATGGATCAATGAGGCTGTGCATTGATTATAGAGAACTGAATAAGGTAACCATCAAGAACAGGTATTCCTTGTCGAGAATAGATGACTTGTTTGATCAGTTGCATGACAGCACTGTGTTTTCGAAGATTGACCTTCGTTCAGGCTACCATCAGTTGAGGATTCATGATACAGATATTCCACAGACTGCTTTTCGTTCTCGGCATGGCCATTTTGAGTTCTTGGTAATGTACTTTTGTTTGACTAATGCACCCTCTGCCTTCATGGACATGATGAATAGAGTGTTCAAGAATTTTTTGGACCGTTTTGTGGTCGTGCTTATAGTTGATGTTTTGGTTTATTCCTGCAATGCTGAGGAGCATGCCCAACACTTGCGTTTAGTTGTCTGCCTTGAGGGAGCATAAGTTGTATGCCAAGCTAAGCAAGTTTGAGTTTTGGCTTCTTCAGGTTTCCTTTCTGGGTCAAGTGGTTAATAAGGATGGAATTTCTGTGGACCCTGAGAAGATAGCTACTGTGATGGATTGGAACAGAATTACCACACCCAAAGAGATAAGAAGCTTCCTAGGGTTGGCAGGATATTATAGGAGGTTTATGGAAGGTTTCTCTACGTTGTCTACGCTGCTGACTAAGCTTACGCAGAAGAACACAACTTTTATGTGGAGCGATAAGTGCAAAGAGGTCTTTCAGGAATTGAAAAGGAGATTGTTCACTTCTCCAGTTTTGTCCTTGCCTATTGAAGGACTGGAATATGCTGTGTATGTGGACACATCACACGTTGGCTTGGGTGTGTGTTTTTGCAAGAAGGCAAAGTGATTGCGTATGGGTTAAGACAGTTAAATATAAATGGGAGGAATTACCCTACATATGATTTAGAGTTTGCAGCCGTGATTTATGCCCTAAAGCTATGGAGACATCTATTGTATGGCGCTCTATGGAAAATTTACACGGATCATAAGAGTTTGAAGTACGTCTTCACACAGAAGGAGTTGAATTTATGCCAACGGAGATGGTTAGAGTATGTTGCGGATTATGATGTTTAGATCCAATACCATCTGGGCAAAGCTAATGTGGTAGCCGATGCCCTGAGTAGGAAGAAAACAAAAATTTTTAACCTTTCTGTGGATTCGCTGGTAGAGGAATTTCTCTTGATGGATATATCGGTTGGGAGTAGCGACTCGCCCAACAGTTTGGAAGTAATAGAGCCTTCATGGATTACACTTACAAGGCTACATCAAAAGGATGATCCTGATTTGTTACACCTTTATAATATGACTGAGAAAGGGGAATTACCAGACTTTTCAATTGATGACGCGGGTACCTTGAAGTACCGCGGTAGATTCTGCATCCCCGCTATTCGAGTTAAGTTATGAAATGAGGCGCATGGTTCTAGTGTTTCCTACCACCATGGTTCTACCAAGATGTATAGAGATCTGAAACAGATCATTTGGTGGTATGGTATGAAGGGCGATATAGCTAAGTTTGTATCCGAATGTTTTAATTGCAAGCGAGTTAAGGCTGATCATGGAAGGCCTAGAGGCAAGTTGATGCCTTTAGAAATTCCAAGTTAGATGTGGGAGAGTATTTCAATGGATTTTATTACTGGATTGCCGAGGTCTCCCCGAGGACACGATTCAGTTTGGGTTATAATAGACAGACTAATGAAGTGTGCTCACTTCGTGTCATTCAAGATCGACTACTTCATGAATAAAATAGCTGAGTTATACTTGGATGAGGTCATCAGATTACATGGAATACCTGTTAGTATTGTATCAGATCGAGACTCCAGGTTTACGTCTTGCTTTTGGAAAAGTTTATAGGAAGTGTTGGGTACCAATTTGAGGTATTCCACCGCCTATCATCTGCAGACAAATGGTCAGATCGAGAGAGTAAATATGATCGTGGAGGATATGATCAGATGTTATATTTTGGAGTACAGAGGAGCCTGGGATAAGAGTTTAAGATTAATGGAATTTTCTTACAACAATAGTTATCAAGAGAGTTTGCAGATGGCCCTATTTGAGGCTTTGTATTGGAGGCGTTGCAAAACTCCATTATTTTGGGCCGAGGTTGGTGATAGACCGTTGTTGGGTCTGGAAGCCTTAGAGGAAATGGATTTTTCTGTGAAGCATGTTTGAAAGAAGCTTCGTATAGCCCAAGAGCGTTATGAAAAGAATGCTAATTGACGAAGGGCTGAATTGGAATTTGTCATTGGGGATATGGTTTTTATTAATGTTTCCCCGATGTCTGGTGTTAAGAGGTTTGGTAAGAACCATAAGTTAGATCCTAGGTATGTGGGACCCTTCAAGATTGTGGAGTGTATTGGAATGTCTGCTTATAGACTTGATTTGCCAGCATGTTTTCCTGGTGTGCACGATGTTTTCACGTAAGCCTGTTGCGGAAGTGTGTGCTTAGCGACCGACAGATTCTTGATGATGTGCCCCGGTTGGATCCTAACCTATCTTATGTTGAAGTTCCTATTCACATTTTGGATACTCAAGACCGGGTGTTGCGAAGGAAGACAATACCCATGGTTAAAGTTTTGTGGCAAAACTAAGACGTGAAGAGCGCGACTTGGGAGATGGAGTTAGCTATGAGGGAGGCTCATCCTAATCTATTCTCCTGATGCTTTTGGTAAGTGTTTTGTTTGATAGACTTTGGTTACTTTTCTTCTATTTTGGATTTTATCCTTTTCATGTCAAGTTTCAGGACGAAACTTCTTTTTAGGGGGGGGGGGTGGATGTAACGCCCCTGATTTTTCGGTGTTTATTTTAATTCCCGTAGTGACGTATTTTTGACGTCAGGGCGTTATGTTGATGCATAGTTAATGGGTGTCATTTGTTGGATAATGGGTTTGCTCAGTGGGTTTTTATGTGTGGTTGGTTTTGGCTTGGTTGTGCACCTTCCCTCTTGAGCCAGGTCTATTTTGGTGACTCGATGAAGCGTTTTATAGGGATGTGGTGACAATTTATCTTTGGGTGGTGTTTTACCCGAGTTTGGTTTGTCGGATTTTGATAGATTTGCGCGGTCTTCTTACTCAAGTCGTCAGCTACCACATTAGCTTTGCCTGGATGATATAGGATCTCAACATCATAATACGCGACATATTCCAACCATCTACGCTGGCGCAAATTCAACTCCTTCTGAGTGAATACGTACTTCAAGCTCTTATGGTCTGTGAAAATATTACACAACATGCCATACAACAAATGTCTCCACAACTTTATGGCATAAATCACTACCGCAAACTCCAAGTCATGAGTAGGGTAATTCTTTTCATGAACCTTTAATTTCCTTGACCCATACACGATCACTTTTCCTTCTTGCATCAAGACACAACCAAGCCCAACATGCGATGCATCCACATAAACAATATACTTCCCTCCTTCAGTTGGAAAGGACAACACTGGTGCAGTGCAAAACCTCCTTTTCAGCTCCTGAAAGGCACCTTCGCACTTATCGCTCCATACAAACGCAAAATTCTTCTATATAAGTTTAGTCAAAGGCGCATACAACGCAGAGAATTCTTCCACAAACCTTCTATAATATCCTGCCAACCTTAGGAAACTTCTTATCTCTTTATGTGTGGTAGGTATTTTCCAATCTATAATAGCGGCTATCTTTTCTGGGTCAACTGAAATTACATCCTTATTCACAATGTGACCCAAAAAGGACACCTGAGGTAGCCAAAACTTGCACTTACTCAACTTCGCATACATCTTATGCTCTCTCAAAGCAGACAGAACCAACTGTAAGTGCTGCGCATTCTCCTCAACACTCCGGTAATATACCAAAATATCGTCAATAAAGACAACCACAAAATGATCCAAGAAATCTTTAAACACTTTATTCATCATGTCCATGAAAACAGATGGTGCATTTTTCAATCCAAAGGACATCACCAAGAACTCAAAATGTCCATGCCAAGAACGAAAGGCGGTTCGTGGAACACCCATCTCACGGATTCTCAACTGATGGTAGCCTGAACGAAGGTTGATCTTCAAAAACATAATACTACCACACAACTGATCAAACAAATCATCTATCTGTGGCATGGGATACCTGTTCTTGATGGTTACCTTATTCAACTCCTTATAATCAATGCACAGCCTCATAGAACCATCCTTCTTCTTTATAAACAAGATGGGAGAACTCCAAGCTGAATAACTTGGCCTAATGAATTAACACAATAGAAAATAATTTAGCTGGGTACGAAACTCTTCCAGCTCATGTGGGGCCATACAGTATGGTGCCTTAGCAATAGGGAAAGTACCTGACTCAAGATCAATAACATACTCCACATCTCTCTCTGGCAGAAGACCAGGAAGACTAACTGGGAAAATGTCAGGGAAATCTCGCACCACAGAAATATCCTCAATGTGCGGCAAACTACTAACTATTTCAAAAATAGAAACTAAGTAAGCAAAATAACCGGAATCTAAGAGTTTCCGAGCACATAACGCAAAAGTAATCGGGGAATCCTAGCACGAAAAGCCATACACACTCTTTGGTTGGTCATTGTCAAACTTGAAGTCCAGACGATTTACTTTGCATTAGATAACATCATCATATTTGGACAACCAGTCCACTTACAAAATCACATCGAAGTCCTCAAGGTTTAACATCCTCAAATCGGTAAAGGATAAAAAGTCTCCTAAAAGAATATGACAACTCCTGATTCCCTGGTCCGACATCATCGAGTCACCAGAGAGAAACTTAACATGAAACGAATCACCAACCTGATTGAGAGTAAGACAATGAAATTTTACGAAATTCCTAGCCATGAACGAGTGGGTAGCACCAAAATAAAAAAGGACACGCACCCAACGATTCTTTACCTTAAACTTCCCTATAAAATCGCATTCGTAACTAGTCGAACAATATCAAAACTATATATACGAGCTATGAACTAGATTATAATCTAACCTGAGATCACTTGGGTGGAAGTCTGCGCTTCTTCCAAAGACATCACATTTAGGTTGCCCTTCCCTTTATCCAACTGTGGTGGTGGCAAGGCTTGAAGCAGAACTAGCTGCAGCGGGGGCTGGGACCGTGGGCATCTAGACTTCAAATGCCCTTTCTGTCCACACTATAAGCATACCTTATCTTTACTCCAACAACGAGCAACACCATGAACTTTGCTTGGACGAAGCAAAGACCAGATCTCCTTTGGTTGTGCTCTGGATGGCAAGCACCTGCTACTACTTCTGAACTCCCAAACTTTTGAAACACATTTTGAATGGATGGCCTTGCAAGCCATAAAACTACACGACTACTTTATTCCTTTCTTCGAAGCAGGGCCATATTCCCAAGAGCTTTTACATCATCAGAATTTCTCTTGTCCTTCCTCATTTGCATACCTCAATTATTGGCATTATAGATAACTTTGAATTTCAGAGCTACTTCTACTTCCTCAGCGTACTTCTCAGATCTGTACGCGCTAGCTAATTTCTTGATGTTGCTCCTAAGGCAACCCAGAAAGCGCTTTACTATACTCGCTTTAGAGGCTACCAAATCCGGGGCAATCCTGCTCAAGTTGCTGAATTATATCTCATACTCACTGACTGTGAGTTGCCTCTATTTCAGGTGGAGGAAGTTGTTCATCAAATGGTCTTGCTCGGCCGACGACAAAAATTTCCTCAACAATAACTCCTTGAACGACTCCGACGAACATCAATCCTTAAGGTTCTCTTTCTCCCTTTACTACCAACTCTTCGCAAGGCACTTCAGTTGGTAAGTGACGACAATCAATCTTTGGTCATCAGAAATTCCTGAATATGAAAACATCTCTTCGATAACGATGATCCAGTAATCCAATGCCATGAAGTCAGCTCTACTATCATAGGTAGGAGGTCCTAATCGCTGAAAGTGCGAAATGAAATTCATCTCTGGTGGCAGTAGAAATGGAGACACCAAAGGAGCAGGAGGAATATGAACAGCTTGACCCACTGCAGAGACCTGCACTCTAGGCTACTGTCCTGAGACAACGGTCAACAACGCCTGAATTTGAGATTGCATCTTAAACATCTTCCTTGATAGAGACTCATTTCTCTATCGTAGCCCTTCAATAACAACCTCACTTTGCACACCTGACGACTCACCATCAGACTTGGGAGTTGACCTCATCACAACACGCTTAGGCGACATCCTAATAATGCAACACACAACTCATCAAACCTAGCTTACCGCTAGAACTACTCAACTTTGTTCAGACCATACATGTATATATATTTTCTTATGCTGCTAACTTGTCACTGGTCTTTTCATTAATGATGTTATGCTTTAACTTAGGATGATATACTGTCATCCTATTGACTCATGTGCATAAACTATGAATGCATGAATTCATATTCTTTAGTTTACACCCATGTGTGTACATATGTGATCATGTAGACCTTAGCTTGGCATGTGTGTTATTGCTATGTTATGTCATGCATGTTGTGCTATCAGATTTTCATGATGATGCAAATGGAAGAAAACCAGAAATTACTAATGTAAACTCGATAAATATGACTTGACGAACTAAAAGTCACTCGTAATGGATGCAATGAGCGGCATACCCATGAAATATTATGCATCCCATACTTCAAAATATCGCATGTAACAAAAAAGCAAAATCTAATGTGCATTCATGCGATGATTGTTATGCATCCCATACTACATAATAGTCACATGTTGCTTCCTATGAGGATCCATATACAAACACATATTATGCATCTCATACTATATAATATTCCCCATATACTTCTTCTCATCTTATGAGCGTAGTGTTCATGCTTTGGCAAAAACGTACTTATGACACATCAGTGTGTGTATGAAATGGAATAAGACCATTAAAACTACAGATCTGATACCAACTGCCACAGCCCGCATTTTCTCAGCATTAAACGATGTATCACAGTAATATAAAATACATGTTGTGATGCCACGTCATGCAGGGGACAACTACAGACGCTCAGGCAAGAACCTAAACCCAACACTTTGTATGAAATTCTCAAGTTTGCTATGAAGAAAATATTCTTTAAGTTAAGTTTTGATGGTTGTATCCCTAGGCTCAGTGGATCGACTAGTCCACGGGTAAACAGATTAATATACGTTGCGAAAAATACTTTATCTATTTCAATTATTATCATACGTGAGCATGAACATCCAATAGGACAACTCATGCTATGCATACCTCTAGATTTAAAATAAGTATAGAAAGAGCTTTTACGTTTGTTAGAATATAATGACTTTGGATTTAAAGAGATGTCATGAGGATGAGATAAGCATAATGATACTTTTGTACTTTGAAAATAACTAACATGCAATCCTAACATAAATTCTTTCCAGAGAGCATGTTAATCCAACAAATCATCCAAAAAATGGCTTAACTGCTAGCAAGTAAACCAACATCTACAATAATCTCCAGTGGGCATCAACAACCTTACACGAACCCACCAAACATTATACATGTCTAAGCTACAATAAGGACAACAAAAACTACCTCACAACGGTGAGGGAAGAACCACTATAATAACTGTCGAGAACTAACAACTAACTCTAACTGCTCGAACGGCTACTACTCCGAGCCTGAGGCATTCAGTAGAAAAGAACGGCTCAGCAAGAATGTACAAGTGGCAATAAAAGAACAACAGTAAAACAATCAAGAGAAGTCAAAGGGGTTACCAACCCAAGACATGCAGAAATGGCTGCCAAGACACAGCAAACAAGTCATAAATGATAAGAGTTTAGTGAATTACATAATCTACAAGAAGTTGCTCCAAGTGCAAAATGAAGCCATGCTTCGCTAACATCTACAAGTGTAAGCAAAACCACACATCTCTACTATTATATGAAAACTACTCTTTGGTGAAACATTGCCTGATGTCCCTATATTGCCCTTATAGTTGTATTCATAATTATATAATTATACCAAACTTTATATTAGTATATTATAAAGACAATATCCTTTTATGTAATTACACAACTTTATAATATTAAAATAAAAAAAATAAAAACACTAGATACCCTAAACCTATTGTCTCTAGCTAGGAATGGTAAGAGAAAAATTAATGTTTTAACGTTAAAATATAATTTGTTTTACAAAATAAAAATTGTATTCTTGATTTATATTTTTTACGGTCATTTTGAGTACTCATATGTATATGTTGTGGGTCGGGCGGAGCCCACCGGGAGCGGGAAAAGCTCGCCATCGTTGGTCAGGTACTGCCGCGCGAGTCCATAGGGGCGGGTACTATCCATGACAAATGTTGCCACCCACGACAAATGTCGTCGCCCACGACAAATGTCGCCGCCCACGACAAATGCCATCCCCACGACAAATGTCGCACCACCGGGGAATGTCGCATCCTGGCGAATGTCGCACCCTGCCAAATGTCTCACTCTGCCGATTGTCGCACCCCCGCCAAATGCCCCCAGGGCCTAAGGCGCTTGCCTGTCACTTTATCTATATATAAAAGAAGGAAGAGAATGATCATCTCTATACATGTGAATCATTAATATTGGCAAATACAGCACTGAGTTGGTGGCACATTGTCCAACACAAACCATCAGACCAA
This sequence comes from Platanthera zijinensis, assembly GCA_039513925.1. Lineage (NCBI taxonomy): Eukaryota > Viridiplantae > Streptophyta > Magnoliopsida > Asparagales > Orchidaceae > Platanthera > Platanthera zijinensis. Next base: position 204,691,345 of record CM077079.1, on the reverse strand, counting down.
ACATCTCAAAAAGGCACTGTGGTGATAGCCACGTTATCCAACCCAACCCAACAGTCCAAGCATCTTTAAAAAGGCACTATGGTGGTGGCCACATTGTCCAAACCAACCCAACAAGTCATAAGAAAATACAAAAACCCCCCAAGTGTAATGATTCACAAACCAACACTAGGTTGGTGGTCCTTTATCCACTATCAACAAAAGGCCACAACTAAACATCCATAAACACCTATAAAATCCCAAACAAGGTTCAAGTTTTATCCAACGGCGAAAAGGGAGGAGAAATCCCGAATATTCTTCTAATGCAATACTCGACGAATTGGACTTCATTCGGCGAGAAAAATCCTAAGTCTATACTGATTTGTCGAGTGTAATCGACGAATATAGGATTCACTTGACGAATCGTACTAGGTGAAATAAAGTTAAACCTGGTGATACTCGACGAATTGGCTTGATCACTAGTCGAAAAGTTTCTAAGTCAACGGGAATTTATCGATAATTCTCGACAAATACGTGGTTCACTCGACGAAAAAGGCACAATTTGACTGTTGATCTCGACGAATTATACTTTAAGATACTCAGTGATATTTCGATGACTTATACTCGGCGGATTTATCTTTCACTCGACGCCAACTGGTTTCACACGACGGATCCATCGAGAATACTCGACGAAAAATACTTGACCTAATGCTGATATTGAACGAATTTTACCCAGACCAGTTCCCATACTCGGTGAATCTCACACGGACATACTTTCCCATACTCAGCAAATTCTCTTGGTCTCACGTCGATACTCGACGAAAATCAATTAACCGAAACCTACCCTTCCCGACGAATTTGTGTTGATCGACTTTTTACTCTACTCGGCAGATTCTCACCTAGCCGAACCCTACACTACTCCTATCTTATAAGGAGGAAAGAAAAAGTGGGAAAATAAACTGCACAAGAAACTAGCAAAGGGAAGAAATCGCTACTTGCCTCAAACCTTCGAAATTCTGCCTCACAAGAGCTCTGCTACAATGATTGGCCGCAAGAACTCCCAGCCTACGATTCCTGAAACCTTTTGGGGCAAACGAGATTCAAAACTAAATACCCTAACGCCCAAAAATCCATGAAACGGGAAAACTCACCGTTCATGCGAAGATCTCGGCAAGAGCATTCCAAATCTACCCTCCGTCGACGATTTCGAGCACCAAAACTCCGTTCGGCAGTGGTCGAAAGGCTTCGTGACGATGTGTCGTCCACTACTTTCACTCTTCGCGATGTCCGTCGGTTTGGGAGAGACCATGAATAGAATTAATTTACGTATTTATATATATACATATATAATATATTTATAATATAATAAGCTAAACGTCCAAATGACAAAAAACTAGAATCACCTCGGATTCCCACAAAATTCGCAGCAAGGCTAAATATCAGTGCTATGAACCTAATGGAGAAGTCAAAATCAGGATCCGACAACCCAAACTCGTTCTAAAATTCCCCGAAGCCAAATAATCAACAATCCTAAAAACTCCACAGAGTCTTCAATTAAACCTGGTTCGCAACAATACTTCACAAACACGCTAACAATTAGCCATACTAATTTTTCCAAGTCAAAACCTTTAATTTCGATGAGCAAGAAAAATTACGCTCCAACAATGATGCCTGCTAACTACGTGTCAACGTAATGCCCTAACGTCAATAATACATCACTAGAAAAATTTAAAATAAAAATCAAAAAATCAGGGGCATTACACATAGGGACCCTCCCAATTTGGGTTCAGCTTGCCGACAGCCGCCGACCTTCTGGCAGCATCGAACGTTTTTAGAACCAAGTCCCCCTTTATAAATTGATTGATCTTGACATGCTTGTCGATGTACTTGGCCAACCGTCGGTTGATTTCCTCCTTCCTGACTGCGTCCACGTCGCAAAGTTCTTCTGTCAGGTCTATATAAAATCGTAACTCGTCCTCATTATCGACCCTCCATTCCTCTCTACCTTCTTCTTCCTCCACTATTCACGAAGTACGAACCTCAAATTCTATTGGGAGGACTGCCTTGCAGCCATGGGAGAGCTTGCAGGGAGTTTCTCCAATGTCCGTGTTGGTCGTGGTCCTCAGGGCCCAAAGGACCGAAGGGAGTTGCTCCACCCAGCTTCCCTTCAAATTTTCCACCTTCTTCTTTAACAAGTTAACTATGATCTTGTTTGCTGCCTCTATTTGTCAATTACTCCGGGGGTGATAAACCGACGTGGATTTGAGATCAATCCAAAATTGGCCACAAAAGCTGATGAACTCTACACTAACAAACTGTGGCCCATTATCCATGACAATGGCTTGAGGAAGCTCATGCTAACAAATTATCTCCCCCCATACAAAGTTGTGAATCACTTGAGAGGACACCTTGGCCAGTTCCTTGACCTCCAACCACTTAGAGAAATAGTTGAACAAAACTAGCAGGAAACTTCTCTGCCTGCTGGCCTGGGGGAAGGTCCCCACAAGATCCATTCCCCAAATAGCAAAGGGCCAGGGCGCAGTGACGCTTCTGAGTCTCTGTGCAGATAGTAGTTGGAGAGGGGCGAACAACTGGCACTTCTGTCAATTCTTTGCCAATTTGGTGGCTTCTCGGCCCAGGGTTGGCCAAAAATACCCTTTTGTTTCTATCCTTCCCTCCATAGTTCTTCTTTCGGAGTGTCTCCCACACTCACTGGCATGGACTTCCTCCAAAATTCTTGAGACCTCCTCCTTGACCAAACAACGTGCCAGCAATCTCGAGAGGGACTTCCTATACAGCTTCCCATCGTGCATCAGGTAGTTTGCTGATTTATACTTGAACCGCTTCTTGTCCATGACCTCCCGGGAATTCTCCAGTGGATAAGATAACTACGAAGGGGTCCATCCATGAGGGGCACTGGTCCATCTCCATCAACTCCCCTTCCTCAATAGAGGGGAGAAATAGGTCAGTTATAGTTCCTCCCGCACGGGGTCCGAACTTAGCCAGCTGATCCATATTGAAAGAATTCAAAAAAGAACAACTAATCACCTAAAGGGGGGAGGGGTAAATAGGTCCAATTCTTTATAATAGACAGTTTTCGGATTTCTAATTAGCAATTCTAGTTATCTAATCATTCAAGCATCATAAATAATCAGAATATGCAAACAAAGCACAGAGACACACAAATTTATAGTGGTTCCCCAGTATTTGGGTACATCCACTTTCCCCCTTCGCCTATCTAGCAATAAACTAGATTCGGCCCAACTTACTTCTCCTCAGATCCATAGATCTTTCCACTCAAAACCCTTCCACATTCCTATAACTCAGACTTCTTCAAGTCCTACAGCTCAGATCCTTCCAGATCCTACAACTCAGATTCTTCCCAAGAATCCTACCTAAAAGTTTTCCAACTCCTACCTCAGGCAATATGCCATGCCTAATCCCTTATAATTAAAGTCTTAAAACTCTGAAAGATAGAATTTCCTACACTCAGATCTATACAGATCCTACAAGTTTGATTATAATGATTTAAGAATTTCTTTACCCAAAGGGAGAGAAAGGGGTAAAGATTACTTGACCAAAAATTAGAAATTAGTCCCTTCTGATCCTTGCAAATCTTGGATCAGATTCAACCTGACTTAGCTTCTTCAAAGCTTCTTGAATTCAGAGAACTAGGTTGAATCTTCAAAGAGTAGATGTAAGTGATCTTGAATCTGCCTCCTCCTTCTTCTTCTTATAGATTTGATTCTGTAATCTAAGTTGATCTGAAGAGATCCAACCTTCAAGATGTTGTTGATTTTGTTCTTCTGATCTATTTTTTTTTTCTGATAGGAATGTTCTATTTATAGAAGCCATCAATGATAACCTGTTGAGCTGGTATCTGACTGACATCTGACAGTTCTGACACCTGATAGCTTTGACAGTTATAATAGCTGTAACTTCTTAGATCTAGAAATCTGTAACTTGGTCTCAACAGCAGAAAGAAGACAGGTCTTCATACTGTGTTGACACAAACTATTAGATGTGTCGACACATCTAGCTGAATGTCGACACATTGCCTTGATGTTGTCGACAAGTTTCACTTTCTGTCGACACAGCTTTCCTCCATAGTCCCGACACAGATAATGTAGAATGTGTCGACATAACTTCCTTAGTGTCGATATTGCTTTTCCTTCAAAACAGTTGTCCACCCAAGTCCTGGGTGTTGACATATCTTCTTGAGCTTACTGTCAGTACTTCTAGTCACAGTGTGTCGACACTAGTCCTGAGTGTAGACACAGTTGATCTTAGACCCAGAATTTAGTGTGTTGATTGTGATCATTTATGTCGACACAGATTGTGTTGACTGATATCACTGTGTGTCGACACACATTATAAGAATATTGACTTTTAGTGATGAAAATTTAGTGACAAAATATATTTCGTCACTAAAGACACATATTTAGTGATGAAACAAAAACTTAGTCACTAAAGACACATTTTTGTGATGAAGTAAAAGTTTTGTCACTAAATGCACATCTTTAGTGACAAAATGAATGTTTAGTCACTAAGGAGGTATCTTTAGTGACTACACTAAGTTATTTAGTCATTAAAGATTGAATTTTAGTGATAAAACAAATTTAGTCACTAAAGACAGAACGTTAGTGACGAATTGTTAGTGACAAAAAAAATTTCGTGACTAATGCCTTACATTTGTGACGTAATAAAAATTTAGTCACTAAAACATCCTTTAGTGACAGGAATATTTTCTTTCACTAAATGATTCTTTTTAGTGACAAAATTTTTTTTGTCACAAATAGAAATACTTGAAGATTATTTATTGGCATGAAATATTTGGTACTAATAGAAAATATTTGATTTATTTTTCACCAATAAACAAAAGCTTAAACCTTTCGTCCTAGGTGACTGATCATTCATTCCGTAACATTTAGTGATCAAATTATTTTTTCACTAATACGTACATAGAAATCAAAGCTTTTAGTGGCGAAAATTAATGCTTTTGTCACTCATTATTTATTATAATTTTCTTAATTATTAGTTTAACTAAATGACATTAATTAAAAAAGATATTAATTACATAAAAAAGCAAGGATAATAATATTATACATAAATATATGTTCATAATTAATTAATTATTAGAAAAAGTAATTTGGTAAACTACAATAAATTAAATGATTATGAAAATTTTCTAATCCTATTTTCTTTTTCAAAATTATTATTCTAAATAGTTAAAAATAATTATGCACTGAGTCCATCTTGATGAAGTAAAAATATTTTTTTTTGCAAATTCCAGAACCACTCCCGCATCATGTATATTTTTTATTAAACATTTATCATAAAATTGGCCTCTAAAATTTGTTTTCATTTCGGTTTGTGGTGATTGTTTTGGGCAAACCTATTTTAATTAGGTGCAAATCATGTTTTTTTAAAAATAAAAAATATTAAATAATTATTAAATATTTAATCGTAAAAAGGATTGTGGCAAACCACTCCCGCATCAAACCTCTTCCGTTTCCACCTTTTCATATTTCCACTTGGAAGATTCCCACAAAACCTTCAACAACGACGCCTCCAGGTTATGTCGCCGAGCTTCCCTCGAGCCATTTTCTGGCGCATCCAGGTAATGACTGCATCTCGTATCTCCCATTTCCTAGAGTTTTCTCTAGTTTTTTCTTCTTATTTACCATCATGAGAGCTTGCTAATCCGAGAATCACGCCGTTCATCCAATCAGATTCAAAGTTGTACACTAGTCTTACAAGCCTCTTCTGTTTCAAAGGAAGTGTGTTAGGGTCATGTGAATATTGCTCATCCATTCTAATTAAAAGTTGGAACTTTTGCGCTTCTAGTTTCATAAAATGTGTTATTTTGTGGAGCTTGACTGCGTCGGAGAGTATTGGACACTTGACACGATTTCTTCGCTCTATTTGCTACGTGTATAAAAGGTCTGTTTCGACCTAGAGTTATTGTACGCGTATCGTGAAAAATGAAATAAATGTTAGTCACCTAAATAACAATCACCTATTTTTCCTCTTATATATTTTTTATCATTAGCCACCTAAATAAATGTTAGTCAATATATCGCCTTAATAATTTCTAAACCGTCCACCACTCATTAATATATTGCTTAATAAAATTTTTTCGTTGGCCCACTTTTCACTAAATAAAGGTTAGAAACTTAGCCCAATTTCTTAATAATTTTTACGAAAAACCGTCCGCACTCACAAACACTCGTATTGGAGATAATTAACTTCCTCTTCCACAGTACGATCTCTCATTTCTTTAACCTCCCTCTCCCAGAAATAGTTTCGAGCGGCACAATTTCTTCCCCGAATCGTGATCACATTTCCTACGCCCTAATCTCCTCTCACTGGTGTCTCCGCTTCATTTCGCGATCACTTGTCCGACGCCCTAATCTCCTCTCACCGGTGTCTCCGCTTCATTCCAAGGTACAACAACTACATACCCTAATCTCTTCCAAGGTACGACGACGCGCCCTAATCTTGCTAAGGAATGACATGCCCTAATCTCGTCTGCGGTCTGCTCCAGGTCTACATCTTCGCTTCTCTCTCCCGGTGTCTAGGTCAGTGATTCCGTATTTCCATTTCCATTTTTTTAAGCCCTATTCTCTTCCATGGCACTTGAGTTTTTTTTTTATTTTTCACCTAATTTGCTTCTCTGATTCTCCAGAGGTCTAGATCTCCATTGCCATTTGGACTATTTCGTTGAGGGTTGAGGAGCAACCGAGCAGCAGTAAGTTCAATAACCCTAATCTCTACTCAATAACAATCGGTTTGAGGAGCAGCAGTAATTTAGTACTTTTTTATTTTTCACCTAAATTCCCTTTTCATGTTTCATTTTTTTCCAGATTCAAAAGACAAGAATAGCAGATCTCCGCTTCTCTAGGTTTCATGTTTCACCACTTCAAGCTTACAAGGTCAATTTCTTTTCCCTGTTTTTTATTGGAATGTATTATGTATTCAATGTAACTTTAGCAAAATAAAAACTCAAAGCATCAGAGCATCAATAATAAAATAAGGGTCAAGTGAGAATCAATGTGGATGAGGCAAAATAAAGTGTGTTATTCTTCATTAGCATAGATATTTCCTCCTTATGGAGGAATTATTTTTTATGGTGTTCCTTTCCAATTTGTTTTTTTTTCATATAAATAGGCCGTGAAATAATTTAGAATAACTCAGATTTAAGAGAGATATTTTCTATGTTCCCTTGTCTTTTTAATATACAATTGTACCTTTTAATTTAGTAAATTAGTGGATGTGTCAGGAGGAACCATTATTTTTCCCCACTGTGGCTAAAGCTTGAATTCAAAAATAATCTCTTCAACCTAGGATTGAGAACACACATGTCATCCCCTTTACATGTAAATAAACACAATTTTTAGGGAAACTAAATGTTAAACTATTTACCCGAAAGAATAACTTATAACTCCATTTCGGTCACCAAAATTTGCAAGTTTATTCTGTCAACCAAATAATATCTACTGCCTTTGTAATAAAAAAGAATCTAATATCTACTCCATGATATACTAATATGATATTTGGACAGATAAATGTTGCCTCCTTTTAACTGCAGAAGGTTACATGTGTTTCCAAGGTGGAACTATATTTTCAATGCAACCCCTTATATGTAGGAAATTTGACATCTAATGTGTCGACTTTTTTTAATTACACGGTGAATTCAGAATGGACAATTAATCTTGATCTGCCATGAGACCATACCAAAACCAAAGCATTTAAGTGAAACTGAACAAGAGTAATGGAATTCACTTTTGGTTTTCTGCTTATTGCTAATATCTCATGTTATTTATGGTGTGATTTTTTTCACATGCTTTCTTTTGCCGTTGCACTTGAATTTATCCAGTTCTTATTGAAATTAGAACATTAGTAGTTCTAGGAGCATTTTGTTACTTTGATGTGAAGCATGTGTTGAGCAGATTATGATGTTGGTATATGCTTCCTCTTTTCAAGCTTACATATGCATAGTTGCATTTGATTCATTGAGTCATGTTTATGGTCTTGCGTTGATATTAGTAATATTTATTTTTTGTTAAATAGCTTTAAGTATCACAAGTTCTATTGATAAATTTTTTTTATAACCATCTTTTTCATTCTTATGAATTTGCTTGGCTGCTCCGCATAGATGCGACCAAATTAAACGGGGGATTGTGGGAAAAATGTTGGCTCATCTCTTTATTGAAGTATGAGCTAAATGAGCGGAACCCCTATAAGCAATGTGTGATGCTGATATCACCCGATTGTCACTCACCGTGCACTGGGAACCCATGCCTAACCTTTCTTTAAAGATTGAGATATGAATAGGAATATAAAAAAAATGAGATTTCCATAAAAAAGTTAAATTTTAATAAACATCAAGTTAAAGTCAGGAATAGTGACCAAGGAATTAATAAGAAATGACTAGAAATGTAATGCTACTACGATTGTTGTAAAAGCAGGAGGGGTATGAGTGTTATATCATGATATGCTTTCAATTCGCAATTTTTTCTCGATCATGAGCTTAAACTCGAGGAGAAAGTAGAAAAAATCAAACTGATAATATAAGAAGACACATTATATTATTAACTTTAAAAAGGAAAATTTTTTGTAAGAATTTAAAATATATACATCATAGCACTAACTGGAAAGAAGGGAAAACAAAAATCAGAACAAAAAAATGAAAAAACCTTGTTTGCACAAATCATACTAGAGATTGAGACGGGTAATACAGGATCATTTATAAGTTGCACAAATTCCCGTGGTTTTGTTCTGTGTTTATACACAAAAGAGTGCTTTAGCACTAATATTTAAGAAGTTACAAATATGACCATTAAGAATTTTAAATGCTTATGAATAAAAAAGTCATCTTCATTATCCCTAAATTAATGTACATTAATAGAAGTACAAGCTAAGAAGGAAAAATTGTCAATATCATGAGCAGTAAGTTCATTGCTAGGTGTTTTAGCTAAATATGCCAATACTTCTATATTAAATATGTCAATATGTCAATACTTCAATATTAAATATGTCAATACATCAACATGCCTTCCAAACATAAATTGTAGACAATGTGATTCGAAGTATATTCATATACTTTTTTATATCAAGTTTACTAATTTGTACCTCCTCCACTCTGACTCTAGCATAGGTTCATTGACTCATGGACCCTTCTACTAATTCCATTACCATCCATAATCAAACCTAATTACACTTAAAAAATTATATCACCCGACAATATAAGAGTGAGAAGACCGACGATCCTTGAAATCCTAAACCCCCAATGTAATCATTTTAAATTAATTTTCTTGAAGTCTATTTATGTTGATGATATTATTTTTCTTTGTTTTTTATGTATAGCGCAATGAATAAGAGTTGGATTGATCTCGACGATCGAAGACAACTTGCTTACATCAACGGAGTGAATTCATTTCTTGATTTTGCCTTTACTCATTCAGCTAGAGGAAACAATATTTGTTGCCCTTATTATAAATGTGGAAATTGTAAATTTCACACCCGAGAGATTGTCTTTGTGCATCTTATTTTGAATGGAATTATAAGGACATATAAATGGTGGTCGAATCATGGAGAGGATTATTACATTAGCCCAACTGGTGTTAGTGATGATGATGTTTCTAAAGAGGATGAAGAAGAGATTTTAGAGCATGATGATATGCATGATCTGCTACATGATTTAAATACTGGTTTTAATGCCAAAAATGAGATTGGACAAGAACATGATCATGAGGACTCCAATGAAGCAGCTAAATTTTTTTATAATTAGTTAAATGATACTGAATAAGAACTATATCCTGGTTACAAAGAATTTTCAAAATTTCAATTTATGGTTACGTTACTTGCACTTAAATCTGATTATGGATGGACTGATCGGTCTTTTACTGAATTACTGAAAGTTTTAAAAAGAGCAATTCCTTGTAGTGAAAAACTACTAAGTAGCTTTTATAAAGCCAACAACTACATACAAGAGCTTGGAATGGAGTGTAAGAAGATTGATGCTTGCTTGAATGATTGCATTCTTTATCGTGGCAAGTTTGCAAATTTTGAGAGTTGCCCAACTTATGGTATGTCTAGGTGGCAATCGAGCAAGATAAACAATAATTTAGAAAGTAACATGTTGTCAAGAAAGAGTAAAAATATACCAAACAAGATTCTTCATCACTTTCCTTTGATACCTAGACTTCAAAGATTGTATATGTGTTCTAGAACGGCCGAGGATATGAGATGGCATAAAGAAAAGCGTTGCGATGATGGAAATTTGCGACATCCAGCTGATGCCTATGCATGGAAGTCATTTGATGAGAAACATCTAGAATTTTCATCTGATGCACGAAATGTTAGGCTTGGCTTAGCAAGTGATGGGTTTAATACTTTTGGTATTATGAGCACAAGTTATAGTGTGTTGCCAGTTGTTTTAGTTCCATATAACATGCCACCATGGTTATGCATAAAAACTCCTAATTTTATTATATCTTTGATTATTCCTGGTCTAGGACAACCTGGGAATGACATAGATGTATATTTTCAACCTTTGATTGATGAGTTAAAAATTTTATGGGAAGTTGGGGTTTGCACTTATGATGCATATAGTAAGTGCAACTTTAACATGCATGCTGCTGTGTTGTGGACGATAAATGATTTTCCAGCTTATGCCAACCTCTCTGGTTGGAGCACAAAAGGTAAGCTCGCTTGTCCATGTTGTAATAAAGACACATTGTATTGTCGGTTGAAGAATTGGTCTAAGATGTGTTACATGGGAAACAGACATTTTCTAGATTCAAATCATAGATGGAGAAAAGATAAAAAGTCTTTTGATGGAACAATTGAAACTCGACTTGCTCCAAAGGTCCTATCAGGGGATGACATATTAGGGCTGCTAAAAGGATATGATAATGTTATTTTTGGAAAGCTTCAAAGGAAAAGAAGTCGGGATGAAACTTCTCTTCCATACAATTGGAAGAAGTTAAGCATTTTTTTTCAATTAACGTATTGGAGTACACTTGAGATACGTCATTATCTAGATTACATGCATATTTTAAAAAATATTACTGATAATATATTGGGTACTTTGTTGAACATTGATGGGAAGACAAAAGATGATTTGAATTCTAGACTTGACCTTATGAAAATGGGGTTGAGATCAGAATTACACTTGATAGAAAAAGATAATCATTTTGTCATTCCACAAGCATGCTATACATTAACATTGGCTGAACGAAGGGCAATATGCAGTTTTTTAGAGAATTTGAAAGTTCTAGATGGGTATTCATCAAATATGAAGAGATGTGTAAATGTTAAAGAGGGTAAAATATCAAGAATGAAAGCTCATGACTATCATGTTTTCATGTTGGATCAACTTTCTCCTGCTTTTCGTGGTATTGTTCACAAAGAAGTTTATGACTTCCTAGTTGAATTAAGTGTATTTTTTAAGGAGTTGAGCTCTAAGGTACTAAATACAGAGGTTTTGGATAAACTTGAGAAAAATATTGTTATCACACTTTGCAAACTTGAGAGAATATTTCCTCCATCTTTTTTTACAATCATGATGCACTTACCAATTAATCTTGCACAAGAAGCAAGAATTGCTGGCCCAATACAATATCGATGGATGTATCCAATTGAGAGGTAAGCATATTAATTAATTAATTAATCTTTTGTTCCTTTATCATATTATGTATATTAACATATTTGAAATCAACAGATATTTACGTACACTCAAATCATTTGTGCGAAATAAAGCACGCCCAGAAGGCTCAATGGCGAAGGGATATCTTGTATATGAGTGTTTAACATTTTGTTCGAGATATATAAATAAAATTGAGACAAAGCTTAATCGCCCAGATAGAAATGATGAAGGAAATGTTGGACAAGTTTCAAGATTGCCCATTTTTCAAAAAATTGGGAGGTCATTACGTAAAGGAATAGAAAAAGATCTTAATTATGAAGATTGACATCAAGCACAACTGTATATACTAAGGAATTGTCCAGAAGTAGAACCATTTATAAAGTGAGTTTCATATTATTACTCTTTGTAATTGTTTTTTTTATCTAATGTAATTAATTTAATAAACATTGGATTAATAGGAAACATCGTCGGGAGCTTGAACTTGTACATTCTAAAGATATTAAAAGAAGACACGAGACTACTTTTGTTAGATGGTTCGAGTCACTGGTAAATATAACATCTAGTTTTTAAGTGTCAACTTGTTATTATATTTAAAATGTGTTCTTATATTTTGTTTGCATCAGATATCCAAGTTATATTATGAGGGAGACTCAAGAGCTAGCAAAGATTTTTTGCAGTTAGCCCGTGGCCCAAAAAGAGGGGCAATACATTTTTCTGGTTATATTGTTAATGGATTTAGGTTTCATACTTATGAACGTGAAATTAGACACAAAACTCAAAATAGTGGTGTTTTTGTTAAAGGTGATGAGCAATCAGGTGGCAGAGAGTATTATGGAGTTCTAAAAGACATTGTTCAGTTTGAGTATGATGTTGGGCAAGAAATTGTCTTATTTAAATGTGAATGGTTGGATACATACAATGAAGGTAGAGGCTATAAAAAGGAAAACAACAGAATTATTTCTGTTAACATAAAACATAATTTAAGAAGCAATGAACCTTATGTCCTAGCTTGCCAAGTTGAACAAGTGTATTACGTACCAGATAATAAAAACAAAGATTGGCGAGTGATCATAAAGACAGTTGCACGTCACTTTTATGATGTCCCAACCAAATAATTTGAAGAATTCACCGAAGATGAAATTCAGTTATATGATGTAAACTTTAGGTTAGGATCAATGATAGAGAAAATCATATTCTCCAATCTATACTCGATTAAGGCAAGTGTACCTATCAAAATATAATATAGGATATGAAAAATATCAAGGTCGTATAAAAAATCGAGGCAGGCAAGTACTATTACTCTCAACGACTTTATTATCCTACCGAACGATTAATTGGTTTTGAAAATTAAAATAAACTAAACTTAATTAAAATAGAAATAAAATATTGCGAAAAGAGTGCTCTATCGATGATTCACTTTGAAATAAAATAACGGAATAATTAGTTTACATTTGCAATTCTATTAAGACCGTGACGGATCCGATATTAGGAAGTAATCTCGCTAGAGCATTAAATCCCCTAACTTTTAAGCGTTTTGACCGAAATCTCTTTACAAGTCAAAATGGCCTAAAGTCGCATTATCGAAGTGACCCGCACTATTGGATTTGACTCCAATCCGGAGGATTTACGTCATCCTATCTCTAGGGGTGCATTCAACTCCTTCCTTCCTTGAGTGATCTTTCATATTCACGAGCCTCTCGGCTACTCAAATATGAGATCAGAATCTACTACCGTATACTAGAAATACGGAGTCGATACAAAATAGATCAAGAAAGGATCAAAAATAGAAAAATACAATTGCAAACATAAAAATAATGATACGTTATTTCATCGCAAAGATCATCGCGATCGGGCACAAAAAATTATTTAGTTACGCATGGTAGAGGAGGAGATGAGAATAAGAGAAAAGGAAAATGACATTTGCATTCTTTAATAAAAGAGGTACAAAATAAGATCAAAACAAAATTATACTACTAAAGGAAAGAGATTACCATAAAAACTACAACATGAAAATAAGAAAATAACCTCACTTGCTCTCTACAAGGTCTCTCAAAAACTAAACTAAAATTACTTGACTACTTCACTCCAAAAAAAACTCCACTTAAACAAGAGGGAAGGGGCTCCTTTTATAGGAGAGGAGGGAGGCTTCTAGATGGAAATGAAGAGGGGGGGATGTCATAGGGTGGCCAGCCACTTCAATGGGGGGGTTTGTTCATGCATTGTAATTAATAGAGGAGAGAGATGGCTAGGGTGCATGCATGTAATAAATGGAAAATATAAAAATAAGAAGGGGGGGAATGGATAAAAAATAAAAGAGGGGAGAGAAGGTAGGGGCCGGCCATAGGGGGGAGAAATGTTCATGCATGTAATAAATAGGGGATAGAGAAAAATATGTACATGCATGAGAAAGGTGGCAACTAATAAAGGAGAGAGAGAGGGTGTGGCCGGCCATAGGGGGGAGAAATGGGCTGTTTGTATGGGCTCGGGCTGCTCCAAAATAACAAGGCCGGCTGCTTGGGCTTCATGTAGGGGCTCGGGTAGCATGAGGACAGCACCAAGGAGGGCCGGGCTGCAAGGGCTGCGTGTGGGGGCTGCTTTGGTGGCTTGTGGGCTGCTCCAAGTGCTCGGGTAGAGGCTTAGGGGCTGCACCAAATTGACATGGCCTGCACCTACAAAACCAAATAAAACATAACATTAGTTCTAATAATAATAACACAACTAGTCATCAAATTAAAACATAATACCTAACTAAATCATTAGATAAAACATAACATTAACAAACATAAATTTATAATATTAGTTATAATAATAATAACATCTAATACAAAGATAACAAAAATAACCAAACATAAATTTATAAAATAAAACATAACATAAAACATAAGTTTATAATAAAAAACAATAATAAAAACATAACATAAAATAACAACATCCAAGCCTTCAAAAGCATAAAATTATAATGATACTTATGAAATAAGCTACTAAATTGCCTCAAAAAGGAATGACTAAAAATAAGTCATCAAACTCCCCCATGCTTAGACTTTTGCTATTCTAGAGCAAAAGGAAGAGAAATATTTATAAGACATTGATAGGATTTTCAATTAGACTAAAAATTTATTTTCATCAAAATCTAGCCAAAACTAAAATTTAGGGATTTAAGAATCAAGTCCTAAATTATGAAATTAAAGTGAAAAGAGAGAAGAATTTAGCCAAAAATTCTCTAATAAATTAACTAGCATTCAAAATCGAGTAAAGTGCAAACAAGGTTAGATTGAAATTATAAAAAACCATGACTTAAAAGAAACTTAAGGAAGAAGACAACCTACTACTTATGCTCTCCACATATTTTAATTTTAAAACTAAGGCAATAATATTGGCTAAGGGGTTTAGGGAGGAAATTAACATGAAGAGGTCTTTGATTGGAGGTGGTCATAAATATTATTTTTTTCACACCCCACACAATTTTTTTTTTTTAAATATATATGTAATACCAGAAAATGATAGACTAACATCCTATCACTTCCCCCGACATATATGAACTTTTAATTCCTCTCTTCATTTTTGGGTTGCATATATGTACCAGAGAATAAGGAACTAACATCTCCTTATTCCCATGACATATGATCTAACAATAAAAAAGAAAAAGAGAATTGGGTAAGGATAGGAGTTAAACAAGATTTTAGAAAATAATCTAAAATACTAGAGAGCAACTACTAGTAGATTGAGACTTCCTAAGAATCTAAAAGCATGAGGTAATAATCATTGGAATCCAAAATTGTTTAGCAAAATTACTACAAAATTGAAACTATTTAAAATAAAAGAGAAAAAGTGCTAAATAAATTACTCTAAGTAAATTAAAATCATAAAATGATTCTTAAAACTAAATCACTAATGATTAAATTTAACTAAAAATGATGAAATAAAAGATTAGCAAAATAAAAGAAATGCTTATAAACTAACTCAAACTAAATTTCTCAAAATAACAAAAAAGCTAAGCATGAGGTTTATTATATTTTTGGATTTTTCTAAGATTTTTTCATTTTTTTTGGATTGTGAAATATGATCTTTTTTTGGAATTTTTTTTGGTTTTTCTAATTTTTTTGGGTTTTTGATAAGGCTAAATAAAAGTAATACTAAAGAAAGTTAATAAAAAAAACTTAATAAAACTATACTAATTTTTTTTTAAATTTTGATTTAACAAAAAAAAGAAAAAGGAAGAAAGAAACTAACTAAACCCTCCCCCATGCTTAAACCTTTCATTGCCCTCAATGAAAAATAAAAACAAAAAAAAAGAAAGAGAAGAAGAAAGGGGAGGGGGGATGCAATAAAGTAATAAAAAGAAAATGACTTCCCCGGAGTCGTAAGGCCGATTGCAGATATCGCTCCCCCATGCTTAAGCTGGACACCGGCTCAGGCCTAAGGAAAAGAGGAAATGATGGAGCCAAACGAACCGCTGGAGGGGGTTTTATTACTGCAAAACAAAACAAAATAAAAAGAAAAAAAACAAAAAGGATAAGCAAGGGGTGCCTCCCAAGAGCGCTCTTTGTTTAACGTCGTTTGAGCCCGACGTTATTTGTTAGCTAAATGGAAAATAAAAACTTAAGTGAAGAGGTAACTCCCTAAGTATGAGTTTAGGAGAGTAAAATAAAAAAAAGAAGAAATGAAGAATCGCACCGACATGTGGTGGAATCTTCATGGGAATGACACCCAAAAATGAACGGACGGAGTTATAGAAGAACTCCGCCGTATGTAGAACGGGAAAGAAGGGGTCATCAAAAGAAGAAGAAAAAAAAGAAGAAGAAATAGAAAGAGGAATAAAAGAAGTAGAAGAAGAAATTACATCATCGAAAATTTCACAAGAAGAAGAAGAGTCTTGTGAAATTTTGGGAGAGGAAGGGGAAGAAAGAACTAAAGGAGAGTCATCAAGAATAAAAGAAGAAGAAAAAGAAGACTCGCTAAAACTACAAAAATTTGGAACAGTTGAAAATTGAAGTGAAAGGGAATCACCAACGTCTTCAGAAGGAGAAATATGAGACGTCTCGTCATCCTCAACGGGTAAGAAGCACACCGAAATATCCATAGAGGTGTCTTCCAAAGGAGGAAGGAAACAATTCGGAATATCCGAATAGTTATCCTCCTCGAGAGGAATAAGACAAGCCGGGATATCTGGTGACTCATTACATGAAGAAATTGGAGGAGACGGAGAAGAAGACGAAGAAAAAGATGCGGCCTCACGAGAAAGATAATCCATAATGGTCTTGAAATGCGAATTAATATTATTAATAGAAGTTTGCAATTCAAGATACCCATTATCGATAGAATTAAAATTAAAATTTGGAGGCGCGGCCCTTTGCGGGGCAAAATCATGCGAAAAATAATACGGGTTCCCAATCTCCCAAGTAGGATAAAAATTGGAGTAAGGGTCAAATTGGCCATTTTGACCTTCCCCAGAAAAATTAAAATCAAAAGAGGGAGGGGTTCCCGAAAGACATTCAGAATAAAAGTGGTCGGACGACCCGCAAGAAGCGCAAAAATACAATGATTCCATAAAAAAATAAACTGTTACCAAAAAGAAAAAGAAAAACTAATTTTTTTTATTTGTGTTTTTTTTAGATAGATATAAATATTTTTTTGAAAAATAGATTTTTTTAGTGGATTGGCTCTCGAACTTCCCAAGGGCTACCCGGTGAAGGGTTCGCAAGGTACTAGGTAAAATGGTGGCGCTTAAAGCCCCTTACCCTTTTCGAGAGATTTTAGGTTGGGTAAAAATAAGATGTGGTGGGTGGATTATAATATATAATAATAATAATAATAATGATAATAAATTTTTTTTTGTTTTTTTTAGTAGAAGTAATAAATTCGAGGCTTTCGTAATATTGCCAAAAAAATCCCCGGCAACGGCGCCAAAAACTTGATAGAGAAAATTGTATTCTCCAATCTATACTCGATTAAGGCAAGTGTACCTATCGAAATATAGTATAGGATATGAAAAATATCAAGGTCTTATAAAAACTCGGGGCAGGCAAGTACTATTACTCACAACGACTCTATTATCCTACCGAACGATTGATTGGTTTTGAAAATTAAAATAAACTAAACTTAATTAAAAGAGAAATAAAATATTGCGAAAAGAGTGCTCGATCGACGATTCACTTTGAAATAAAATAACGGAATAATTAGTTTACATTTGCAATTCTATTAAGACCGTAACGGATCCGATATTAGGAAGTAATCTCGCTAGAGCATTAAATCCCCTAACTTATAGGCGTTTTGACCGAAATCTCTTTACAAGTCAAAATGGCCTAAAGTCGCATTATCGAAGTGACCCGCACTATTGGATTTGACTCCAATCCGGAGGATTTACGTCATCCTATCTCTAGGGGTGCGTTCAACTCATTCCTTCCTTGAGTGATCTTTCATATTCACGAGCCTCTCGGCTACTCAAATATGAGATCGGAATCTACTACCGTATACTAGAAATACGGAGTCGATACGAAATAGATCAAGGAAGGATCAAAAATAGAAAAATACAATTGCAAACATAAAAATAAAGATACGTTATTTCATCACAAAGATCATCGCGATCGGGCACAAAAAATTATTTAGTTACGCATGGTAGAGGAGGAGATGAGAATAAGAGAAAAGGAAAATGACATTTGCATTGTTTAATAAAAGAGGTACAAAATAAGATCAAAACAAAATTATACTACTAAAGGAAAGAGATTACCATAAAAACTACAACATGAAAATAAGAAAATAACCTCACTTGCTCTCTACAAGATCTCTCAAAAACTAAACTAAAATTACTTGACTACTTCACTCCAAAAAAAACTCCACTTAAACAAGAGGGAAGGGGCTCCTTTTATAGGAGAGGAGGGAGGCTTCTAGATGGAAATGAAGAGGGGGGTATGTCATAGGGTGGCCGGCCACTTCAATGTGGGTTTGTTCATGCATTGTAATTAATAGAGGAGAGAGATGGCTAGGGTGCATGCATGTAATAAATGGAAAATATAAAAATAAGAAGGGGGGGGGAATGGATGGAAAATAAAAGAGGGGAGAGAAGGTAGGGGCCGGCCATAGGGGGGAGAGATGTTCATGCATGTAATAAATAGGGGAGAGAGAAAAATATATGCATGCTTGAGAAAGGTGGCAACTAATAAAGGAGAGAGAGAGGGTGTGGCTGACCATAGGGGGGAGAAATGGGCTATTCGTATGGGCTCGGGCTGCTCCAAAATAACAAGGCCGGCTGCTTGGGCTTCATGTAGGGGCTCAGGTAGCATGAGGACAGCACCAAGGAGGGTCGGGCTGCAAGGGCTGCGTGTGGGGGATGCTTTGGTGGCTTGTGGGCTGCTCCAAGTGCTCGGGTAGAGGCTTAGGGGCTGCACCAAATTGACATGGCCTGCACCTACAAAACAAAATAAAACATAACATTAGTTCTAATAATAATAACACAACTAGTCATAAAATTAAAACATAATACCTAACTAAATCATTAGATAAACCATAATATTAACAAACATAAATTTATAATATTAGTTATAATAATAATAACATCTAATACAATGATAACAAAAATAACCAAACATAAATTTATAAAATAAAACATAACATAAAACATAAGTTTATAATAAAAAGCAATAATAAAAACATAACATAAAATAACAACATCCAAGCCTACAAAAGCATAAAATTATAATGATACTTAGGAAATAAGCTACTAAATTGCCTCAAAAAGGGATGACTAAAAATAAGTCATCAATCAACGATTCATAATGTTGTAGATAATGATAACCATATGCTTTCATTACAAAGAACTGATGTTGCGGCTATAACTATTGAGAAGAAAAATCAATCTATACAAAGAAGAGTTACAACTGAAGAAAATGAAGATGGTGATGATATTGAAGACCTTGAGGATGCGGGTGATATATAACCTGCAAACCTTTAATGTATCTGGGTTTTCCCAGTTTTGTAAATTCTCTATATTTACTATAAAATGTTATTGTAGTTTAATACATTTTTTTATTTTAAATATTTACTATAAATTAAAGTTGTTTTTTCAGGTTATTTAAATAAAAAAAATGAAGAGGAGTACAATTACTGGTGGTAATACTAAATCTTCTCACATAGAAAGGCTTATAAATAATTCACCACTACATGCTACAAGTGCTAAACAATATTCGCATGATTGGAAAACTGACTCTTCCGCTTTACATCCATGATCCACTACAGCACGAGCTCGTTCCTTTGTTAGATCTCTAACTCAACAGGATTGCGAACCTTCCACCAAAGATCAAACAAAAGAATCAGAAACACCAATATCGTTACATTTGGATCGAGGTTTGATAAACAAAAATCCGCATGCATATGCTGAAAGTGTAGTTGAACATGTTTCTGTTCAGGCTGGTGATGATCTTGTACCTGCAAATCCAATAAATCTTGAGCATGATACTGATATTGGTATAACTCTCTTATGTTTTTTTTAGTTTGATATATTTGAAATATGTTAACACAAAAAAAATTTAATGACAGGTATAAATGTAACAAAAAAAAAGAAATGTGGTCCGACCATTGGGCTTGAGTGGTTGAAGAGGAGACAAAATAATACAGAGAGGGTGGATGTGCAACTTCCAATAGAACTTCGAAGATTGGTTGGATATAGAGCTCAAGAGCTTATTACAAAAGTGGGCGCTATGTAAGGAACCATGCTCCTATGAATGTAGAGAAATGGTCTGATATTCCAACTGATATTGTTGACAAAATAGTTAATATCATCTATGTAAGTATTATATTTTAAATTAGTATTTTTTTTAATTTATTAATAGTTTTGTATTTTGAACTCTTATTTTAGGTATTTTATATTATATTTTTAGACTGAATTCAATCTCCCAAACGAGTCTCATGTTTATGGTGATCTGATATCTTCACTCCGTCGAAACTATAATATTTGGCATTTTCATTTGCATGCTAATTATTATCTGAAATGGAATACTGATGCACAACGACGTGCAAATTTCCCTAAGGACATCGATCCTAGTCACTGGAATTGGATAATTAGTTACTGGGGCAGTGCCCGATTCAAGGTATAAAATACTTTGCTTTTAAATTATGTACATTATTTATACAATTTTTTTTCTTATTTATTTGTTGATATAGAGGATTAGCGAGATCAATAAACAAAATAGGAGTCAACAAAAATGAAGTCTCATGTTGGAACAAAGTCTATTGCAAGAACAATATATGAAATGGTAACTACTTCTCTTAATAATTGTAATGTTGACTAAACTTAACAATAGTACTAGTACTTTGAATTAATGTTTTATTGTTTTTGTATGTAGATAGAAGCTCCACAAAAACAAGATGAGTTACCCATGTATGTAAGGTTGTGGGAGAAAACTCACAAGGGGAAAGATAATGAGTGGCAAGATGAAACAACAGAAGAAATATATAAAAAATTATTGGAACTTCATGACACTCAAATAAGAGAGATGAATGAAGATAAGTTGACCCTAGAAGACGCTTACACCATCGTACTTGGACATCGTTCAGGTTATGTTCATGGAATGGGGTCGGGACCAAGACCTTCAGAGCGTGTACGTACTAATATACAACAATTACGAGCAGAGATTCGAGCTGAGTTTGAAGTGGAGATGACTAGTCGTGTTCAAGAGATGGAGGATCGATCGGATGACACAAAGAATGACTCATATTCAAGAGATGGAAGATCAGATGGCACAAAGAATGGAGTCTAAGATATTGGCTCTTTTGAAACAAAGAGAAGGTTAGGATCAAGCAGACAACACTAATTGATATTTAATCCATATAAGTTGGGGCTGAAATTAAAATTCTAATTTAGCATTTGACATTGTCTTCTTGCTTTATGTTTTATTTATTCAAGTAATTTTATATTTGTAAAAATGTCGGTCTTGTTCATGTTTTCTTTCACTTTTATATTGGTTGACTCTTTGGAAGGATCTTCTATGGTATGAACTCTTATCTCTTTTATTTTTATGATGTTTTGCTAAATGCATATTAAGTTTTTGGGTTTGTTGAGACAGAGATAAAATATCTTTTAGTATTTTTTGGCTTGGTGCCAATGCTATATGAATCATTATGAGTTCTGTCTATGATTGCTACTAATGCGGAAAAATCTGGAGGACATTTAATCCTACTATCAATCAAAAGGTGTGAGGTAATATTTTTTTATCCTGTAAATGAGAAATACTACTCTACCAACGATGATGTCGCTCAGGTTCTGAATCCTAGAAGATGAAGTTCATGAAATGCTTGGACAATAAGGTACGTAATTCAAATGAGCATTGCCAGGTGTTTTAATGCATTTCAATTTGAATAGATTGTGGCCTGCATTTCAATGAGAACTCAGATGAGAACTCAAATTGGAGTTTTAATGCATTTCATAAAAGGATTAGCTTGCATCCCAGGTTAGCTAATCCTTACAGGCCAATTTGGAGTTTTAATGCATTTCATCTGAGTTCTCATTCACTGAGTTTGAATTACAGGCCAATTTGGCAATTTTATAAGTTCAATTTGATCCCAGCTCTTTAGCAAGCTAATCCATTTAGCTGGAGTTTTAATGTATTTCATGAACTCAAATTAGAGTTCTCATTCACTGAATAAGGTAATTCAAAATTTCACAAATCTACTTATATTGCTTTAAAACTACTAATTCCGTAAGCTAAACAATCTATTCATATTAATGTATTTTTCATTAATTTAGATAATTATGTTATGTTGCAAAATTGATTGATTCCAGGATATCTACAGAAGTGGACCTCCTAACCATACAAGTTCACACCACATCGACCTGATGATAAGAATTCTCTTCTGCGACCTCCTCTCTTTGCAAACTCCTCCCCATAAGCTGCACATCTCAACCAATCTGTCAAGGTTTGATCTAATTTTCCTCATAATTTTTATCCTTCTATTTCACAATTATTATCCATCCAAAATTTTGAGGACCTTTGGTGACCGAGGAAGGGGGCGCTATGTGGAAGGAGCAGCATCGGGGGCATTGCATTGGCAGACGACAATGTCAGGCAGAGCGAGGAACTTGTTAGACACCATTTTATATTTTATTGTGAATCAAAAATTTGTATGTTACGATTTCCTGTAAACTACACTGCACAATACAACTATTAATCGACAAAACATATTTATCCTAAAAAAGAGTCCAAAATAAAATAAAACAAGTTATGATATATGTTAATAGTACAAATAGCATTGCGAGCAACAAGATATTGTACTGGACGACAATGAATGAAAATTCCTATCAGTAAAACTCACCTTTGTAGGTACTTTATGTTTTTGACTGGAAGAAGAATTATTTCTTGAAATTTTTTGTTTTTTCTGCGGTTCTTGAATTCTTCATATTACTTGGACATGGATCACTCCAGTTTTTACCCCTTGCAAAGGTATCCACTTATTAACTACTTGATTTGGAGGCAACATTTCATATTATACAACACAATCACCGATACTAGTTTCAGGGAGTACAGCATTGTGATCCTTCACATGCAAAACCAATCGACTCCCCGTGTCAGGGAACTCCAGAGTTTGATGCCACTGAGGATTCAGTGTTTTGTACATAACCTGCAAGTTTTATAAGTAGAAAGGAATAAGAAGTAATGTCATGAAAATACTGGGATTTTTTTTAATGTCATATACTGGGATGATGAACAACTCAAAAAGATAGTTGAGATCGTAGGAATGCATAGTTTTGTAATTCTCTATTTATGATTATCTCCAAATTCTACGTAAGTGAGAGAAAAAGTGATAGATTCGTTTTCATTCATTGTGTTGGTATTCATTTTATTCAAACCCTTCATCCAACAGTAAAATTAAGGTTTATTTTATGATAAAATTATGCCAATCTTGATTAATCCTTATTATGCAGTACTGGTCTGAATTAGTTTCAGCTTATGTTAGACTTCTTCATGCTAATGAGGCTGATGTTTGCATAGCAGCTGCTAGAAACATGATGCTCAATTCACTGTGATGTCAATGTATAGCAATAACTGGCATCATGAAATTTTTTAAAGGTATATTTTTAAGGTATGAAAACAATGTATTATGTATCTAATAGCCGGTAGATCGTTGTACGTGGTCATATTGAAAGTCAAAATTTTAAGGTATAAATCCTTCCACTAATATGTTTAGTCAGTGTTGTAGGCTCTAGCTTAATTTTTAGTATTTGATTGTCTGCTGCTATGATGGATTTTTTCAAGAAATTGCTAAGTTTGGTGTTGTTAATTTTGTTTAGATCAGGATAAATGCGAATGGAGTTTGACAATCAAAATCTTCAGGTTAAGAAACATAAATATGACCGTCTGCTTTTTGTTAATCATCATTCTTGAAAAATAAGCATATCCCCCAACCACCACCTCCACCGGCCAAAACTTCCTTTTTCTGATCATTTTTAGCCTTTTTTCTAATCATTATTGTGTATAAAACAGAGATCTAGATGATACCCTCTATCCTATTGCATATGGGCTTGCGCTAAATTATTATAAGAACATTCGAGGTATGCAATTATCTTCTTTTTTTCATTTGAGTTATTATCATACACTATTTAGTTTTTTTTGGTGATTAAATTTGATTTTTCTTCTTGCAACTCTTTAGATTACATTGTCAAATAATTTGGCATTGATGAACACACAGTTCATGTCCCAGACCATTCCAGGCAATAACATATGATCCAATGGTATTGCCTAGCTTAAAGAAATTTTTAATGATTTGGTTTTATGATTTAGTTGAATGTTTAAGTTGCATGATGTTCATTTTAAGCTTCGGAGCTGCATTCCTAGATTTGATAATAGTAATCTATGCAAATTAAATAAGGTCTATCTAAATTCATCAATGTTACTAGTTTGGATTTAGAGTTTTTTATTTTCATGATATTTTTAATTTTATGTAGGCAGAGTCGACATTTGTAATTTTTGTTAACATTTATCCTATTTGTATTTCATTTACTATCTCATAATTAAGTGGATATCTTCCTTATAATTGCTTTAAATAGGGGCGATCCCCATAATGGAGGCAATTAGAGATAGGGGGCAAACTCGGTCTCTCCTATAAGTTAGCAATGTTCGTCACAGGGAGATGTCGGCATATGTAATTTGTGGTCTGAGTATTGTCATGGGTAGGGTACTGTCTTGGTCGGTGTAATGTCGTGATTGGTCGTAGGGGCGGAGCCCTGTGCCTATCACTCGTGTGAATTTTATATAAAACTTGATAGTAGATATGCCATTATATGTTATGATTGAAATTGTTAGGAACATATATAAAAGTGAGAATTTGGCATTTTATCATAGTCTAGTATAAAAAAAGTTGAGTGGGATTTATATGAATATAAAATGCTGTAAAAAAAATTAAATAATGGATATATTTTTGAATAATATGATTATTTTAGGGAATTTATGCACAATTTTTCCCCGAAGTAGCACTTTGATGAAATGATGAGTATTATATTGTATTAATTAGGGCAGTTGATAGAGGTTAGTCTTATCCGAATGGGATAAACTTAAAATAATTGATATGAAGTTAGTCAAATTTTGCATAGGATAGGTACAACTTTTTTGTTTTCCACTTCTAAGAGCTCACCGTGTTGATTTTTTTTTTATTTTCTATTATCTTACAGTTGCACGTTGATTCCTTGTGAGTTTTAAATTATTACTAGAAGCTCTACTAATGATAGATTGTTTATAATTTCATTGCAGCTTGCATTTTGAAAGAAGATATATCTCATCTTTCAAGTCTTCTTCCTCTAAAAGGTCCTATTACAACTCTGTCCCTTGCAGGCCGGAGTTCTTTCTAACTAAAGAAGAGAGCAAAAGACATTAGTTCTCTATCACAGATGTGCCAAAGAATGCATATTTATAGATTTTCTTTATTATAAATATTTGTTATTGTATTTAAATTTAATTAGAAATAAAAATATTATTATTTTGTATTGAGGGGTTTGGGCTATCTCCCACCCAATTTTTCCCTATTAATGAAATAATGTATGTTAGAACAATCTTCTTGTTGCAATTGAGTGTTTATTTATTGTTGTATTTGAATGTACATATATGAAAATTAGTGAATATCAAATGAAATAATTTTATGGTATTTTGTAAGAAATTGAATAAAGTTTAGTGACAAATATCATATTTTTTAGTGACCAAATATTCCGTCACAAAAAAACATGGTGAGCAGAATTAGTTTAGACAGTAAAATATTTGATTTTAATGTCCACTAAATTCTCTTTTAGTGACTGAATTAATGCAGTCACTAAACATGTCTTTTTAGTGACCCATGTATTTTGGTCATTCGAACTTTTAGTGATTGAAAAGATTTGCTCATTAAAAGTTCACATTTAGTGACAATTTTTTTTGCCACTAAAGACAATTAGTGTCGAGCATACTTCATCACTCATAGTTGTTTTAGTGACTGTTTATCTTCAGTCACTATAACTTCTTTTAGTGTCCAAAAAAAATAGTCACTAAAACAACTTTTAGTGGCAAAATACTTTTGGTCACAAAAAATATTTAGTGGCGGGGCTTTTGTGATGACCTTGTGACGGGCTCAATTTGTCCACTAAATGTCTTTAGTGACCATAATTCAGTATTTAGTGACGAAATATTTCATCACTAAAAGTCAGTTTTCTAGTAGTGAAGTCCTGTGTGTCGACACAGCTGGTGTAGATTGATATCTCTGTGTGTCGACACAAGTACTGTGTGTCGACACAGCTTTGCTCTTGTACTTGATAATGCTTCATCAAAAGGTGTCGACACTGCCCAAGTGTTTCGACACTTTTGTACTTAGAAAAATCTTCTCCATTTCTTTAGTCTGCATAAGTTAACTCAACAGACATCAAATACAAAATGATGTATACCATTGAGTGTAGTAAGGCTTCTCCAAATCTGGTACAATTTCCAATATACCAAACAATCTCCCCCTATTTGGAGAAGTCATAACCCTAAGTCAATGATATACACCATTATAATAACCAGCACAAATAATGATGTACCAAACTATCACAGACAGGGTTATCAATAAGCAGAAAGTATATATGTATGTCAAAGAGTTAAATATTATGTATCTATCATCACAGATTAACATGATAGAGATATTCATCACATAACAATTTAAAACATGACAGATATATCCAACCAACGGATTTAAATCCCATTTCAAATCAACAGTAAGATTTTCAAGATGTCTATAAAAGATCAAAACATATTACATGGTTCTTTTAGAAATTCTAGACATATAAACCCTAGGTTAATTTGGGCTCCTTAATCACTATCCCTTTGCCAGGTTGTATTGTTGCTCTTGCTTGTGGCTTATCAATAGCTGGCATCTTCCCTTTTTCTTTTGCTTTTGCCTCCTCATCCTTCAGCTTCTGCCTCTCAAAATAATGATAGGGTTTAGGAAAATACTTGCAAGGCTCAATAGAGTTTGCAGGAATTGTTCCATCCTTTATATCCTTTCTGAACTTGTAAATAGCATCCATCTGTTTGAGATATTTGTCCCATTCCTTGGTAGAGTACCATTTCCCTCTGCCACTCATATTATTGTTGACTGCTTTCCAAGCAGTTAGTATTATGTTTTTGGAGGTTGGGCTTTATTGTTCAAAGTAAGGTCTTGCTTCAGCCTGCTCCCTGAAACTTTTCTTAGACAGCAGGATCTCTTGCTCTTTCGGAAGGACGGCATCATCCATCTCCACTTCTTCAAGAATAATAGGCATGTTGTCTAGTGGAGGACTGTACATATCCTGAACTTTCTAAAAAAACTTAATCAAAGTCAGCAGGTGGATAGATGACCTTAGCAACCTCTCCTTGCACTCCTTCCAGGTATTCTGCCATTTTTACTTTAGATTCTGCTGTGTTGTTGTCATCACAGAGAGGTGGATATCCTAAGGTAGCTCTGAGTGAATTGATGATCCACTTGGTATGGTCAAGGCTAGCCTCTATAAGGACTCTCTCCCCCTTTATGACTTCTCGGTAGATATGATCCCTAAGGTCATCTTTCTTAAATCTAATCTGGTCTTTGATGTGATAATTACCAGTAGTATAGTAATCCTTGAATTTCTTGAACTGGTCTGCTATGGCTGATTCTGAGGTCTTTATGGCTGTTGTAATAGCGCCATGCATATCTGTTTTGATTTGTGCTTCAATGACACTGACCTTTGTATTCACATTATTATTAAAAGCAATGGTTTGCTCTGCTAGCTTTTTTCGTGTAACACTAGGAACCTCAGCAATGTTTTCATTCAGCCTTTTCTGATTTTCAAGGGCACAACCCATTTTAAAATCTAGTTCATCCAATGTTTTTTTATTTGCTTCTTGCTGTTTAGCCAGAAAGACTACTGCATTTCCTCCTTTGTGAAAGCAGTTAGTCATTTCCTTCTTATTGAGATTAACTTCAAATGTAATTTATTTGATATCCTGGGCCAGTTGAAGCTATAAATCCTTATTACTTTCATCAATATACTTCTTTATTATTTGTCTTTGTGCATCCAGTTTCAGTTGGAGCTGCACCATGAGGGAAGAAATATCCATAGAAGAAGCAGGAGTCTGTGCAGACTGTACTGCCTTCTTATAGCCTATGCTTCTCTTCCTCATTTCCATTAGTTTCCTCTTCTTTAGCCCTGATTCTTCTTCTTCAACTTCTTATTCTGAGGAGCTGGCTACATCGACAGCCCGAGGCTGGGTATCAGAAATTTGTACTAGGACAAGGTCTGGTACCTCCCCCTCAATCTGTGCATCTTTTTGGAGTGTGGGCTGGTTTTCCTTCTGGACTTCTGGCAAAGTATCAGTTGGAGGAACATTATCCTCAGTAGCCCCACACTTCTCCCCCTGGACATCAGCTTCTAATTCCAGGGTCTCTTTCTCCGCAACTTGTTCTAGTACAGTTTGTGCTTCTGGCTCAGGTTCCATATCAGCAGCTTTGTTTATGTCATTGAGAACCTCTAGGAAAGTTAGATTTGCCGCCTCACTATCCATGAGTACATCAGGATTTTCTCTCCCTTGAATGGAGATCTTTGGTAGGTCTGGTACCTGATAAGTGTCCATTGGAGGTTATTCTTTTTCTTCATCCTCTTCTAAACTAAACTCGACTACTTCTTCAGAATCACTAGAGGATGGAACAATTGGAGGCACAACTTTCTTTTTCTATTGCTTACTTATTGGAGATGTTATAGGAGATGAACCCTCCTTTGTCAGTACCCTGTCCCATTGAGACAAAATCCTGGTGTCCATTCTTCGCATGTGATTGATCATGGTTCCAGCAGCATGAGTTAGAACATCTGGTATAGCATATTCCAGGTACAAACTTAAGATCCTGCCCAGGTTGGGCTTCTTGATTCCTTCTTTTATTCTGTCAAAAACTATTGTTGCCCAATCAGTTTTTAACAAGAATATGACCCTGATCATCAGGCTGAAAATGAAGGAGGATATCCTATCATGTCCACAAGTCTTATAGAACATGACCTTTCCTATTACTTCGGATAAGAATTTTCCTTGGGAATACATCCCTTTTTTATTCTTTGAGGATCTAATCTTTGTGTCTGCACTCAGATAATACCATTGTAAACCCTCTGTAATCTTGGTAGGAGCAATCTCATCTTCATCTTTGAGTAGTAGCAGTTGTAATACTGTGCTCAATCTTTTGGCAGTAATCTTGGTTTTTGTTCCTTGAACACTTGACCTAACCTTTTGGCCTGTAGAATACAGCTTCGCATTGGTGTAGAATTCAATTACTTCTTTCTTCCAAATCTTGGTAGGTTCAGAAACAACAAACTCCAGTCCTGGGACGTTTATAAAGTTGATGACCTGCTGAATCTCTTGTAAAGCATCGTTGAAGGCATTAGAACTAGTTCGTAACCCTCGTTGATGTTGTCATCCAACTTTGGTGCCATTTGTTCTTGAAGGAGAAGAGGTTGAAGGAGGTAGAGAGTTGAGTTGTAGCTCTCGACTCAGTTCAAACTCTTGAGAAATCTAAGTCGCGTGGTCGAATCATTCTCGTTCTCACATATTTATAGGGTTTTAAATTTGGAAGGTCAAATGACGCACAAAAATGTTGTGTGTCGAGACACTGTGTCAACACAGAAATTAACATCTCGACACAGATGTTAGGGATTCAGCACTAATATGTGTCGACACCACTCTATATGAGTCGACATATAAGACTTGACAGTGTTGTGTCGACACCTTAATTTAAGTTGTTGACAGAAGTATGTCGACACATTGATTTAAGATGTTAAAAGCATTATGTCGACACTTTCCTTTAATGTCGACACAAAACTCTGGTAGTGTCAAAACTTACAACAATTTATGTCGACCAACTTATTGTTGATGTCGACATGAATTCTTTACTTAGCCAATTTTTGAGGATTTTTCTTTTATGAGTTTATTTATTGACCTAAACAATATTTTGCATTCCTAGCTCAATCTTAAAGTTATTGAACTTAGTTTCATTAAGAGGCTTAGTGAATATGTTCGCTATTTGTCTATTTATGGCAACAAACTCTAAACATATGTTATTTTTCTCTTCATGTTCTCTTATAAAGTGATATCTAATCTCAATATGCTGTGTTCTGCTATGTGAAACAGGATTTCGAGCAATTAAAATAACACTTGTAGAGTCACAATATAAAGGTGTTTTACTTAGCTTGATGTCATAATCTTCTAACTAATGCTGCATCCACAATAGTTGTGCACAACAACTTCCTGCAGCAATGTACTTTGACTCAGCTGTAGAAATAACAACACTTGTTTGATTTTTGCTTCTCCATAACACCAATCTTCCACCTGGAACATACAAGTACCTGTAGTACTTTTCCAATATTCTTTGCATACTGCAAAATCTATATCTGAAAATCCAGTTAATATGAAATCTCTATTCCTAGGGTACCAAAGACCTAGATCTGGTGTGCCCTTAAGATATCTCAGAATTCTTTTTGCAGTAAAATAATGTGATTCTTTATGGCATGCTTGGTATCTAGCACAGACACATGTTGCATACATGATGTCAGGCCTACTAGCAGTCAAGTAGAGGAGGGAGCCAATTATTCCTCTATACAAAGTGTCATCAATAGGTTTTCCTGCTTTAACCTTGCATATTGGCATACTTTAGCTCATTGGAGTTTTCATGGTGGATGCTGTATCCATACCATACTTTTTTATCAACTCCTTGGTGAACTTAAACTGTGATATGGACAAGCCATCATTAGTCAGTTTTATTTAAAATCCTAAAAAGAACTTTAGCTCACCCATACTACTCATTTCAAACTTCCCTTGAATAAGTTTAACAAACTTACTGCAAAGGTTATTTTCAGTTGATCCAAAGATTATGTCATTAACATAAATCTGAACTAGTATGATCTTGCCTTTGGATTCCCTAAGGAATGGAGTTTTGTATATTTCCCCCTTGAAAATATATTCTCAATGAGGAAGGTAGACAATGTCTCATACTAAGCCCTAGGAGCCTGTTTCAACCTATAAAGGGCTTTCTTAAGTCTATTGACATGAGTAGGAAAAGTTGAGTCTATAAAACCTGATGGCTGTTCTACATATACTTCTTCCTTCATGTCTCCATTCAGAAATGCTGACTTGAAATCCATCTGGTAGACACTGAATCCTTGATAGGTTGCATAGGCAAAGAATAGTCTTATGGCCTCCAACCTTTCTACTGGAGCAAAAGTTTGGTCAAATTCTATTCCTTCTTCCTGCGTGTAGCCTTTAGCCATTAGTCTTGCCTTATTTTTGACTATAATCTTATTCTCATTCAACTTATTCCTGTAGATCCATTTAGTTAAAATGACATCGTGTCCTTCTGGTCTAGGAACAAGTTTCCATACTTTGCATCTCTTGAACTGGTTCAGTTCTTCTTACATGACACCTATCTAGTGAGAATCCTTGATAGCTTCCTCAAACTTCTTATGTTCCACCTGGGACAAAAAGCTTGAACATAGAATAGTGTTCATGCTCTTGCTCCTGGTCATCAACTAGCATCACCAATGATTTGCTGAGCTGGATGATCTTTTAGATGTCTCATTGCTTGAGCCATCCGTTCTACAACAGGTTGTTCTTCAATGTCTTCAACTTCCATTTGTGGAATATTATCAGCATTGCTGTTCTAGAGCTCCCCCTTTACAGCATCCATCATCTTCTGTATTTTCTTATGCTATCTTGACTTCTTTAATGGGTAGCTTCTCCAATTTGTCCTTTAGACCTATAGAACTAGATGAAATGCTAGGCAGCTCATTGTTAATAAGCATGGATTCATCAAAAACTACATGGACAGATTCTTCAACAACTTGTGTAGTCAAGTTATAGACCCTATATGTCCTACTATTGTTGTTATACCCAACAAAAATTCCCTCTTGGGACTTGGCAGCAAACTTAGCCAAGTGAGACTTACCACTATTATGTATATAGCACTTGCTACCAAAGATCCTAAAATAGGATATATTTGGCTTTCTACCCTTCAGAATCTCATAGGGAGTCTTCTTATGACTTTTAGTGATAGAGGCCCTATTGAGGACATGACATGCAGTGTTTACTGCCTCTTCCCAGAAATATTCTGGAAGAGAAGTGTCACTTAGTAGGGTCCTACCAGCCTCTATTACAGTTCTATTTTTCCTTTCAGCAATTCCATTTTGCTGAGGTGTTCTAGGTGAGGAGAATTCCTGATGAATCCCTAGACTTTCACAGAACTTTGTCATGCATTCAGACTGAAAGTTAGTCCCATGGTCACTTCTGATTTTGACCACTGTACTATTAAATTCATTCTTTATCTGCTTAACAAAGGTCTTGAAAACACTAGGAGTTTTAAATTTCTTCCTTAGGAAGAACACCCATGTAAACTTGGAAAAGTCATCTACTACTACAAATTTATAGACTTTCCTACTTAGATTATAAACTGGAATAGGACCAAACAGATCCATATGCATAAGGTAAAGACACCTCACTAAATCTTTGGTATCAAGGCTTTTAAAAGAAGATCTGGTCTGCTTGCCCTTTTGACATGCTGAATAGATACTCTCCTTGACACACTTGCCTTTAGGACCATTTCTAACTAGTCCATCACTAAAGAGTTTTCCTATTGTCTTGTAGTTTGGATGAGCTAGCCTCTTGTGCCATTGTACACAGTGAGTGGCTTTCTCATATGCAACTGGACAAATAGGAGAATCTCTTCTCATACATTCAAAATCTAGACAATAAACAATTCCTCTCCTAGTGCCAAATAAGATGACCCCTTGGTCATTAGAATTTCTTATTTGATACTTATTCTTAAGGAAAGAAATGTCATAGCCAAGATCACATAATTGGCTTATGCTTATCAGGTTATGTTTCAAACCTTTCACATAGGCCACTTGAGTGATAGTGACTTGACCATTTGTTATCTTACCAAAACCTTTTATAACTCCACTTTCTGAACCTCCAAAGATGTCTTTGGGTCCATTATTAGTTGGAGTAAAGTCCTTTAGCATCCTCTTTGTTACAGTCATGTGCCTGGAATAACCATTGTCCAATTACCATATTGGGGTATGACTACTTGGACTCACCTGCATAAAACAAGACTATCTATCCTTAGGACCCCAATTTTTATTTGGTCCTAGGTACTGGTTAGACTGATAATGCACTTGCCTACCTGCAGCTTTTCTGATAGGTAGACTAACCCTCTTGACACTATCATTGAACCAACAGTCAATGACAAAGTAACCCACCTTATCACAACACAAGCACCCATACTTATTATACCTCCTCTTAAGTACTGGTCTGACAGCATTGCTGTCTTTAGTTCTGAAATTTGGTGGTATAATAGTTCCTTTTCCTAGTCTTTCAGTCAAAGCCTTCTTGGGAACTGGTCTAGCAGCAGATGTACTTGGGATATCCTGAGTCTTAATAGCATCATTCTTCTTTTCAGAGTGAATGCTCCTGATTACTTCAGTGATGACCATGTCAGTCCTGCTGTCAGACATCCCCTTTGTCTGTTTCTCGTCTGTAAGATCTTGAAAGTGAACTGCTTGTTTTTGTTTGAGTGATGGGGCTGGGACACCAAACACAAATTGTCTAGAATGGGCAAGTTGAGTTTTCTAGTGAGCTGCCATATAGACACTTGCGCCCTTGCAATTCTCAATCTCACAGTGACCATAAATGCTTTCATGGTCATACCGGTTTGATGGCTGATCAACCTTCTTAAAAGATATAGGAGGCATTGAGGGTAGTGGCTATACGGGTACATTGTCTTTCCTTATTGATTTGGCCCTTCTAGTTCTACCATTGAACCCTAATCAAAGTCGGTGGGTTCAGTTCCTCAAAGCGAAGTGTAGGGTTGGGGGTGTCTCCTTATGCTGCTGGTTCATCCCGGTGAATAGATCAATCCCTTCTTACCCTTTTGGGTAGAGAAGGAATCTATTAAAGGCAAAATTGAACTAGGTTTAGAGAATCTAGCCACTAATTCTCTTTCCTTTTCTAGCCTACTTTCAAGGTTCTTAATATGAACATTCTTGAAAGTAATAGTACCAGTCTAAACAATAGTTATGTTCTTCAGCTTACTAATTTCTTGAATCTTCTGATTCAAAAATTTTGCAGACTCTAAAGCAGCCAATTTAAAAGAGGCAATCTCCTTGGCCTGCTTTTTGACAAGAAGTCTGCACTTCTTGAATGCTTGGAGAAGCTCTCCATAATCATCAATCAACTGATTGACATCACCCTCAGATTCAGAACCCTCATCACCTTTTGGAGTTGATCCTTCTGATTCTGGACTAGTTACATATACAGATTCAGATGGCGAGGAATGTACCATACTAGGACCATGCTGATCCTGGCTATCTCCTTCCTCATCAACTCCCAACAAACCAAAGCAATGACTATCTTATGTCATTGAATTGATGTTATCCATCATCTGCAGGAATTCAGTCTCCACAGAATCTACTTCTACTGAATATAGCTCAATATAGGCCTTAACATAATCTTCTCTTTCTGATTTTGATGATGATGAATCAGTCCAACTTTTCTCTTTCTGGGCAACAAAAGACTTTTCCTTCTTGCCCTTCTGGTGCTTCTTCTTGTCTCCTTATTCCTTTCTTTTCATATGACAGTCAGCTATGACATGTCTTGGTTTGCTGCAGCAATAAAAAACTATTTTAGAAGAAGTTTGTTTACAAGGTTTTGAGCCATACCTGTCCTCTTTAGAGGATTTATTCTTCCCTTTGTAGTAATCATCCTTGGGGTAAGAAGATATGGATGGCCTGCTTCTCCAGCTCTTTCTCCTTACAAATCTCTGGAACTGTCTGGTGAAAGAAACAAAGTCTTTACTAGAATTATGACCATCTGATGTGCTAGTGTCTGTGCTTTCATTTTTTGTCTCAACAACCTT
Organism: Platanthera zijinensis; assembly: GCA_039513925.1. NCBI lineage: Eukaryota > Viridiplantae > Streptophyta > Magnoliopsida > Asparagales > Orchidaceae > Platanthera > Platanthera zijinensis. The sequence goes on along the minus strand of CM077079.1, from coordinate 204,656,328 downwards.
CCTGGTAGGAGAAGGAGACTTTCTCCTACCCTTTCTTATGGCCTCAACTTTGAAAGCCACAGACTTATCCTTGATTGAAGACATGTTACATTTCTCCTCCTCTTTCCTTGCTGTCAACTGCATCTCATAGGATAGCAGTTTACCAAACAGTGTTGGTGGAGGTGTATCAGCTAATCTGGCCACTTCTCTGATGTCACAAATCTTAGTATCCCAATCTTTGGTTAATGAACTGAGGAATTTGTCATTCAGCTCATATGTGCTGAATACTCTTCCATAAGTCATTAGTTCATTCCCTATCCTGAAGAATTTCTTATAACATTCTGCAATGCAACTAATTTTGGTCTGTCTAAAGCTCTCATACTCCTGATTGAGCATAGACTTTTTATCATCTCTAACCTCTTTAGTTCCTTCCATGTAGATAACCAGTGTGTCCCAAATTTCTTTTGATTTTTTTGCAATGGACCAGATTCTGAATAGTTGAATCATCTATGGCACTAACTATTATATTCTATACCCTTTTGTCCATAGTAGCCAAGATGATCTCATCCTTAGTCTTCTCTTCATAGCTCTTAGGAGTGGATATATTGGCATCAAGAACTGATATTTTCATAGGTATAAAGGGACCTTCTTGAACTGTAATATAAATTCTTGGATCAAATGCCTCCATGAACAATCTAACCCTTTATTTCTAGATACCAAAATTTTCTTTCCTGTAAATAGGAAGTTTCATTGAACCAAGCTCTTTCTGATTCTCACTTGATCTCATTTTGGATATCTGTAACTGTCTTGGAGATAAGCTATGACTGTTAAGTCAAATTTTGAGTAACCTCCCTCTGATACCAATTGAAAGATTTCAATAAAGAACTACTAATCACCTAGAGGAGGGGGGGGGGTGAATAGGTCCAATTCTTTATAATAGGCAGTTTTAGGATTTCTAATTAGCAATTCTAGTTATCTAATCATTCAAGCATCACAGATAATTAGAATATACAAACACAGCACAGAGACACACAAATTTATAGTGGTTCCCTAGTATTTGGGTACATCCACTTTCACCCTTTGCCTATCTAGCAATGAACTAGATTCAGCCAAACTTCCTTCTCCTCAGATCCACAGATCTATCCACTTAGAACCCTTCTAGGTTCCTACAACTCATACTTCTTCAAGTCCTACAGCTCAGATCCTTCTAGATCCTATAACTCAGATTTTTTCCAAGAATCCTACCTCAGAGTTTTTTAAACTCCTACCTCAAGCAATATGCCCTACCTCAGCCCTTATAATTACAGGCTTACAACTCAGAAAGATAGACTTTCCTACACTTAGATCTATACAGATTCTATAAGTTTGATTACAATGATTTAAGAATTTCTTTACCCAAAGAGAGAGAAAGGGGTAAATATTACTTGACCAAAAATTAGAAAATGGTCCCTTCTATTTCTTGCAAATCTTAGATCAGATTCAACCTGACTTAGCTTCTTCAAAGTTTCTTTAATTCAGAAAACTAGGTTTAATCTTCAAAGAGTAGATGGAAGTGATCTTGAATCTGCCTCCTTCTTCTTCTTACATATTTGATTATGTAATCTAAGCTGATCTGCAGAGATCCAGCCTTCAAGATGTTGTTGATTTTTTTATTCTATTCTATTTTTTTCTGATAGGAATGTTCTATTTATAGAAGCCATAAGTAATAACTTGTTGAGCCGATATCTGACTGACATCTGACAGTTCTGACACCTGACAGCTTTGACAGTTATAACAGTAGTAACTTCTTAGATCTGGAAATCTGTAACTTTGTCTCAATAGCAGACAACAGACAGGTCTTCATACCTTATTGACACAGACTGTTAGATGACTAGAGCGAAAGCCAGCTTCTCTAGGATCGGGTACCGAAGCTCCGCCTTCCTTAAGACTCGGCTCACGTAGTAGATTGGCAGCTACTTTTTTCCCTCCTCCTGGACCAAGACGGAGCTCACGACCTCGGCTCTGACTCAATGGTAAAGGGATAAATCTCCCCCTCCTCTAGTCCTTGGAGAAGTAGAGCCTGAGTGAGCTGTCTTTTCAAGGCTTGGAAGGCCTCCTCACACTCCTTGGACAATTTGAATTTATGGCCTCCCCTCAGGACTTTGAAGAAGGGTGAGCACTTCTTTACTGCCCGAGAGAGGAACTTGCTCTGCCCTCCAAGCTTTCCTGTAAGGCACTGACATTCTTTGGCATTCCGCAGCAACTCTAACTCCATGATCGCCCTCACCTTATCTGGATTGGGTTCCACCCTCGCAGGAGTAAGGAGGTGACTTGGAAACTTTCCCCTGCTTTCCCCAAAAACGCACTTTAGGGGTTCAGCCTCATCTTATACTTTCATAAGGATTTGAAGGTCTCCTCCAGATATTGGAGATGGGATCTCATATCCCAACTCTTCACCATGAGATCGTCTACGTAGACCTAAAAATTTCTTCCCTTTTACTCTCGGAAGACTCAGTCCATCATTCTTTGATATGTTGCCCCTGCATTCTTGAGCCTAAAGGACATCATCTTATAGTAGTAGCACTCATTCCCTATAATGAAGGAGACTTCCTTTATGTTTGGGGGATGCATCCTGATCTTGTGGTACCCTGAAAAGGCATCTAAGAAACTCATTAGAGAAAAATTGACAGTTATGTCAACCAGTGCGTCGATTTGAGGCAGGGTATAAAAATCCTTAGGATAGGCTTTATTTAAAAGTGTGAAATCAATACACATTCTCCAACAACCATCTCCCTTCATAAACATTACCACGTTGGAGACCCTATTTGGGTACTGGATGTCTGATACAAACCCTGCCTTAATAAGCTTACCCACCTCCTCCCGGATGGCCTCAGCTAGCCTATCAGTGACGGACCTCTTCTTCTGATAGATGGGGAAAGAGCCATGATCAAGGTTGAGGTGGTGGCAAGCCATATCCGCATCAATCCCCAACATGTCCTCAGCGCTCCATTCGAAGATTTCCACATTCTTCTAGATGCACTCCAGCATCATCTACTGATCCTCTAGGCTCAGCCCCCCACTGACTCACACCTTCTCCACCCTTCCTCTCTAGGTGAGGACTTCAAACTCCACCACCTATTATACTATATCCAGCCAGGACTGCTCTTCCCACTCGCCTACTGCCCTATCACATGGGACGAGGGCTTACTCATCATCTTCTTCTACTGCCATTACCTCGACCTGCTCCTCCAGAACTTCCTCTATTGCTCCTATATGGGCACAGATAACCTCCTCCTGCACCTCCATCTCCTCTTCTTCTCCCACAGCCTCCTGCCTATAAAGCTCCTCCATTCTTCTCTCCATCTCCTCAGCTCCCTCCTGCCATGATATGGTGTTGAACGTGGTGACGTAACATTCCCTTGCCACCTTAGGGTCTCCCTGGACCCAGACCTGGATTCCTTTGGATTTGAATTTGAGGCATTGGTGGAAGGACGAAGGTACGCAGCGGAAGGTGCTGATAAGGGGCCACCCAAATATTGCATTATACCTTCTAGGAGCATCTATGATGATGATCATATAGTTCCTAGACTGGCCCCCCAAAGTGACATGAAGTCCCACTCCCCCTTCTTCTTCCTTCCTCTCTCCAAAGAACCAGAACAAAGGTCTGTCCAAGGCCAGCACCCTCTTTTCCTCCACATTCATCGTGTCAAACGCCTTCTTGAAGACGACGTTTAAAGAAATCCCATTGTCGACGAGGATCCGGGCGATAGTGAAATTTTTAATGGGTGCTTAGATTACCTGCAAATCGTAGAATAGATTCTCATGATCCAGCATATCCTTTCGGGAGAAAGTGATCTTCTCATCTGGGGGAGGGACATGGGACGTCGAGGAGATGCTCCGACGATCCATTGTGTGTAAACTCGCATTATGGGCTTCCTCGACTCCCACTCTCTATAGATCACTCTGATCCCTCCTCGGCCTCCTACGTTGGCCCGATCGTCACACCTATCTTCCTCCACTCCTGACAGAACATCCTCTATCCGCACCTCTAGGTGGGGTCGCTACTACGGTGGGGCATGCTCCCTTGCTCCCCTCATCTCCAAGAACTCCAGGCAGGTGGCCGTCGTATAGCCCTCCTCCCGATGAAAATCCCAGTAGGGCAGCTCCGCCCTGCCTTCCTACCTCCTCCTATGGATGCCTCTCCTCCTCCTCCCCAAAGCTATCACCATGGCCTGGTGTTGCTCTGGGAGAGGAGGCCTCTCGCCTTGCCTCCAGCCTGGAGGTTTGAACCAGCCTTGCCCCTCTGGGTGGTTCTCCCCTCTATAATAACCTCCTCTCTAGCCATGTTTGTGTTATTCCTACTGCATCCAGCCCAACTGATTGTTCGGATCCTGGAGCCCCCACCTCGGCTGTTGCTATTGTTGTCTGTTCTCTCCCCTACTTACTTATCATCCCCTACCTCCTCCTAGATCTCTCACTTTCTCTACTCTCCACTCGGCTAGTCTCCTGGCGAATGCAGGATTCACCGATTCCACTTAAACCTCTTTGGCTGCCCTCTCCATCAGCTCTTCAAAGGTCAGTGGAGGCACCCGCTTAAGCTCCATCCCGAAGAACCCTTGCTGCAGCCCTAGAGTAAAGGACACCATGAGGGTATGCTCTAACATCTCCTAAACTTGGAGGACCTCCTCTTGGAACCTGTCAATATAACTCCCCAATGTCTCTTCCACCCCCTGCTTGATGAGAAACAGGGACTCTAACTCCTTCCTCATCTTTTAAGTAGAAAACCTCAGCAAGAACTCCTAATGCAGGTCCTAAAAATAGTAAATGGAGCTGGCAAGAAGTTGATGGAACCACTACCTTGCCTTCTCCTTGAGGGTGATGGCGATGAGCCAACACTTGAAAGAATCTGTCATCAGCCGGATTGAGATCACATCCTCAATCTACTGGATTTGCTGAACCGGGTCATCCCTACCGATGTAGAAGTACATCACCGACTTGCGGAACCCCTCTGGTCCTGGTGTGGATGCGACCAACTCACTAAAAGGACTCCCCTCCTCTGTAGGATGAGTTGGGCGGTCTCACGCCTCCACCTCATTGGACCGTCCCGCACTCGCCGAATCGGGGAATAACATGCTATATGGGAGATCTCGCTCGCCACCTTCCCCTGCAACCTCCTTCCCTGGCCTCCTGATGGGGGCGTTCTCGCCCAGAGCCGGGGCATCGACCACCGGGATAGAGGTCGTGGAGTACTCCCCACGAGAGGAAACTGTACGACTTCCCAAACCTCCTTCTTGAAGTCCTCGAACATTCTGAGGGTGGCCATGGGCGTGGGAGGCGGCTAGTCCGCCGGATCGGCTCCTTGTCCTTCGGCTCTAGCCATTAAGCTCGCTTAGGATTTTCTATGCTAGTCATTCTCCATGCTCACCACACCGAAATGTTGAAACTGAAAACCTACTTTTGTGGAGTTCGGACCCTAATAAGGGGTGATGACACACCTACTTCTCCAAATGAGCTCGCTCAACTAATAACTTAGGATTGGAGACTAACCCACAATTACAGCACGTGTAAGAACACTCTCCCCTTACCAAGGAGGTAACCCTGTCTTATGCAAAGAACTGCCGCCTTATGGTGACACTAACTCACGGGTTAGTCGACACCCCAAGACGCCGATTTTTTCGGCTAGTACGATCAGTTAACGTGTTCGACCAATCGAGAGTAGAAGTAAAAAAGTAGTGTGTAACACTAACTAGTCCGCAGAATCACAGTACATATCATATATATGGAAATTAAAAGTACAACAACAGTCCACAATGAGTACAACAAAAGATAAGAGGGCTTATGCCCTGTACATGAATATCAAATCTCTCTCTCACAAATACAAACAAACGAAAGATAATATATCAACGGTACACGCGTCATCACCTGAAGTCGGGCTGTAGTAGTAGTAATAGTAGTAGTAGTAGGTGGTATCTACTCCTCAAGTCCTACCACCTCATCCTGCTGTTCGTGCTGGAGCTCAATCTTCTCGAGATCCTAAAATGATACAGTCACAACCGACCGTTAGTCATAAAGACTAAGCCATTTCCTCCACACCTCGCTGCCGTGGCTCCCAGGCACTGTGAGAGAGGACAAAGCGGAGGAAAATAAGGGGTATAAAACATAAAGTAGGTGACAGTGGAACTAATCTATCAAGATTATGTAGTAGCAAGTATATCTCTATTATAGCAGTTCTATATAGTACAAGTAAAGTAAGAAAGAACTGTAATAAGTAAAGAACGGAGCAGAAAGTAAACTATCTACTGCTAAACTATCATCACAGATGTATCTTAACTTATATGAATGCCCATACAAATTTATAAGTTAAGGTTTCCAAATGTAACTTATCATATAAAAGAGCCCATACTAATTTACATGATAAGGATCTATGGTGCGTATGACCTAAATATGTAAGTATATTATGTATGCAAGTTATGATTCATGCAAGTGCAACTAACACACATGACTCTGTGATCACAGAGCTTTAGTTCCCGCTTTTTGGAGCTAGAATCACTCTCTGGTACCACCATTTTGGCTACGGCAGCAACGGAACGGGCGCTTCCGCTTCCTAGGCAGGTATACACACTACCAGGCCCAAACTATTCGTATGGCTATATATACGTCCTAGGTGCACTCTAGAGTCTCTGTGTACTAATGCTTGCCAATTGCCAGACTTTCTTGGTAGGGTGTGCGTTATCTGGGATTGTCCTCCAGACTGCAGTATAAACAACCTAATGGCTCCTCAAAACCTCACACCTCACAAGAGTCATCATACTTGAATCGGTGTGATGATTGGCCCAGTACCGCATGACCTGCCACTAGTTTTATTTCTATGCACATGAAAGGTATCTCAACCCGAGCCTCAAGCTCGTAGGACCAAACCCGTCCTGATGTCATACTCCTAAGACTCTAGCTTGTAGGACCAACCCGTCCTGAAATAAAACTCTCTAGCCTTCAGCTCGCAGGACCAAGCTGTCCTGATATCAAACTCTCGAGCCTCCAGTTCACATGACTAACTGTCTTAAAACCCTGCAACCCTTCATGGGTGAGATGCTCACAACGTTCTCTTAATCTTGAATCCCTCCAACCCTTCATAGGGGAGATTGTCACATTGTTTTCTTCACCTATTAAACTACTCTTGTCTAATGTTTGTTATACTTAGCAATTTAGGGTTAATCCCAGGACTGCCCAGGGTATGCCTAATGAAGGTGTCTCGGGGGCACTAGGAACCAAGATGGGATTGAAGTCCCAAAGTTCCCTTTCGTAAGGATACTTACTTTTATTAATGTCTACCCATGATCCATACCCAGCTCACGTTCTTACTCTGGAACGAACCTAATGACTTTGGATATTATTGGGGAATCGGCGGTCTTCCGCCAGTCTCCGTTCTAGCTACTATCCTTGGGGTTTTGCACTCTATCACTTGATACTTTGAAGTGACATACTAGATACCAACAAGGGTTTCAACTTTCCAATTAAATTATCTTTCTATCCACTTTTCATATCCCCTTGTGGGTCCTTGTGTTATACCCTACTTTTGTTATACGTAGCCCACGACCTATCATTTACCCATGTGATATGACTTCTAAATCCCTTGGGCCAGATGCCCCTAATTATTTATCATGGGTTGGTATGGTGTATGATGTTGACCATTCAAGATTTAACTACTTTTCTAAGTAATTAAGGCCCTATATTAATTCTTTTAATTGAGTGACTTAAGTCACTTTGTACATGATGTACAAAATACAATGGTTCCACAGATCAAAGAAATTTACTTGGTATTCAATGAGCTTAAATATGACTGCCTACCAGAGTTCATAATTTTCCCATATAAATTTCTATATAATTTCCATTTAATATTAAAATCACATTTTGACTATTTTCCAAATGAAGTACATCAACTATACATTCAAAAATTCTAGGAACATTACTGGAGGTCAATATTGATATAATAAAACATCATACAGAAATTAATGACCCTAAATAGTGATTTGACCTAGCAAAATTCCATAATAGTAATATTACCAAAATGCCACTACTTAAATTTTTAACATACATAATCCCCTATAAATTATAAGATAAATAACTAAGGTTCGAATCAAAGGAATGAGATACTATAAATTTTCCCATAATTTTCCAGCAATGATTTCCCTTTTTATTAATTTCCAAGAAGGGGCAATAATGTAATTATACTAAAAAATTCAAGAAAAGATTCCAAACAAGCTTATAAAATTTTCCAAAGGTGTATGATGTCCTACAAGGGCTTGTAACAGAGTTTTAGAATTTATAAGAGTACTTAGCCCTATTTTCAATTTTTATTTCCAAAAAGGACATACTTTCCAATAATTCCAAAAAATGGGATTTTTGATCCAAAAAATCCCATCCTTACTATGGGAGGTGTATTTCATCCCTATAAGCCTCTATTCGAAATTTCATGGACATGCATTGGGCCAAATGGGCTAAACTCCCATTTTTCCAATTTACTCTAGGCACACAAAATTTCAATATACCCTCAACATGCATGGTGGATTTCCCAAACATGTAGAGATCAATATGATCTAAATTTTTTACCATGGTCATCTAATGACTCAATGGCCATGCCACCACAATTTTGGTGCATTTGGAGTTTTAGATCTCCAAAAACTCAATTAATTCAATAAATGATATTTTTCCTAAAACTATAGAAAAACACTTTCCCAAAATTCCCATTTTTTGTCAGTACCTAATTATTACACAGTCACATGCATGACCAAAATTTCAGGTCATGTGGACCTAGGGTTTGTCTTGGGCACTCATTTAAAAATTTGTCCTAGCCTAGGACCAGTCTTGGTAGAATGGTTTTACAGGGAGTTCTACGGTTCCCAATAATGACTTTAGGGTGTCATTTAAAAGGTAAGACTTAGGCCTATATTTTTTATATTTATGACTGCCTCTGAATATGCCTTTAACAAGCCTAAAAATAACATGTAACAACTCTGTATAAAATGTGACAGAATTACACTATTCATATATAATCATATTAATTAATTTAAATGAGTTAAAACCGACGGGATCGGTTCATCATCCCCATCAGCCGACGGTTAGGATTCAATCTTCCTGGGCCGATTTGTTTTGCTTATTTCAGCCAACTTATCCACCGCCACCACCGGCTATTATCGCCACCACCTCCGTTGAGGTGGGGGCTTTCGTTTCCCGGCGGTGTTGATGCCGGAGTTGGCTTCTCCGGAGAACCCGAGCTAGACTAAACGCTCATAAAATGACACACTTGCTCAAATGGTATCGGGCTCAATTGAGCCTGATGTCTCGCCTAATTGAGCTAGAAAGCTAGCACGGGGTGAGGAGAGGTGAAATGGACCTGTAGCCGGGCTTGGCGACAAGTTCGGTGGTGGTGTGCCATAGCAGATCAGTTTTCCGGCGAGCTAGCTCCAAACTCCGATTCTCCGCGGTTTTCCTCGACCCAGGACTCGATTTCCACTCCTCTGGGTTCACTGAAGGTGATGGTGGGGTTGGTTTTGGTGTGATTTGTTGTTTTGATTAAGGGGGTGGCCGGCTGTTGGATCCCCAGTTTGGATTTGGGCTAAGTTCACTATTAGGTTTGTTGACCCAACATGTATAGCCTAGGGTCATCTATTAGTTTTAAGGTTAAGGTTAGTCTGATTAGGTTAGACTACTTTGATCCAGACTTCAGATGATTTCAGAGACTCAGACTTAGAAGAAATACAGTTTTAAAGAGTTCAGAAAATCAGTTCAAAGTTCTTCGAACTCAGCTTGACGAACTCAGAGTTTCAACTCTGAGCTGAGCTCGATGAAATCCGAGATCAGGTCGACGATCCTTCTTCTTCTACTCATATTCTATGATCGATGAAAGTCTATCTCAGCTCGACGAACTTAGAACTCAGTATTGATAGTTATTGTCCCGAACGATGATCTCTGAGCTCAGCTCGACGAAGAAGATTTCTCAGCTCGACAAACTTGGAGTTCAGGTCGACGAAATCTGTCATGAGTTTGACAAATTACTTTTCAAAATCAGTTTGTCATATTTTCTATCAGTATGACTTCAAATTATATTATTTTAAGACAGTAATTCTCTGATTGTTAATGCTCATATTCTCAAGAATATATTATTTTCATGGTAGCATTAATTATGGCTTTCACATAATTAATTACTTGGCTTATTTACTGGGACAGTTGAGGAAACACATTAAAGAAAAGTTCCAGTCGTTCTACTCCCAGGATTTCAGCAGTAAATCAAGGATATTATTATAAATTCAAAGGCTGAAATCTACTCAGAATATAAAAGACCTTTTTCTCTTCAGACAAAAAATACTCAACTGCTGATACACGATACAGAGAAGAGACTTTTGCTATTGTGCATATTGGATATTGAAGAAGAACAGCTTACACACATCTTCAGTCTTCTTCAGTTTCTGCTTTAGGACTTTTCAAGAGACAACAATCAATATCTGTCTAAAAGATCTTGAAGATCAACAGTCAAACTTGAATGCCTACAGCCTGTGCAAAGCTTCCTGCTTCCTGAACAAATCTTCATCTCAGGGGGAGCTTTGACATCACAACAATCCACTAGTCTTCTCAGTATTATTGAGAAAGAGAAGACAACATAATATTTTCTTTACCTTACTGTATAAATGGTTTTTATAACTCTCTTCAAAAGTTACTTTTGGTTGTCAAGTCTCCTTATCAAAAGACTTGGGTTGGTTTTTGGGCACCTGATCAAAATCTCAAAGGGTTGTGAGATCTCCCTTGAAATATATCTTGTGGTGACAGGGCACCTGAGCAAAACCCTGTGGTGATAAGGCACCTGAACAATAATCTGTTAGTGGATTCCTGCCAGGGTGGTAGAAGAGTGGATGTACCCAGTTTTTGGGAACCACTATAAGTTCTTTATGTCATCTGGTTGTTCTATTTCTTATTTTGCTGTGATGTGATAATTTTGTTTTTACTTCTCTTTATATACATAAATATCACTTACTTTAATTCCGTAATAAAAACTAATCAAAGTTTTTAAAACACTCTGTTCGCCCCCCTCCACTCTAGAGTTAAGAAAGATCTATTCCCTCTCTTTCAATTGGTATCAGAGGGGTGTTCATTTGGTTTCACAGGCTAATACCTGAATCAAAAGATCCTTTGATAGATCTTAATACCTCTAGTGTCTCTTTTATTTCATGGCACATAATAAGTAATATTCAAGCACCAGACCTCCAGTATGTAACCTTAATAAGTTTGCAATTTGGAAGGCAAGGATAAGATTATATATGAACTCAATTGATGAAGATATCTATAATTCCATTTTGATAGGTCATCCACTTCCAGTGGCTACTACTTCAAGTTCAAGTGTAGTTCCACCACCTGAGTGGACTGATGGATAGAAGAAAGCAAAATTTATTAATGCTAAGGCTATGAACATTCTTGCACAAACAATGTCAGATGACATCTTTCAGAAGGTTGCTGAATGCACATCAACAAAAGCCATTTGAGATTCCCTAAACCAATTGGTAGCAGGATCGGCTGATGAGAGAAAAGATAGAAGATCAGATCTCATTTCCCAATATGAGAACTTCAAGAAATAAGATTCAGAGTCAGTTGCTGAATGTACAACAGACTCAGCTTAATCATTAATGAGCTGAAAACACTGGACAAGGACATATCCCTGACTAAGATCAATGACAAGATCCTTATGTGGTTCCCCAGTACATGGTATTCTAGGATCTGGCCAATCAAGGAGGCCAGAAGCCTAAATGAAATCTCTACTAAGTCTTTGCTAGGCAAGCTCAAGTCCTATGAGCAGCTTGTCAAGACCATGAAAGCAGCTGAATAGAAGTATTCTACCTCAGGAAGGAAGGAGCAAAGCATTGACTTCAAGGCATCTAAAGAATCAGAAACTCCATCAGCAAATGATGACCTCCTAAGCCTACTGGCCAAAATATTTTACAAGATGGCCAGAAAAGATTTCAGGAGGAAATTATCCAGATAAGAAGTCAGACCAAGGTATGACAAGAATCTTACTAAGGAAATTGTTTGCTATGGTTGCAGGAAGCCTGGACAGATTCTACTTAAGTGTCTTGAGGTTCAAAAGAAGGATAAAAGAAAAGAAAAGGAATACAAGAAGAATTATAGCAAGCCCTCCTCTAGCAAGCACAAGAGGAAGTAAAAAAGCTTTGTTGCAAAAACATGGAGTGAGACAGAAGAGGAAACTTCATCTTCCAGCTTCAGTGAAGATGAAGAAGAGGCTAAAACAAAAGAAATTTGCCTGATGCCTATCAATGCATCAGGCAATCCTTTAGAAGTTGAAGATTCAGAAAATGAAGATTCTGAATCAGAAGAGGATCAGGTAATATCCTCATTTGATTTTAATTCAGATCATTTTAAAATTGAGTTTAAGTTATTATGTAATGACCTAATTATATCTGAGAAGGAAATCAAACTTCTTAGAGATAAATTAATTGAACATGATCACCTATTTTCTGAAAATATAAAGCTAAAAGATGAACTATTTATAGCCTCAGAACAAATCATATCATTAAAAACTAAATTAAGTGAGGCTAAGCAATTTGAAGAATCCCTGAATGGGAGAAGCATCAAATTGATGAACATCACAAGCACTGTTAATGCTAGGCTAAATGGCAAACTGGGCTTAGGTGCTTCATCAAGCCAACCTCATCTTATTCCAAAAAATATTCTCTCAACCCCCATAAAATTTATATCAGAAAAGGGAAAAGAAAAACTAGATGAGAATAATGAACAAGTTGAAATAATTCAGAAACCCAAACGAAAGAGAAAGAAAAATAAGAACTATAATAAAAACTATGCTCAACAGCTTTTGTCGAACTCAGATCGACGAAATGCATGCAATCCGTCGAACTCAGATCGACGAACTCTTAACGCAAATTTTTATCATAATTATTCTTCGAACTATGATTGACGAAACCAATATGGTTCTTCGAGCTGCGATCGACGATATTGGGGCATAGAAAATGAATACCTTCATTCTCTGAGCGGAGATTGACGAACTCATCCCTATTCTTCGAACACAGATCGATGAAATTATCAAGATTCGTCAATCCCAGTTCATTTTAACAAAAACTTAAATTATTCCAGAATAAGTAATCAATCAAGAAAATTTGTTAACCCATTTACTCAGTGGATAATTCCACGTAGAAAATTTCACCCTCTAGGATATAAGAGTCAACCTGAATGTTCCTATATGTTTTGCTTTAAATTTGAAAAGAATCAAGGACCCAAGGTTACCTGGGTCAAGAACACCTAATTTGTTTCTATGCAGGTGAAAGACTATCTCACCACAGGGAACAATGGTACCTTGATAGTGGATGTTAAAAGCACATGACAGGCAGCAATGATAACTTAACCAACTACAATTCTAAGCTTGGACCAAAGGTGATTTTTGGAGACTCCAACTATGGCCAAACAGAAAGCTATGGGAATGCCAACATTGAAGTTGTCACCTTCAGGAAGGTAGCATATGTGAGTGGTCTAAAACATAACCTGATATCCATAAGATAGTTATGTGATAAAGGTTATCAGGTATCTTTTAACCAATCTACCTATTTTATTACTTTTATAGATAACAAAACTGTTTTAACTGGACTTAGACAAGGGAACATCTATATAGTTAATTTTAAGTCAGCTAGTTCAGAAATTTGCTTGTTCAATCAAATTAGTAATAATAATGAATTATGGCATAAAAGATTAGGACATGTTAATTTCAAAAATATTGCTAAACTCTCTAGGGACAACCTTGTTAGAGGATTGCCTTCTGGCCCCTACAAGAAGGAAAGCCTCTGCAGGGCTTGTCAATTAGGCGAGCAAACAAAAAATAGTTTTAAATCTATTAATAAGAGTGATTCACCCAGTATTCTGTACTTGCAACCTATGGATCTATTTGGACCAATTGATGTACAGAGCTTGGGAGGGAAATTTTATATCTTAGTTATTGTAGATGAATTTTCTAGGTTCACATGTGTGTTCTTCTTGAGAAACAAGTCAGATAACTTTAAAGTTCTTACAAACTTTCTTAAGAACATTATGATTGAGTACTCTACTCCAGTTGCATTGATCAGAGGTGATCATGGTACTGAGTTTGAGTCTCTTCTTATGCAAGAATTCTGTGAGATAGAAGGTATCAGGCATTGCTTCTCTACTCCTAAAACTCCTCAACAAAATGGGGTAGCAGAAAGGAAAAATAGAACCCTCATTGAAGCTGCAGGAACATTACTTGCAGATGCTTACTTGCCCAAATCCTTTTGGGCAGAGGCTGTAAGCACAACAAATTATTTCCTGAATAGGAGTTTAATACATAAACTCACGTGTAAGACTCCTTATGAATTACTTAAAGGGAAGCAACCTAAAATAGATTAATTTAGAATTTTTAGTTGTAGATGTTACATTCATAATAATAACAAGAAACATCTTAGAAAGTTTGAAGCCAAAGCTGTAGTGGGAATTTTTCTTGGATATTCCCAAGTTAGTAAGGCCTATAGGGGTTTTAATAAATCTACCTTGAAAATGAAATAATCTATACATATAATATTTGATGAAGCTAATATGTATTACAAGGAGAAGGATTCTTCTACAAAAGATTTATTACAGGTACCCCAACTGTGTAAAAAATTGGATGATTTAAACCTCACCAATGAGGCTATATCACATCCTTCTCCACATGTTGATGTAGATTATGAAGAAGAATTCAGTGAAATGATTGTTGAACCACCAACAATAAGCATAATTCCATAAGAGGAATTAAGTCCTAATGCTGTTGCTGAACCAACTCCACCAACTAATCTTGTCACACTTAGAGATCACCATGTATCTCAAGTGATTAGAGACATATCAGTTGGTGTGCAAGTAAGGCATCAACTCAACCAAGATTTGATGCATGATTGTATCATATCTCAACTCGAGCCCCAATCCATAAAAGATGTAGAGCAAGATCACCACTGAATTATTGCAATGCAAGAGGATCTCAATCAGTATGAGAGATGCAGAGTTTGAGATTTAGTTCCTACACCCAAAGACTTCCAAGTCATTGGAACTAAATGGGTATTCGGAAATAAATTAGATGCACAAGGAGCTATCATAAGGAATAAAACAAGGCTGGTAGCACAAGGATACAGATAGGAAGAAGGAATTGACTATGATCAAACCTTTGCACCTATTACAAGACTTGAAGCTATCAGAAATTTTCTTGCCTATACAGCCTACAAAAAGTTAAAAGTCTACCAAATTGATGTCAAGAGTGCTTTCTGATAAGTAAAGTTTGTTTTAAAGAAGAAAGATTTGGTTTTATATAATCTTTTACGTATATAAGTCTATCTCTTTTTTACTTACTTATATCCTGTGGATTAAGGAAAGAGTACCTATCGCATAGGAGTATAGTATTTTGTAGAAAATATCAAGGTCGTATTTTTCCTTGGATCGGTGTTAATTATTCTACTTTTAGAACGAACTATTATTTTATCGAACGAACGGAGTGGAGTTTATATTTAAAAACAAAAGATAGAAAAATATATATATGTAATTTTATTAAGATAGGGACTTAGAAGGTATTCCTCGATTTAAGAATTACTTTGAGAGAATATTAATTCAGCTATTAAAGAGCAACTTTATTTCTTTATTACCTAACTTAACGAGAGGGTCCCTTTGGTAGCATCACTGACTCCTAAGTACGACCAGGGAGGCTTGCGTTTAAAATGGGTTAACATAAACGTAGTGTCTCTTCACCTGGTATATGAATAATTAACAGAAAACCCTAGTTAGGATAACTAGAAAGTAGAGTTGAAAGAGTTGAAAATAATATCCAGCCCAGAGCTCATCTTGACCAAGTGCTAAGGGTTCATAGCCTCTTCCCAGGATGGAGGCGGTATAAAGTACAAAAAATAATATCTACCTATCTATCTTAATCCAAGACTTAAGCTTTCGCTTCGCCTTTCAATTGGGATAGGGTAGTAAAATCTAAAATTTTGCAGAGCTTTCGCACTATCTTAATCTAGGTTATAGGCTTTCGCCTCGCCCTTCATTCGGGATAGTATGATATAATAAGGTTTTTGAAAATAATTTTGAAAGCAGTTTCACACTATCTTAATCCAGGACATAAGCAGAGCTTCGCCTTTCATTCGAGATAGTATGAAAAAATAAAGGAAAGTAAAACTAAAAATAAAGCAGTAAAGTACTCAGAATTGAAATTGAAAGAGTCTATTTTATAAAGTCCGAAAAATTATTACAACTTTCTAAAAAGCTGAAAAGAAAGCTAAAATATTACAACTTACAGAACTTTTGAATACTTGAAAGCTACTACCAGTTTCTTGTCAGAGAGCTGGGGAGTCCTAACAGTTCTTAAGGAAGCTGCTGGTGTTCGAATAATTCTACTCAGCCCTGCCCATCTATTTATAGAAAAAAATTTCAAGTGACACGCCCCCTGATATGGGCGTGTCGGGGAGGGCGTGACAGGTTCACGGGCGTGACTGCCAACGTGTCGGGACAGGTGTCGAGCTGGTCTTAACTTCGGATAGACTTTGATCAGGTCACGGGCGTGTTGATTTTGTCACGGGCGTGTCTAGCAGCTGATTCATCAAGCGGCATGGGGTGTGGCAACATCGCGGCAGCTTGCTGGCATTTTGGATAGAACTTCAATAGGGCACGGGTGTGTTGATTTTGTCACGGGCGTGTTCGTTTGTCACGAGCGTGTTCGTCAATTTCCCGATTTTCCTGAGTAAAAACAGAAACTAAAAAAAGAATTAAAAAGGATGTCACGCCCTAAGTCACGGGCGTGACTAGGGGCGTGACCTAAGAAAAAAATACAAAAAATGAGAAAAACTTAGAAAATAAATATTAAATATTATATAACAAAAATAATTAGTTATATATATAAAAACTAAGGTTTTATTTATATATATGCAAAATTAATACTATATAAAATTGTATATTTTTATACTCATCAAATACCCCCATACTTAGATTTTGCTATTCCAGAGCAAATATAGAGTTGAGTATATTTACAAGTTATGAAAATTTTTATTTACTATCAATTTATTTCTTCAAGATAAAACAGGTATAAAGATCCGGTGGATAAAGAGTTAAATTCTATCATATATATATATCATTGATACTAGAGTTAGAATTTATAGCCATAAAAAGTTTTTGAAAACAAATAGTAACCATATATTAAAATCAAATATAACAAAGATAGATTTGCTTTATGACTACTATATCTTGCATGAGATATGTTGAAAAATTACAACCTATTAATTATGCTCTCTCAAAATTTTAAGCAAAATTAATTTAATTTTGTAGTGGTTTTAGGGGATATCAACTTGGTGGTTTTTCCCATACAGAGGCTTTGAATGTAGGAGGTGACAAATTTTATCCTCTCACCTTTTTTTTTCATATTCATGCATTGTTATAACTATTTTAGGAGAATATTTTCCAAAATAGAAAAAAAAACTTTACAGAATTGAACTTGAATTAATCCAATGCATATGTTTAGGAGCACATACTCCATTTCATATAGTCTTTTAACATTTATTGGATGCCTATGTTTACGGAATGTTTTTATTCCCATAGACATAAGATCTTTTCTTTTCTAGAAGCACATACTCCTAGATGCTTGCGTGCGTAAAGAAACATGCCAAGTGAAATAGTAGGTAGGTGGTTGTAAAAATAATTTTGATAAAAGATTTTGAGAGCAATGGTAATAGCTTGATATTATCTATATTTTTACAAGATTGAAGTAATGATAATTACAGTCTAAAATTGTTTGGTGAACATAATATGTTTTGCTTCTATTGTATATATATGTATTTCTTTTGATATATTAATGCAGGCTTGCTAAAAAACTAACTCCGATTGTAATGAAATTTTACAAGGTACGGTTTTACAAGTTTATTCCGGATATTTATATCTATCTAGTTATGAGAAGTAGCAATAAATTTAAAAATTTAATAAATTGCATTTTTGATCAACTCAGATTTTTGGAATATATATACATTGTATGGTTTTGAAAGTTTTGACTTGTTTTGGGATGAGTACTAAAATAAACAATGCTTTTATTGAAAACATAACATAAAAATGAAAAAAATTGCAGCTAAAAGCACCCCCATACTTATGTTAGGCATAGGTATGAAGTGATAAATATGTACAGAATATACAAAAGCATAAAAGATGGAAATATACTAGTGAATTTATATTTCGAGGTTATGGAGTAGTGTTAGTGTTTCAGGTCCTTTTTGAAAAGGGTCCCCAGTAAAATATAGTTTTAAACGGTGCCCGTTTACTTTGAAAGTTCCGAGTTCAGGGTTAGAAATAAGAACGGTCCCATACGGCCAGATTTTTTTAACAGTAAAGTGTCCGGTCCATCGGGATTTTAATTTTCCTGGAAATAATTTAAGGCGTGAGTTATATAGTAGTACAAGATCACCTGGTGAAAAAGATTTTGGAAATTTAATTTTCCTATCATGATAAAACTTAGATCGCTCTTTATAAAATTTATTATTTTCATAGGCATTTGCACGCCATTCCTCAAGTTCATTGAGTTGAAATTTACGTTGTTCGGCGGCTAAGTTTGTATCTAAGTTAAGAAATTTTAGCGCCCAGTATGCACAATGTTCTAATTCTACAGGTAGGTGACATGCCTTTCCATATACTAAACAATAAGGTGTACAACCGTTCGCAGTTTTGAATGCTGTACGGTAGGCCCAAAGTGCATCATCTAATTCTAGGGACCAATCTTTTTTATTGGTATCTACAGTCTTTTCTAATATGCGCTTTAGTTCTCTATTGAGTACCTCCACTTGGTCGCTTGTTTGGGGGTGATAAGCAGTAGCGAGTTTATGAGTAACTCCATATTTTGCTAACACTTTATCAATCTGGGTGTTACAAAAATGAGTACCTCGATCGCTAACTATAGCTCAAGGCATGCCAATACGTGAAAATATGGTTTTCAAAAATTTAACGATGACTCTCGAGTCAGCGGTGGGAAAAGCTTGCGCTTCAGCCCACCGTGAAACGTAATCGACCGCTACTAAGATATAACGATTTTTAAAAGAAGGAGGTAAAGGGCCTACAAAATTTATGCCCCACAGATCAAAAATTTCACATTCTAAGGAAAAGTTTTGGGGCATTTCGTCGTGACGGGAAATGTTACCTGACTGTTGGCAGCGGTTTCAAACGCTTACCAATTTCTGAGCGTCCTTGAATAAAGTAGGCCAAAAGAATTCTGCTTCAAGGGCTTTACGTGCAGTCCGGTTGGATTGATAATGTCCTCCGGTTGGTCCTTCGTGGCAGTGCCGTAGTACTTTTAGTCCTTCCTCGTTCGAAATACATCTTCTAATTACTTGGTCGGCACAGACTCGGAATAAATACGGGTCTTCCCAAAAGTAGTTTTTCAAGTCAGAAAAGAATTTCCTCTTTTCTTGAATTGAAAAAGCTTTTGGAAGGACTCGGGCTACTAAATAGTTAGCCAAGTCTATAAACCAAGGAGTAGAAGAGTTTGTTACCTTTTCGAGGGCGAGGAGACTTTCTTCAGGGAATTTATCTTCGATGTCGGCTTCCACGAGTGTATCTGTTGCAGCATTCTCTAGTCAAGAAAGATGATCGGCTGCCAAATTCTCTGCGCCTTTCTTATCTCGGATCTCTAAATAAAATTCTTGTAATAAGAGAATCCAACGTAATAAACGAGGTTTTGCATCTGCCTTAGTTAGTAAATATTTTAAAGCAGAATGATCTGTAAAAACTATAACTTTCGATAGCGTTATATAAGATCTAAAGTTATCAAATGCAAATACAATCGCCAGTAGTTCCTTTTCCGTGGTCGTGTAATTGGTTTGTGTGGATGTGAGAGTTTTACTTGCATAATAGATAGGATGAAAATATTTGTCTACTCGTTTTCCTAAGACAGCTCCTACCGCATAATCACTCACATCACACATGATCTCAAAAGGAAAGGACCAGTCTGGGGCTACTAAAATAAG
Organism: Platanthera zijinensis; assembly: GCA_039513925.1. Lineage (NCBI taxonomy): Eukaryota > Viridiplantae > Streptophyta > Magnoliopsida > Asparagales > Orchidaceae > Platanthera > Platanthera zijinensis. Next base: position 204,636,334 of record CM077079.1, on the reverse strand, counting down.
AGAGTTGATAAGTTTGTCCTTAATAATATTGAATGCTACTAAGCATTCACTATTGAATATAAATGGGGCTTATTTTTCTAATAAATGAGTTAACGGTTTTGTTATTTTAGAGAAATTTTGAATGAACCGTCTATAGAAACCTGCATGGCCTAAGAAACTTCGAATATATTTTACATTTGTTGGAGGAGGAAGTTTTTCCATAATTTCTATTTTGGCTTTATCGACCTCGATTCCCTGGGAAGAAATTTTATGACGGAGAACTAAACCTTCGCGGACCATAAAATGGCATTTATCCCAGTTCAACACTAAATTCGTGTCTTCACAGCGTTGAAGAACACGAGCGAGGTTATCTAAACACGTATGGAATGAGTCTCCAAATACGGAGAAATCATCCATAAACACTTCCATAACGTCCTCTACTAACTTGCCAAAAATAACTAGCATACATCTTTTAAATGTAGCTGGCGCATTACAAAGTCCAAACGGCATTCGCCTATAGGCGAAAGTACTAAAGGGGAAAGTAAACGTAGTTTTCTCTTGGTCTTCAGGGTCTATAAGAATTTGTAAATACCATGAATAACCATCGAGAAAACAATAATATGAGTGACCCGAGAGTTGCTCTAATATTTGATCTATAAACTGTAGTGGAAAGTGATCTTTATGGGTGGCATCATTTAAATTTTGATAGTAGATGCACATCCTCCAACCCGTAACAGTACGTATTGGAATTAGTTCATTATTAGCATTGGGCACTACCGTTATACCGCCCTTCTTAGGGACGACTTGTACAGAACTAACCCATGTGCTATCTGAGATTGGATAGATAATTCCTGCGTCTAATAATTTCATTACTTCAGCTTCTATGACATCCTTCATATTAGGATTTAAATGTCGTTGGGGCTGGATAGATTTACAAGGGTTATCTTCCAAAAATATTTTATGCGTACAAAAAGATGGGTTGAGTCCTTGGATATCAGAAATTTTCCATGCTAATGCATGACGATGTTGTTTTAACACTTCTATTAATTCAGACGTTTTATTATCATTTAATTCGGCAGAAATGATAATAGGGAGTTTAGATTCAGCTTCAAGGAAAACGTATTTTAAATGTGCAAGAACTGTTTTCAGCTCGAGGGTTGGTGGTTTTTCATATGAAGTTGGAGTTTTTAGAGTTGTAGAAGTTAAGGATATAAAAGGTTCTAAAGGGTCATCGATAGACATTTCTTGTGAAAGGGGTAAGTCTGCCAAGTCTTATTCTTCTATAGTTATCTAAAGTAAATCAGAATAGGGAAAACCATTTTCCTCAAAAGAGGCTTCCGCAAGATAACAAGATTCGTCATTTATTAAAGAATTTTTCATAGAGGGATCTATAGTGATAGTAACCTCGTCATCTCCTACTCATAAGAGAAGTTTACCGTTACTTACATCTATTATCACGCGAGAGGTTACGAGAAAAGAACGATCGAGAATTATGGGAACATCGACATCTTCCTCTATGTCAAGTATAACAAAGTCTACCGGGAAGATAAACTTGTCTATTTTGACCAGAACATCCTCTACTATCCCTATTGGATATTTAATAGAACGATCTGCTAACTGGATGCTCATTTTAGTTAGGCTGGGGTTACCTAATCCTAGTTTTTGAAAGAGCGAGTAGGGCATTAAATTTATGCTAGCACCTAAATCTGCTAACGCATCTTTTATTAATAGATTACCGAAGAGACACGGGATGGAAAATCGTCCTGGATCATTTAATTTTGGGGGTAATGTATGTAATAAAACAGCTGAACATTCAGTGTTAAGGAAAACTCTCGAAATATCTTCGAGTTTCTTTTTATTTGAAAATTACGCTTTTAAATATTTTGTGTATTTAGGCATCTATGCAATTGCCTCGCAGAAAGGTATATTGATTTGAATTTGTTTTAGAATTTTTAGAAAAATTTTATAATGTTCATCTTCTCGCTCATCTTTTAATTTAGATGGATAAGGTAAAACAACATGTGGGGAAGAAATTCGCGGGGGTTGAGGAGACAGAGACGTAACGGGAAGTGGTGTAGGAAGGCAAACCTTAGATTCTTTTTCTACCCTAACGGGTGGTGGAAGCTCCCTGCCACTTCGCAGTTTGACGGCTTGTCAACTTGGTGGGTTACTGGAATGGCCAGTATCCCGCGGATTTTGTTCCGTATTTCTTGGCAAATTACCAGGTTGGCATTCCGATAGCATTTTTGATATTTGTCCAATTTATGTTTCTAAGTTTTTAATTGATCCGACCAGGTTCCGGATATTGGACTCATTGATACTAACATATTTCGTGAATATGTCTTCTATCGGGGTTGGCCTAAATTGGAGCGGTTGTGGTGGTGGTGTTTGTGGTTGTGGGGGTTGCGGTGCAAATTTACTTTGATTTGCAATTAGAGGGCGTTGAGCATTATTGGGGTTGCTCAATGAAAAATTAGGATGTTTCCTATATCCTGGATTATAAGAATTATTATTAAAGTTAATATTAGGATTATAAGAAGGTCTATAAGAGTTACCCATATAATCGATTTCTTCAATTACATTATTATTCGGATTCCAAGTAGTTGTGGCGGAGGAAGCAGATATTCTTGCCAATTATTTAGTTAAATTTTCTACTTGGAGTGCTAAAGTAGTAGAAATGTCGAGCTCATAAATCCCAGCTTTTTTAGGGCGTGACCTTGGCACGTTCCACTGGTACGCGTTCATGGACATTTCCTCAAAAAGGGTTTGAGCGGCCTCGGGGGTTTTGTTATTGAGCGTGCCCCAACGGCAGCATCAATGGCTTTGTCTGGTTTGAATATTCAAACCATTATAGAATATTTGTACCTGGAGCCAAGTTGGCAGTGCATGATGTGGACACTGATGTAGATATTCCTTAAAACGTTCCCAAGTCTCATAAAGAGACTCAGACTCGCCTTGTACAAAGGAAGAAATATCCGCACGCAGACGTGCGGTTTTTGCTGGTGGAAAATACTTTGTAAGGAATTTTTCGGTCATTTCAGCCCAAGTGGTAATAGATCCTCTGGGGAGAGAACCTAGCCACTATTTGGCTTTCGTTCATAGCAAAAAAGGAAATAAGAGAAGACGGATGGCATCATTAGTGACGCCATTTATCTTAAATGTGTCACATATTTCTAATAAGTTGCATAAGTGCGTGTTTGGATCTTCGTCGGGAAATCCATCGAACTGAACAGAATTTTGAATCATTTGGATTATACTCGATTTAATCTCGAAGTTTTTATTAGCAATTGTTGGACGAACGATACTAGATCCGGTGTCATCTAAATTGGGTCGTGCATAATAAGACATGGACCTTTGGGGACCACCTCTAGCATTTGTTGTTGCTCTACTGCCATTTCTTGTACGTGTGCGGTGCCTACGGAATCTTCTAGATTTAATTCAAGCTCTTAATTCAGAGATCGGAGTCGCCTGCGAAAGGTGCGATCGATTTCAGGATAAAATTCAAGATTTAAATCAGATGGAGTTCTGCGGGTCATACACTAAAAAAGACTTTTTGATAAACACAAAAATAAAATAAATATATAAAAACTAAGTAAAAAAACTAAGTTACAAACAAATATATCTAAACACACAAATACAAACACACGAAAAGATGTAAAACGGAAAATAACTAAAAACATGTTTTTTATATAAAACAGGTTTTCTATAAAACAGGTTTTATAATAAAAAGCAGTTTGTATTATAAACTAGTTTTTATAATTAGAAACATTTTATATAAAATACGTTAAAATAGTAGGTTAGGTTTTTTGTTAGAATTCGTTAGTGGTTAATAAACTTGTTAATAAAAAATTAGGTTTTAAAAAAACAAAGTTTTAAATTCTGGGAATTTTATGTTTGTTTTATTTTTATAAAAACTAAGGTTTTTAAATAATAAGAAAAGGAAAAGATAAAATTAATAGCGTTCTTTTTTTTTCAAATATTAACACATATAAATTAATCCCCGGCAACGGCGCCAAAAATCTTGATAAGTAAAGTTTGTTTTAAAGAAGATAGATTTGGTTTTATATAATCTTTTACGTATATAAGTCTATCTCTTTTTTACTTACTTATATCCTGTGGATTAAGGCAAGAGTACCTATCGCATAGGAGTATAGTATTTTGTAGAAAATATCAAGATCGTATTTTTCCTTGAATCGGTGTTAATTATTCTACTTTTTAGAACGAACTATTATTTTATCGAACGAACAGAGTGGAGTTTATATTTAAAAACAAAAGATAAAAAAATATATATACGTGATTTTATTAAGATAGGGACTTAGAAGGTAGTCCTCGTTTTCAGAATTACTTTGAGAGAATATTAATTCAGCTATTAAAGAACAATTTTATTTCTTTATTACCTAACTTAACGAGAGGGTCCCTTTGGTAGCATTACTGACTCGAAAGTACGATCGGGGAGGCTTGCGTTTAAAATGAGTTAACGTAAACATAGTGTCTGTTCACCTGGTATATGATCAATTAACAGAAAACCCTAGTTAGGATAACTAGAAAGTAAAGTTGAAATAGTTGAAAATAATATCCAGCCCAGAGCTCATCTTGACCAAGTGCTAAGGGTTCATAGCCTCTTCTCAGGATGGGGGAGGTATAAAGTAGAGAAAATAATATCTATCTATCTATCTTAATCCAGGACTTAAGCTTTCACTTTGCATTTCAATTGGGATAGGGTAGTAAAATATAAAATTTTGCAGAGCTTTCGCACTATCTTAATCCAGGTCATAGGCTTTTGCCTCGCCCTTCATTCGAGATAGTATGAAATAACAAAGTTTTTTGAAAATAATTTTGAAGGCAGTTTCACACTATCTTAATCCAGGACATAAGCAGAGCTTCGCCTTTCATTCAAGATAGTATGAAAAAATAAGGAAAGTAAAACTAAAAATAAATTAGTAAAATACTCAGAATTGAAATTAAAAGAGTCTATTTTATAAAGTCCGAAAAATTATTACAACTTTCTAAAAAGTTGAAAAGAAAGCTAAAATATTACAACTTACAGAACTTTTGAATACTTGAAAGCTACTACTAGTTCCTTGTCAGAGAGCTGGGGAGTCCTAACAGTTCTTAAGGATGCTGCTGGTATTCGAATAATTCTACTCAGCCCTGCCCATCTATTTATAGAAAAAATTTTCAAGTGACACACCACCTGACACGGGCATGTCGGGGAGGGCGTGACAGGTTCACGGGCGTGACTGCCAATGTGTCGGGACAGGTGTCGAGCTGGTCTGAACTTCGGATAGAATTTGATCAGGTCACAGGCGTGTTGATTTTATCACGGGCGTGTCTAGCAGCTGATTCATCAGGCGGCATGGGGCGTGGCAATAGCGCGACAGCTTGCTGGCATTTTTGATAGAACTTCAATAGGGCACGGGCGTGTTGATTTTGTCACGGGCGTGATCGTCAATTTCTCGATTTTCCTGAGTAAAAACAGAAACTAAAAAAAGAATTAAAAAGGGCTGTCATGCCCTAGGTCACGGGCGTGAATAGGGGCGTGACCTAAGAAAAAAATACAAAAAATGAGAAAAACTTAGAAAATACATATAAAACATAATATAACAAAAATAATTTGTTATATATATAAAAACTAAGGTTTTATTTATATATATGCAAAATTAATATTATATAAAATTGTATATTTTTATACTCATCACTTTCTTGAATGGTGAACTCAAAAAGGAAGTATATGTTGAATAACCACAAGGTTTTATTTCTCCAACTCATCCCTCCTTTGTTTTCAAATTGCATAAAGCTCTCTATGGTTTAAAGCAAGCTCCAAGAGCTTGTTTTGAGACCCTAGCTAGCTTTCTTTTAGAGCATAAGTTCACGAGGGACATTGTAGATAGAACTTTGTTTACTAGGCATCATAATAATAACTTATTGTTAGTACAAATATATATCACCCCAAATTAAAAATTGGAGTTCAGGTTGACTGACACGGCCTGGGACACGGGCGTGTCCCAAGGCGTGTCCTACAGCACACGACCTGGGACACGGGCGTGTCCCAGGGCATGTCTTTCACTGTGTGTGTCGAGTCAAGTTCTCGGCACAGTTCAGTCGATGATCGTCGAGAGGTGACATGGTCAGGGACACGGGCATGTCCGAGGCCATGTCCTGCTCGGGTAGGTAACTGGGCGGCATTGAGTGTGGCGCACGGCCTGTGACACGGGCGTGTCACAAGGGCGTGTTTGGCACACAGCCAAGGACACGGGCGTGTGACCCAGTCGTGTTCTTTTCGGGAATGTTGATCTTGTGCCGTTTGAGGGACACGCCCCTCAACACGGGCATGTACTTACTAATACAGGTGTGTCGGGGGCTTGACACGGGCGTGTCTTAGCCCGTGTCCTTGTTTGGGTATGTCAATTCGTGTACCGCTTACAGTACACGGCCTTTGACACAGGCGTGTCACGGGCCGTGTCAGCCCAAAAAATAGACTTTTGTGGAGATTTGTGGTCGTTCGTTTCCTTCATCTTAGATCCAATTGCTTAGGCTTCTCCCTACTGGGTTAAGTCAAGGAGTTGAATTAAAGTTTCATTCATTCTTTAGTTATTCTCTTTCTAAAAGAGAAGAGAGAAGGGAGAGGAGGATGGAGAAGGAGGAGAAAATCCAGCCACAAGTTGAGCTCCCGAGTTCCGATTCGAGATCTGAGGTTAGCTTTGTGGAGGAAAAGCTGCTGCGGTGCTTTCCAACTGGCTAGAATTTCGTTGGCTCCCAAGAGATCGTTAAGGGTAATGATATTACTTCTTGGACAAGTGAAGTCCTCCTTAAAGCATGAGCATGGGATCCTTCGCCAAAAAGTGGAAAGAGTAAATGATCCCAGTGGGTTGATAGTTGCTATCCCCGGTTGAGTCTCCATTTAGACCTAGAAATGTGTAGTATGGGATAAGCATGTTGTATGAAGCCTATCTGGACAGGTTGGTCTGGATTGGTGATGTTTCATATTGTGCACCAGAGAAGAATCCACGTATAAACGTGTAGTTTGTGGAGTCAATGGGTTTTGCCTGTGAAGGGAAGTAGCAAGAAGTACTGGAATGAGGAATTCCAAGAAAACACCCTTGTAATGCTTGTGTTCTATGCTATGAAAGACATGTTTTTCTGGCACTGCATGAACTGCAGGGTTTGGGTTGAGTTTGGGTGCAGATAGAGAGTTCTGCTGAACCCGCCAAGCGACCGCGAAGGACGCCAGCATTAACTCCCCTTTTGGATTGTAAAGCCAGTCCTTGGCAGACATTATGGTATTGTTAGCTGTGAGCTCTTAAAAGGCTTCTTGCCGAACAGGAAAGGTGAATCTGAGCCGTGTCTTTAATTGTATCCTCGAGTACTCTGTGCTTGGTGATGGCAAGGTGATTTGAGCAACGAGGGGTGGTGGATCTGTACCTGTATTATTTTAACTGTATAGGAGAGCGCCAAGGCATTGGGTTTTTGTTAGTAGCATAATAATAGACTTAGGCCTGTGCGCCATCAAGACTAAATGCTCAAAGGTGTTTATCCCAGTTCGCCAGTGTACCCTAAAGTGTGTCTGAGTGCACGGATCGTCGGGCCGTGTGGCTGACGATTGTGATGGATTGTTTGTGCGTAAGAGCACAAGATATGCTATATCTGTTGATGCATTGCTCTGTAGGGAAGGAATGCTACTGCCCCAGGAAGGGGTAGGATTGTTATAAATTGGTTAGCTGAATGCTGACCGTTGCCTTGTTTGCCACCTTCTGGGTGGATTGTCCCTTTGCAGGTGCTGGAGAGCCGAGCGAAAAATGAAGAGATGAAGTCCCTGCTGCTGCTACCGCTGCTACTGCTATCCCTTGAAGGCTAAGCCTAAAATGTTGTGTTTTGTTCATGTGTGGCCGGCCTGCGCGCCGATGTATGCAATCCACACTGTGCAAAGAGGAACTGTAAGGCCTTAAGGCCCTAACTTTGTGTATTTGGTACATTCCTTTAGGTATATATATAAATGTGCAGTTTATATATAGTTGACATTCAGAATGGTTGAGTTCAATGTTAACTTTAAGCTTCCACTAGCATGCTATGTGTTAGGTTGCGTTTATGATTTGGTATTAACCTGTAACTTCACAGCCTATTTGTGGCATATAGTGTGGTCCCCTGGCCGGACCTTCTACTATACGTCAAGTAACAGATGGGATATTTATATTTTGGTATCAGCTTATCTCGGTCTTCCTCTTTCGAATTCGTGGTCGAATTCTTTTGTGGGGTGGCGAGCACATGTTAGTATGAACCGTTGTAAAATTAATGAACTCTTGAATGTCCACTAAGGAATGCAAATACACTTGTTTGAGGAACTTGAGCGTTCCTAATTGATGTTATTGGTTGTGCGAGGGCGCTCATGTGTGTTCCCTTTGGGGTCCTTGTGTGTTCCTGCTTCTACTTTGTGCAACATTTTAGTTGCTTACTTGTGTGTTTCACGCTTGTAGGAGATTAGAAGTAATGAGGGACAACAAGAACCCCAGCATGCAATGGGGATTAATGAGCTAACTGCGGTTCCAACACTCCCTCTTTCGGTAGCGATGGTCGGATTGATCACTAATGTGGTTTTTGCAATGATCAACGCACGCCACGAGGGACATGTACAACCCTCTGTTCCGATAGTGCCTCTTATGCCAGGTGGTGTGCCTGAGCAGATGGCAAGGGAAAGAGCATCGGCCCCGCCGTTGAATATGCGTCTGATCCAAGGACCATATACGGTCAAGGAGTACTTTCATGCATTTGTGGCGCTGAGACAACATGCAGAGTGTGTGGTTAAAAGTGAGGAGACGAAGACCAAACGATTTTATAATGGTCTGCGCGAGGAACTACAAAGTCTTTTGGTGGGTCCAAAGTTACTTGGATTTTGTGCCTTGGTCACGATAGCTCGGTCTTTGGAAATGAACTTAAATCAGTTCCAGGCATGGTACGGTGCTAGTGTGCCCACCGTTACAAAGATGCCAACATCAAGTTCTCGTAAGTGGAAGAAGAACAGACATATGCGGGAGTCGACCTCTTCTACCACCATGGGAACAAAGGAAATGCGTGTTTGTTTTTCGTGTAGAAACGTAGGACATATTGCTCGATATTGCCATGGTATTACGCCAAGGACAAAGAAAGCTAAGGCTAGAGCAGTGGCAGGGAGAACTCTACCCATTTGCTACTCATGTGGTACAGAAGGACATAAAGCCCGAGACTGCCGAGTTGACCATTAGACGAGATGAAATAAGAATAGAAAGAACGGACTGTACATAAATAATTGTAACTATGTATTGTACATATCCACGTTTGTAATGCTGGCTCCAAAACTTGTTTTGTATATGTATAACTATGTTGTGATGAATAAGCAAAATGTTGGTTTACGGCTTGTTCCACCTTATTTATTTATCTAGGTATTAGAGATACCAGTGAAACGGCATGGCCATAATGGAAAGAATGCATATGGGTAGAGGTCGTTTTTAGGTTATCGCAGACCGTAGGACCATCTGTGTTGAACGAAGGACCAAGAGTTCTTGTATGCTCGCTAAGTTGTCAAACTTGTTCGGTCATGCTTGAAGCGAGTCTTCATGCCTCTAGAGGTCGGTAGGCCAAGAGCGGGTTGAGTGACCCTTGTATTATGTCATCGGTTTATATAGATGCGTTTCCTAATGACCTTTATGAGTGATGAAGTCCACAGGAGATCGACCTCTCTATTATGTTGGTGCCAGGTGAGAAACTTGTGGCCCGCTCGCCATAGTGCATCGCGCCATAGGAAAGGGCTGAATTGAAAGTCCTACTACAAGAGTTGCTGGAATAGGGATACATACACACAAGTATGTCACCTTGGAGTGCGCCTGTTCTATTTGTGAAAAAGAAAGACGGTAGTTGACGGTTATGGATTGACTATCGCGAGTTGAATAAGCTGACGGAGAAAAACAAGTGTTCGATTCCACGGATAGATGACTTGTTCGATCAGCTAGTGGGATCAACCGTCTATTCCAAGTTGGATTTGAATTAGGAATATTACCAATTGCGGATTTGGGAAGGTGACATTCCCAAGACAGTGTTTGGGACACGCTATGGTCATTGTGAGTTCACGGAAATGTCATTTGGCTTATATCATGCGCCTTCGGTATTCATGGATATCATGCACCGAACGTTCTGAGAGTACTTGAATTTGTTCGAAATTGTATTCATTAATGATATCTTAGTGTACTCTCAGTCAGAAGATAATCATGTAAACTATTTGCGGTTGGTATTGCATACCCTGCGGAGGAATAGGCTCTATGCCAAGTTCTCAAAGTGTGGTTTTTCTGGGCCATGTGGTAAGTGGAGAGGGCATAACAATGGATTTGTTAAAGATACGTGCCATACGAGAGTGGCCAGTGATGTCTGCAGTGGTCGAGGTCAGGAGCTTCCTTAGACTGGCAGGCTACTACAGATGGTTTGTGGAAAACTTCTCACGGATTGCTTTGCCTATAACCACGTTGAGGAGGAAAGATCAAAAGTTCGTTTGGATGCCGGAGTGCGCGCGAGCTAAGAGTCATTTGACCATGATGCCTATTTTGACCTCGCTATATGGTACAGACGGCTATGAGATCTACAGTGATGCTTCAGGGAGCAGCGTAGGCTGAGCTCTTCTGCTAAAGTGATTGCTTATGGCTCATGCCAGTTGAAAGTGCACGATCAGAATTATCCCGTCCATGACTTAGAGTTGGCGGCAGTGATATTTGCACTGAAATTGTGGCGGCACTATCTATATGGCGCAAAAGTGGATATCTATACAGATCATAAGAGCTTAGAGTATCTATTGGATCAGAAGGATCTGAATTTGCGATAGTAATAGTGGATGGAGTTCCTAGGGGACTATACCTTTTATATTCACTATACGACCGGGAAGGGAAATGTGGTCGCTGATGCGTTGAGTTGTAGGACTCGGGTATGGGCAAGTTGGTTGCAGATGCATGATGAACATCTGATCCAGGAGTTGGATCCGTTAAAGATTTCTTGTGTTGACAAGAATTTCATAGCCGATGCATGCTTGAACTTGACAGAGGTACAGTATGACCTTGCAGATAGGGTTCGGCGAGCAATAGAGCTTGATTAAAGTCTCCAACGCTATGCAAAGGATGGGTCAGATGCCTAATTCTCCTGGGATGGTGGCTTGTTACAAAAAGGTGGCCAGTTATTCGTCCCAAGTACGGGTAAGATGAGAGAAGAGTTGAGGTATGAAGCTCACGTTGCAAAGTACTCAATTCACCCTGCGAGCACAAAGATATACAAGTATATGAAGAAGTTTTCCTAGTGGTCAGGACTAAAGAATGACATAGCACATTATGTGGCTAAGTGTCAAACTTGTGTGTTAGTTAAAGCGGAATGTCAGAAGCCTGGCGGTTTTCTGAAGTCGTTACCTATTTCAGAGTGGTAGTTTGATGATATCTCTATGGATTTCATGCACGGGTTGCCGAGATCTCAGCGCGAGAATGATTCAATCTGGGTGATTGTAGACCGATTGGCAAGTGACTCACTTCCTACCGAATAAAAGGGACAATTCAGTGGAAACCTTAACTAAGCTCTATGTGGAGCAGAGTGTTCGATTGCACGGTGTTCCCCGGAGCATCGTAAGTGACCGTGATGGGAGATTCACATTGAATGATTGGCAGCTAATTCATCAATTGTTGGGAACAAAGTTAGCATTCAGTACTGCCTTTCATCCCCAAATGGATTGCCAGACTGAGTGGACCAACAGAACGATGGAGGATATGCTCCAAATGTGTTCCCTGGATTTTGATAAGAGATGGGAAGATCATCTCTATATGGTGGAGTTTTCCTACAATAATAGCTACCAAGCGAGCATCGGTATGGCTCCGTATGAAGCTTTGTATGGTAAGAAATGCCGGACATCACTAGCTTGGCGGAAGTAGGCGAATCAAAAGTATATCCGTGCAAGGATTTCAAAGAAGCTACTTTGACGATACACTCTATTCGGGAGAGGCTATTAATAGCCTAAGATAGGCAAGCCAAATATTACAATGCTAAGCATCAGAACGTGGAGTTGGCAGTGGGCGATGGACTATATTTGAAGATCAAACCCTTCAAAGGTGTGCCCAGGATTTGGCAGTTGAAAAAGCTAAGTCCGAGATATCTTAGTCCGTTTGAAGTGGTGGAGCGAGTTGGGGAAGCTTCCTTTCGGCTGCTCTTTTGGCAGAATTGAGTAGCTTGCATGATGTGTTTCACATCTCAGTGCTTCAAAAAGCCGTTAAGGATTCAGCTCAAGTGATTGAGAATGATCGTGTACTAGTCGAATATGGGCTAACGATAAAGGTTAGACACATTCAGATCGAGGATAGAGCCGATAAACAGTTGCGTAACAAAATAATAGGGATGGTCAAAATTCGGTGGGACAATTGTGTTGGGTATTGTATCCACAATTACCCGTATTTGAAAAAGACTCCAGTCAAGCTAAGATGGATTCACAATGTATTTGACAATTCTATCGAGTTGTGCTTGCAGCTATTCCATGCTAAGTACACGCCAATGTCAGGGTGCAGTGGGTCAATATACATGGGTCTGCGCAACGTAATCTCTCATTGCATAGATCAGTGTGTTGATTCACATGTGCTCTCTCTATTGGAGTTTACTTATTTTCAAGTACATGGTCAAGGTAGATCAAGAGCAGAAAAAGGAGCAAAGATGGGTCAAAGACCAAGTAATCAAAAGAAGGAAGAAAGAAAATTCTTCTAAGTCAAAATCGACGGGAATCACTAGTGATTCCCGCCGACTTCGACGGGAATCGATAGTGATTCCCGTCGACTTCGACGGGAATCGTTAGTGATTCCCGCCGATTCGACGAGAATCAGTTAGCATCTCCCGCCGACTTCTTTCGGCTGACAGATTTCAAACAGGGAATCTGCCAAGGCAGAATCGACGGGAGTCGTGAATGATTCCCTCCGACATCGACGGGAATCTCCAACGACTACCGCCGATTTTTCCTCAGGGAAATTTCATCCGTTCGCTGGACCGAACCAACTTTCCATGCGCTGTTTCGGCCGGGGCTAGGGCTACTCCTCGTGGGCCCCATAAAGGTCATTAGGTTTGGCTCCTAGTATAAATATACACGTATTTTGAACCTCCAGAGACAGACATTCAAGGAAATACAAAAGAGGCTGAACGTGACCAAGCTGATCGCGAAAATCGCCGAAGCTTTTCGCCGCTCGCAAGATCGTCGTCGCCGTTGATCTCAGTGCTTCTCTGATCTTCCGATGACAGTACCGAGGCAAGCAGCGCATCTCACGTATCTCTCTCGATATCTCTTATCTTCTGATTCATTGAACGAGACTTGTTCTCCATTCCGAATCGGTTGAGACGATTGATCCGACTGAGATCATTCGTAGACCTAGCTTGTTTCGTCAAGAAGTTTGGATCTACAAAGCATTGCCGTCGCACTTACTTGCCGGCGCGGATCTTGACAAGATCCTTTCCAAGAGAGAAATTTGGTTGTGGACTCTTCGTAATTTTCAAGCAAGCTTCAATGAACGAAGAAGGACATCGGAATCTCCAAAAGCTTTGTTTGTATTTTCTTTTACATTCAATTTTGTTGTAAAGGAATTTTCATTCCTAGTTGTAAGGGTTGGGTGCAACCCGTTGTTGTGGAGTTGTGTCTCCACTTGTGGAAGGGTTCCTTCCATAGTTAGGGGAGCGTTGCTCCTAGTGTGAGGATTGGATTTCAATCCGGTTGAAGAAGTGACCGAGTCGTCCCTTGGTGGGAGATAGGTCAAAGGGTTGGACGTACCCAAATCAGGGAACCACTATAATTCTTTGTGTGTTTTCTTTATTCTGTTTGCTTATTTGTGCAGGTTAGTTTAATTCTGTAAAAGACTGCAATACACCTATTCCCCCCCATAGGTTTATTAGATTGACACTAGATACTTTCAAGTGGTATCAGAGGGAGGTTACTCATCAATAAGGTTAACACCTTGAGTAAGATCCTGTGTCTAGTGTCAAGAAGAAAACAAAACTCAAGCATGGAGCTATACACAGATGTCTCTCCCCTGAGACTGCCTGCCTGCACAAAAGAGTATTTTCCCATCTGAAAAAGGAGAGCTCAGTTTCATCTGGAAGCCATTGACCCTCATGCTTTATACATTGTGGAAGAGGGTACCTTTATTCCCATGAAGGCTTCTTAATCTGGAGAAGATCTTCAAATCCCAAAGAGTCCCGTAGAGATTTTTGAAACTGAGTTCTCACTATTCAACTTGGACAAGCTGATTCGACAGATCATCTCTGATATTTGGTCAGGATCATCTCTTACAAGATTGGATAAGTGTAAGACTGCAAAGTCCATGTGGGAAACAATCTCTAACCTCATGGAAGGAAAGAAGACTGCCTAGAATGAATGCCAGCAAGAAGATGAAGCATATGTGGGGGTCCTTATCTCTGAAGATGAAAGTCAAGAACAACCCGTCAATATCAGGGCTCCCGTTTCTCTATCAGAGACTGAAGAAGAGATTGAGGAATGCAGTTGTGATGAAGCTGAAACATCAGCTTCTGCAGACCATAACTCTATCTCTGATCAGCCAAATCAGGATCAGGTATCTTCCTCCTCTTGCTCCTTCCCTCATGTATCTCCTGAAGATAGGAGAATATCGGAGGATTGTCCATCAGTTGATGCAAGATATATTGACAGCTTCAATCATTAGATTGAAACTCTTGATTCCCTTCGTAGAGCCCTTAAGGAGATCAACTTGCTTGTTGAAGTACAAACTAAGGAAATTGCTCTGTTGAGGACCATGATGGACCTCCAATTGGAATCTATCAAGGTGAAGGACTCAAAGATCTCGGATCTAGAGTTTCATCTAGAGATCGAGAAGAGGATAAAATCTAATTTTTCCAAGGTAGATGCTATTAAGAGAAAGGGAGAAAACGGGTGGATCTCGCGAATTATAAAATCGTGGAGAAATGGGGAAACTGTTTACAGACCCCCCACACCGAGTAGTAAGGGAACACATCATTCCTTCAGGTATGACCATAAGAACAACTATGGTCACTGCAAGAATGATCGGCCCTCATGTGGAAACACCCATAGTGCAAGTGCTGTTATGGCTACCCCTGAGGAAATACACACGGCTTATCATGAACCGTTTGTATTTATAGCCTCATCCCCCATACTTCATGACATTGCAGGAATCAGCTCTCATGGAACATCTTCCCACCCTTGGACAAAAGAAAAGGGAGTTGGCAAACATGTAGCAAACATCAATGGGGCCCCCGAATGTGTGCTTGCTGCAAAGAAAGCACCACCTCCCAGGCCTCATGACACTCACCACATGTTCACAATCAGACCCCCTTTGAGCCTCAGTGGAGAGGGTAAATCTCAGAGCAGAACCTGCTCTGCCCCTTTCAGACCAAGGATCATGACTAACTCCGTTAGTAGATCTGGTCAGAAAAGGAGGTACAATATCCATGAGTGTTAGTGCTGTGGCAAAGTGGGTCTCTTTGCCATAGACTGTTGGCACAATCCTTTTGTGTCATGGGCAAGGGTATGTCCACATCCTTTGGCAAGAGACAGCCTTCCTGTCAGAAATCCTATGGGAAGGCATGCTGTATTTTATGCTGACAAGAACCTAGGACCCAATACCTATTGGGTTCCTAAGGTAAGGTAATTCTCTTTTGCAGGATAGTCTAGGTACCAATGAACTTGATGGGACCTAGACAAGAGATGTTCCAGGCTTGCTCTGGAACAAGGAATATGGGAAAAGATATAATGCTTACTATAGAGTCCTTCATGTACATGACACCCCTCGTGCTTCGAATAGTGGATATGAATGATCATCCTAGTAATCCCAGGTACGCGCATTCAATTTAGATAATTGAATCGCATTACGTAGATATATATGTATTTATATAAATATATATATATATATAGACACACTCAAGATATATATATATATGTAGATACTCACCTTGAATGGAAGGACACGCAAGCATATAACCATATGATCCTCATTTGGGAAAATGAAAAACTTTCAAAACCTTGATAAATTGTAAACATGGGTGTCACATGGTCCGATAAAGGGACTTGTACCAGAAAGTGCAACTATATGTTTTACATTTTGAACCCTTTAATAAAAAGCCAGTGACTAATGTTAGTGTTAAAACATCTATCTAACTCAACTTAGTTATCATGACATGGAAAATTGTAATCCATTGTTTAGAGGAAAAAGGAAATGAACTATACTCGGCGATGTTAAGTATTCAAAAAGTACTTCAACAGTCCCTAGGTCATTGTATATTCGCGGAAATGTGCATCCAACCCATCGACCATGTTGCCTAAAATTAGCAGGAATTCCCGCCGATCGTTATAATCGAACGGAAATAGCGGAAAAGTCCTCTGACCTTTCGGCTTCCCGGCGACCCCCTGATATCAACTCCACCTGCTTCCAACTCCCGTCGACCTTCGCCTGCTTCCTCTCCCGTCAATTGTCGACCATCGCTTTCCGTCGACCCTGGCCTCCCGCAACCGTCGACCCTAGCTGTAACGACCCCATTCGTTAAATGACGTATAATAGAAGGTCCGGCCGGGGCCCCACACTATATGCCACAAACAGACGGTGAGGTCACAGGATAATACCAAACCAAACACGAATCCTAACTCAGAGCATTCTAGCGGAAGCTTTAAGTTGTAATTTGAACTCTAACCAGGAATGTCCAATATATAAACCACCTTTATATATAACCACGGAATGTACAACAAATACATAGAGTTTGGCCTCAAGGCCTTACAGTTCCTCTTTCCACACCGTATGGTTTACAAACCTCGGCGCGCAGGCCGGCCATACATGAGTAAATGAAAACAAGCAAAAACATTCGCTTAGACTTCAAGGACTAGCCGCAGCAGCAGCAGCAACAGCAGTTGGGCTTCAGCCCTTCACTTACCAGTTGGCTCTCCAGCACCTGCATAGGGACAATCCACCCAACCGGTGGCAAACAATGCAACGGACAGCATTCAGCTGACCCAATTATAACAATCCTACCCCTTTCTCGGGGCATTAGCATTCTTTCCCTGCAAAGCATGGCATCATCATATAGCAACTATGTGCGCGCAGGCACATTCAAGCCATCACAACCATCGGCCATACGGCCCGACAGTCCGTGCACTCAGGGCACATTCTTGGTGTACCGGAATATCAGGGTCAACACCACCGTCTACACGGTATTTGAGCATTCTAGTCTTTCCGGCGCGCGGGCCTAAGACTCTCATTAGGCGCTCCAACAAAACCTATAACCAGGCTTCCAAGTCGGACGGACCTAACGCAGGTACGGATCAGCCACCCCCCGTTGCTCAAGTCGCCATGCCACCTCGAATACGGAAGTATCCATGGCTATTTATATGCGCGGGTTGGTTTCACCTTTCCTGTTCGGCAATCTGCCTTTTCATCGAGTTGCAGCCCAACGGCTAACCGCTCATAAAGTGGCAACGAACGGCCACAAGGGTTGCATCCAACCCTCTTCATTTCCTGGACATCATCCAGTACTTCCTGCTGCACCAAGCAACAGGTAGGCACAAGGCAACACAAGCCATAATCACGGAGCCTTCTCCGATATGCAAACAAGCATCACCAATCCAGACCATGTCCAGATGGGCTTCACACAGCATGCCTAGAGCCGTACTCCAATTCCGGCCTCTAACAAGGGGGACTTCACATATCTACCACAAGGGACACCACAACCCACCGCACACTCGCGGGGAAGGGTTTTCCCTATGCAATGCAGAAAAGAAGGACTTCACATGTCCAAGAAGGGAGATCGTTACCCTTGTCGATCTCTTGGGAGCCATCGCAAACTAGCCGGTGAGAAAGAACCGCAGCAGCTTTGCCTTCACAACGCCGGCTTCGGATCACGAATCGGACCACGGGAACTCCTCCGGTGGCTTGATCTCCTCCTCCTTCTTCTTCCTCCTCTCTCTTTCTCTCTTCCTTAACCAAATGAAGAATGAAGTCTTCATCAGCCTCTACGGATTAAATCCAGCCAGGAATCACCTGAGCCCTTGGATCCAAAGAGAGAAATCTGAACGGCCACGATTTTCCCAAAAACTCATATTTTTGGCTGACACGGCCTGTGACACGCCCGTGTCACAGGCCGTGTACCCTTAAGCGGCACACGCAGTATTCGTACCGACTGAGATTTACCAGAACACGGGCATCGACACGCCCGTGTCGAACCTGACACGCCCGTGTCATTCCTAAGACACGCCCGTGTCACCCCTGCCTCATCGAGCTGCAAGCAGTACACGGGTAGGCACACGGCATCGTACACGCCCGTTTCCAACCTGACACGCCGTGTTCAAGGCTTGGTTCAAGGCCGTGTAACTTTCTGACTCAAAACACATTTTATTTGAGTGACACGCCCTGGGACACGCCCGTGTCCCAGGCCGTGTACCCCCGACACGCCCTGGGACACGCCCGTGTCCCAGGCCGTGTAAAATGACCTGCACCTCAAAACCATTTTTGAGTCTTTTTGGGGTGTTACAATCCTCCCCCCCTTAACAAAATTTCGTCCCGAAATTTGCACGGTAAGGAAACAAGAACCAACAATACTATTACTTGAGAATTCTGTTATAACAAGAGGTACACGGTTTACAACTTAACCAAACAACTCGGGAAATTCAGCTCGCATGGTCTGCTCTCGCTCCCATGTTAGCTCTTCATGGCCACAATTGTCCCATCGGACCTTGACCATCCCGATCACTTTGTTCCGCAACTGTTTCTCGGCTCGATCCTCGATCCGAATGGGTCTAACCCTCGTCGTTAGCCCATACTCGACCGGTACCCGATCATTCTCCACTACTTGAGCTGGATCCTTCACCGCCTTACGAAGGACTGAGATGTGAAATACATCATGTAATCCACCCAAGTCTGCTGAAAGTGCTAGTCGATAAGCAGCTTCCCCAACCCGCTCCACCACCTCAAACGGACCAAGATACCTCGGACTTAGCTTTTTCAAACGCCGAATCCTAGACACGCCTTTGAAGGGTTTGATCTTCAAATATACCCAATCACCCACCGCGAACTCCACGTTCTGGTGTTTGGCATTGTAGTACTTTGCTTGACGATCTTTGGCTATCAATAGCCTCTCCCGAATAGAGCGTATGAGCGAGGTAGCTTCTTCGACTTCCTTTTTCCCACTCAGCTTAGATTCGCCTGCTTCTGCCCAAGCTAACGGTGTACGCCATTTCCGACCATATAAAGCCTCAAATGGTGCCATACCAATACTCGCTTGGTAGCTATTATTATAGGCAAATTCGACAAGAAATATATTATCTTCCCATCTCTTACCTAAGTCTAGGGCGCACATGCGGAGCATGTCCTCCATCGTCCTGTTGGTTCGTTCAGTCTGGCCATCTGTTTGGGGATGAAAGGCCATACTAAACGCCAACTTTGTACCAAACATTTGATGAATGAGCCGCCAATCATTCGATGTGAACCGCCCATCATGGTCACTAACGATGCTCCGAGGAACACCGTGCAGTCGAACAACCTGCTCCACATAAAGCTTGGCCAAGGTTTCCACTGAATCGTCTCTTCTGTTTGGAAGGAAGTGCGCCACTTTTGTCAACCGGTCCACAATCACCCAGATTGAATCATGACCGCGTTGAGATCTCGGCAACCCGTGCACGAAATCCATCGAAATGTCATCGAACTTCCACTCCGGAATAGGTAACGACTTCAGGAAACCGCCAGGCTTCTGGCATTCTGCTTTCACCAACGCACAGGTATTGCATTCAACCACATAACGTGCGACATCTTTCTTTAGTCCGGGCCACCAGAACAGCTTTTTCAGATCTCTGTACATCTTTGTGCTCCCTGGGTGAACTGAGTACTTTGCAAAGTTAGCTTCGTACATCAACTCTTCCCTCAATTTACCCACACTCGGGACGCACACTCGACCATTTCTTCGTAACAAAACGTTATCCCAAGAGAATTGGTCATCCGGCCCATCTTTTGCATAGCGCTGGAGACTTTCATCAAGCTCCGTTGCTCGCCGAACTCTGTCCGTAAGGTCATATTGCACCTCCGTCCAGTTCAAGCATGCATCGGTTGACGAACCCTTGTCAATACAAGATATCTCCAACGCTTCCAATTCCTGGATTAACCGCTGATCATGCCTCTACAACCAGCTTGCCCGTACCGGAGTCTTCCGACTCAAAGCATCAGCGACCACATTTCCCTTCCCGGGAGTATAGTGAATCTCGAAGGTGTAGTCCCCAAGGAACTCCATCCATCTTCGTTGTCGCATATTCAGATCCTTCTGATCCAACAAATACTTTAGGCTTTTGTGATCTGTATAGATATCCACTTTAACGCCATATAGATAGTGCCGCCACAACTTGGGCGCAAAGATTACCGCCGCCAACTCCAAATCATGGACGGGGTAATTCCGCTCATGCACTTTCAACTGGCGCGAGCCATAAGCAATCACTTTACCAAACTGCAGAAGAACGCAGCCTAAGCTGCTCCCGGAAGCATCACTATAGATCTCATACCCATCTGTACCACATGGCGATGTCAACACAGGCGCCGTGGTCAAACGACTCTTCAAGTCTTCAAAAGCTCGCGCGCACTCCGGCGTCCAAATGAACTTTTGTTCTTTTCTCGTCAGCGTGGTCAGAGGTAAAACAATCCGTGAGAAGTTTTCCACAAACCGTTTATAGTAGCCCGCAAGTCCAAGGAAGCTCCTGACCTCGGCCACTGAAGACATCACTGGCCAATCCCGAATGGCACTTATCTTCAACGGATCTATCGCGATACCTTCTCCACTTACCACATGGCCTAAAAAGGCTACTGAAGAGAGCCATAACTCATACTTTGAGAATTTGGCATAAAGCTTATTCCTCCGAAGGGTATGTAAGACCAACCGCAAATGGTTTGCATGATCCTCTTCCGACTGAGAGTATACTAAGATATCATCGATAAACACAATCACAAACAAATCCAAGTACTCTCGGAACGTTCGATGCATTAGGTCCATAAATACCGAAGGCGCATTACATAGGCCAAACAGCATTACCGTGAACTCATAATGACCGTAGCGTGTTCCAAACGCCGTCTTGGGAATGTCACCTTCCCGAATCCTCAGCTGATAATATCCCGATTTCAAATCCAACTTGGAATAGACTGTTGATCCTTCCAGCTGATCGAATAGGTCATCAATTCGCGGAATCGGATATTTGTTTTTCTCCGTCAGCTAATTCAATTCGCGATAGTTAACTACCGTCTTTCTTTTTCACAAATAGAACAGGCGCGCTCCAAGGTGACATACTTGGGCGTATATATCCCTGCTCCAACAACTCTTGCAATTGGACTTTCAACTCAGCCATCTCTTTTGGCGCGACGTGATATGGTGAGCGGGCCACAGGTTTCGCACCTGGCACCAACTCAATAGAGAAGTCAATCTACCGCTGGGGTGGTAACCCAGGAAGATCTTTAGGAAACACATCGGCAAACTCTGACACAACCAGTACTTCACCGACACTGGCCTTTGGCTCAACAACCTGAATTAGCGTGAAGAATAACTCCGCGCCCTTCCGAACAGTATTGACGACTTAGAGCGCAGACAACAGAGTTCCGCCAACTCCTCGCATACCAGCGAACTTCGTCACAAGTCCGGTATTCTGGCCCAGTGTAATCTCCTTGGAGTTGCAATCAATAAAGGCACGCTGCTCCGAGAGCCAGTCCATACCAAAGATCACATCAAACTCCGATAACGGTAGCACGGCTGCACTCAAACCGAAATCCCGACTTCCTATTTGCACATCCACATCGCAAGCCCTATCCGCAAGCATCACACAGCCATTCGGCAATAGCACCCTTGTACTATCCACCGTCACATAACTCGGTACCCCAATTCGAGATACGAAATCCTCAGACAGGAAAGAATGCGAAGCACCCGTATCAAACAGGGCTCGCGCCATGTTATTCTGAATCAGGACAAAGCCTGCAACACACACATCATGCACAAGCTATACATAACCAAAAACACTAGCACGTAAGCAAGTAAGCTAAATCAACTCGTACCTGTGACGACGTCACTTTACATAATCGCTTCCTGTTGGCCAAGCTGATAGATTCGGGGCTGTGCCTGAGACGTAGAGGAATCAACCACAGCTTTGCCCTTCTCAGCATAAGACGCACCCATCTTCTTTTCCCCTTTGGGCTGAACAACCCGGCAGTCACGAGCTATATGCCCCACCCGGCCACAGTTATAGCATGTACGAGAATCCGGCCTTGATGTCTCTCCTGACACAACGGTCGTAGTCACTTGCCCAGACGGCTTGGACCTCTTGCCCCCTCTCTTCTGGTAGAATGATTTGCTAGGGCGAGGTGCTTGAACCTCTGGCTTCGACACAACCAAGCCCTTGTTCCCTTGCACTCGCCGCATGTCCTTCTCCAACGCACACGCAGTATCAACCAACGCCTGAAACCCTTGGTTCACTGAACTCAAAAGCAGGAATTTCAACTCATCCCGCAATCCTTCATAGAACCGATTCGTTTTCCTTTGGTCATCCGCGAAGATTGTTCCCGCATACCGTCCCAACCTGGTAAACTCATGCAAGTAGATATCCACGCTATCTTCCCCTTGCTATAACCGTTGGAACTCGTTTTCCATAGCAATGCGTTGCGCCGCTGGGACATGCTTCGCCAGAAATATCCGAGAGAACTCCTCAATCGACACTTGCGTTAATTGCCTGCCCGCCAAATGGTGTACCTCAACCTCGTCCCACCACAACCGCGCCTCGCCTTCAAGCATGAAGGTGGCCAAGGTGACCTTTAGAGTTTCCTCCGACCTGATCGCTGTCATTATCCGCTTGACACGCGATAACCAATCCTCTGCCTGCGTTGGGGATCCCAGTCCCGTAAACGTAGGCGGACTGAAGCTCATGAATTGCTTCAACTGTCGGTCAGCTGCTCGTGGATCTACAGCCTCAACCGGCTCGGGTCTTACAACAACACAAACTGGCTCGACTGCCGACTGCGCTTGCCCGGTCGGCTGAATCATGGCAAATAGCGCCTCAGCAACTAAGCGAACAGTTTCCGCAGATGGAGGAGGTGTTGGCACCTCAGCTGGTGCCGCACTCTCAATAGAGCGTTGGGGCTCAGACTGCCCAGCACCACTACGCGTCACCGATAGGTGGACAAGACACAAATTAGCGATCGCATACAAGCAAAACAACACAAAAGGAACGCGCAGATTCCTCAAACAAGATTATGTACATTCCTTAGTAGACATTCCAGAGTTCATTAGCGTTACAGCAGGGCGCATAAACACGCGCTCGCCACCCCATAAAAGAATTCGACCACGAATTCGAAGAGGAAGACCGAACAAAGCTGATACCAAAATGTAACGACCCCATCCGTTAAATGACGTATAGTAGAAGGTCCGGCTGGGGCCCCACACTATATGCCACAAACTGATGGTGAGGTCACAGGATAATACCAAACCAAACACAAATCCTAACTCAGAGCATTCTAGCGGAAGCTTTAAGTTGTAATTTGAACTCTAACCAGGAATGTCCAATATATAAACCACCTTTATATATAACCACGGAATGTACAACAAATACATAGAGTTTGGCCTTAAGGCCTTACAGTTCCTCTTTCCACACCGTATGGTTTACAAACCTCGGCGCGCAGGCCGGCCATACATGAGTAAAAGAAAACAAGCAAAAACATTCGCTTAGCCTTCAAGGACTAGCCACAGCAGCAGCAGCAACAGCAGTTGGGCTTCATCCCTTCACTTACCACTTGGCTCTCCAGCACCTGCATAGGGACAATCCACCCAACCGGTGGCAAACAATGCAACCGTCAGCATTCAGCTGACCCAATTATAACAATCCTACCCCTTTCTCGGGGCATTAGAATTCTTTCCCTACAAAGCATGGCATCATCATATAGCAACTATGTGCGCGCAGGCACATTCAAGCCATCACAACCATCGGACACACGGCCCGACAGTCCGTGCACTCAGGGCACATTCTTGGTGTACTGGAATACCAGGGTAACACCACCGTCTACACGGTATTTGAGCATTCTAGTCTTTCCGGCGCGCGGGCCTAAGACTCTCATTAGGCGCTCCAACAAAACCTATAACCAGGCTCCCAAGTCGGACGGACCTAACGCAGGTACGGATCAGCCACCCCCCGTTGCTCAAGTCGCTGTGCCACCTCGAATACGGAAGTATCCATGGCTATTTATAGGCACGGGTCGGTTTCACCTTTCCTGTTCGGCAATCTGCCTTTTCATCGAGTTGCAGCCCAACGACTCAACCGCTCATAAAGTGGCAACGCATGGCCACAAGAGTTGCATCCAACCCTCTTCATTTCCTGGACATCATCCAGTACTTCCTGCTGCACCAAGCAACAGGTAGGCACAAGGCAACACAAGCCATAATCACGGAGCCTTCTCCGATATGCAAACAAGCATCACCAATCCAAACCATGTCCAGATGGGCTTCACACAGCATGCCTAGAGCCGTACTCCAATTCTGGCCTCTAACAAGGGGGACTTCACATATCTACCCCAAGGGACACCACAACCCACCGCACACTCGCGGGGAAGGGTTTTCCCTATGCAATGCAGAAAAGAAGGACTTCACATGTCCAAGTAGGGAGATCGTTACCCTTGTCGATCTCTTGGGAGCCATCGCAAACTAGCCGGTGAGAAAGAACTGCAGCAGCTTTGCCTTCACAACACCGGCTTCGGATCACGAATCGGACCATGGGAACTCCGCCGGTGGCTTGATCTCCTCCTCCTTCTTCTTCCTCCTCTCTCTTTCTCTCTTCCTTAACCAAATGAAGAATGAAGTCTTCATCAGCCTCTACGGATTAAATCCAGCCAGGAATCACCTGAGCCCTTGGATCTAAAGAGAGAAATCTAAACGGCCACGATTTGCCCAAAAACTCATTTTTTAGCTGACACGGCCTGTGACACGCCCGTGTCACAGGCCGTGTACCCTTAAGCGTCACACGCGGTATTCGTACCGACTGAGATTTACCAGAACACGGGCATCGACATGCCCGTGTCGAACCTGACACGCCCGTGTCATTCCTGAGACACGCCCGTGTCAACCCTGCCTCATCGAGCTGCAAGCAGTACACGGGTAGGCACACGGCATCGGACACGCCCGTGTCCAACCTGACACGCCCGTGTTCAAGGCTTGGTTCAAGGCCGTGTAACTTTCTGACTCAAAACGCATTTTATTTGAGTGACACGCCATGGGACACGCCCGTGTCCCAGGCCGTGTAAAATGACCTGCACCTCAAAACCATTTTTGAGTCTTTTGGGGGTGTTACACTAGCCTCCCTCAATCGTCGACCGTCGCCTCCCATCACTCAACGTTCCCGTCATCGGCATCAGCTTGACGCAAGTGTCTTGCCGATTCACCCCCAGCCCTTCAGCCCTAACGCAAGCTTCTCATAGGCCTCAATCTGCGCCAACCCTAGGGCTACACTTACTCACCGCCTGCTACGCATCTCCGTCCTTGCACACTCCGTGAGTGAAAGGTAACTTCAGTTGATTCCTTAAATCCACTTTCAGAGATCATCCCTCCTTCTAGTTCAGTTTCTACAAATTCGAAATTTAGAAAGAAATAACCCCTTGGGTTGAACTCGCTTAGGTTCAAAATGGCTCCTCGAACAAAGGTCGGGCTCCACACTGGAAGTGAATTGGTGAGGACAGGATTTGCTTATGCCTCAGATGAATTCAGAAACATCATCCTGATGTTGTAACAAGCCGGACACTCCTTCATTCTCGAGCACCCGTGCAAGGTTCTCGACAAGGAGGTTCTAGAGTTTTTCGCAAACTCGAAGTTGCGTCACGAGGAAAATATGATAAAGAGTAAGATAGCAGGCCTCAGGATAAAGATGATGGTTGTAAGACTGTCCCATCATCTCCAACTCTCCAGCTTCGAACAAGAGGAATATCTAGACGAAGATGATCGTACGAGGACCTTGCTTTTCTGTGGCTTGGCTCGAGGGACTAGGGCCATTAAACGCAAGGATATGAACGACGAAGGAAAGCTTCTTTCAGATATCATAGGGAAGGTTCTGATCTGCAAGCCTGGCTCCCATGATCACATCTCAGGTGACATGTTCAAGGGCCTGATAGCCATAGTGTGTAGAAAGAAAATGAAATGGGGGGGGGGGGGCCATGTTATTTTAGAAAATAAAAAATACTCTACGTACCCCTAACTTCGGACGTATCATCAGTCTCGACCTGAACCAGATGGATGGAGATAGGTTTGATATGACCAAGGGAGTTCCCATTCACTATCTAAAGAAGATGGACTCCAACGTCTTCGATAGGTGGGAAAGAAGAATTGTCCAAGGGGGAGCGTCTGCAACATGTGTTGATGAAGAAGACAGAGCACCTAAGTTCACAAATCCTTCGGATGAGCCCAGTGAAGTTCCTGATCTGCTGAATACAGGAACTGAGGGGGAGTCATTACCCAGTCTTAATGCTACTATCAGGATGGAAGCCTAGGTCACAAGACAAGTAAACGCTATTACTGATATTATCCTCATCGCTAAGGAGGCAGTGGAAACCCTCGCTACTGATCAGACTGACGAGGAGGAAGAAGAGGATGATGTGGAGAATGTTGCTTCTAGTGAGATGATGTGGATTCCCCTGAATAGCATGTTGGTGAGGAACTTGATGATTAGCAAGCTATAAATGATATGGCCATGAGGGAGATTGATGTTGAACTCCCTTCTGAGGAAAAGATTCAGGTAAAGGTTCCTCATGTGACTGACGCAACAGTTGAGGGGGAGACCTCACGGCCTCAGGAACACCTTGATACTATGCTGAAGGGGGTGATAAGAATACTTGGAAACATGACAGATGTTGCCTCAATCACTCCACTGGAGACTGTAAATTTATCGAGCTCCACAAGTGAATCTGAAGAGGAGAGTCATGACTCACCGAGTCCTATCCCTCCGGAACACAACCGGGATATACATCAAGAACATCCGTTAGGACCTAGCCTGGCAAATCACACTGTATACCTCATTCAAGGTATAGTAGATGAGCTAAAGATATCCTTTAAACGGTCCCACAACAGGGTACTCAAACGAATAAAGCAATCAGAAGATCTGATGCTAAAGAACATGGTGGAAATAAATCACAAGATGGACAAGATGGAGGAATGATTTGAAGCCAAGTATACTGAGGCTGGAAATGATGTTTCTCTTCTGATGCAAGGGCTAAAGAAGACTACAGCTGACTTGGCGGTGGTAAATCAAAATGCTCATGTCGTAGCCAACAACATCAAACTGTTCGATGCCAACATGGTCACCCTCAACTCGAATCAGAAAACCTTGCTGGCCGATTTCACTCAGAATGTAAAGCATATAGATAAGTCATTGCCCTCTTATGAAAACTCAATTACACTAGAAACCAAAAAGGGGGAGAAGGAATATGCAGCTAAGATGGCGGGGCTAGAGTAAATCATAGTCGACAACTTCCAGCAATCAAACGAATATGTTTTTAAAAGTTATCATTGGCTCGTTCAACAAGCATCGGGTATCTCTATTCCTTTTGATCCTGAGGTTAATCCTACTGATTATGTTACTACTGCTGCTGATGATGTTGCTATTACTGAGGAGTTTCTCTTAAGTGAAGCCGAGGCCAAAAAGGCTGCTAAAGCTGCTAACAGTGCACTGTTTGATCAAGAAGTGATTGCGAAAGGGAAAATAAAGCTTTAAGAAGGAACCTCTAAAGACAATCCAGCTGAGAGTAAATCAAGAAGGAAGGTAAGTGAAGTCAAGAACGAACGATGGAGTCTCGTGTCTAGGAGCATCATACTTGATACATTCATGCTACAATAACGAGGAGAGCTTAACAGAAATGAAGTATATTGTCAGTATGAATGGGAAATGCACAAAGAATATGAGGCAAAAAGAAACATATTCTTCAGGACAAACACAGTTTAAAACAAAGCTCCTCCCCCTAGGTACTACCCAAAGCCAAAGAAATTTTATGAAAGGCAAAGCAAGAAGTTCCTGGCAAAACAACTAAGAGATGCTGAGGGAAAGGAGGGAAAGACATGAAACCTAAACATTTGATTTTCAATATGCGTGTACTTCTATTCTTGTAATTAAAAATGAACAACACTTTGGATATATAAATATATGATCATATGCTGATTCAATTTTTGTTTTGAATGCGTGAAATTTTATTATTCTGATTTCTTGCCTCACATACTTTTATATATATCTTTACGGTTGGTGTAATTCATCTTAGCTAGTAAGAATTTGGCTTCTTCAAATAGGGGGAGATTGTTGGGTATTGTATCCACAATTACCCGGATTTGAAGAAGACTCCAGTCAAGCTAAGATGTATTCACAATGTATTTGAAAATTCTATCAAGTTGTGCTTGGAGCTATTCCATGCTAAGTACACGCCAATTTCAGGGTGCAGTGGGTCAATATACACGGGTCTGCACAACGTAATCCCTCATTGCGTAGATCAGTGTGTTGATTCACGTGTGCTCTCTCAATTGGAGTGTACTTATTTTCAAGTATAGGGTCAAGGTAGATCAAGAGCAGAAGAAGGAGCACAGATGGGTCAAAGACCAAGTCATCAAAAGAAGGAAGAAAGAAAATTCTTCTAAGTCAAAATCGACGGGAATCTCTTTTGATTCCCGCCGACTTCGACGGGAATCGATAATGATTCCCATCGAATTCGACGGGAATCGTTAGTGATTCTCGCCGATTCGACGAGAATCAGTTAGCATCTCCCGCCGACTTCTTCCAGCTGACAGATTTCAGACATGAAATCTGCCAAGGCAGAATCGACGGGAGTCGTGAGTGGTTCCCGCCGACATCGAAGGGAATCGCCAACGACTCTCGCCGATTTTGCCTTAGGCAAATTTACTCCGTTCGCTGGACCGAACCAACTTGTCGTGCGCTGTTTCGGCTGGGGCTAGGGCTACTCCTCGTGGGGCCCACAACAGTCATTAGGGTTGGCTCCTGGTATAAATATACGCGTACTTTTAACCTCCAGAGACAGACATTCATGGAAATACGAAAGAGGCTGAACGTGACCTAGGTGATCGTGGAAATCGCCGAAGCTTGTCGCCGCTCGCAAGATCGTCGTCGTCGTTGATCTCAGTGCTTCTCTGATCTTCCGACGACAGTACCAAGGCAAGCAGCGCATCTCACGTATCTCTCTCGAGATCTCTTGTCTTCCGATTCGTTGAACGAGACTTGTTCTCCATTCCGAATCGGTTGAGACGATTGATCCGACTGAGATCGTTCGTAGACCTAGCTTGCTTCGTCAAGAAGTTTGGATCTACAAAGCATCGCTACTGCACTTACTTGCCGCCGCAGATCTTGACAAGATCCTTTCCAAGAGAGAAATTTGGTTGTGGACTCTTCGTTATTTTCAAGCAAGCTTCAACGAACGAAGAAGGACATCGGAATCTCCAAAAGCTTTGTTTGTATTTTCTTTTACATTCAATTTTGTTATAAAGGAATTTTCATTCCTAGTTGTAAGGGTTTGGTGTAACTCGTTGTGGTGGAGTTGTGTCTACACTTGTGGAAGGGTTCCTTACGTAGTTAGGGGAGCGTTGCTCCTAGTATGAGGATTGAATTTCAATCCAGTTGAAGAAGTGACCGAGTCGTCCCTTAGTGGGAGATGGGTCAAAGGGGGAAAGTGGGCGTACCCAAATCAGGGAACCACTATAATTCTTTATGTGTTTTCTGTGTTCTGTTTGCTTATTTGTGCAGGTTAGTTTAATTCCGCAAAAGACTGCAATACACCTATTCCCCCTCCCCCCCAAAGGTGGATTAGATTGACACTAGATACTTTCAAATTATGACTGTGAGGAGCTACATGGGATCCCCATACAAGCTGATTTTTCCGAGTTGTTTGTTTGAACTGTTATAACGTACGTCTTTTGTTGTAACGATCATTTTGAAGTGATAGCATATGTTTGCTGGGTTTTCTTGCGGTGAACAAATTTCGTGACAAAATTTATTGTAAGGAGGAGAGGGTTGTAACACCCAAAATTCAAAATTGGAGTTCGAGCTTACTAACACGGCCTAAGACACGGGCGTGTCCAACAACACACGGCCTGGGATAGGGGCGTGTCCCAGGGCATGTCCTTTACTGTGTGTGTCGAGTCAAGTTCTCGACACAGTTCAGTCGACGATCGTCGAGAGGTAACACAGCCAGGGACACGGGCGTGTCCGAGGCCGTGTCCTGCTCGGGTGGCTAACCGGGTGGCGTTGAGTGCGACGCATGGCCTGTGACACAGGCGTGTCATAGGGGCGTGTTTGGCACACAGCCAAGGATACGGGCGTGTGACCCAG
Source organism: Platanthera zijinensis (assembly GCA_039513925.1). NCBI lineage: Eukaryota > Viridiplantae > Streptophyta > Magnoliopsida > Asparagales > Orchidaceae > Platanthera > Platanthera zijinensis. Next base: position 204,605,988 of record CM077079.1, on the reverse strand, counting down.
CTGTGTTCTTTTCGAGAATGTTGATCTTGTGTTGTTTGAGGGACACGCCCCTGAACACGGGCGTGTACTTACTGACACGGGCGTGTCAGGGGCTTGACACGGGCGTGTCTAAGCCTGTGTCCTGGTTTGGGTAAGTCGGTTCGTGTACTGATTGTAGTACACGGCCTGTGACACGGGCGTGTCACAGGCCATGTTAGGCCAAAAAATAGACTTTTGTGGAGATTTGTGGCTGTTCGATTACTTCATCCTAGATCCAATGGCTCAGGCTACTCCCTACTGGGTTAAGTCAAGGAGTTGAATGAAAGTTTCATTCATGCTTTAGATATTCTCTTTCTAAAAGAGAAGAGAGAAGGGAGAGGAGGAAGGAGAAGATCCAGCCACGGGTGGAGCTCCCGAGTTCCGATTCGAGATCCGAGGCAAGTTTTGTGGAAGAAAAGCCGCTGCGGTGCTTTCCAACTAGCAAGAATTTCGATGGCTCCCAAGGGATCGTCAAGGGTAACGATCTTCCTTCTTGGACAAGTCAAGTCCTCCTTTATGCATGAGCATGGGATCCTCCACCAAAAGGTAGAAAGAGTAAGTGATCCCAGTGGGTTGATAGGTTCTATCCCCGGTTCAGTCTGCATTTATACCCGGAAATGTGTAGTACATGATAGGTATGCTGTGTGAAGCCCATCTGGACAGGTTGGTCTGGATTGGTGATGTTGCATATTGCGCACCGGAGAAGACTTTGCATATAAACGTGTAGTTTGTAGAGTCAATGGGTTGTGTCTGTGAAGGGAAGTAGCAAGAAGTACTGGAATGAGGAATTCCAAGAAAACACGTTTGTAATGCTTGTGTTGTATGCTATGAAAGACCAGTTTTTCTGGCACTGCATGAACTGCAGGGTTTGGGTTGAGTTTGGGTGCAAATAGAGAGTTTTGCTGAACCCGCCAAGCGACCACGAAGGACACCAGCATTAACTCCACTTTTGGATTGTGAATCCAGTCCTTGGCGGACATTATGGTTATTATGAGTTGCGAGCTCTTAAAAGGCTTCTTGTCGAACAGGAAAGGTGAAACCGACCCACGCCTTTAATTGTAGCCTCGAGTACGAAGTGCTTGGTGATGGCAAGGTGATTTGAGCAACGGGGGGGGGGGGGGTAGTGGATCTATACCTGCGTTATGTTGACTTTACAGGAGAGCACCAGGGCATTGGGTTTTCGTCATTAGCATAATGAGAGTCTTAGGCTTGCGCGCTATCAAGACTAAATGCTCAAAGGTGTTGATCCCTATTTACCGGTGTACCCTAAAGTGTGCCTGAGTGCACGGATCATCGGGCTGTGTGGCTGACGATTTTGATGGATTGTTTATGAGTAAGAGCACAAGATATGTTATATCTGTTGATGCATCGCTCTGTAGAGAAGGAATGCCACTTCCCCGGGAAAGGGGTAAGATTGTTATAAATTGGTCAGCTGAATGCTGACCGTTGCCTTGTTTGCCACCTTCTGGGTGGATTGTCCCTGTACAGGTGCTGGAGAGCCGAGCGGAAAATTAAGGGCTTAAGTCCCTGCTGCTGCTGCTAGCCCTTGAAGGCTAAGCAAAAAATGTTGTGTTTTGTTCATGTGTGGCCGGCCTGCGCGCCGATGTATGCAATCCACACTGCGCAAAGAGGAACTGTAAGGGCTTAAGGCCCTAACTTTGTGTATTTGGTACATTCCTTTGGGTATATATATGAATGTACAGTTTATATATAGTTGACATTCCGAATGGTTGAGTTCAATGTTAACTTTAAGCTTCCGCTAGCATGCTTTGAGTTAGGTTGCGTTTATGATTTGGTATTAACCTGTAACTTCACCGCCTGTTTGTGACATATAGGGTGGGGCTCCTGTAACGCCCCCGATTTTCCTGCGTTTATTTGTATTCTCGTTGGCGTTACGATGACGCGTTTTCGTGGCTTGTGCCATGTGTGGAGTATGGTTTAGCTCCTTTGAACTAAGTGCCCTGTTTTGTAGCCTGTTGGCAAGATCTCCCTAGCGAGCCGAGTCATTTTGGGTGACCCGGTGTGGCCTCTCGGGGGGATGTTTGTGTTTGGCTTTGTTTGGGTATAACTCGAGTTCTGTTCGTCGAAAGTTAATTTCGACTTCGCCGTTGTGTTCGTAGCGTGGGTGTTTAGCTACGGTGCAAATTTCGTCGAATTCCGAGGTGATTCGGTTTTCGTGTCGTTTGGTGTGTTATTAGTATTTGTGATCAATTAATTAAATTGATTTGGCTTGTTCTGTAGCCCTTCGGTTTTGACCGATTAATAAATTCTGCGGGAGAATTTATTTGGGCAGTTATCGCCTTGCCTTGGTGGCAGCCATATTTTGGCTATTCCTTTATGGAATTTACTTAATGAAATTAAGTAATTAGGCATTTTAGGGTTCGGTTATGGATGAACCGGTGTTTAGCTTTTCGTATAAAAGCTCTGTTTAAGAAGTGACGGCTCACTTCTTCTTCTTCTTTTCTTGAGAGAGAAGCCGTCGCTGCCTTTTTCACGGAAATCAGAGGAGAAACCGCCCGTCCTGTACCTCCTTCGGTCGGCGATTCCGGGCTTGTTCGTGGACGGAATTCGATTCCGAAAACAGCATTGTCTTGCTCTCTCCGAGATCTTCGTTTCAACGGTAGGATATTCGATTTTTGTGGAGTTTTGATGAGATTTGGGTTTCGGTTTTGGAGTTTTCAGCCATTAATGGCCGTGAGATTTATTCTAGGTGCTGCGGCGGTTTGTTCCGTGTGAAGAGGAGGAGAGCCATCCAAGCTTCGCTGAAAGTTGAGGCAAGTGGTATTCTTGCCCTTGCCAAGTTTCTTTTTGATTATTTTTGCTGAAATTGAAATCCTTATTAGCCCAGTTTAGAGGCCTTGTTGTTCTCATATTTATTGCTATCTATAGAATTAGTTCTTCCTATTGCCCCCCCTTCTTGTGCTGATGGAACCCAACTTTGCCGGCGTAATGCCGTTTATCTTTGTTCAGATTTGCTCTGGTTTGGGTGTAGCCGAGAGGGAGTGTTTGGAGGGGAGGGGGTGATTTTCCAGAAGTTAGTAAGTGTTTTACTCGAGTATTGGAGTATGTTACTCGTGAGGTAGAAGTGGATTACTCGGGTATTAGTTCTGGAGTACTCGAGTAGGTGGTAGATACTCGAGTGGTGGCTTTGAGATACTCGAGTAGTGGGTTAAGATACTCGAGTATTAGCCTTGGAGTTACTCGAGTAGTAGGTAACTACTCGAGTAGGGGTTCTGAGTTACTCGAGTAGTGGTTTCGAGATACTCGAGTAGGTGCTTTGGCTTACTCGAGTAGAAGGTAACAACTCGAGTAGGGGTTTCGGTTTACTTGAGTAGTAGGTGACTACTCGAGTAGGGGATTTGAGTTACTCGAGTAGTAGGTAACTACTCGAGTAGGGGCTTTAGGTTACTCGAGTAGTGGACTCGAGATACTCGAGTAAGTGGTTTGGTTCACTCGAGTAGTAGGCATCTACTCGAGTGCAGGTTTGTAGATACGCGAGTAGTGGCTTTAGCATACTCGAGTAGTCGGCAACTACTCGAGTAGCGGGTTGAGGTACCCGAGTAGTAGGCAACTACTCGAGTAGAGGGTTGAGGTACTCGAGTAGTAGGCGACTACTCGAGTAGCGGGTTGAGGTACTCGAGTAGTAGGCAACTACTCGAGTAGAGGGTTGAGGTACACGAGTAGTAGGCGACTACTCGAGTAGAGGGTTGAGGCACTCGAGTAGTAGGCGATTACTTGAGTAGAGGGATGAGGTACACGAGTAGTTGGTAACTACTCGAGTACTGGAAATTCCCTGCCTTTTCTTCTGTCTTAGAATCGTTCGTCTATCGTCGATCTCTGAATGGAGATCGTCGATCTCGGTTTCTGCCTTAGGCCGTTCGACTATCGTTGACCTCCGGTCGACAATCGTCGAGCTCCGTTTTACCTTAGTGGGATTGTGGTTAGAGTTTGGTTTTGGCTTTAAGTGAGGCTAGCTCACTCAACGCCAAGATTTAGGTAGGCACTGAGTGGGTCTCACTCAGCGTCTTGTCGTGTTGATTCTTTTCAACACTCTTCCTTTACCTTGTTTTTCGTTCCCGAGTGGTTTTCTTGTTATATTTCTGGTATTTCCTTGTCGGCCGTTTTCTTTACCTTCTTAAAGGCCGAATCGTGGGTCGTGGTTAGTAGTGGTGGTTTATAGCTCTTCAAGAGGGTGGAGTTGTGTGATATAGCCAAGGCCACTCTTGTTTTTTCTTGCTCCAGGTACGGGCTGGGCATGTGTGGGTGGAAGGTCCCTTGTGCTTTCACGTGTAGACCCTCGAGCTTGCTGACTTGGACATGGTGGATTAGGGGACTGCGTTTGCCTACGATCCGGTTCCTCATTGTTTGTTTTTGCTACTACCACCTCCCACAGTTTAGGGTGTTAGAAGTTTCTTCCTTGGTAGTTTGCAGCACTTTTGGCTCTTGGTAGCCTAGTAGGCCCGGCAGGATGTTGTTCCTGAGTGGGGTTGTTGCTGTTTCCTTTGCTCGTTGTGCTTTTCTTGTTGTCCTGTTTTGGACTGTTGTGACTCTTTCTACTGCATGTTTTTCAATTACTTCTTCCTTTTGGTTGACTCTAGCATGCAGTTGTTTTTACCTTGTTGCTTGCTGAGGTGTTCTGTTTTCTTTTGGAATGCCTCAGGTTCTAAGTTGTAGCCGGTCTGGTGGCTAGCTGAGGCAGTGGTGTTGCTGGTGGACTCCCGGACTTTGGAGTTCCGTTTACCTTGTTAGTGAGATAGTTTTCTGTACCTTCTTGCAGACATACATATGTGCCAGTGGGTTCGTGTCAGGTTGTTGGCGCCCACTGGTAGTGTTTCTTACCTTTGTACTGGATATATTTACTTATGCTGCTACCGTTTTCTGGAGATAGTCTACTTGCTCTGAGAAGGTTTTATGCTAGGTTGCTAGTTATTTCCAACCCTAATTAGTATTATAAATGAAGCTCCTGATCAGCATGTTTTATAAGCTTAATCACTATTTTCCAAATCACGTATGAAAACTGTTTTCTTATATATTATATAAATTAAATGTAGTGTCTTGCATAGCATGAGTGGTTCTCTTGGGACCCTTATGCGCTCTTTAGGGTGTAAAACCTAATTAAAGTATTTTTCTTTCTGCTGCATATAAATATAGTTTTTCTTTAGTGGACTAGGTGATCCACTGAGCTGAGGGATACGGTCTCTAAAATATAACTAATTTTCTATTCATAAAACACAGGATTTTCTTGCATAAAGTTTGTAGTTGGTTTTGCCTGAGCGTCAGCGGTTATCCCCTGCTTGACGTGGCATCATGACGCGTGTTTTCTCATACTCTGATAATTCTTATATTTGGAGAAAATGCGGGTTGTGACAGTTGGTATCAGAGGGAGGTTGCTTGACAAGTTAGTTGAGCAACCTTCCTTTGTTTGCTTTAGTAGTTCAGCATCATGTCATTCACACATCGATATGTCATCAGCACGTCTTGGCAAAAGCACGAACACTACACTCATGGCATAACATGAAGTATACGAGGCATATTATGTAGTATGGGATGCATAATATGTGTTTGTATATGGATCCACCATAGGGGCTACATGTGAGGGTTATGTAGTATGGGATGCATAACCTCACCACATGACTGCGACTAGCACGTTTCTTTTTCGTTGCATGGGAATGTTATGTAGTATGGGATGCATAACATTTTCATGTGTACGCCGCTCATAACATGCATTAGGGCCTTTTTAGAATGCATAGCACAAACATGCATAGCATATCATTACATAAGCACAACGTGCCAAGCTAAAGATTTGCAGGATGACATATGTACACACATAAGTTTTCAAAACAAAATAAAGTCATGCATTCCCGATCTAGGCACGAGAGTTAGCAAGGTGATGGTTAACCATCCTAGGTTAGGGCATGTCATCAAATTTTTGGTTAAAAAGATAAACTCTCAGAGCAAGTTTAGCAGCTTTAAGCCTATATCTATATATGTATGGTCTGTACTTGTGTTTGAGTTCTAGTCGTTGATTGGGGATCTTATTTAGGGTGGTATGATTATAGGATGGCTAGGCGACCTGCGACTCGATCGACTCCCCTGTCTGAAGGTGAGTCGTCTGGGGCTCAGCGTGATGCAGTAATCGAGAGTCTGCGTCAGAGTAGCGAAGCTATGGGCAGACAGTTGGGAGAGGTGCAAGCCCAGATTCAGTCTTTGGTGGCAGTTGTGGCAGGACAGGCTCAGGGTGCGCAAGTTCCTGCTGGGGGGTTCGCTGTTCCCCCTCCCCCTGCGCTCGTGAGACCTCCAGTGGTGGTGCCAGCGGAGATGGCCTTCATCTCGCAATTTCAGAGACTGAGCCCTCCCACTTATGACGGGAAGGCAGATTTCATGGTTATAGATGATTGGCTGATCTCCATGGAGGAGATGTTTTCGTATTCAGGGATTGCTGGTGACCAGAGGGTGATGCTAGCCACCTATCAGCTTAAAGGATTGGCTAAGAGTTGGTGGCTGAGAGAGAAGGAGAGCTTAGTAGCTGGATGCTCTTGGGAAATGTTTAAGGAGATGTTGTTAAGGAAGTTCTTGCCTTCGGTCGAGCATGACCGCCTCATGAATGACTTTCTCTATCTGAAGCAAAGGCAACTCACGGTGGGTGAGTATGAAATAGAATTTAGTAAGTTGAGCCGTTTTGCCCCTGCCTTGGTTAGCGTTGAGGCTGATCGAGTTAAGAGATTTCTTGGTGGTTTGAGGAGCGAAGTGCAGCAGTTGACCAATGCTTATGGGTCAGTAACTTATGCTGGAGTTGTAGAGGCTGCTCTTAAGGTTGAGGCTATTGAAACGGCAAAGAGCAGAGGCCAGCAGATGAGAAAGGACAAGAGAAAGTCTGTGGAGGGGAAGAAGCCCCTGGTACCCGATGCTGTTCCGGGAAAGAGGAGCCGAGTGGTGTGCAGTTTCTGTGGCCGGTCAGGCCATCCTGTCGAGAAATTTTTAAGAGGTCAGCAGCTCAGAAGAAGGAGCAGGTTCATGCGATCCAGGGTGCTCCTAGGAGAGATGTCTCCTGTTCAGTTTGCAAGCGATCCGGGCATGATGCGGCCCAGTGTTGGACCAAGGACAGATTCTGCTTTGAGTGTGGGCAGAAGGGTCATATCAAGTCGAGGTGTCCTCAGGTTCAGACAGCTCTTCCTGCAGTTCTATTGCAGGCTTTAGCTCCACCTCCGCGTGTGGACAAGGGAAAAGGGAAGCTGAACGTGATTTCTTCTGAGGAGGCTCAGACTTCGACCCAGGTTATTTCAGGTTAGTCGATTGCTGTTTTTCTAGCCTGGTAGTTTTATTTGCTAGAGTTGCGGTATTGCTATGGTAGTTCCTTAGTTTGTGTGTTCCTATAGGGAAGTTTAAGGTGAAGAACCGCTGGGCGCGTGTTCTGTTTGACTCCGGCGCTACCCACTCGTTCGTGGCTAGAGCCTTTGTTGAGCGTCATCGATTAACTCTAGATCGTGTTCGGGATTCCTTCTGTGTCAAGTTTCCTTCTGGTGAATCTGTGTTGTCAGATTTGGGCATTTTGGATTGCCCGGTTTTGTTGGGGGACTTTCTTGCGAAGGCGGACCTGAAAATGATTGATCTGGAGGACTTCGATGTCATTTTGGGCATGGACTGGCTCTCTCGGTATGATGTGGTCATTCAGTGCAAAGGAAAGCGCTTGGACTTCATTAGGGACGACGGTCAGCCCGGCAGCGTGTATGCTGCTCTGTGTCAGGATTTTCCTGTCATCTCTGCGGTATGTGCTCTGAGATTGTTTCTTTCTGATTGTTGTGTTTGTTTAGTCTCGGCAATTAGAGCCGCTGTTAGCGTGCCATGCTTGGAAGAGATTCCTATTGTTCGTGGTTTTGCTGATGTTTTTCCTGATGATCTTCCTGGTCTTCCTCCTGATCGGGATGTTGAGTTTGTGATCGATTTAGAGCCGGGTACACGTCCTATTGCTAAGGCGCCGTACCGGATGGCCCCTCGTGAGTTAGAGGAGTTGTGAGTTCAGTTGGATGAGCTGTTAGCTAAGGGGTTTATTAGGCAGAGTTCGTCGCCTTGGGGTGCTCCTGTTTTGTTCGTAAAGAAGAAAGATGGGTCGATGCGGCTCTGCATCGACTATAGAGAGTTGAACAAGGTCACTATAAAGAACAGGTACCCTCTGCCGAGGATCGATGATTTGTTTGACCAGTTGCGTGGTAGCACTGTGTTCTCCAAGATCGACCTTTGTTCTGGTTATCATCAGGTTAGGATCCGTAAGGCGGATATTCCGCGGACTGCGTTCAGGTCGAGACATGGACACTTTGAGTTTCTGGTAATGTCGTTCGGTCTGACCAACGCACCTTCAGCCTTCATGGATATGATGAACCGGGTGTTCAAGGATTTTCTCGATAAGTTCGTTGTGGTCTTCATTGATGACGTGTTAGTTTATTCACGCAGTGCTGAGGAGCATGAGCAGCATTTGCGTTTGGTCCTATCAGAGTTGAGGAATCACAAGTTATTCGCCAAGTTGAGCAAGTGCGAATTTTGGTTGCCTCAAGTTTCTTTTCTAGGCCACGTGGTGAACAAGGAGGGGATCTCGGTCGATCCAGAAAAGATTGCAGCAGTGATGGATTGGAGTAGACCGAGTTCGCCTAAAGAGATCAGGAGTTTCTTAGGGTTGGCTGGTTATTACAGGAGATTTGTGGAGGGTTTCTCTTCCCTAGCCGCACCTTTGACCAAGTTGACTCAGAAGAATGTGGCGTTTGTTTGGAGCGAAAAGTGCGAGGAAGCTTTTCTTGAGCTAAAGGAGAGATTGTGCACTGCTCCTGTTCTGACCCTGCCTACCGAGGGAGTAGATTATGATGTTTATGTGGATGCTTCGCTTGTAGGTCTGGGATGCGTATTAATGCAAGATGGAAAAGTAATTGCCTATGGGTCAAGGCAACTGAAGACTCATGAGAAAAATTATCCCATGCATGACCTCGAGTTTGCAGCGGTTATTTATGCTTTGAAGTTGTGGAGGCACCTACTTTATGGGGCTCAATGCAAGATCTTCACTGACCATAAGAGCTTAAAGTACGTGTTCACGCAGAAGGAGTTGAATCTGTGTCAGCGGCGGTGGTTGGAATATGTGGCTGATTATGATGTAGAAATCCAGTATCATCCAGGCAAGGCCAATGTGGTGGCTGACGCCCTGAGCCAAAAGACGGGAAAGATCTTTAACCTCACCGCCGATCGTTCAGTGGAGGAGTTCCTCCTTATGGATATATCAGTGGGATGCTGTAGTTTGCAAAGTAGTTTGTCAGTGGCAGAGCCGTCCTGGATTTCTTTGACTAGGCTGCACCAGAAGGACGATCCTGATGTTATGCACCCTTTCACCAGGACTGAGAAGGGAGAGTTGCCCGATTTTGCTATCGATGATGCAGGTACTTTGAAGTACCGCGGCAGGTTTTGCGTTCCCGCGGTTGGGGATATTAGGAGGATGATTTGCAGTGAGGCTCATGGTTCAAGCGTTGCCTACCATCCAGGATCTACGAAGATGTACCGTGACTTAAGGCAAATTGCCTGGTGGTATGGCATGAAAGGAGATATAGCCCGATTTGTTGCTGAGTGTCACACTTGCAAGCGTGTGAAGGCCGATCATGGAAGGCCTGGTGGTAAGTTGACTCTGCTAGAGATCCCAACTTGGAAGTGGGAGAGTATATCTATGGATTTCATTACGGGTTTACCAAAATCCCCGAGAGGATTTGATTCTGTTTGGGTTATAGTGGATAGATTGACGAAGTGCGCTCACTTCGTACCTTATAAGATTGATTACCCGATGAAGAAGATAGCGGAGTTATACATGAATGAAGTCATCCGACTCCACGGTGTGCCGGTTAGCATCATTTCTGATCGAGACTCCCGGTTCACTTCTCGTTTTTGGCAGAGTCTGCAGGAGGGTTTGGGTACGGATCTGAGGTATTCTACTGCCTACCACCCGCAGACCAATGGGTAGACGGAGAGGGTGAACCAAATTGTTGAGGATATGATCCGGTGCTATATTTTAGACCTCGGTGGAGCGTGGGATGAGCGATTGCGACTCATGGAATTTGCCTACAACAACAGTTATCAGGAAAGTTTGCAGATGGCTCCGTTCGAAGCCTTGTATGGGAGGCGCTGTAGGACTCCGTTGTTTTGGGCTGAGGCTGGTGAGAGGCCTTTGTTGGGTCCCGATGCGCTTGAGGAAATAGAAGTCGCAGTGAAGCTTATTCGGGAGAAGCTTCGTATAGCCCAGGAAAGATATGAAAAGAACGCCAATCGGCGTAGGTCTGCTTTGGAGTTTTCTGTCGGGGACCTTGTATTCCTCAAGGTTTCCCCGATGGTAGATGTTAAGAGATTTGGTAAGAATCGGAAGTTAGACCCGAGGTATGTGGGCCCGTTTGAGATTTTGGAACGGATTGGTGTGTCAGCTTATAGATTGGATTTGCCAGCAAACTTCCCAGGTGTGCATAATGTTTTTCATGTTAGCCAATTGCGGAAGTGTGTGCGCAGCAGTGGGCAGCTCTTAGATGTTGTGCCCCAGTTGGAGCCCAACCTCTCTTTTGTTGAGGTGCCGGTTCATATTTTGGATACTCAGGAGCGTGTGCTGCGAAAGAAGTCCATATCGATGGTTAAGGTTCTATGGATGAATCAAGATTTGGAAAGCGCGACTTGGGAGTTAGAGTCGGCTATGAGGAGGGCTTACCCTCACCTGTTTCGTTGATTTAATCGGTATGTTTTCCTTCTTGTAACTCCTGTTAGTTGTTCCTCGTTCTTTAGTAGGAGTGTTGTGCGTAAAGTTTCGGGACGAAACTTTCTTTTAGGGGGAGTGACTGTAACGCCCCCGATTTTCCTGCGTTTATTTGTATTCTCATTGGCGTTACGATGACGCGTTTCCGTGGCTTGTGCCATGTGTGGAGTATGGTTTAGCTCCTTTGAACTGAGTGCCCTGTTTTGTAGCCTGTTGGCAAGATCTCCCTAGCAAGCCGAGTCGTTTTGGGTGACCCGGTGTGGCCTCTCGGGGGGCTGTTTGTGTTTGGCTTTGTTTGGGTATAACTCGAGTTCTGTTCGTCGAAAGTTAATTTCGACTTTGCCGTTGTGTTTGTAGCGTGGGTGTTTAGCTACGGTGCGAATTTCGTCGAATTCCGAGGTAATTCGGTTTTCGTGTCGTTTGGTGTGTTATTAGTATTTGTGATCAATTAATTAAATTGATTTGGCTTGTTCTGTAGCCCTTCGGTTTTGACCGATTAATAAATTCTGCGGGAGAATTTATTTGGGCAGTTATCGCCTTGCCTTGGTGGCAGCCATATTTTGGCTATTCCTTTATGGAATTTACTTAATGAAATTAAGTAATTAGGCGTTTTAGGGTTCGGTTATGGATGAACCGGTGTTAAGCTTTTCGTATAAAAGCTAGGTTTAAGATGTGACGGCTCACTTCTTCTTCTTCTTTTCCTGAGAGAGAAGCCGTCGCTGCCTTTTTCGCGGAAATCAGAGGAGAAACCGCCCGTCCTGTACCTCCTTCGGTCGGCGATTCCGGGCTTGTTCGTGGACGGAATTCGATTCCGAAAACGGCGTTGTCTTGCTCTCTCCGAGATCTTTGTTTCGACGGTAGGATATTCGATTTTCGTGGAGTTTTGATGAGATTTGGGTTTCGGTTTTGGAGTTTTCAGCCATTAATGGCCGTGAGATTTATTCTAGGTGCTGCGGCGGTTTGTTCCGTGTGAAGAGGAGGAGAGCCATCCAAGCTTCGCTGAAAGTTGAGGCAAGTGGTATTCTTGCCCTTGCCAAGTTTCTTTTTGATTATTTTTGCTGAAATTGAAATCCTTGTTAGCCCAGGTTAGAGGCCTTGTTGTTCTCATATTTATTGTTATCTATAGGAATTAGTTCTTCCTATTGCCCCCCTTCTTGTGCTGATGGAACCCAACTTTGCCGGTGTAATGCTGTTTATCTTTGTTCAGATTTGCTCTGGTTTGGGTGTAGCCGAGAGGGAGTGTTAGGAGGGGAGGGGGTGATTTTCCAGAAGTTAGTAAGTGTTTTACTCGAGTATTGGAGTATGTTACTCGTGAGGTAGAAGTGGATTACTCGGGTATTAGTTCTGGAGTACTCGAGTAGGTGGTAGATACTCGAGTGGTGGCTTTGAGATACTCAAGTAATGGGTTAAGATACTCGAGTATTAGCCTTGGAGTTACTCGAGTAGTAGGTAACTACTCGAGTAGGGGTTCTGAGTTACTCGAGTAGTGGTTTCGAGATACTCGAGTAGGTGCTTTGGCTTACTCGAGTAGAAGGTAACTACTCGAGTAGGGGTTTTATTTTACTCGAGTAGTAGGTGACTACTCGAGTAGGGGATTTGAGTTACTCGAGTAGTAGGTAACTACTCGAGTAGGGGCTTTGGGTTACTCGAGTAGTGGACTTGAGATACTCGAGTAAGTGGTTTGGTTCACTCGAGTAGTAGACATCTACTCGAGTGCAGGTTTGTAGATACGCGAGTAGTGGCTTTAGCATACTCGAGTAGTCGGCAACTACTCGAGTAGCGTGTTGAGGTACCCGAGTAGTAGGCAACTACTCGAGTAGAGGGTTGAGGTACTCGAGTAGTAGGCGACTACTCGAGTAGTGGGTTGAGGTACTCGAGTAGTAGGCAACTACTCGAGTAGAGGGTTGAGGTACTCGAGTAGTAGGCGACTACTCGAGTAGAGGGTTGAGGTACTCGAGTAGTAGGCGACTACTCGAGTAGAGGGATGAGGTACACGAGTAGTTGGTAACTACTCGAGTACTAGAAATTCCCTGCCTTTTCTTCTGTCTTAGAATCGTTCGTCTATCGTCGATCTCTGAATGGAGATCGTCGATCTCGGTTTCTGCCTTAGGCCGTTCGACTATCGTCGACCTCCGGTCGACAATCGTCGAGCTCCGTTTTACCTTAGTGAGATTGTGGTTAGAGTTTGGTTTTGGCTTTAAGTGAGGCTAGCTCACTCAACGCCAAGATTTAGGTAGGCACTGAGTGGGTCTCACTCAGCGCCTTGTCGTGTTGATTCTTTTCAACACTCTTCCTTTACCTTGTTTTTCGTTCCCGAGTGGTTTTCTTGTTATATTTCTGGTATTTCCTTGTCGGCCGTTTTCTTTACCTTCTTAAAGGCCGAATCGTGGGTCGTGGTTAGTAATGGTGGTTTATAGCTCTTCAAGAGGGTGGAGTTGTGTGATATAGCCAAGACCACTCTTGTTTTTTCTTGCTCCAGGTACGGGCTGGGCATGTGTGGGTGGAAGGTCCCTTGTGCTTTCACGTGTAGACCCTCGAGCTTGCTGACTTGGACATGGTGGATTGGGGGACTGCGTTTGCTTACGATCCGATTCCTCGTTGTTTGTTTTTGCTACTACCACCTCCCACAGTTTAGGGTGTTAGAAGTTTCTTCCTTGGTAGTTTGCAGCACTTTTGGCTCTTGGTAGCCTAGTAGGCCCGGCAGGATGTTGTTCCTGAGTGGGGTTGTTGCTGTTTCCTTTGCTCGTTGTGCTTTTCTTGTTGTTCTGTTTTGGACAGTTGTGACTCTTTCTACTGCATGTTTTTCAATTACTTCTTCCTTTTGGTTGACTCTAGCATGCAGTTGTTTTTACCTTGTTGCTTGCTGAGGTGTTCTGTTTTCTTTTGGAATGCCTCAGGTTCTGAGTTGTAGCCGGTCTGGTGGCTAGCTGAGGCAGTGGTGTTGCTGGTGGACTCCCGGACTTTGGAGTTCCGTTTACCTTGTTAGTGAGATAGTTTTCTGTACCTTCTTGCAGACATACATATGTGCCAGTGGGTTCGTGTCAGGTTGTTGGCGCCCACTGGTAGTGTTTCTTACCTTTGTACTGGATATATTTACTTATGCTGCTACCGTTTTCTGGAGATAGTCTACTTGCTCTGAGAAGGTTTTATGCTAGGTTGCTAGTTATTTCCAACCCTAATTAGTATTATAAATGAAGCTCCTGATCAGCATGTTTTATAAGCTTAATCACTATTTTCCAAATCACGTATGAAAACTATTTTCTTATATATTATATAAATTAAATATAGTGTCTTGCATAGCATGAGTGGTTCTCTTGGGACCCTTATGCGCTCTTTAGGGTGTAAAACCTAATTAAAGTATTTTTCTTTCCGCAGCGTATAAATATATTTTTTCTTTTGTGGACTAGGTGATCCACTGAGCTGAGGGATACGGTCTCTAAAATATAACTGATTTTCTATTTATAAAACACATGATTTTCTTGCATAAAGTTTGTAGTTGGTTTTGCCTGAGCGTTAGCGGTTATCCCATGCTTGACGTGGCATCATGACGCGTGTTTTCTTATACTCTGATAATTCTTATATTTTGAGAAAATGCGGGTTGTGACAGCTCCGACCGGACCTTCTATTATACGTCATGTAATGGATGGGTTCGTTATAAAATATATGTAGATGAAATCATTTTTGGCTCTACTGATTCCAAACTATACAAAAGGTTTTCTGACCTGATGCATTCAAAGTTTGAAATGAGTTGCATGAGTGAGCTTTCATACTTCCTTGGTCTCCAGGTGAAACAATCCCCTAATGGAATTTTAATCTCCCAATCCAAATATGCTAAGGTGCTAATTAAAAGATTTGGGATGACTGATGCCTCAGCTAAGAAAACACCCATTGCTTCCAATACTGTGATTGATTCTGATGAATATGGCAATCCAGTTTATCAGAAAACATATAGGGCTATTGTTGGTTCCTTATTGTATCTCACAGCTAGTAGGCCAGATATAATGCTTTCTACATGTCTTTGTGCTAGGTTCTAAGTGAACCCTAAAGAATCTCACCATATTTTACTTAAAAGAATTTTGAGATATATAAAGGGTTGCCCAAATCTAGGACTCTTTTATCCAATTGAGTCAGAATTTGAATTAACTGGATTCTCAGATGTTGACTTTTCTGGATGTAGAGTTTATAGGAAAATCACATCAGGAACATGCCTGTTCATTGGTGATAGGCTTGTGTCTTGGTTTTGTAGGAAACAAACATCTGTGTCCACTTCAACTGCAGAAGCTTAATACAATGCAACTAACTGTTGTTGTTCAAAAATATTGTGGATTCAAAACCAACTCCTGGATTATGGTTATAATCTAAATAATTCAACTATATATTGTGATAGTACCAGTGCAATTTTCATTGCACAAAATCCAGTGCATCATAGTAGGACCAAGCATATAGAAAATTAGGCATCATTTCATTAGAGATTGTGTGGACAAAAAGAAAATTAACCTTGTCTTTATCTCTACTAATTTACAAAGAGCAGACATCTTTACCAAACTATTGGATGAGAAGAAACATCTATTCTTCTTAAATCAGTTTGGTATGATTAATGGAGAAGGCTTAATTTGATTTTTGTCCAAGGTCGAAGAATTGATCACATTTCGTCGAATGGGGATCGACGATCTGTGAACTCTTCTTGAGAGTTTTCGTCGACCTGAGATCGACGAAATCTCTGTGTGAAGTCATTTTCGTCGAACGGAGATAGACAATCTTGCTTCAGAAAATATTTTCGTCAACCTAAGAATGACAAACTATTTTCCCCTCTTCAAACTGAGAATAACGATATCCTTTCGCCATGAAATTTTTCGTCGACCTGAGTTCGAAGATCTTATATTTTCGCAGAACGAAGTACGCCACTTCATATTCTGAAAACTTTATATCTAGGTTTTCATCGAACTCAATCCCGCACTTTCCAGTTCTCTTGCACTTGATCTCTCTCTCGAATTTGCAGGAAAACAATGGCGATTTCGGCGACTGCTCTCTCCAGCATGAAATATGACACTGGATTTGACATTTACTTTGATTCCTTCAGCCATTCTGATCAGGTCTTCACAGATATTCTAAAACTCTTTGAAGATAATCAACTCAAGAAACTGATGACTACAAGGATAAAACTGCCAGCAACAGAAATACGAGAATGGGTGTATACCTCAACTTCCCCAAATGAAACAACCATGATTGGCACCATTGCAGGTCAACAGGTTTCTCTAACTCCTGTTATAATTTCTTAAAATTTTGAATTGGTTAATGGAGAAGACAAAATAGAACTAGATTTTTCTGAGTATGATGATATGTTGATTAAAATGGGTCACTCTAAAGGAAACCCAAACAAGTTGCTGAAGAAAAATTTATCTGTAGAATATAAATTTCTGGCTGATGTTGTTGGGAAAGTTTTGCTAGGAAAGCACACTGCCCATGGTTATATTACCATGCAACAATTCTTGGTGATGTGTGCCTTGGTTAATAAGAAATTAGTAAATTGGGGTGTGTTGTTATTTGATTTGATCAAGGATAAAAATTCCAAGAAGGAAGTTTGTTTTGGGAGGATTTTGGGAATCTTCCTCCAGGCCAAGGCTCCTGAACTATTGGTCTCCTAGACTATGTTCATCAATGCCTCCAAGAGGCTAACTTTTTCCTTATTTGGTAGATGGGCGAGGACCATCCCTAAGCCATCCAGGGCTTCCTCATCTTCCAGAGCTTTAGAGAACACCAGGACAGTAACAGCCTCTCCCACACCTGAAGTAGAAGTTCCTGCACCTCCTCCATCTCCACCTCATTCAATATTTCCTTCATCAAATCCCCTCAAACATCTATCAACTTCTTCTCAAATCCCTCTTGCCTCACCATCTCAACCTCAGTCTCCACCTCCTCAGTATTCATCTACTTAGTCTCTACCTCCTCAGTCTCCACATCCTCAATCTCCCCCTCCTCAATCTACTCTACCACCTCACCTTGATGACATACCATAACATACTATTCTGTCATTCCAAAATTTTATTCTTTTACCATATCCATCTCCACCTCACTCTCCTCAACAACAATTATCTCCACCTCAGGATGAAATTATGAATGATTTCATTCCTCTTCCTCCTTTCATTCCATCTATCTCCTCCATTCATCCATCTGTATCTACTCAGAAACCACCTGAGTTTATGCAATTGGATTTTCCCTCCATTTCCAACATCTTGGATCTTATCACTCCAATCATTAGGCAACTCATAGCAGAGGAAATTGCACCTCTTGCTTCCTCCAAATCCTTTCTTGTTGCTCAGCTTGCTCCTTCTTCATCTGTCCCTTCTTCTTCTAGGGGCCTGGGTTGAGTACCTTCTGAATCCAGGCAGGGGGAGATGTTCCATGAAGAAGCTCCAACTCCAGCAGTAGCAGCAATTTCTCCAGCAGCAGAAGCAGTTACAACAACAGTTGATTCTCAAATGGTTTGTATAGATGCAGTACCAAAAATAAGCACTGATGGTGATTTCATCATAAATCCCATAGTTGATTTAGCCTCTTTACTATATTCTTTTAATACAGTATATAGAAATTCTTTACCAGTACTTCAATAAGATCATTCTAAAGCTATTGTTTGTTTTACTGCTCCAATAAGTCCTGAAGTTGTGGAAAAACTAAAGGCAAGTTTTGTTGTTCTTATGATTATAGAGCCCTCAGCGGTTACATAGATTTTTGAACCAATTTCCGCTCTTGAATCCATCGAGCCTTCAACTGAATCTCCTGTTGTGGCTATTTGGGATGATAGTCCTATGCCAGACTTGGATGAGATTCTGTTTGTAGACATGGATGATTCTCAAGAAAATTTAGCAGATACAGTTCCAGCAGCTGCCATTCCAATCCCTAATTTATCTTCTGAGCCTCAGGCTAAGAAGCACATTTCTGATGAAGAACTAAAAGAGATTGATGATCTATATGCTCATCCTGCAGAAACATCTGATGATGATGAGGATGATGATTCATATGATCTCAGTTCCAAGAAGCGGAAATCTAAGAAGAGAAAGGCTCCTCCCAAGGCTGTTCCTAAGCCAAATCCTGCTGCTGACATTCCATACTATATTCTTAATAATATTCCGCTCACTCTAGACATACAACACTGGATGAGATTCTCTAAGAATGAGTCAAAGGAAAGGAATAAAAAGAAAAGACACAGTTCTCCACCAAGGCAGACCCGGAGAGGACCTCCTACTCCTCCTCCTGCTGCTGTAGGTGCCTCAGGAAATGTTTCTCAGTCCCAAAGGCCATCTTCCTACTTGTCCTCCAAAACAGCTGGGAAGTACAGCTAGTGCAAACCTCCAAGATCATATTATCAAAGCCAACATCAACAAAGATCTAGTCCAAGTAACTTTCAATAACAATCAATTCAGTATAGAATTCCTCCAAAGAAAACTTCTCAGAGTGCTGAACAAATTTCCAATACATAGAGATCTCCTTCTCCCTCATATGAACCTGAGCTAGATCCAGTTTACAAGATGGCCAAACTCAAGGAGACTATTGGTCTATCTTAAATCAATTAAGCCAGAGAAGAAGGAGAAGATATATCTAAATATACAATAATGTCTTCTTATAGACAGGAAGAGTTTAACAGGTTTCAGGTAAATAGAAACTTATTTGATCCTAATGCATACATGTAAATCCATCCAGAAGTTGTAGTGCCCAGAGATGCATCTGTGAAAATTCTTGGGGCTCAAGACATGAAAATGACTCAAAGGGAAGCTTAAGATCCAAAGAGGATAATTGCTTTTGCTAAATCATCTCTGCTCCTCCCTCTGATGATTCTTAAACCTTTTTTTCTTTTTTGTTATTTACCTGTGAATTATATGTGTAATGAACTTAGCTATATCATATTTGCTGAATAGTTTAAATTCTATCAGAAATTTATATTGATTTTTTGTTTTCATGCTTTCATTATTTGGTTTAGTGACCTCACGAAATAGTGGGAGATTGTTGGAACCCCGGTTTGGATTTGGGCTAGGTTCACTATTAGGTTTGTTGACCCAACAAGTATAGCCAAGGTTCATCTGTTAGTTTTAAGGTTAAGGTTAGTCTGATTAGGTTAGACTACTTTGATCCAGCCTTCAGAGACTCAAACTTAGAAGAAATACAGTTTTAAAGAGTTCAGAAAATAAGTTCAAAGTTATTCGAACTCAGCTTGATGAACTAAGAGTTTCAAATCTGAGCTGAGCTCGATGAAATCCGAGCTCAGGTCGATGATCCTTCTTCTTCTACTTAGATTCTCTGATCGACGAAAGTCTATCTCAGCTCGACGAACTTGGAACTCAGTATTGACAATTATTGTCCAGAACAATGATCTCTGAGCTCAGCTTGACGAAGAAGATTTCTCAGCTCGACGAACTGGGAGTTCAGGTCGACTAAATTTGTTCTGAGTTTGACAAATTCCATATCAAAATCAGTTTGTCATATTTTATATCAGCATGACTTAAAATTATATTATTCAAACGGCAGTAATTCTCTAATAATTAATGCTCATATTCTCAAGAATATATCCATTTTATGGTAGCATTAATTACGGCTTTCACAGAGTTAATTACTTGGCTTATTTACTAGGCAGTTTAGGAAACACATTAAAGACAAATTCCAGCAATTCTACTCCCAGGATTTCAGCAGTAAATCAAGGATATTATTCAAAATTCAAAGGCTGAAATCTACTCAGAATATAAAAGACCTTTTTCTCTTCAGACAAAAATACTCAACTACTGATACACGATACAGTGAAGAGACTTTTGCTATTGTGCATACAGGAAATTGAAGAATAACAGCTTACACAGATCTTCAGTCCTCTTCAGTTTCTGCTTTAGGACTTTTCAAGAGACAACAATCAATATCTGTCTAAAAGATCCTGAAGATCAACAATCTAACTTGAAGGCCTACACCCTGTGCAAAGCTTCCAGCTTCCTGAACAAATCTTCATCTTAGGGGGAGCTTTGACATCACAGTAATCCACTAGTCTTCTCAGTGTTATTGAGAAAGATAAGACAACATAATTTTTTCTTTATCTCACTGTATAAAGGGTTTTTATTACTCCCTTCAAAAGTTACTTTTGGTTGTCAAGTCTCCTTATCAAAGGACTTGGGTTGGTTTTTGGGCACCTGATCAAAAGCTCAAAGGGTTGTGAGATCTCCCTTGAAATAGATCTTATGGTGACAGAGTACCTGAGCAAAAACCTATGATGGCAGGGCACCTGAACAAAAACCTATTAGTGGATTCCTACCAGGGTGGTAGAAGAGTGGATGTACCAAGTTTTGGGGAACCACTATATTTTCTTTGTATCGTTTGGTTGTTCTATTTCTTATTTTGCTGTGCTGTGATAATTTTTTTTTTACTTTTCTTTATATACACAAATATCACTTATTTTAATTCCGCAATAAAAACTAATCAAAGTTTTTAAAACACCCTATTCATCCCCCCTCTAGAGTTAAGACAGATCAATCCCCTCTCTTTCACCGACCATGAGGATAGGATGCTCCTCCATGCTGCCAAGTGGCCACCAACCCCTAAATCTTACTGGAATGATGCATGGGAACTCAGCCAAAGGCTTGGGTAGTGGGAAGGAGGGACATGGGCCTTCATCCCCTCTTTTCCTCCCTTCTTTCTCTTCTTTTTACCCTAATTTCCAAAAACACCACCATGCATGCACTCTCTCTCCTATTTTAGAGGGGTGGGGGCTATTAATTACCACTTGGTCTGGTCATGGGCCTTGACTCATGGGCCTAGCCCTTTAGGAATGGTCTTGGCTCATTTATTTTCTTTTCTTTAAGCCCTATGTTAACTTGTTGACTTTTAGGTTGACTTGGTTAACATGATGAGTGGGCTGGCCCCACTTGGTGGTCATGCACCATATGGAACCACCCAACTTTGGTTGGGCCATGGTGGTGCCCTACTTGGGATAATTGGGCCCATAGGTATGAGTTTGACCAATTAAGGGCTAGGATTGACTTGGGTCAACTTTGGTCAAAGGGTGACCCAATGATATGTCTTTTAGTTCACTTAGATTGTTATTAGGGTTAGGGGCATAGTGGTGTGGCCAATGCGTAGCTAAGATCCCAATTTGGGAGTGTTTGACTTGAGTTAACTTGGGTCCTATAGTGAGTCTTATGTGACTACACCCTAACTCCCTGGGTCAAACCTAGCCTAAAACCATGCCCCCACCACATGTCCTAACCAAATCTAAGTTAAGGGGACTAATAGGAAATGAGATGTTATAAATCCTAATAAACAAAAAAAACAATTTCATCCCAAAAATTTAAGTTCGGGTCTACGGGGTTTCTACACACAAGAATTTAAGAACTTTAAACAAAAATTAAAGTATTACCCTAGGTAAAAAGCTCCGGGTGCCTCTCTAGCATCATATCCCTCGATACCCAAGTGTGTTCCTTCCGTCCATGGTTGGACCACAACACTTTCACTAAGGGAACCTTCTTCTTCCGCAGCACTCAAACCGCTGTATTGTCGATCCGGACCGACTCTAAATGGACTTATCTATCAGGTGCTTTCGGGAATGATGTTGTGGTATTATGCTGCTCTTGCAAAAGGAAGGATCTTCGAAGCGAGGAGACATGGAAAACATCGTGCAGAGTTCCTAACTCTGGCGGAAGCTCCAGCCTGTAAGCCAAAGGACCGATCCGCTCCAGGATCAAGTATGGTCCCATAAATCGAGGGCTGAGCTTCTTATGCCTCCGTACCTACGAGATACCATGCACCGGATGTATCTTCAAGAACACTCTGTCCCCCACCTAGAACTCCAACTTTTGATGCCCCGCATCATAATACTTAGCCTGTCGACTTTGAGACCCTAGCATCTGATCCCTGATCAGTCATATCTGAGCATCTGTATCCTCAATATTTTCCAATCCAAGTGCCCTGGGGTCCTCATCCTTAACCAAAGATTGTGGTGTCTGACAATTCCTACCCTATAGGCCTTGTGGTTGTTGTTATAAGAAAACTCTACTAGAGACAACAATCTCTTCCAGGTGTTTTTTCGTTACATTTTGGGATACTCACAATCAAAATTATGTGGACATATTTCCAACTCTCCTGACATATTATCATTAAAATAAACCTTAATCACACATTGTATTTGGAGTCCCTTACGACCAATGATCACCAAAACACGTGAAAATCAACAATCTCATAAGTAGAAATCTTTTTTATTCCTGTCTACCTAGATTCTTACTTATCACCCAACGTGAGCTTACAATAACCCCAAAAATATCATGCATATTAGACCAACACTATTATGTATAGTAGTTAACTAACTTCATAGATCATGATGTGATGAAAATATCATCATTTTGTTTCTCCCAAATTCAAGACTTATCACATCTCTACATAAACAGTAATACATAATTCATAGAGTGTTCACCTTTTAAGCATAAATAAAATGATCATTATTGATATTGATGTTGGTACAGATGACTCCTAATTGATTTTCACATATAGTCTAATTCATAAATTTATAAGCATATCTTTTCAAAAATGGTGAGGTCTGACATAAATCAATTTCATCATAAAGAGAATCTTATTAAACACTCATTACTCCTCATGTAATTTCACCGTATACACCTTTGCAAATCAAAATTGATCTTTTTCAGTCATGAATTTTCCTAAGGTGATCATGATGTTATCAACGTACATGTCGTGGTTCTTGATGCTATCATAATTGAGGGGTCATACCTGTGTGTGCGCTTCAACTAATTATCCACTCCATTCCCATTTGCTGAGTCGTTACATTTTCAATGTCATTCCTTGACAAATTAATCTTTTATGTGCTCGAAGTTTCAACATAGGTATGCTCATACTAACTTTCCTATACATGTTCATATAGTTGTCTTTATTAGGCAAGTGTGGGTGAATACTCATCTAAAGCCATTATATTCATGAGATTAGCTCAACTGTGTGTGAATATGTATGAGTAACCTTCAATCTAACCTCCAAAAATTATGTCATGGTAGAGACTATCATTTCTCTAAGTTCATCAGTTATCATCACTTACAAACACACACAAAAATATAATTCGCACTATCCAATATATGCAAGGTTGAATTTATTCATTCCTTGGTGTATAGGATATGTTTGCATTGTCTACTCATGATCAAATTTTCCTAAGTTCACTAAACATAATAGTGCATTTGTTACCCGCAAAGTGGGCATTTCAAATCCTTCGAATTTTTATAATACTTGATTCTAAGGATAATAATATATTCATAATCATGAGTTTGTTCTCAAAATCCAGAATCTTTTTGAAGGCGATTATTATATAATCGAACACTTTTGTTTTGATTCTTGTAATCATCAGAGTCACATCCAAAGGATCATACCTATAATATATGTCTTCCAATTTTGATTTTTCACTTGACCTTAAGTTTTTCTGGGATCGTTATACCCCCAGTGTTATAGATTGTAATTACTCAAATATTTTAATCCTTACTTGATAGGCTCCAATCACGTCATAGTTAAGACCCGTAACCACTCCTTCACGTTACCATGATGTTACTCTATCCCAATCTATATGTTTCTAACATAATGACCTGAGTATGTCAGGTAGGCGCGGATAGTAGTGATCAATCATCATTATTCACTTCTCCTAATTCTACACATTTAATATGGGACAGTCATAGTCACTTTCCTAAGAGCCATAGCTATGTAGAATTTCCAACTATCCTTCCGACTTATACTAAATTCTCAATTCACATTGGCTTTCTCTTGCTATATATCTAAGTTCCTTAATCAAATCCTTAGCCGACAATATATGAATGAATCGTGTGTTACATTGATTGGGTAAAGGTGTTAAGGCATCTAGGAACGTGTTTTGTTGAGGTAACCCTCTCCTTTAATTATACATGAAATCTTTGTGCCGTCGAAAATGCTTCGATTTTGGTTTTTCAGAAAGCCATATGATCAAATTCTTATGTATTGTACACAACCTGTTTTGTTCTTTGGATATATCATGTCATTATGCATCGATGAAATTACAAATTCTTTTTAAGTTTTGTCAATAAATCATCTGATTCACAAGCCCGAGAAGGTTTCTAACGTATCATGACGGCTTTCCATGTTCTATGATTGTAATGTATATATCCAAGTGGGCAATTCCCAATGTACATCCCAAACTTCTAGGGAGGGTTTGTAATCTTGCCGACTATGCATATACAGAACTTTATCTTTGTTTGATCAACATTTTAATAAATCAAATCCTCTAGATTACTATGTTTGCGATACATGTTTTATAAACAGGGTCTAGGGAAATCCATAACGTTACCAATTTAGCCCAATAAACAAAAGGATAAGCCCCCTATATTTTGGGCTAAATTTATTCAATATCCATAGTGCAATCATCTATATATGCCCTAATCCTTCGGGCTAACAATCTTACACTTGGAGTTCCATATTGGGACTTATTGATATGTTATATACATTTGGCTCTTATGGTTACTATTTACGACAATCTTCTCAAGGTCAACATGTGACCCAACCAAAAATGGGTCTCTTTTGAAACTTGAATTTTTTTTATTCAGCCTTTGGTATTTGTCACGGTGGTTGTCTCCATGTAATCAAGTCATCGGTATGAGGGTTAGGTTTACAAGTACCCTACAATTCCATTAATATACTATAGGGACTGTTGGGTCCATTGTTCCCAATGTCCCTGATTTGTGAGAAGTCAAACAGGTCAATGAAACACACATCAACTGTATTTGATGTGCATTTGAGATCTCGAGTGCAGGTAGTCCATATCATATTAATTGGACATGTGGACACACAAAGTGGTTGTTGGACATACCAAAAATCGCCTAAGTCCACAGGCGTTGAGTGGACCAAGCTCACTCAACGCCCGAGATATGGACTCAATAATATCTAGTAGAAATTTTGCTAAGTACAAAAGCATTGAGGGAGTCTACTCATTCAATGCCATATAACATATAGCATTGAATCTGTCTCAACCTAATTGGAAGATAGCAGAAAATGTGGTCAAGTCCACAAGAGTTGAGTGTGGTCTACTCACTCAACGCTATACAACTTTTAGCATTTAGTGTTGCTGTGCCAGTCAACTCAACAGAAAAGTTGGGCAAAATTTTCACTAAGTCAATAGGCGTTGAGTGTAGCTTACTCACTCAACGCCAGATAACAAAAAATTTTGTTAAGTAGTTTGGCATTGAGTGGAGCTTACTCTCTCAACGCCAAGGCAAAGAAATATTTGCTAAGGCAAATAGCATTGAGTGAGGTAAGCTCACTCAATGCTCTCAACGCTCTCAACGCTCTCGACGCTTACAACGCCTTAGAGCAGAAATTTGGCTAAGTCCAAAAGCATGGACTTCTTGACTTTTGTCGAGCTCAGCTTCGTCAAACTGAGCTCGGCAATCGTCGAGCTGAGCCAAATTACTCAATTTAGCCTGGAGTTCATCGAACTCAGTTCATTCGTTCATCGATCAAAGTTTGCAGTTCGTCGAACTGAACTTTTGCATTCGTCGAGCTGAGCTCGATGTTCATCGAATGGAGCTCAACTTTTGTCGAGCTCAATACTTAGACAGATAGAATTTTGTCAAAGTGTTGTGGCATTGAGTGATACCTGTTCACTCAACGCCTTTGGTTATGATGATTGAATTTTGTCTAAGTCTAGAGATGCTGGGTCATGCTGACGTCAGCAAAGTAAAATTGTCAACAAAAAATAAAATGGTGTGGAATTACTTCCAGAGACATTGGCACTTTCTAAGGAATATTTCCATCATAAAGTGCTGGGGCCCACACGCAGTAACGATACATTTAATCAAATTTAAACGGAAGTGATGCGCTGGATGGCTTAATCTTAGCCATCAATCTTGGTGGTGGGGCCCACTGCTCGATTGGCCTTCAGAGTATAAAAGGAAGCAATCAGCCAGAGCAAAAAACAACCAACACAACCAAGTGAACAATCAATTCCTCGTCTAGGTTTTTTGAAAACGAGAAGAAGGGCGGGAGAACATCATCTTCTTCCTCGCTATTTTTATCAAGCCTAAAGAAGGAGTTCTGCATAAGAGAACCTTTCTGGGAAGGAGATAGTTGGAGAAATTACCATTCGCAACAGTAGGATCAGAATTCATTCTGAGGGAGCAGATCTACAAGTTCTGCAGAAGGAAGGTTAGCTGTTTGAAGAAAGAATTTACTGCCTACATCATTGTCTTCAATAGCAAAAGGTTGGGCTGATATCTGCTCAGTCCAGGAAGAAGATGATACAGAGTTCTTGATCTGGTGTCTAATCATATAATCTTTCTCTATTTCTTTCTTGTGTAAAGATTCTTGGTGAATCTAGAGTTTTAATCTTATTTTATAAAGGCTAAGGTCTTTGTGACCTGTGTTTGGCTTTGTGCCGGTTGAAAGGTCATTGTGACCTGAGGGTTGGCTTAGTATCTAATTGTTAGGTCTGTGTGACCTGTGTGATCTTGCGGGATCTGTGTTGTAAGCTATTAAGCAGCCGAGTTTTTGAGGGAGAGCCAAATCTAACACACTGTTAGATAGACGCATATGGACAATAGATATACCCAAGATTGGAGAACCACTATAAAATTGCTGTGTTGTCTGAGAATGTTCTTGAAAGCCGATAACTAACCTAATCAAAAGCACAAAAATCTGATAACAAATTAGAAAAGGTAAAATAAAGACAAAAACCTATTTACCACCCCCCTCTAGGTGTTTAGTTAACCTTGAAAATAAGACTTTCAAGTGGTATAAGAGG
This sequence comes from Platanthera zijinensis, assembly GCA_039513925.1. NCBI lineage: Eukaryota > Viridiplantae > Streptophyta > Magnoliopsida > Asparagales > Orchidaceae > Platanthera > Platanthera zijinensis. Next base: position 204,579,427 of record CM077079.1, on the reverse strand, counting down.
GAGGTTACTCTTTAAAGGACTTAACAGTCCTAGTAGACATCCAAGGTTAGCAAGAAGGCTATCTCCATGGGTTCAGGAATGACCAATAGGGAGCTAAGTGCTATGAGACTTCCAATCTGTAGGAAGGAAGATTTTGGCATCTAGAAAGCAAGGGTTAGGCAGTTCATGGAAGCTGTTGACCCTAGAATGTACATTATAGTTGAAGAAGGGCCATTCAACCCAATGAAGGTCTCTGTACTAGATGCTAATGTCCAAATCCCCAAGACATATGATGAGATGACCAAGGATGAGTTGGCCCTGACATTAATAGATGAGGGAAAATAATATCATCATGGGTGTTGTTGATGATTCTACACTTCAGAACCTGATCCATTGTACAAAAGCAAAGGAAATGTGGGAAACACTTGTGATTTACATGGAGGGAACATGAGGTTAGAGATGATAGGAAGTCCATGCTCAACCAAGAGTATAAGGCTTTCAGACATTCCAAGGGGACAACATAATCACCTGTTATGAAAATTTCTTAAGGATTGTGAATGAGCAATAAACTTAAGGAAGAGTGGTCAATCACTATGAAATGAATGACAAGTTCCTTAGATCTCTCTCTAGAGAGTGGTACAAAAAAATCTATGCCATCAGAGAAGTGGCAAAGCTGGGTGACACTACTCCTCTCACACTCTTTGGGAAGCTGCTGTCATATGAGATGCAGCTGATAGCAAGGAAAGAAGAGGATAACAACAACAAGACTCAGCAAGAGAAAAAACTGTAGCTTTCAAAGCTGAAGGCACCAACAAAATCAGAAGAAAGTCTCCCTCTCAACTAAGGAGAGATGTTGAATCTTATTCTGGAAGATCAGAGGGAAGTGCTTCAGACTGCCAATGGTCTGATGAATATTTTGCTGCCTTCACTAGGCAATTCCAGAAGTTCTTAAGGAAGAAGCACTGGAGTGGAAGGCCTTCCACCTCCTCTCATCCCAAGGATGACTACAACAAAGGCAAAATAAAGTCCTCTAAGGAGGACTGGTATGGTTCCAAAACTGGTAAACAGGTTTCCTCTAACATAACTTGTTATCATTGCAGAAAACTTGGGCATATGATAGCTGACTGCCCAGTCAAAAGGAAGGAACACAGTGAGAAAAAGTACCACCAGCAAAAAGGCAAGAAGGAGAAATCCCACATTGCCAAAAAGCAAAGAAGATGTACTGACTCCTCCACATCAGAGTCAGAAGAAGAAGAAGACTACATTAGGTTGTACTCTACTGAAGAAGGAGCTGTAGAAGCAGACTGTATCAAAAGGCTGGGTTCTTTAGAAGAAGAAGCTGAGAAGGTTCATCCTGCTACCAGGATTGAAGACAGGGCCCCTCTATCACAATATGATAGTGATTAAGAGGTTGATTCTAAAGATTACTGCTGCTGCCTTAGGCTGATGGCTAAGTCAGATGAAGAAATTAGCAGGATCAGCCTGGTCCAAGCAAGGTAATTTTTTTTACTAGTTCTGCATGTTCAGATTATGAATCATTTCCAGATTCTTGTGTCTCTGTATTAAGTGATGATGATGGCTCGGAATCTGAGGGAGACATCAATCAATTGATTGATAAATATGGTGAACTTTTGCGGGCTCTAAAGAAGTGCAAGCTCCTTGCCAAACATCAGGCTCATGAAATTATCTCTTTAAAGCTTGCTGCTTCAGAATCAACAAAATTGCTGGATTTGAAGATGCAGGAAGTTAGCTAACTGAAGAATGTGACAATCATTCAGATGAGCACCATAACCTTCAAGAATAATTTAATAGGAATATTGAGGGAAAGCTCCAAAAGGAGAGGGAACTAGTGGCTAGCTACTCCAAGACTAGCATAGTGTTGCCCTTATAGACTCATTCACCTCCCAAAATGGAAAGAAGGGGTTGGGATTCAAGGGAAGGATAAGATCTGCTAATCCCAATGTAAAGGGCAAAGCTCAAGTGGAGCCACTAGCTTTTAAGCCTCTGTAAAATTTGTTAGAGTGCAATTTCCTTCCAACAGCCATGACCATGAGAGTATTTATGGTCACTGGAATCATGCTAGACCATCTTGTGTGAATAAAGATGTTCCACAATATGGTGGTAGTTATAGCAAAGGTGCAAGTACCTATGAGAAAATACAAATGGTCCATCCTGGACAATTTGTGTTTGGTGCAACATCCTCTTTAGTCAAGGGTAAAGCTGCTGACTGTTCTCAAATTTTTCCAGCCCACTCTAAGACAAAGGGGAAGGCTGTTAGTAGACCTAACCTGGGCATCTCTGAGGCCATCAAGGGTATGCTTTTTGAAAAGAAAGCTGCTGCTAGAGGGCTCAAGATATCCTAAGCACTTCTACTGCTACACTCACCACTTGTATGACCGGGGCTGGAAAATCATGGAACAGGACTACTGCTACTCCTTCTAGACCTAGAGCTGTTATTAACACACCCACTAGACCTGCTCTAAAAAGAAGGTACAACATCCATAAGTGTTGGTGCTATGGCAAAGTAGGCCACTTTGCTGTTGATTGCTGACACAATCATAGTATGCAATGAGCAAATGTCAGCTTGCCTGTTAGAAAAGCTGCAGGCAGGCAGAATTATTTTCAGTCTAACAGGCACATAGGACACAATAAAAATTGGGGTCCTAAGGTTAACTGATGTGTGTTTTGCAGGATAGTCCAAGTGCTTATACCCCTATATGGTAGTTGGACAGTGGATGTTCCAGGCACATGACTAGAACAAGGAGCATGCTGAAGGATTATGCTCCAGTAAGGAATGGACCAAAGGTTATCTTTGGTGGATCTGAAAAAGGATTTACTAGAGGTTATGGTAAGATCTATAATGGTATAGTCACTATCACTAGAGTAGCCTATTATGAAGGGTTGCAACACAACCTGGTAAGCATTAGCCAACTCTATGGTCTTGGATATGACATTGTATTCCACAAGAATGAGTGCCAAATTAGGAGGTTAAGTGACCAAAAGTTCATCTTAATAGACACTATGAGTGGAAATGTGTACTGTTTAGATTTCCTATTTTCTAGTAAAGACTCACTTGTATGCCATGCTACAGATGAGAAAGCCTTTTAGTATGTCCAGTAGCACAAGAGGCTAGCCCATCTAAATTATAGGACCATAGGCAAGCTGTTCAGCAGTGAACTGGTTAGGAATGGGCCTGACGTAGCGTACGCTCTTAACGGAGATCTACTCGGGATGAGGCTCTAATTCACCCTTCAACACACTCTTGTATGATTGCACCTACACAAGCATCTATCGTTCTCAACGACAAACCGTCTCGCGCACAAAACATAAACACAATCGGAGAATGATCGACTCTAAATCAGCGGTAAAAATTGAGTCGACTCGTTCATAAAATCAACGCAAAGGTTGCCAACCTTTTTGAGAGGAAGACCAAGGCAACAAAGCCAAGATCCACTCAAGCAAAATGGATCCACCCGATCCGGAAACAAGAAACAAGAAAGATAATGATTTTATGCAAAGATTTGAAAGGCGATTGAAATTAAAGCCGCTAAGAACACGATGGTTCACCTTCCACAAATCTACTTAGAAGAAGCACTTGGAGGAAGAGGGGAGAGTTTACCCAACCCGTTGGCGTCAAGTACTCTAGATAACTTGTGGGAGAATCACTCTCTCCACGATTCCACCGGCATCACACTTAATGGATCCACCAGCGTCGCACCGAGTGGCTGCAGTCCTTCTTCCTCGGAGTCGCACCAAGAGACCTCGTCGGAGAGCTCCACAAAGGGGGAGGCCGAATAGGAGGAGAGGGGAGCAGGGGGTGGGGGCGGCTTGTCTCAAGCTTTGCCGAATTTTTTGAAGGGGGAATTAGGGTTCAATCTATCTATCATTCTCTTAATAAGGCTCCTATATATAGGAGTTACAAAATAGATCCAACCATCCAAGATTGAGATGAAACCTCATCAATCCGGATGGTTATTAGCGCACCAAAATGTTTTAAATGCATGAAAAAATAAAAGATTACAAGTTCCAAATAAAATTGCATCTAAAATAAAATAGCATTTAGACTAAATAAAATTGTCTTCAAGTAAGCCTTTTAGTAGGCTTCGCGCGCCATGGGCGGAGATTGTAGCGTTGCCTTCCGTTAGCGGCCCAAGAGTCGTCATGTCGCCTGAAGTCTTTATGTTTTAGTATTTCGGCATCATCTTCAAGTGGTGGTGGCGAGGCTGCAACATCAATCCTCCCCCGCTCAAAATCACGAATCTCCGATGTGTGGTATAGGAGATAGCGGTGGATAAGAGCGGCATCCAATCGTTGAAGCTCTGTCTCGAGTACCCATGAGTCGTCAGAAGGAGGGAGGTAACGCCAACGGATGAGAAAGCGTTTGGTGGCACCATAGGTAGTAGTAAGCGGTTCAGTAGCAAGTATCCTGTCTGGTATAAGAAAGGTTTTGGGAAACCTGTGAAACATGTCAGCAGAAGGAGAAGAAAACAACTTATGATCCGATGTTAAACCTGTGGAAATCATAGGAGAGAGATCATCCGGAATACCACGTCCTAACCCATTAGAAATTGTAGTGGAGGGAGAAGATGACAAAGAAGTCAACTCTTGTGGAGGCGAAACAAACATCGTTAAATCCGAGACGGTAAAAATGGGTGAAACACCCCAATCAACAGGCAAATCTAAGACAAAAGCATTATCACTGAGTTTATTTATGATCCTGAAGGGGCTGGCGCGCTTTGGAGCTAACTTTTTTAACGGTGCCAGTAGGCAGTCGCTCGGGAACTAAGCGGACTAGAACTTGATCGCCGACTTCAAAGTGTGACACTCTCTTATGTTGATTAGCATGTGCTTGATAGGATTCGTATTGAGAGGTCAAGGTAGCCCGTATACGTGCGTGACGGTCATGAATGTGTTCAACAAAGGAGTGTGCAAATTGACTTGCTTTGTACGTTTGGGGAAACAGAACCAAGTCAAGCGGCATAGGGGCCTTGTACCCGTGGACAATCTTATTGGGAAACATACCCGTAGACCGAATTTTGGAATTAATGTACGCCAATTGGGCATGGGGAAGAAGTAGGTCCCAAGTACCCTTATGATCGCTCACAAGGCATCTAAGAAGATTCCCCAAGCTCCGATTAACCACTTACTTCTGCCCATCAGTTTGTGGATTGTAGGCGGCGAAAAATAATAATTTGGTACCCATTAAAATCCAGAGTGTCTTCCAAAAATAACTCGTAAACTTGACATCTCTATCCGAGACTATTGTCTTCGACACTCCACGATGACTAACGACGTCTTTAAAATACAATTTTGCAATGTGATACGCGTCATTGGTACTACTACACGGAATTAAATACACCATTTTCGAAAATCTATCCACAGCTACAAAAATTGAATCGTGACGGCGTAAAGTGATGGGTAGGCCTAGAACAAAATCCATGCTCATGTCTTCCCATGGTATGGAAGGGATAGGCAAGGGTGTATATAATCGTACGTTTGTTTTGGTGCCCTTGGACACCTGACAAGTACGACAACTACTCACCACCCGTCCCACTATTGCCTTAAGTTTTGGCCAATAGAAATTTTCCTCGACTAGCGTAATTGTCTTCTCCCTACTGAAGTGGCCACTCAACCCTCCGCTATGCAGTTCCCAGATGATATGGAGGCGTAACAATGACTGCAGAATACACAACTTCCCATGTCTAAATAGATAGCCATCCTTAATGACGAACGCAGATATAACCGTGGGGGAGCTATCTTGGGCAGACAAATATGCATCCTGAAAATCTGGGCATGTGGCGTACTCATCCTTGAATCGCTTGAATCCTACCACGTGAACCTCCATAGTGGTGAGTAACAGGGTTAGGCGACTAAGAGCATCCGCAATTCGATTGTCAGCTCCCTTAAGGTGTTTGTGATTAAAAGTGTAACCCTGTAGGAAAGATACCCACTTATCGTGACGCAGGCTGATTTTATGTTTGCCATTGATGAACCGTAATGCTTTGTGATCGGAGAGGATCACAAACTCCTGAGAAAGGAGATAGTGCCTCCAATGGTGCAAACATCTAATGACGCCATAAAACTCCCTATCGTAATTTGAGTAATTCAATTTGGCGCCCGCTAACTTCTCACTAAAATAACTCACAGGGTGTCCTTCCTAACTCAAGACACCTCCGATTCCCACGCCAGAAGCATCACACGTAAGTTCAAAGACCTTTGTGAAGTCAGGTAGACGTAAGACAGGTTCCTCAGTCATAAGTTCCTTAATGCGTTGGAAAGCAATAGTGGCAGACTTCGTCCAAGTGAACTCACCTTTCTTCATGATATCACTAATGGGGGCCATAATGCTACTAAAGTCTCGAATGAAACGGTGGTAAAAAGTAGCTAACCCATGGAAACTTCTCACCTCTCGTAACGTGGTCGGTTCGGGCCAATCCCTAATGACTTTAACCTTGTTATGGTCAAATCTAATATTTTCCGAACCGACTATGTAGCCTAAGAACTCCACTTCAGTGACATAGAATGTGCACATCTTGAGGTTAAGGAATAAGGTTTCCTTCCGCAGGGTGGAAAGAACCGACCTCATTTGGGAGACGTGTTGAGCAGTGTTGGTACTAAAGACTAAGACGTCATCAAAATAGACGACCACAAACATCCCCATGTAAGGCTGAAAGACATTTGTCATCATTCGGGAGAAGGTACTGGGGTCACTGGATAGCCCAAAGGGCATCACAAGCCACTCGTATAACCCATCCTTAGACTTAAACGCAGTCTTCCACTCGTCCCCCTCATGGATCCGGATCTGGTGATAGCCACTCCGCAAATCTAACTTTGAAAAAATTATAGCGCCAGATAAGACATCTAGGAGGTAATCTAATCGCGGAATAGGAAATCTATATTTGATGGTAATCTTGTTGATAGCACGGCTATCAACACACATTCTCCACGTACCATCCTTATTGGGAGCAAGAAGGTCAGGTACCGCACATGGACTCATACTAGTCCTAATGAATCCCTTTTTCATCAAATCCTCGATCTGGGTCTGTAACTCTTTATGGGCGGTGGGATGAAGCCTATAGTGGGGCTGGTTCGGAAAGGAGGAACCAGGGATAAGGTCTATTGCATGCATTATATTCCTCAGCGGTCGTAACACCGAAGGCAACTCATCCAGGTATACGTCCTTATATTCGTCCAACAATACCCATAACTCTTTAGGCAAGTCATCCAATGCTCTCGAATCCTCCTTCGCACTCATAAGAACTAGTGCGTACATCATCTCGTCAAGAAAGGGATACTTCACAAATTCTTTTCTACCTACTAGACTATACGTCTTCCTCTCGATCGGAATAGTGGTGTCCATAGCCAAGGCTACTGGCTCCTTCGGGATGGTCAACCTCAACGTAATGACATTGCCATTAAATTTAAATTCATACGTGTTGGCTCTCCCAAAGTGTGTCATGTCGCGGTCGTAATGCCAAGGGCGGCCCCATAACATGTGACAAGCATCCATAGGAAGGACATCACACCACACCTCGTCAACATAGGATTTGATCGAGAGAGGTACAAGGCATCGCTTGGTGACCGGGACGGTAACCTTATTAATCCAAGCTACCTGATAGGGAGTCGGGTGGGGCTGCATAATCAAGGACATACGTGTAACGACATTATAAGAGATGACGTTTACACAATTGCCACTATCAATGATCAACTTGCACAACTTCTCGCCACTCTTGAAGATCAGGGAAAATATACTCGTCCTCTTCCAGTCATCTAATGGGCGTGGAGTGGTCAAGATACAACACATCACCATAAGGAGGGGATTGTCCTCTAAATCACTTGGGACCCCATCTGGGTCACTCTCCTCAGCAGCCTCATATACATATTCAGCAAGGTCGGTAGTCGACTCTAATAGGGCGATGGCTTTAGTCTTCGTCGGGCATTCAAAGGTATAATGACCTTGAATGTCGCAAGAGTAACATGTAGCGTTAGACTTGCTAACTTTCCCGACAGGGATATGCTCACTAGCGGGGTTCTTTGCATTCCTAGCAGTGATCACGACAGACTTTGACTCGGTGGACCGAAACTTCCCTTTGTCCTGATATATGGAGGAAGATGCTCCAGCTATGGACTTTCCCTTCACATGGGAATAATGGGAGTGAGCCTTAGAGGCTAAGTGCTTTTCGATGTCGAGGGAGGCATTGAAGGTCGTGTTCAGATCCGTATGACAATATCGTAAGAGCTTCCGCTGAATATCAGGGTGAAGCCCCTTACGAAATCTGGATAGGGTGACCTCGGGGATCTCCCTCAGATCACAACGAACCATATGGTCTTTCAGTTCTCCCATATACTCAGCTACCGAATTTGAGCCCTACCACAGAGTGGCAAGCTCGTCGAACATCTGTGTCCGATGGTACGCAGGAACGTACTGATCAGTCAACAGGTTCTTCATCACCGGCCAACCTATAAGGGGGGCTCCGTGTCCGGTTCCTAACCTCCGCTCCTCATTCAGCCAAAATGTCTTTGCATGACCTGTTAACTTCATCCGGGCAACTTGTACCTTTTGGGGATCCGTCAGGTTGTGCTACTTGAAGTAACACTCCATGTCCACCGTCAAGTTAAGGAAGATCCAGGGATCTCCCATGCCATCGTAAGTGGGGTCATTAAGCTTAAAGTCCCTCGTGAGATCAAAACCTCTCTCGTGGCGGTGTTCTCGATGGGGTGCTCAGGGGGAGTCCTCATCGGAATCCGAATCAGGAGTTTGTTGGCGCCGATTGGGCTGCTCAACATTAATGGGTGGTGGGGGAGGCCTAGCTTGATTTTGTAGGATCTATACTAACATGTTCCTTAGCTCCGTCATTTCGTTATGTAACCTTGCTATGGTCTCGGTGTTGGGATCTCCATGCTCGTTCACGGCCATCCTAGACGTAGACGGTGTAGAGTATTCTGTTCCTAATCTAGTGCGTATGCAGGTGTAAAATATTTGGAAAGATGAATTTTTCTAGGGCTGACCCTACATGAAAAATAGAATATTTTTATAATTTCCTGATGTGACAAAAATGTAGAACGTTAAAAAATTTTGTTTTTAACTTATCACTGAAAATTGCAGATTTTGGAGCACTATTGGCAGACCAGAAAATTTTTGTTTTTTTTGTTTTTTTATGCGTGCCGACAAGACTAAAGCGAGGACGTTCAATTCGAAAATTGACACGACTGCCTCTGATACCAAATGGAAGAAGGACTGCAGCCACTCGGTGCGATGCCGGTGGATCCATTCGGTGAGATGCCGGTGGAATCGTGGAGAGAGTGATTCTCCCACAAGTTATCTAGAGTACTTGATGCCAACGGGTGGGGTAAACTCTCCCCTCTTCCTCCAAGTGCTTTTTCTAAGTAGATTTGTGGAAGGTGAACCATCATATTCTCCGCGGCTTTAATTTCAATCGCCTTTCAAATCTTTGCATAAAATCGTTATCTTTCTTGTTTCTTGTTTCCGGATCGGGTGGATCCATTTTGCTTGAGTGGATCTTGGCTTTATAGCCTTGGTCTTCCTCTGAAAATGATTGGAAACCTTTGCGTTGATTTTGGGAACGAGTCGACTCAATTTTTACCGCTGATTTAGAGTCGATCATTCTCCGATTGTATTTATGTTTTGTGCGTGAGACGGTTCGTCATTGAGAACGATAGATGCTTGTGTAGGTGCGATCGTACAAAAGTATGTTTTGAAGGGTGAATTAGAGCCTCATCCCGAGTAGATCTTCGTTAAGAGTGTATGCTACATCAGGGCCTAAGTCTATATGCACTAAGGAGGGTATCTACTCTACATGACAAAAGGGAAAACAGACTAAGACCTTCCCGGGCGTGTATTCTCATATTTTGGTCTCTTTTTGTATATAATTTCATCGCTAACATGTTTCTTTCTATTTTTAAGGTTTTTTCAAGTTTTTTGCTATGACACGCCCCCTTGTCACGCCCTTCCCGTGCGTGTACCAAGGGCGTGTAACCCAGTGGAATGAAGCCATCGGTCCGAAGCCAATCTCTAGCAAAAGTCAGCAGACACGCCCTACTGTCATGCCCTCTACGGGCGTGTCTGCCAGGCGTGTCCCGCCAAGTCCTGAGAAGTCAGTGCAAAGCTTAATTTTAGCGCACCAAAGTCGCGCCGAATCTGACACGCCCAGGTGTCACGCCCTACACAGGCGTGTTCGAGGGGCGTGTAACCCAGCAACCGTGCCAGAATTTATTTCCAACGCCCCATATGTCGCACCAAATTAGACACGCCCTACTGTCACACCCTCCAAGGGCGTGTCATAGGGCGTGACCCATACAGAAAAAAATCTATAAATAGGGATCATCCTCTAGGGTTTGCCATCCAGATTTTGGGAGGAGAGGTGCTGATATTTAGTGTTGTAGCTTCAAGCTTTTCTCTCCCTCCTCATTTCAAGCTTTTTAGTCATTTAGTTTTCATGCAAATGCTCGTAGCCTTTCTGTATTACTCTTTTATTGTACTTATAGTGTTTGTGGAAGCTTTCTTCATAGTACACGTATGCCCTCCTTTTGACTCTTCACTAAGAAATAAAATAGCTCATCTTTCTCTTTTAATTCTGCTCGCTGTTAGTTTTCAAATTCTAAATATAATTTTCTTTCTCTACACCATGAGTAACTAATCCTCCTTGTACTCGATCTTGATGATCTAAGGTTCGAGCGATTAAGTTATGATGCCTTGAAATTTACTTTTTCTTTTTAGGGTTATCACCTTTGAATACTCTTGATTTTTCCCGGGTAGAAGGTATATCATCGATATATATTTTCCGCCTCTGCTTTCATTCTGGGCTAGCCGAGAGGCCGATAGAACAAAGTTAGCACTCAAGAGTAAAGGGATTTGTACACACCCATCGAGAGAGGTAGACGTCCAAATCTCCTGGATTGGAGTAAAATCCAGTAGTGGTGTTCATAAAGCGAGCTTTAGGCCTCCGATCCAGACGAGAGTCAGTCAATCCTTCCTAAACTCAGTTGGGCACGACTTCGAGAGAAGCGGGTTTAAGCTTCAGGAACCTCCACGGTCAAGGAATTTTTCCCTATTAAGTTTAGGTTCATTGTTATCGCATTTCTTAGTTAACTCTTGCCGAGGTGATTCTTGATCGAGTGCTCTTCCATTTCATAGTTTCAACCTTTTGTTGTTATCGCTTCTAATAGTTCCAAAATTTATTCTGGTAGTTCTCTTTCTAGCATTAGCCTTCATCCCTTTGTTGCAATTAGTTTCTCAAACCCAGTTTTCTCATCGATAAAATAATAGTCTTCGTGTGAGTAAGTTTATTCAACAGTTCCCGGATTTCAATACGACACTTTTTGTCCCCTAGCTACAGTTCGATAGGTATACTTGCCTCATTGGATTGCTAGTTCAGTTGCTTTATTTTCTTCGAAGCTTAGTAATGAACATCAAGTTTTTGGCGCCGTTGTCGGGGATCAACTCTTGTTGATATATTTAAAACACGAACCTATTACTTTTATCCTCCTTCTTACAAATTAAAATTCAAAAAAAAATAAGTACCGTTCTTAATAGAAACCCACATCACAAGTTTCCTACACCAACAAATTCTCTCAAAAGGGCAAAACGGCTTTAAGTGCCGCTATCTTGTCTAGTACCTTGCGAACCCTTTATCGGGTAATCCTTGGGAAGTTTGGGAGCTAAAAAATCTAAAACAAAATATATTTTTTAAAAAAAAATAAATAAAAAAAACCCAATACTTCTCTCTTTCTTCTTCCAGTGCATGACCCGGGGAAGTCCGTTGGTTATTTTTGACTTGGACCACGAAATTGAGCGTACTCTTCGGAGAAGATTGCAATTTCAAGGCCCTACTCTCCAAGTACCGGTTGAGCATTCCGAGTCATATTCTACCTTAAGAATTGAAATACCCAATGAAGAGGAAGTCTTGCAAAGACCCAACCAAGAGGAAGCCATGCAGAGGACTATGTCCCATTATGCAAGACCAAACCTGGAGGGTACAGAATCTAGTATAGTTCGCCCTGCTATTGCTAACAATAACTTTGAATTAAAGCCTGACATAATTCAAATGGTGCAGCAGTATGCGCAATATGATGTACTTCAGGACGAAGATCCGAACGCGCATATAGCTAGCTTTCTTGAGATATGTGACACCTTCGAAATTAATGGTGTCACAAATGATGCTATTAGGCTAAGATTATTTCCTTTCTGTCTTAGAACTAAGGCTAAGCAGTGGATGAATACTCTACCTAAAAATAACATCACAACCTGGAATGAATTAACTGAAAAATTTTTGGCGAAGTATTTTCCGCCAGCTAAAACTGCAAAACTTAGGAACGACATTTCCGCTTTTGGACAAATCGATTCTAAAACCTAATACGAGACTTGGGAAAGATTCAAAGAATTATTAAGACGATGCCCGCATCACGCGCTGCTTGTATGGTTACAAGTGCAGATGTTCTACAACGGGCTAAATAAAAATACAAAACAAATGATAGACGCAGCTTCTGGCGGTACTTTAAACCATAAGACCCCGGAAGCATCTCTTGATCGTTTTGAGGACATGGCCATGAACACTTATCAGTGGAATGTGCCTAGGTACCGCCCGAAACAACCTGCAGGTATCTTTGAAGTGGACAACGTCTCCCAGCTGGCTCTGTAAGTTGAAATATTAAACAAAAAGATAACGGAGATGACTGCTACCTCCACCCCTCAGGTATGGGAATCTGCAACCCCCCTCCCTCCGAATAATTGGACTATGTTAATAATATGTCTAGAAACACAATGCATAATTTTTCTGCTCCTAATTATACTACTCCTGGTTTTTCTTTTCCGAATAACTATAATCCTGGTTTACATAATCATCCAAACTTTTCATGGAGTAATCCCTCCAACGCAATACGTCCGCCACCACAAAATGATTTTTCTACACCACCACCACTACCTACCCAAAATTTTCCAAAACCTCCAAGTTTGGAGGAAATGTTTGCTAAATACATGAATATAAATGACGCTACAATAAGAACCCTTGCCGGGACCGTTAAAAGTTTAGAAAATAGAGTAGGACAACTCGCAAAAATTATTTCTGAGCGACCCGCCGGGTCTCTTCCTGCCAATACCGAGCCCAACCCAAGAGAGCAGGCGAAATCTATAACTCTTCGGAGTGGGAAGAAAAGTTCTTGCATGGTTTGCACAGAGCCCGAGGCAAGCTCCGCCCCCATTACAAAAAATCCACCCTCTGCTGAAGAAGTTATCACCCCTGTTTTAGAAAAAGATCTCACTCCACCATCCATCTTTAAAAATAATCCAACCCAGCCATACCCTTTTGAACTTAATAAACAACGTCAGGATGATCAGTACTCCTGCTTCCTAGAGATGTTCAAGCAAATCCACATAAATCTGCCTTTCCACGAAGTTATTTCCCAGATGCCGAAATACGCCAAGTATCTTAAGGATCTCCTCACCAACAAGAAGAAGCTAGAGAACCTTTCGCACATCACGCTAAACGCCGAATGCTCTGCTGTTTTGACAAACGGTTTGCCGAAGAAGATCAGTGATCCGGGTATTTTTTCTATTCTGTGTGTCTTCGGTGACCTTTTTGTCAAGCACACATTAGCCGACTAAGGTTCGAGCATAAACCTGATGCCCCTTTCATTGTTTAAAATGCTAGTAATTGGTAGCCTCAACCCCACACGCATGAGTATCCAGCTCGCCGATAGATCCGTTAAGTACCCATTAGGAATAGTGGAGGATGTCTTAGTAAAAGTCGACAAGTTCATCTTCCCGGTGGACTTTGTCATTTTGGACATCGAGGAAGATGTCGAGGTTCCCCTGATCCTTGGCCGACCCTTCCTTGCCACTTCCCGAGCCATCATTGATGTAAGCAATGGTAAGCTCTTCCTTCGAGTAGGCGATGATGAAGTCACTTTCTCTATCACCCCTTCAATGAAGAACACCCTAGCAAATGATGACTCATGTTTCTTTGTAGATGTCGTAAGTGATGAATCCCCCTACTGCCTCTCCAACTTTAAAAAGGAATTTTTAGATTTTTGTTCCTCTTCTTATTTTCCAATTGAAGCACTGCAAGAAAGTGTCGAATCATCTTCTCTTCTATTCGAATTTGAAAAAGAATTTTCCGATTTTTGTTCTTCCTCTTTTCTTCCAACTGAATCACTAAAAGAAATCGCCTTAGCCACTAGCCCAACCCTTTTTAATGCCCCTTATAAAAAAGATTACAAAGACATTGTCTTTGAAAAATAAAGAGTCTCTAAATCCTCTTATTAAGAACCCCCTACCCTAGAACTTAATGAACTTCCTAAACACCTCAAATACGCCTTCTTAGAAAAGAACTCCAACCTACCTGTTATAGTTTCGGCCTACCTCACGGATGTCCAAAATGAAGAACTTCTTTTAGTTTTACGTAAACATCGTCGAGCTATTGCTTGGCAGATATCTGATATTAAGGGCATAAGCCCATCCTTCTGCACCCATAAAATTTTAATGGAAGATAATTCACGTAACTCAATTCAACCTCAGCACCGTATAAACCCGAATATGAAAGAAGTAGTTAAAGGCGAGGTTATGAAACTATTAGACGCAGGAATTATCTATCCTATATCAGATAGTAAGTGGGTGAGCCCTGTTCATGTAGTACCAAAGAAGGGAGGGATAATGGTAGTTAGTAATGAAAATAACGAATTAATCCCGACACGGACGGTGACGGGCTGGCGTATTTGTATAGATTATAGGAAGCTGAATGACGCCACTCGCAAGGATCACTTTCCTTTGCCGTTTATCGACCAGATTTTAGAAAGATTATCAGGCAATAGCTTTTACTATTTTCTCGATGGCCTCTCGGGTTATTTTCAAATCGCCATCTCTCCCGAGGACCAAGAGAAAACTACGTTCACTTATCCCTTCAGCACCTTCACCTACCGAAGCATGTCGTTTGTACTGTGCAATGCGCCAGCTACATTCCAGCAATGTATGCTCGTTATCTTTGACGAGTACGTAGAAAGAATTATGGAGGTTTTTATGGACGATTTCTCCGTGTTCGACGATTCCTTTGATAGATGTTTAGAAAATCTCGAAAAAGTTTTAGAATGATGCGAAGAAACTAACCTTACCCTAAACTGGGAAAAATGTCATTTTATGGTAAGGGAAGGATTAGTTTTAGGTCATAAAATTTCTGCGAAAGGTATTGAGGTAGAAATAGCTAAGATAGAAGTTATAAAAAAGCTGCCACCGCCTACGAACATAAAAGTTATAAGAAGTTTCCTTGGGCATGCTGGTTTCTACCGTCGTTTCATAAAGGACTTCTCCAAGATCACCAAACCCCTTACCCATCTCTTAGAAAAAGACACCCCATTCATTTTTGTTGACTCTTGCCTTTCTGCCTTCGAATCAATTAAAGAAAAGTTAATTAACGCACCCATTATGATAGCTCCGGTGTGGGACCTTCCTTTTGAGATAATGTGCGATGCGAGTAATTTCGCTGTGGGAGCCGTATTAGGTCAACGTATATCTTAAAACATCCACCCCATCTATTACACTAGTAAAATGCTCACATCTGCACAGGAAAATTACACCACGACCGAGAAGGAGCTCCTCACTGTAGTATTCGCTTTTGATAAATTCCGCCCCTACATTTCACTTTCTAAAATTATTATTTTTACGGACCACTCGGCTCTCAAATATCTTCTTTGTAAAACGGATGCCAAACTGCGCTTGATTCGCTGGATGTTACTCCTCCAAGAGTTTGACTTAGAGATCTGTGATAAGCGAGGAGCCGAGAACTTGGTCGCCGACCATCTCTCCTGATTGGATAATCCGTTTATTGAAAAATTAGATGAAAAGTCTTTTAACAATTATTTTCCCGATGAAAAGCTTCTTTCAATTAACACATAGACTTCTCCTTGGTTCACACACATCGCCAACTATCTAGTGGCTCATGTGCTCCAAAAAGAGTTCTCCTCTCAGCAAAAGAAGAAATTCTTTTCTGAGTTGAAGAACTATTTTTGGGAGGACCCGCACCTTTTTAGAATCTGTGCGGACAAAGTAATAAGGAGATGTGTTTCTTTATAAGAAGGCTTCGATATTTTAAAACACTTACATGAAGGGCCGACAGGTGGGCACTATCAAGCTGCTCGCACCGCTCATAAAGTGCTAAGCGTCGGTTTTTACTGGCCCAGCCTGTTTAAAGACACACAATCTTTTGTGAGTAGGTGTGATAGTTGCCAACGGTTGGGCAACATTTCCAATAAAAATGAAATGCCACAAAATTATTTCCTTGAGTGCGAAGTTTTCGACCTCTGGGGAATTGATTTTATTGGCTTTCTTCCTTCTAGCTTCGGGAATAAGTACATTTTAGTTGCCGTCGATTATGTTTCACGTTTGGCCGAAGCCCAAGCTCTTCCTACGAACGACGCCCGATTCGTAATTACGTTCTTAAAAAAATTATTTTCTCGATTCGGTACGCCGCGCGCCATCGTTAGCGATAGGGGTTCCCATTTCTGTAACGCCCAGTTTTCTAAAATCCTTACTAAATACGGCATTACACATAAGCTTTCAACTGCCTACCACCCCCAAACTAACAGACAAGTCGAGGTAGTGAATAGAGAAAGAAAAAGAATATTAGAAAAGACTGTTTCAACATCTAGAAAAGACAGGTCAGCCAAATTAGACGATGCTCAATGGGCCTGCTGAACAGCATACAAAACCACCCTCGGATGTACGCCGTATCGTTTTGTTTATGGAAAATCGTTCCATTTGCCCGTAGAACTCGAACACCGCGCTTTTTTGGCCTTAAGATTTTTAAACTTCGATCCCCACTCTGAGGGCAACTTTAGAAAATTTCAACTCAACGAACTTGATGAGTGACGCTCTTACGCCTATGAAAATAACAAACTTTATAAAGAGCAAACGAAGCATTTTCACGACAAACATTTAAGGCACCCTAAAAAATTTAAGCCGGGCGACCAAGTTCTTTTGTATAACTCTCGTTTACGTTTATTTCCTAGAAAATTAAAGTTGCAATGGTTTGGCCCGTTTTCTGTTTTATAAGTTTTTTCTTATGGTGTTGTTTTAATTTCACACCCTGATAAGGAAATTTCAAAGTGAATGGTAAGCGTCTTAAACTTTATTTCTATGGTGATGATGATGTCAGTCCTAACAGTATTACGTATCTGCTGCACGAACTCTAACTTCGAACATTTATTTTTTATTAAAAACAATTTTATTTCTGGACAATAAAATCTGGGACAATATTCTTTTGTTGGGTCGAGCTCAACGACCCTTATAAACAAAGGGCGCTCTTTGGAGGCAACCAAGTTATCTTTTTCTTTTTTCTTTATTTTACAATTTTTGCCCCGGACTGCATCGATAAGCTGGAGCTCCTGCGATCTCCGGCTCCAATGTTGCTGATTCCATCACAAAGTCCAAAGAAGACATTTGAGGGGGCGACACCACTCGGGTTTTGCAATGCATAAATCCAGGGAAGTACCTGTTTTTCAATTTTGTCTTTCAGTTCTGTACTCTAACTTTCTCTCCTTCTCCAATCCCCTTCTTTTGTCATTGAGGACAATATCCATTTTAAGCTTGGTGGAGGACTTCCTCCTTTTTTTTGCTAAGGACTTCCCTGTTATTTTTAGTATATATTTTGCTTTTTGTGAATTTTATTTTCAAAAAAAAATCCAATAGTTTAGACATTTCTTTGGTATTTCAATAATAACCCTACTTTTATTTTGTTTTTCTCAAAATCTTATATAAAGCACTTAGCTATTTATAAAATTTCTAATGCTCCTTTTTAATTATGTTTCACAAGTAAAATGTTGGCCATGCTGTGTTTATAATTAACGGTAGCATGCTAAAGTGAAACATTTTTTTAAAAAAACTTGAATTTTTTATGGTTTTCTTTATTTATTTTCTTTACTTTCTAAAAAAAAAAATTCATCATCCACTATTTTTCCTCTTTTCTTTTTGGATAATTTTTCAAAGCAACCTTTTGATTAGCATAGTAGATGTGAACGATCTGAGACTCATATTATCCTATGTTTTAAACCAAGTTCATTAGTCTATATTAAATTTTTAGGACCTACTTTTTGAACTTTTCAAAACTAATGCTTTAGGAAAACTTTAGGAGCACGAAAATGATATAGGACATTTTTGTTTTCGTTTGGGCCTTCTTGCCAACCCTAAAATTATCCCCCTAGTTAACCTCTTTTGAGCCTTTTTCCGATTTCAATTGAAAGCTCCACATTTCATTTTCACCAAAGCCAAAATTTTCCAACACTTCTTTTCACTGTAAAATTTTGAGCTTCTCAAATTTCATGTTGTAATAAGTTTATTATAAAATCTATGGAAATCTTTTTGAAAAAGGATGCTCAGAAGAAATGTTTACTGTCGGTTGGTCAATTCAAAATGAAAATATATATATATATATATATAAAAAGAGACAATTTATGATGGCCTTTGAAAAAAAATAGAATACGAAAAGGGAGAAGCAAACTTTTTCTATTTTGAAGCTCTTTATTTTGGTTTAGCATGATTTTAAGCCCTCATGTTTATCTTTGAACTTCATTCCTAATTTTATGCCTAAACCAAACATTTTAGTCCTATTAAGTCCTGTTAATTCATGCTCCTAGATCGTCTTATAAGCTAAGTAAAGAGAAATAATAGATTAGTTAAGTCTTGTATTTAAATATAGAGTATTGCTCTTTGTTTAATTTTGGTATAAAATGCCTCTTAGAATCAAGTAACATCTCAATTCGTTTCTCATTTTGTTGCTTTGTTTAATTTTTTAAAGAATTCGGTTAAAAATTTTGGATGATTTATTTTTGTTAAGTAAAACCTATAAAAATTAAACCATGTTTAAATAATTATTTTAGGTTTACGTTTCGCCTTCTCTCTACTTAGAATTTCGCATAGTACTTGTGATAGCATAATTATAACTTTTGATTAGTCACTTTCATGATAATCTAATTTTTATGTTTTTGCTTGGGACAAGCAAAACTTAAGCTTGGGGGAATTTGATAATACGCTTGTAGCCTAAACTATTAGGGTATTTTTAGGTTTTAATACCCGAACCATGTCTTGTATTCTCATATTTTGGCCTCTTTTTGTATATAATTTCATCGCTAATATGTTTCTTTCTATTTTTTAGGTTTTTGCCAGATTTTTGCTGTGACACGCCCCCTGGTCACGCCCTTCCCGGGCGTGTACCAAGGGCGTGTAACCCAGTGGAATGAAGCCATTGGTCCGAAGCCAATCTCTAGCAAAAGTCAGCAGACACACCCTACTGTCACGCCCTCCATGGGCGTGTCTGCCAGGCGTATCCCGCCAAGTCCTGAGAAGTCAGTGCAAAGCTTAATTTAAGTGCACCAAAGTCGCGCCGAATCTGACACGCCCAGGTGTCACGCCCTCCACAGGAGTGTTCGAGGGGCGTGTAACCCAGCAACCGTGCCAGAATTTATTTCCAATGCCCCATATGTCGCACCAAATTAGACACGCCCTACTATCATGCCCTCCAAGGGCGTGTCATAGGGCGTGACCCAGCCAGAAAAAAATCTATAAATAGGGATCATCCTCAAGGGTTTGCCATCCAGATTTTGGGAGGAGAGGTGCTGATATTTAGTGTTGTAGCTTCAATCTTTTCTCTCCCTCCTCATTTCAAGCTTTTTAGTCATTTAGTTTTCATGCAAATGCTCGTAGCCTTTCTGTATTACTCTTTTATTGTACTTATAGTGTTTGTGGAAGCTTTCTTCATAGTACATGTATGCCCTCCTTTTGACTCTTCACTAAGAAATAAAATAGCTCATCTTTCTCTTTTAATTCTGCTTGCTGTTAGTTTTCAAATTCCGAATATAATTTTCTTTCTCTACACCATGAGTAACTAATCTTCCTTGTACTTGATCTTGATGATCTGAGGTTCGAGCAATTAAGTTATGATTCCTTGAAATTTACTTTTTCTTTTTAGGGTTATCACCTTGGATTACTGTTGATTTTTCCCGGGTAGAAGGTATATCATCGATACATATTTTCTGCCTCTGTTTTCATTCTGGGCTAGCCGAGTGGCCGATAGAATGAAGTTAGCACTCAAGAGTAAAGGGATTTGTACGCACCCATCGAGAGAGGTAGACGACCAAATCTCCTGGATTGGAGTAAAATCCAATAGTGGGGTTCACCGCATAAAGCGAGCTTTAGGCCACCGATCCAGACGAGAGTCAGTCGGACCTTCCTAAACTCAGTTGGGCACGACTTCGATAGAAGCGGGTTTAAGCTTCAGGAACCTCCACTGTTAAGGAATTTTACCCTATTAAATTTAGGTTCATTATTATCGCATTTCTTAGTTAACTCTTGCCGAGGTGATTCTTGATCGAGTGCTCTTCCATTTTGTAGTTTCAACCTTTTGTTGTTATCGCTTCTAATAGTTCCATAATTTATTGTGGTAGTTCTCTTTCTAGCATTAGCCTTCTTCCCTTTGTTGCAATTAGTTTCTCAAACCCAGTTTTCTCATCGATAAAATAATAGTATTCGTGTGAGTAAGCTTATTCAATAGTTCCCAGGATTTCAATACGACACTTTTTGTCCCCTAGCTACAGTTCGATAGGTATACTAGCCTCATTGGATTGCAAGTTCAGTTGCTTTATTTTCTTCGAAGCTTAGTAATGAATATCAGTGCGATCGTACAAGAGTGTGTTGAAGGGTGAATTAGAGCCTCATCCCGAGTAGATCTCCGTTAAGAGCGTACGCTACATCAGGGCCTAAGTCTATATGCACTAAGGAGGGTATCTAGTCTGCATGATAAAAGGGAAAAATGACTAAGACCTCCTTCAAGAGCATTGACACCAAAGACTCAGTGAGGTGCTTATATCTCTTGCATATAGATCTGTTTGGTCTTATGCCAATTCAAAGTCTAGGTAGGAAAGTCTACACTCTTGTGGTTGTTGATGACTTTTCCAGATTTGCCTGAGTGTTCTTTCTAAGGAAGAAATCTGAAACCCCTAATGTCTTTCAAACATTTGTCAAGCAAATTCAGAATGAATTCAACGGCATTGTGGTCAAAATCAGAAGTGACCATGGCACTGAGTTTCAGTCTGAGTTCATGACAAGGTTCTGTGAAGAACTAGGGATTCATCAAGAGTTTTCCTCTCCTAGAACACCCCAGCAAAATGAAATTGCTTAGAGGAAAAATAAGACTCTCATAGAGGCTGGTAGAACCTTACTAAGTGACTCATCCCTCCCAGAATACTTCTAGGCTGAGGCAGTTAACACTATATGCTATGTCCTTAATAGGGCTTCTATCACCAAGATCCATAAGAAGACTCCCTATGAGATTTTGATGGGCAGATCCAAACCTGAGCTATTTAAGGATCTTTCGTTGCAAGTGTTATGTGCTCAACAATGGAAAAGTCCATTTAATCAAGTTTGCTGCAAAGTCCATGAAGGGATCTTTGTTTGGTACAACACTCATAATAAGGCATATAGAGTCTACAACTTAACTACCCAAGTTATAGAAGAGTCAATGCATATTGTATTTGATGAATCCAACATGGTTAACTGTGAGCTGCCAAGCTTCTCCTCTTATAGTATTGCAGGTACAGAGCAGTTGATGGATAAGCTAACCATCAAGGAAGCTACCCCCATAGTCCAAGAAAATGATGATGGACTGCCTACTCCAAGAGAAGGAGACAACATACCTAAAGAAAATGAAGACCAACTAGCTGAAAACCCTGAAGATCAGCAAGCTACAACTAGATTGCCTCCAGCTACCAGGAATCTAAGGGACCATCCAGTACACCAAATTATTGGTGATGCAAATATGTAGTCTAGACCAGAAGCAGGAGCATGAATACAACTCTCTACTCAAGCTTCCTGTCTCAAGTAGAGCAAAAGAAGTTTGAAGAAGCAATCAAAGACCAGTTCTGGATTGGAGTAATGTAAGAAGAACTGCACCAATTTAAGAGGTGTAAGGTCTGGAAGTTGTTCCCCAGACCATAAGACAAAATATCATAGGGGTAAGTGGATCTACAGGAACAAATTGGATCAAGATGGCATTATTGTCAAAAATAAGGCTAGACTGGTAGTAAAAGCTACATGCAAGAAGAGGGCATAGACTTTGACCAGACCTTTGCCCTAGTAGCCAGACAGGAAGCCATAAGGATCTTCCTTTCATTTGCAGCCCATAAGGGATTCAGAGTCTACCAAATGGATGTCAAGTCAGCATTCCTGAATGGAGACCTAAAAGAGGAAGAATATATGGATTAGCCACTAGGTTTTGTAGATCCTAACTCTCCCAATTTTGTTTATAATCTTAGGAAAGCTCTATATGGGCTAAAGAAAGCTCCTAGGGCTTGTATGAAACCTTGTCCAGCTTCCTAATTGAGAACAAATTCTCAAGGGGAAAGATAGACAAGACCCTATTCCTAAGGGAATCAAAGGGCCAAGCTTATCCTTATCTAGATATATGTTGATGAAATTATCTTTGGATCTACTGATGACAACCTTTGCAGGAAGTTTGCTAAACTTATGCAAGGGAAGTTTGAAATGAGCAGCATGGTTGAGCTCAAGTTCTTCTTGGGACTCCAAGTAAGACAGATTGATGATGTCCTGTCAATATCCCAGTCCAAGTTCACTAGGGAGCTAATCAAAAAATATGCTATGGAGAATGCCTCCACCATGAGAACTCCCATGGGATCAAGTATGCCAATAGGAAAAGATGAGACAGGGAAACTTTCTGATGAGTCTTTGTATAGAGGGATAATTGGCTCCCTTCTATACCTGACTGCTAGTAGGCCTCACATCATGTATGCCACATGTGTCTGTGCTAGGTATCAGGCCTGCCCTAAAGAATCTCATTACTCTATAGTAAGGAGAATCTTGAGGTATCTTAAGGGCACACCAGATCTTGGCCTATGGTATCCTAGAAATAGGGATTTTGATCTAATTGGATTTTCAGATACAGATTTTGCAAGTTGCAAAGAAGACAGGAAAAGCACTACTGGAACATATCAGTTCTTAGGTAGAAGGCTAGTTTCTTGGAGCAGCAAGAAGCAAACTAGTGTGGCTATATCCATTGCTAAGTTAGAATATATATCAGCAGGCAGTTGCTGTGCTTAGCTGCTGTGGATCCAACATCAGCTCCAGGATTATAACCTTCAGGTAAGTAGAACTCCTCTCTACTATTATTCTACAAGTGCTATTTCTATTGCTAGGAATCCTGTCTCACATAGCAAGACTAAGCATATAGAAATAAGATATCATTTTATTAGGGAGCATGTTGAGAAGGAAGTCATCAGTTTTGAGTTTGTCCCCACAGACAAACAAGTGGCTGATATCTTCACAAAGCCATTAAATGAAGTAAAGTTAAACACCCTCAAATTTGAGTTGGGTATGTTGAACTTGGCATAGCTTCAGGCACTCCCTTTTGCATTTTTTAGTGCAGGTATTGTTTCTCTTGCTGGTCATATAGACTCCCAAGTAGTATCAGTTCACTGATGCTTCTACTGAGGGGGAGTAAGTTCCTCTGGAGAGAAGAGAAAAGGTCATCCAATTGAAGGGCTAGCCCCCATATGCCTATTCTGCAGAAGTCAAAAAGTGGGATAGAAGAGAGAAGGTCCTAGCAAGGGGGAGACATAGTAGAGCAAGGGGGAGACATAGCCATATAAATAGGAGATGGCAAAGGGGAAAGAAAGACATGTGGCACTCAAGTAAGGACAACAACTTTGCAGCAAAACATGGGGAGTAAGTGAGGTACATTTACTTATAGCTTATCAGAATTTTGATTTTGATTTTGCTGTATAGGTTTTGTGTATCATTGACAAAGGAAAGAAAACCTTTTTGATAATGTTGATAACGGTTTTGACTTCTTCAAATAGGGGGAGATTGTTGGGTCCATTGTTCCCAATGTCCCTAATTTGTGAGAAGTCAAACAGGTCAATGACACACACATCAACTGTATTTGATGTGCATTTGAGGTCTTGAGTGCAGGTAGTCCATATCATATTGATTGGACATATGGACACACTAAGTGGATGCTGGACATACCAAAAATTGCCTAAGTCCACATGCATTGAGTGGAGCAAGCTAACTCAACGCTAGAGGTATGGACTCAATAATATCTAGTAGAAATTTGGCTAAGTACAAAAGTGTTGAGTGTAGTCTACTCACTCAACGCAATATAACATATAACGTTGAGTCTGCCTTAGCCTAACTGGAAGATAGCAAAAAATGTGGCCATGTCCACAAGCATTGAGTTTGGTCTACTCACTCAATGCCATACAGTTTATAGCATTGAGTGTTGCTATGCCAATCAACTCCACAGAAAAGTTTGGCAAAATTTTCACTGAGTTTAAGGAGTTGAGTGTATCTTACTCACTCAATGCAAGATAATAGAAAATTCTGTTAAGTAGTTTGGCATTGAGTGGAGCTTACTCTCTCAACGCCAAGGTGCAGAAATATTTTCTAAGGAAAATAGAGTTGAGTGAGGTAAGCTCACTCAACGCTCTCAACGCTCTCGACGCTCTCAATGCCATAGAGCAGAAATTTGGCTAAGTCCAAAAGCGTGGACTGCTTGACTTTCGTCGAGCTCAGCTTCGTCGAACTCCACACAAGGGAGGGTCTTAGAGCCAACTCTTTACCTCCACACAAGGGAGGGTCTTAGAGCCCCGCTAGATCCTCCGATCTTGACATCCCAAATCTCGGGATGATTTATCACGGAATCCTTCACAGATTCCGACGACGCTCTCCGGTCGATTTTCCTCACCGAAAACTAAACAGAAAATAGAAAAAGAGTACAAAGATTAAAAGTAAAGACGATAAGAAAATGAAGTTCTCCCTCTTGACGACTTCTTCGGTGTGTGATCTACGGCCGGTGCTTGAGATCTTCGTTGGCTAGCAATCGGTCGGTTCTCAGTGGTCGATGAAGATTCTGGATTGCCAGAGTTGTTCGTTCACGAATGGGAGGGAGAAGGTTTACTTCAACTTTGACAAAGACATGTGGAGACGGGCACAAGGAGGAGGCCGAATTCTTGAGTTCAGAAACCCTTCGTCAAAATTCGTCTCGGAGTCATCATGACAATAGGAAACGCAACGGCTTTTATAAGTCTTCATGAAAATAGGCTACCGCCGACGGTAAGACTAGCGCTTGCGATAGTTTCACGCGCTTGTTGTGCCAACTATCCTCCAAAACTGGAAAATAGTCTTCGAAATGATCTTTTGCCTTTTCATTTGATCTAGCGCCGCGCGGTAGGGCCTACCACCGCGCTGTAATATTGGATGCGACGTTCTTGAAAAGGTAATATTTGTTTGACAAGGCTAGAGCCGCGTGGTAGGTGCTACCGCCGAAAACTTCCAGAGCTCTAGGACCGAATAAATCGTTAAGTTACCGCCTGCAGTAATCTAGTCGCCAAGAGGATTGCGCTGAGCTCGACATTCCTGCCTTCGAAACTTGTCGAAGACCTAGCGCGGCACGGTAGATCTAACACCAAAACCATCTTGAGCACTTGGTCCAAATAAATCGGCACGTTAACGCTTGTGATAGTACGAATGCCTGGCGATAGCCCAGGGTCTCGACGGTTCATCTCTCGACGTTCGTTGACGGGCTAGCGCGGCGCGTTAGTGCTATCGCCTGGCGATAACATCCATATGATCCTTCTCTGTTGCTTGCACCTGACAACCTGCATACTCTATCAATGTACAGCATGATCAAATATAACTGAGGATTTGATATTCTCAAACACAGGGAATGTGAAACATCGGTTCCAACAAACTCCCCTTTTTGATAATATCAAATCCCGTTTATGATGAATAATACATGAGATAGAGTGCATATAGAAAATAAGAAATTATAAGCTACCATCAGGTCGCAGTATATATGTGGCTCTACACATTCGACTTGCTCCCCCTATCTATGTACACACAATTGAACTATGCTCCCTACATGTGACCTCTCCTAACCCATGATGCATACTCATGACCAAACTCATGAATTAATTTATTCTCCCTCTTTGATAATATCAAAATGGTGGGCAAGGCCTACACGACATGCATGATGAAAGATAGGATATATGACGACGATTTAGACAAAAGCAGATAGTACACACACACGGTAAGTTTTGAAACAATAAGCATAGAGGGTACCCAAAACTAAAAGCAAATCAAAGAATTGGAGAAGCGCGGGTCATAGAATAGAGCAAGATAGATAACAATAAGTTTCAGATTTAAGATGAATTGGATAGCACAGACTAAACTAAGCACATAATGAGAAAACTACAATGCTAGACAAGTTATGAGGTAAATCATGTTGAACAAACATTGTAAACGTCATGAGTGTAAATCGAGTGCTAGCATGTTTTGTGCACAAAACATATAGTGTAGTTTCAGTCCAATTCTTATGAATAGAAGCGTTAAATAAGGCAATGACATGTGAACGTGTAGCATCAAAAGAGAGAAAACACTAATTAGAAATATCATAGTTTACATGTTTATCTCGATCCGATAAAATGCTAACCCAAGAGAAATAAAGTGAATGATCATGTCACATGTCTACCTAAGGCATACCGAGATTTGAACTAGGGGCACTAAGCATAAGGTTTGGTCTATGCACAAGATAGAAATGACTTTTTGATCCATGGTGCTCATCCTCACAATGCTCAAAAAGACTTATAAGGAGGAGTGAGTAGTGCTTGGGGGGGGTCCTTTTAATGTGATATTATAACCACCATATTATTTTTGATTGTTGTTTTGAGCTATCACATTTATCTTTTTTGAATACAAGGAACTCCAAGTCAATCGAAATCTACCCACATAGGTAGATACACTTTAACTTGTAGGCATAAGACTTTAACAGTAAGATTTGGCCCGCAGTTTTAATCTCAATAAAGCATATGTGTGTCGTGACATTAATTATTCAACATATTTCTAACACGTTAAGATACAATGTCACAAGTTATGGCATGTATATCTATAATTTCTTCATGAGTGCTCAGTCTAGGGTTGTGTGAATAGTGAAGTCATTCCCCTATCTAAATTCTCACACATACCTAGAGGCATAGTAAACTTACACGCACATGTAATGTCACACTCAATAGCTAAGCACTTATAAATTCAGCCCACAATAACCGAGGGAACAATGTTTGGATAGATTAACTGTCTAAACTTATACATTGTGTGTACGCGTTATGGTCTAAGTTGCAGTCATATGAGCCCCAATCATGCGTTGTATTTTTTTTTCAGCAGTTTTTTTTGTTTTGTTTTTTTAGAGAGGAATACACTATTTTTTTTAAATTAATACTATTTTTTTAACAGTTCAAACAAAATATAAAGATACAACATGCACACACACATAACAAAAAAAACATGAAACATGCAAACACAAGGGAGTAACAACAAAAAACATATAAAACTAGGATGAGAGGTCTAGAATGCAAAGCTCGAGTTGGAGTAGAGAAAAACGTGCATCAGGGAGCGGTTTATTTAGGATGTCCGCAAGTTGGTCATCGGTGCCAATAAAGATGACACTCACGTTCTCCTTTTTTATATGATCACGAATAAAATGATGACGCACGTCAATATATTTCGACCGAGAATGGTGCACTGGATTATATGTTAAGTCTATGGCACTCTTATTATCACATCGAAGTGTAACATTCCTACATGTGAGGCCAAAGTCTTCTAACGTTTGAGACATCCATAATGCTTGAGAGCAATAGCTTCCTAAAGCAATGTACTCAACCTCAGCGGTTGATAGTGCAACCGAGTTTTGTTTGCGGCTAGACAAGCAGACTAGTGTCGGGCCTAGGAAATGGCATGTACCGCTTGTGCTCCTGTGGTCAAGAGAGCATCCAGCTTAGTCTGAGTAAGAGTACCCGTGAATAGAAAAAACTGTAGAATGAGGGTACCAAAGTCCCAGGTTCTGTGTGCCTATAAGATAGCTAAAGATATGTTTTATAACTTTCAAATGAGACTCTCTAGGGTCGGCTTGATACCTAGCACACATCCCTACTGCAAAAGTGATGTTAGGCCTAGAGGCACTCAAATATAGCAGTGATCCTATCATACCTCGAAACATAGTCTGATCAACAGAAATCCCACTCTCATCTTTCCCTAATTTAAGAGATACACTCATAGGAGTTTTGACTTGTTTCAGATTCTTATACCCAAAACACACAAGCATATCTTTAATATATTTTGATCGGTTAATAAAAATCCCATCTTGATGTTGATAAATCTGAAATCCTAGGTAAAAGGTGAGTTCTCCTACTAAGCTCATTTCAAATTCAGATTTCATTAAAATGATAATTTTTTCACACAGCTTCTCATTTGTTGCCCCGAAAATGATTTCATCAACATAAATTTGAAGTATAATGATGTTCTCATTTGTTGCGCCAAAAAAGACATTGTTGAAGTATAAATTTGAAGTACATGGAAACACAAGTAAATTGATGCGAGCAAAGAAAAATAAAACACGATGAACACATATAAAGGTCGACGAGGAAAAAATCGAGAAGAAATGGGAATGGCGCGATAGCATGTTATGCATGTGACTATGAGGTATGGAGACATCGTCCCTGCTATGAATAGAGTAGTCATGAGAATATTTATGACATACTTGATCCAAATACTATGTCATCACCCTAGCACCGTACTGAGTGACAGATGGGCATGAGGAGCTGCATAAATGTCGTAGGGTGGGCTGTGAATCCCTTGTGCCCTCATAAGAAACCGCTCAACCTAACACTCTTTCCCACAGTGTCACACAAGGACCTACTGGAACCCTCCCTGGTTAAGGACAAGACATAGATTACAAGTTAGAGTCCCTAATGACGACACACCTATGCCCTTGCTATTGTGATACATAGTGAAAGGTGTCAAGCTGATGTTTCTATTAATGTTGTGGTTGCATGATTTTGGCAGATAGGCACCAGGACAAAAAGGACAATTACCGCCGGCGCTAGAGGTACCGCCCTGCGGTAGCTTTGGAATATTTAAGCCTCTAGTCAATTCTAGATACGCATATTCACTCATTCCTTCTCTCAACAACCGACACTCTCCTCCGCTGCAGGTTTTTCTTCCTTCCCTCAAGGTAATCACTTATTCTCTCTCTCTCTCAGATATCTTGTATTTTAGAACACAGATCAATGGGTTTGTAATCCTCACATTTTTGAGTGCAATCCACGATCAACTTTTGGCACAAAGCCCCCCCTTTTTAATGTTTATATCGTTTGATAGGGGGATTTTAGGAGAAAAATAGGTTTTGAGACCGATCCGACAAAAGAGGACAAAATAAAGTTCGTCACGCTACCACCGGCGGTAATACATTTTCGCCCGTGGTAGGTTTTAAAGATCGGTGCAGCCTATTGATCTTCCCTTTTTTTGTATCTGTTGCTGAGACGGTTTTATGTTTTGTTTACTTGCAGGAAATGTCTTCATCAAGCTCTCAATCTACGCGCCATAGTTTCTCAAAGAGATCACGGGTGTCGGTCTGTACCCACCCAGCCATAGATGACGCCACTGTGAGCATACACATGATCATAAAAATTGATGAACGCTATACTCATATCTATGAGTATCTAGAGGAGTCTGGTGTGCTTGCAGTTATATCATCCGGTTCTCCCTTCTCTTCTGTCCTCACTCAGGAATTCTACAATAATCTTCGGGATCCTGCTGAGATGTGCCTAGGTGGGGGTGTCCAATCTTGCATCGGCACCGAGATAGTCACCATCACTCATGCCGATCTCAACATCAAATATGTTTGGCCTCCCAACTGCCCATTACTTGATATTGTGGAGTCCATTAGACTACAAGGGACTGGAGGGAGATGAACGAGCTTCTTTACGGCGTGGTGGGGCGTTTAGATCTATTTACCTCGATGGACACCCTCACTACCAATGCTCGCATTATCCAAGATATCCTATGTCACTCATTCATGTTCTAGGCCAGGGACACCCGGAAGGTCACGGCTCAGCTATCTATGGTGACGTACTACATCCTAGCCCAGAAGCCCTTCAACGTATCAGACCTCATTCTCTCCGTGATGCGATATACATTCCTCCTAAAGTCTCCTGATCACCAGCGGGTGAACACCTTGCCTATGGGTGGTGTGATCCAGAGCATCCTAACGGACAAGTACCCAACAATTGACTGGTCCACCTATCCATTAGATAGTTTTCCGCAATCCTATCAGGCAGGTAGATTCCCATTTCCTCACTAGTGCGGACACGGGTACCTCCATCGCAGCCACCGATGCACCCCTTAGGGTCCCTCGAGGAGGCCAGTCAGAACATTCACATTCTGGTGGAGGAGCAAGGTCGAGATATCAAGGCGACTGCTAGAGAGATAAAGGGAGTGAAGAACATGCTGAAGAAAATCATGACTAAGATTAACATCTCACCCCCATCTTTTGAAGACTAGACTCAGTCCAAAGTTTCCCCCCCTTTTTTTAAATTTGGACATTATTATCTCGTTTTATAATATTATAGGTGCACACCAAACAATGACCGTAGTACTTAAATATATGATGTGATTTATGCACCCATGAGCTTGTTGTGATCTTTTGTTGCTTTACTAGTGTCCATGACATGTTTGCTCAAAAAAAAAAGATAATGCAAACACACACTAAAAATAGAGAGAACATTAAGCACATCGTGAAGTAGATTATCGAGTAGTTTTGTTTGAATTAGCTTCTACTTCACGCAATAGCATGGTGTTAATGGATAGGATATTTAGGTATACAAAAGGAGCCACGTGTTGTGGTTCCTTTGGGTACCCAAACATTATGTGATAAACCATGAGGAGATACTAGTGAATGTGCCCTTTCGAGTGGTATAAGTGCGTCATGTTTGACTTTGGGTCTCCATTCATACTTTGGCTTGGTGTTGTTTTTATGTTGTAAGTTTCCATGTAGATTTCTATGTGTCTTTATGTGGTGATCCTCACTTGAATAATATTGCGTTGGAGGTTTAACTATATTAAGACTATTCTTCAAGTTAAAATTATCTTGCTTTATATTAGGACTCATAATGTAATAGTTGTTGATAGGAAATCTACGTTCCTTTATTTTTTAGTTGCGAGTAATTTGTTTTTCAATGTGAGAGTGATTTCTATAGTTAAGATTTTCACTCGCACTAGCTTGAGATTTTCTACTCCCTTTGATTTTCCTAACTAATGCGTGAGAGCTTATGTTCAACGTGCTTCTGGATTTTTATTGATATTGAAAGTTTATGTCTTGTGAATTTTTCTTAATAATTTCCTTAAGCATGTTGATTTTTATTTCCAAATCTTTATTCCTATTTTGGAGATTCACTCTAGCTTTATTGTAGGCAATTCTGCTATTCTTAAGAACGTCGACTATAGAATTGATATGTGCTCATACTCATTTCTATATTCTTCAAACGTCTCATTCATCTCCTTAATTTCAACTTTATAGTCTGCACTTCTAGCACAATTTCCTTTTAACGATAAGTTTTCTGGACGAATTTTCGTAGTTTGTTCTCTTATAATGATAAGCTCTTTCTCAAACACCTCTTGTTTTTCTATTAATGTATCACAATTTATACATGATGTATAATTATTATCTGAAGAGCATGTAAGAGAACTGGGCGCAACAGTGTTAGATTCTACGTTGACTGCTCTTAAAAGTTTATTTTCTAAACGTAGTTTTAAATTAATATTTTTTCAGTTTCTTAATTCTATGTTTAGTCGCATCTAGCATGTTCAAAGTTGAAATAGAATTACACGCAGAAAAAAGGCTCGGCTTTCTTACAGTGCTTTTGGGTGTGGCAAGATTTGAACACAAGGTTCCTTTATCATCTTCATCTTGGCTTGATGTGTTTGATGTGTACGTCTCGAGGAGTAAGTCTTCGTTCGACCCTTAAATAGGATCCATTAGGCACTGCTCTATTTCATGATCTATAGAGGGAGAACTATATGTTAACTCAAGAAATTTCCAGATATCATATGCAGTTGGAAGCATATAGATAAGTTTGAATATGTCCTGTCCAAGACCATATAATAGACTATTCATAGCTTTGGCATTCAAATAGCATTCGTGCTTATTTAAATTATTCGGGGGCTTGACACACGTCAAGTTCCAAACTTCTACATCTAGTAATATAAGGAATTTCTTCATCAATGTTCTCCATTTGTTATAATTCAATCCTACGAATAAAGGTGGTGCAAAATTATTTTCAGTGTATAATTTTTCATCCCCACTTGTCAATTCAAGGTTAGGGTTGGGCATTATTCCTGGTGGTGAAACCAATTTTGAATAACCTTCATCTGATACCACTTGTTGGATTTAGTGGCCAACCTTAAAGGGGTGGGGGGTGAATAAGATTTGCGAACGTTTATTGAATTTAAAAATTTCACACACCAAAACAATCACAGAGAAAAGAATTTCATTGCATTAAATCAATAATGAAAAACAGTACAAGATGAGTATACATCAAAACTTGATCTTTATGGTTTCAAAGATCAGAGATGAAGAGAATAAAGATTCTTTTTGTTTATATACCGACCAAACTATGACCGATTGGATCTCACCCTTTCCCTCCAGGAAAGACGTTCAAGCGCACTCTTCACCTCCACACAAGGAAGGGTCTTAGAGCCCACTCTTCACCTCCACACAAGGGAGGGTCTTAGAGCCCTGCTAGATCCCCTGATCTAGATGTCCCAAATCCCTGGATGATTTACCTAAGAATCCTTCCCAGATTTTGACAACCCTCTCGGGTCAATTTTCCTCACTGAAAACTAAACAGAAAATAGAAAAAGATTACAAAGATTAAAAGTAAAGACGATAAGAAAATGATGTTCTCCCTCTTGACGACTTCACCGGGGTGCAATCTACGATCGGTGCTTGAGATCTTCATTGTCTAGCAACAAATCGGTTCTCAGTGGTCGGTGAAGATTCTGGATAGCCAGATTTCTTCATTCACAAACGGGAGGGAGAAGTATTCCTTCAACTTTGATGAAGACAAGTGGAGACGGGCGCAAGGAGGCGGGCAAAATCTGGAGTTCAAAAACCCTACGTCAAAATTCATCTTGGAGTCATCATGACAATAGGAAACAAAACGACTTTTATACGTCTTCAAGAAAACAGGCTACTACCGACGGTAAGACTAGCGCTTGCGGTAGTTTTATGCGCTTGCTGTGCCAGCTGTCCTCCAAAACTGGAAAAAAGTCATCGAAATGCTCTTTTGCCTTTTCATTTGAGCTAGCACCGCGCGGTAGGGCCTACCACCGCGTGGTAATATAGGATTCGACATTCCTGAAAAGGCAACATCCGTTTGACAAGGCTAGCATCGCGCGGTAGGTGCTATTGCCAAAATCTTCCAGAGCACTAGGACCGAATTAATCGTTAAGTTACCGCCTGCGGTAATCCAGTCGCCTGGCGGTAGCGCTGAGCACGACGTTTCTGCCTTCGAAACTCGACGAAGACCTAGCGCGATGTGGTAGAGCTAGCGTCGAAACCATCCAGAGCGCTTGGTCCAAATAAATCGGTGCGTTAGCGCCTGCGGTAGTACTAATGCCTGACGGTAGCCCAAGGTATCGATGATTCTTCTCTCGACGTTCGTCGATGGGCTAGTGATGTCGCCCGCGCACATACTCTTGTTTGGGTGGTTGGTTCGATGAGTCGACCGGAGAAGACTTGCTAGAAGATCGAAGTTCTAACAAAAGGAGGCAAGTGCACCTATCACATGTAGTATACGATATTTGGGAGAATACCGAGGTCAAATTGTTCTCGGGGTCGGGTTGATTATTCCTACTCCTCCAGGAGGACTATTGTTTTACTGAAAGTAAGGTGGATTTTTGTTTGTCACTTAAAGACGGAAATAAAAGAAAGCTGGAAAATTACTTAGATTATTCGATGACGGGTTAACGCTCGACATCGAATCAGATTAAGACTAAAATAACTTAAAATAATTATTGAACTTAGTTTTCAAATTAATAAAAGGCACTTGGCCTTGGAGGTTCCTTAAATATGAGTGCACTTATCTCTAGGAATATTGCTCACCTGAACACTAAGACTATTCCACTGAACGTTAGTCCGATGAAGGATTCCTCTTTGGATAACGGAAATAGAGCCCTCACATCAATTATGCGGGTCTACGCATCGTTAACCCAGGTCAAACCTTAAGTCCTTAAATTAAAATGAAAATAAAGGACTTTAATTATTTCAAATCATTATATATTTCCCAATGCTCTTAGATGCCGAGGTCTAATAACGATTATCCACTCATCGGTATGGGGACGGCTTTATGGTTTAAATGAGCCGCGAGTTCAAAATTTAGCACTAAACAGTTATAAGAAGAAAACATAAACAACAGTGCATTTAGATAAATTAAAATGCTAACTAAAACAAGAACTCACCCACACTTCAAAACCATAAATAAATTAAAAAGGCAAGTCCTACTCAAACGAGTAGGCGGGAAATTAAAACACGCCATTTAACCCTTAACGAGTAGGCGGAAATAAATGCAAGTACAAGTTCTACTCAAATAAGTAGACGGTAAATGACACGTCCTACTCGAATGAGTAGGCGGGAAATGAAAACACGCCATTTAACTCTAACGAGTAGGCGGAAATAAATGCATACATGCACACACTCTACATCAATTGAAATAAAGCAATAAAATTTATCTCCTACACACACGCACTCTACATAATTGAGAAAGCGATAAAATTGTGAGTCTCGGCTCAAATGAGTGGGCGGGAGAATGAAAGCGAGCCCTACTAAAACTAGTAGGAGGAAATAAATGCACCCACACACGCACTCTACAGAAATGAAAACACACACACGCAAAATCCTACTCAAATGAGTAGGAAGAAAATGAAAGCGGTAAATTGCAAGTCCTACTCAAACAAGTAGGCGGGAAATAAAAGCAATAAAATTATCCTCATACACTCACACACACTAAGATGAGATTAAAAGAACATAATGAAAAACATAACTCACACATAATTAAAGAACAAATCAAAGTTACCTAAAAATTAAAACAACAACTTTTCTATTCTTAGAACATGCTAAAAACACATAAAAAGGTGAAATAAAAATTAAAGAAGCAAAAGTCTTTCAAAAACAAAGTTAAAATAAAAGTTGTTGAAAATTAAAATGTTTATATTTTCATTCTTAGGACTCCATAAAAGTGATGAAAAAGTGAAAAAGAAATAAAAATTAAAGGAACAAAAAAGGGTTTCACAATCCTAAAACAAAGCTAAGCAAAAAATTCAAACATCACTTTAAAATCTCTTTTACAATTTCATAGGAATGAAAGTATAAGACTTTAAAAAGTTTTCAATACAACATTTCATTTTGAAAAGAAGACTTAAACCAAATTTTTGCCATTATAACAATTCATTTTTTACATAAAAACCTATAATGAAACCTAATATGACAATAATTTAAAAGCATGAAAAATTACAACAAGTTACACTAATTGATAATTTTCATAAAGAGAAAGACTAGGTAAAACAAGAGGACAAAAAAGGAAAGAGATGAGCCACACAAATAAATTTTCATACAAGGAAGAGAGGGAAAAACTACAACTTTTATTACCATAATAAAGCTATTACAAAGCTATTAAAAGGTAAAAGGAAAAGCTAAAACAAACATGAAAAGGGAGGGGGGAGAAAGCCTCCTTACATTGGATGGAATCCACAAGGGAAGCCCACAAAACACACAAAAGATAGTCCAAAAAAAGAACCCTTGGACCTTACAGAAAAGTTTTATTTATAGACAAAATTTTGGGTGTGACACGCCCTAGTCACGGGCGTGTCGGGGGGCGTGTCGCAGTTGCCGTGTTTGACTTGGAGAAATCTGGCGAGCTGGCTTGTTTTTCGAAGCTTCGGGATGGGACATGTGTCCATCACGGGCGTGTCGTGCTTGGACACGGGCGTGACATGCTGGCATTGAGTGGCGTCGAGAGGTGAACAGTAAATGCATTGAGTGGCGTTGAGTGGCTGATACGGGCGCGTCGGTCATGACACAGGCGTGTTCTTCTCGAGTTGATGAAGGATAAACTTCGAGCATCGGGCTGAGGCCGATGATCGTCGAGGGTGTGACACAGGCGTGTCAGGCTGGACACGGGCGTGACTTGCCATTTCACACCAGAAAACCTGTTTTGGTGAAAAAATCAAAGGAACAAGCCCTGTCTTGGGCGTGACTTGTGCGACACGGGCGTGACCTATGAAAATTTCACAAAATTTCTGGAAAATTCCAGAAAAACAAAAGTAAAGCTTGGTTAGAAATTATTTGCAAAAAGAAACAAATTCTTAAACAAAACAAACTAAAAACTATGAAATAATAATAAAATGACTTTAATAAAATACAAAAATATGCATATATTTACAACTCATCAAATACCCCCATACTTAAGCTTTTGATATTCCAAAGCAAAAGTTTGAGGTGAATTTATATGGAATAAAAAATCTCTAAGTTTAGCTACCGTTTTAATTTAATTATAAGAGAGATCTAAATAAATATACGGGGTATAAGAGTTAAGTCCTAAAATTATGTAGATGATTTAAATAGTGCAAAAGTTTTGGCCAAAAGACTTCTTGATGTAATCAAATAGAGAGCAATAGTTGTACTGGTTAGCTTAACAAAAATTGCTTGGAATTATATGAACTTTAGCTCATGGGAGTTTTATGGGAAATAATGCAATTTACAAATTATGCTCTCAAAAAGATTTTTGAATTAATTCTAGAATCATGAAAATGGCTAAGGGGGTTGATGGTTTATGAAGTGGCTAGTATTTTGAGGCGATGTAATTTTTTTCTCGAACCTTCATTTTTTTTCTTTTTGGATTATTAGGAAAATGAAATCTTATTTTCCTAATATGATTTTTTTTTCTTTCTTTCTCTTAATAACAATAAAATTGACCCAATGTATATGTATAGGAGTAATAAATTTTATCCTCTAACTCCGTAACATATAATCTTTTAATTATTGGGTGCCTATGCTTACGGAATGAAATCTTATTCCCATTGACATAGGATCTTTTTAGGGTTAAATTTTTTTTATCATACTAAGTAGGTCATGATAAATAAGGGGAGAAAAGAAAACTAGATTTTTAATTAAAAAATTTTTGAGAGCAACTTTTATAAATTGTACGTTCCAATTTTTATGAAAGCTAAAAGTAAGCGTAATTGAATTCTATAGTCGTTATTTTCTAATATAATACATGTGCTCTTATCAATGAGTAATTAGAAGTAGTGCCTAAAATGAGTCTGCTATTTTTAACCAAGCATAATGAATTCTTTAAAACTTAACCCCGACTATTTAAATTTTTTCAATCTATAATTAACAAACGAATAATGAATAAAGAATTGATCAAATTCTCATATAAATAAACTCAAAACAAAATTTTTGGATAGCAAGAAAATTAAGAATGATATATTTGATTTATTTGTTTTATAATATAT
This sequence comes from Platanthera zijinensis, assembly GCA_039513925.1. Lineage (NCBI taxonomy): Eukaryota > Viridiplantae > Streptophyta > Magnoliopsida > Asparagales > Orchidaceae > Platanthera > Platanthera zijinensis. The sequence goes on along the minus strand of CM077079.1, from coordinate 204,542,031 downwards.
ATATATATATATTTTACGTTATTATCTTTTTTTGTATTTTTGTATTTATTTCTTTAATATATACATATTAAAGAAAGGAAAATGCGAAAATCAAATTTTTTGGATTTTTAAGTTTTGAATTTTTTTTGTATTTTTAAGAAAATTTTCATTCTATTTACAAAAATTTGAAGAAAAAGAGAAGTTATTTACAAGGATGAGAGAGAAAAGAAAGGGGAAAAGAGAAGAGTATTTACAAAAAATATTTACATGAATTTATTTACAAAAAAGGAAAAAAAATATTTACAAAGTAAAATTAAATTTTTTTGTTTTAAATTTTTTTGTTCGTTTTTGTTTTGGAAAATAGAAATGCAAATAAAAGAAGTGCAAAAAAGAAAATTGGAAAAACACGAAAACACCCCCATACTTAGTTACAACATTGTCCCCAATGTTGTAAGATAAGTATGCGGAATCAGAAAAATTAAATGCAATATGTACAAAAAGAAAGAGGGAGGGTAGAAACATCCCTGATGCGTGTTCGGGGAAGCCCGTTTAGAAACCCTGCGTTATTAGAAAAAAGTAGCAAACATGATAAATAAAGTGTGAAAAAGATAAGCGAGGGGTGCCTCCCAGGAGCGCTTTGTTTATAGTCCTGTAGCTTGACTACATTGGCGGGTTTATAAGTCGAGGAGGGTTATGGTTTCATAATGCTCGATCACTGGGTCGCCCGCTATGTAAGACTTTAACCGATGGCCGTTTACTTTAAACGAGCCTTTTTCCGGGTGGGAGACGAGTACGGTCCCATATGGAAAAACTTCATCAACTATGAAGGGAGCGGACCAACGAGATTTTAGTTTTCCTGGACAAAGTTTAAGACGTGAATTATACAGAAGGAGAAGATTACCCGGAGAAAAAATTTTTGGGGACTTTATTTTTCGATCGTGATATAACTTAGAATGCTCCTTATAGAACTTATTGCTCTCGTAAGCGTTCGCACACCATTCATCGAGCTCATTTAGTTGCAGTTTTTTATTTTGAGCGGCTAAGTTAGCGTCGAGGTTTAAGAGTTTTAAAGCCCAAAGAGCGCGATGCTCCAGTTCTACGGGTAAATGACATGCTTTACCATAGACTAATCGAAACGGGGTACAATCGGTAGCGGTTTTGTATGTCGTTCGATATGCCCATAACACGTCGTCAAGTTTAACGGACCAATCTTTCCTATTAACTGAAACAGTTTTTTCTAATATTCGCTTAATCTCTCGATTTACTACCTCAACTTGGCCACTTGTTTGCGGGTGGTAGGCGGTGGAAAGTTTGTGCGTTACTCCGTATTTAGCTAACATATTAGCCATAAGAGCGTTACAGAAATGAGTTCCCCTATCACTAACAATTGCGCGAGGTGTGTCGAAGTGAGAAAATAGTTTTTTTAGAAATGTGATGACGACTCGCGCATCGTTGGTGGGGAGAGCTTGCGCTTCCACCCACCTCGATACGTAGTCGACTGCCACTAAAATATACATATTTTTATAAGAAGGAGGTAGGGGGCCAACAAAATCTATGCAGCATAAATCGAAGACTTCGCATTCTAATAACATGTTTTGGGGCATCTCGTCTGAAAGTGAAGGGATAGATACTACTCTAGAGGGGGGGGGTGAATAGAGTTATCAAATTTTGCACTAGACAAAATTTGAAGGTCTACCCAACTCCCTTGGAGTGAAGTGCGGAATTAAAAGATTATAGATATAGAATTAACCTTAAAGCCTAACACAAGTGTTGTGCACAAACTCAAGCTAACTGTAATTACAGTTAAGGCTTGGAAATCCTAATCAGCAACTAGCAACCTAGTTATATCTATTCACAGCCACAGTGCAGGAAATAAACAAGGCAATCCAGACGACACAAGGAATTTATAGTGGTTCCCCAAACAACTTGGGTACGTCCACTCTTCTACCAACAAGGTAGGAATCCACTCAGGTTTTTGATCAGGTGCCCTGCCACCAACAGGATCTTCTTCAGGTAGATCCAGAAACCCTTTAGACTTTTGATCAGGTGTCTAAAAACCAAGCACAGGTTTTTGATCAGGTGCCCTGCCACCAAGGGATACTTTTGAAGGGAGTAATAACCCTGTACAGGAGGGGGAAGAAGGTTAAAATGTCTTCTCTATTTTACAATAGATTAGAGAAGCACAAAAACATGCACTGAGCTAGAAAGCTCTAAAGAATCAAGGCTCCCCCTGGCTCAAAGATGTCCAGGTGAAGTCTTGCTTCAGTGCAGAAAACTCTTCAGAAAGCTCTGAAGGAAAAACTACAAGAAGATAATAAATAATAAAATTAAAGATCTTCAAGCAGCTATCGTCTTCTTCTTCTTCAAAAGAACTCTGAGTTTGAACTTCCTGAAAGCAGGAGAACTCAGGTTGAAGAAGAGTAGAAGATCTTAACACTTCTCAGTTAGATGAGTATTGCTGAGAGCAGAAGACTTGATCTTGATGAAGGCTTGAATACTTAAATGAACAACTGGTTAGCTATTAGCTAGCTTGAATCCTTCTTCAAAGGGTCCTTTATATAACATCAGCAAGCAACGACTCTCTTCAATTTGAATTACTTATCTTCTTCTGAAACTTGAGACCTGGGCTGCAAATAACACACAGCAAAACAAACTCTGCAACAAGACATCCTATAAAAGGAATGAACCTCTTTCTAAGAAGCTGCAGGATCAAATCAAATAACAGAAGGACTAAATAAAGTCACATCAGAGAAATACTCTTTATAGTAGAAGGAAGACTTTTCAGTCTAACGGCTATAAAGGACTGTCAGCAGATAAAGTAAAATACAAAGACAGCTAATAAGACAAACAACTTTATCTAAAAAGATTTTACACAGGCAAAAAGAGTAGAGCAGATATGCCTGGAAATATTATCATCAATCAACTGAAAAGATATGCCAGATAATGTATTAATTAATTAAATATAATAAAAAAATACAAAATATAAAGGCAGACAGAAGGCGTCGAACGACCTTCGGAGATCGTCGACCGACGCACGGAGATCGTCGAACTATCGGACAGATAGTCGAACGATTCAGATAGTCGAACTATTAAAGGAGATAGTCGAACTATCACAGCAGATAGTCGAACTACCAGAAGATAGTCGAACTATCAGATAGTCGACCTATCAACAGATAGTCAAACTATCAAGGCAAAACAGATAGTCGGGCTATCAACAGATAGTCGAGCTATCAGATAGTCGACCTATCAACAGATAGTCGAACTATCAAAAACAAACAGATAGTCGACCTATCAACAGATAGTCGAACTATCAGATAGTCGAACTATCAAAGCAGATAGTCGAACTATCAAGCGAGAACAGATAGTCGACCTATCAACAGATAGTCGAACTATCAAAAACAAACAGATAGTCGACCTATCAACAGATAGTCGAACTATCAGATAGTCAACCTATCCAAGCAGATAGTCGAACTATCAAAGCACACAGATAGTCGAACTATCAACCGATAGTCGAACTATCCACGCAGACTGAAAGACGAACAACTGATAGACGATCGTCGAACAGTTAGTCGACGATAGTCGAGCGGCGTTCGACGATAGTCGAACAAACAAACAACTTAACCAAATTCTCAATCTGGAAAAGTGAGGACTCTACAGTTAGACTACTAACCATTGACCATAGATATTTCTTGGGTCAAGGGACTAAAAAGACAAGACTAAACTTAAAATCAAAACTGGGGTACCAACAATCTCCCCCTATTTGAGTTAAGTCTCTTAAAAACTAAAACACAGAGCTAGCTATAGAACACTATAAACAATATAGGAAATAGATAGCAATTAACTAGCAATTTTCAAACAGATAGATAAATAACAGTTAAACAAAACTAAAGATCAACAGAGTCTGGCTTAGATACAGAAGAGCTAGAAACAAAAGAAATTTTTCGCAGAGGATCAATGGCCTCTAACTTAGACATCTTTAAATCTTGCAAGCCAATGATCTTTAATTCTGTAGTCCTTGGCACAACAGCTTCCGGGTGCTTTTCCATATATTTAGAAGGGTCAAAAACCTCAGGGTTAACCTGGAACTTTTCTAATTCCTTCTTTCTGAAAGTAGACATGGTGGTTAAACCAGTGGTGTCCTTCCCTTCTGCTTTTGCTTTTCTGATTTGGGCTGCTCCAACTAATTCGTGAAAACGAGCCATCCTAAAGTTAGGATCGAGCTCAGGACTTTCATAAACATACTCAGGAGGAGTAGCATCTGATTCTTTATCTAGATAAGACATGGGAGCAGACTTAGCAAAGTTCTTGCTAGAGTATTTAAAACAAAATAAACTACTTACCTTTTGAAACAACTTTTTCAGACTGTGCTGGTATTGGAGAAGAAGCTCTTTTCTTTGGAGAAGGAGGAGGGGAAAAGGTTGGTCTTTGATGCACAACCTCCTTCACTTGTCTTTGAGAACCAGAATAAGATCTGCCTTGGGAACTTTGAGAGCTTTTCCTTGACTGAGGCTGAGAGGGTGCAGATTTTCCAGAAGAGGCAGATGGATTAGCAGATAGGTTCCCAGAGGCTCCTGCACTGGGAGGTGGAGGAGGGGGACCTCTGGGAGTCCATCTAGAAACAGGACTATCATACCTCTTAGATCTTTTTCTCTCTTTCTGCTGGTTCTTGAAGAACCACATCCAATGTTGAAATTCTTTCGATTTGGGGTCAATTCCTTTAAGAATATAGTATGGAGTATCATTGTCACGGCTGGGAGGAGGAGGAGCAATTGCTTTCCTTTTCTTTTGAGCAGCTTTCTTTTTCTTAGCATTCTCAGATAAATCAGAATCATCTTCATCATCAGAGTGAGATGATGGAGGATTATCATAAGGATTATAGGCTTCAGAAATAGCCTTTTCTTTTAACTTCAGATCTGATTTCTCTCTTTCCTCTTCAATGGCATCCTGAGCCAGAAGGAAATCTAAATCCAACCCTGGTGAATCATCCCAAATAGTTGACTTTTCAACTTGCAACTCTTTGTCTTTCTCTTTTAAAGAATCTTGTACTCTTTGATTCCAGGCAACTCTTGCTTTTTCTTCTTCCACACTCAGAACAGAAGTGTCATCTTTGATTTCATCTTGTTTTTCAGACTCATCTTCTCTATCATCTAAAAATGAATCCAGTTCGGGATCTGCTTGAATATCAGGAACATTTGGGGCAGCTTATGAAACAATTACTATGATCTGAGCAGCTAAATCTTCTCTAATATAATCTGTAGAATTATGAACACAGATATGCTAAATAAGCAATAATCTTTCCTTCTAGGTATTCACTAGCTAGCAAATTAATTGACTCATCAATAAAGCGAATGAGTGAATTACCTTCATATTTGACCAAATCCCAAGACTCATCTAGGTAGGATGTAATGATCCCTTCTAGGAACTTTGCAATCACGGGAGAGGTGAGATCTTCCAAGCAAACTTTCACAACAAATTCAGATAACATGATAGCATCAGATATTTCCTTTTCCGATAACACAGAGGCTGATTCTATTGCAGCTGGAGCAGACACAACTTGAACTATCATCACAGTATCTGTTACTACTGGAAGGGAGGCAGGAGGTTCTGAGGCATCTTAACAGAGCATCTCCCCCTGCCTGATTTCAGTGGAAACTGAAACCAGGCCCCTTGAGGAAGAGGGCTCAGCAGATTTGGAAAGAGATTTGATGGTAGCGGTTAAGGTATCAATGGAGGAGGCAAGTGGAGCGATTGCCTCTTCAATCATAATTTTGATTGAAGGGGTAATCAACTCCACAATGCGGGAGATGAGTTCAGGGGTAATCTCAAAAGAAGATGGAGGTGCAGTGGATGGAGATGCAGCAGATATGGTTGTAGTGCTGGGATGAAGAATGGTGTGCACTGGGGATTGAATTGGAGATGGAGCTGGAGAGTTAATAGGAGTATTAACTGGAGAATGAATGGGAGACTGAGGAGGAGTTGGAATCCTCTCAGATCCTAACAAATCAAAACTAGGAGCAGATATCCTAGTCTGAAGAGAAGGAAGAGGAGATGCTGGAGGGGAAGGAAGAACAACCGTGGTTGTTTCTCTAGCAGGAGAAGGGGAAAGTCGTACTTCAGCTGAAGTTGATGGAACTTCAACTGAGGCAGACAACATAGCAGAAGAAGAGGGAAGGGAAAGAGCTGAGCCAGCTTCTACAGGGTGAGGAGCGACCGAATCAGTCCTGGTGCTCTCAAATGTCGCTGGAGCAACCCCTGTGAGAGCGGGTTTCACAAAAGTTCTCTTCCACTTAGAGAACAGGTTTGGATCCATCTTCTTGCTTGCATTTATTGTTGTTGCGGTTGAACTCAGCAGCTAGGGATATTTTTCCTTCAGGAAAATTCCAATAACCCTTCCGAGGGTAACTTCCTTCTTACTATTCTTTTTCCTTATTAAATCAAACATTACTCCAGCCCAATCAATCTTTTTTTGATTAACAATTGCACACATCAGTGCAAATTGTTGCCTTGTTATATTGTCATGAGCAGAGTGCTTACCGAGGAGCACTTTTCCGACCAACTCAGCAAGAAACTTAATCTTGAAAGGGAAATTTACCTTGAGCAGCTTCGTGGGAATGCCCTCTGCATGTCCCAGCTCAACTAACATTCTTCCAAATTCTTGAGCATCTTGCTCATAATCCTCTTCACCATTTGTCAAACCAAAAATATCAGTCAGAACGGCCGGAGTTAAGATTACCTCTTCTCCGCCGATGGTGCCAGTCATCGAGTCGTCGGTGGAGGACGATGTGAAAGCCCATTCCTTGATCTCAAGTATATTTAACTTAATCCTTGAAGACATTAACCTCTCTAGTCCTTGGTCCCGGCACAACTGAAGAACTTCCACGATCCCTGCTTCGCAGCAACTGAATGCGTCGAAATCAACACTAAAGCCTGCATCGAACTTTACAACTGCTAACACTGTGGGAGAAATCGCCATTGATTGCTGGAGAAGGCGCGAGAAGGACGGCGAAGACGAAGGGGACGAAGCGGCAGAAAATCGCAGGCGGGAAGACAGAATGCGAAAAGTCACGCTCCGTCGACGAAAGAACAAAAGATCTTTTAACCTAGGTCGACTATCGGCTTTATATTAGACCGGAGATAGTCGATCTATTAAAAAGAACAAGACCCGATAGTCGAACGACCGTTCGACGATCGGCTCAAAAGCAGAGTAGTCGAGCCATTGTTCGACTATTTCTGGCTTCTCAAACAACAAGCTGTCGTCGTTCAGAGATCGACAATAAGCTCGACCTGTTCGACGATCTTCGAACGTCATTCGATGATCTTCAAACAGATAAGTTATCATTAACCAGAGGTCGACGATAGGCTTAATCCGTTCGACGATCTTCGATCATCGTTCGACGATCTTCAAGCAGGTTTCAACATAGACAGATATAGTCACACTTAGTCTCGTCCATTGATCATGCCTAATTGAACTAAAAAGAACAGATGCTTCTGTTCATCTAAAGGCTTGGTGAATATATCACCTCTCTGAAACTCAGTAGATATGAACTCAAGACAAATCTTGTTCTTTTCCACACAATCTCTCAGGAAATGGTGCCGAATCTCAATGTGCTTCGTTCTAGAGTGGTGCACTGGATTTTGTGCAATTGAAATAGCACTGGTACTATCACACATGATTTTGGTGTTCTTGTGTGAGTAACCATAATCCACAAGCTGGTTTTGAATCCACAGGATCTGTGAACAACAACTAGCAGCTGCTATATATTCAGCCTCTGCAGTTGAAGTTGAGACAGAAGCCTGCTTTTTACAGAACCAAGAGACCAATCTCTCTCCCAGGAACTGGCAAGTTCCTAAGGTGCTCTTCCTGTCAACTCTGCAACCAGCATAATCAAAATCAGAATATCCAATTAATTCAAATTCTGACTCAGCTGGGTACCAAAGTCCTAGATCTGGACATCCCTTCAGGTATCTCAGGATTCTCTTTAGAAGAATCAGATGAGATTCCTTGGGGTTGACCTGGAATCTAGCACAAAGGCATGTAGCAAACATTATATCAGGCCTACTTGGAGTTAGATATAATAGGGAACCAACAATGGCCCTATAATTCTTTTGATCAACTGGCTTGCCGTGATCATCAGAATCAATAACTACATTAGTAGCCATAGGTGTAGGCATTGCTGAAGCATCAGCCATCCCAAATTTCTTTACCAATTCCTTGGCATATTTGGATTGGGAGATGAAGATACCATCAGCATCTTACTTAACTTGGAGACCAAGAAAGTAAGACAGCACACCCATACTACTCATCTCAAACTTAGAGTGCATCAGGTCAGAGAACCTTTTGCAAAGTTTGGGATTAGTGGAGCCAAATATAATATCATCTACATACACCTGAACTAACAGGATTGTGTCCTTGTGATGCTTGACGAAAAGGGTTCTATCAACTACTCCCCTAGTAAAGTTGTGCTCTAAAAGGAAACTAGCTAGAGTCTCATACCAGGCTCTGGGAGCTTGCTTTAGTCCATATAGAGCTTTCTGTAACTTAAACACATGTGAGGGCTGAGTTGAAGAAACAAACCCTGGTGGTTGTTCAACAAATACCTCTTCCTTAAGCTCACCATTCAGGAATGCACTTTTGATATCCATTTGGAACACCTTAAACTTCATGTAGGCTGCATAGGCCAAGAATATCCTTATTGCTTCTAGCCTTGCAACAGGAGCAAAGGTTTGGTCATAATCTATACCTTCCTCCTGTCTGTAGCCCTGAGCTACAAGCCTTGCTTTATTCCTTACTATAATTCCATTTGCATCCAACTTGTTTCTATACACCCACTTGGTGCCTATGATCAGTTGGCCTTTAGGTCTTGGAACCAAAGTCCAAACTTTACATCTCTCAAACTGATTGAGTTCCTCTTGCATAGCAATGATCCAGTGGGGATCTAGCTCTGCATCTTTAAAGGAGAGGGGCTCAACCTGTGAGAGGAAACAAGCATGCATCACATCCTGTCTTAATTGGTGTCTTGTTTGCACACCAGCTGATATGTCTCCAATCACTTGAGATGTGGGGTGATCTCTAAGTGTGACAATATCAACAGGTGGGATGTGATCTTCAGCAACAGTTGGGATTAATTCCTCAGGAGGAATTTGATCTACTATTGGTGGTACAACAACAGCTTCAGCAAAGTCTTCATCACTGTCTGATTCAGTAATCTGAAGAGTTGATAGTTGAAGAATTTCTTGAGGAGCAACAGGTACCTGCAATGAACTAGAGGAAGGAGAATTTTCTTTCTCCTTGTAAAACATCTGAGACTCATCAAAAGACACATGCACAGATTCTTCAATCTTACAGGTTGATTTGTTATAAATCCTATAAGCTTTGCTTACTTGGGAATATCCGAGCATGATTCCCATTGAAGCTTTTGCTTCAAATTTCCTAAGATATTCTTTATTGTAATTATGAATATAAACAACACAACCAAAAATTCTGAAATAATTAATTTTAGGTTTCTTTCCTTTAAGCAACTCATAAGGAGTTTTACACTTAAGTTTGTGTATCAAACTTCTATTTAAGACATAATTGGCTGTACTAACAGCTTCTGCCCAATAGGAGAGAGGCATGTTAGCATCTGCCAACAATGTGCTAGCAGCTTCAATGAGTGTTCTATTCTTCCTTTCAACTACCCCATTTTGTTGAGGAGTTCTAGGAGCTGAGAAGCTATGTTTGATACCTTCTCTCTCACAGAATTCTTGCATGAGAAGAGAGTCAAACTCAGTACCATGATCACTTCTGATCAAGGCCACATGAGTAGAGTACTCAGTCTGCACACATAGTAGAAAGTCTGTAAGGGCTTTGAAGTTATCAGACTTAGTTCTCAAAAAGAAAACCCAACTGAACCTAGAGAAGTCATCTACAATTACTAAGGTGTAATACTTCCCTCCTAAACTCTGTACATTTATTGGGCCAAAAAGGTCCAAGTGTAATAGATACAGGATTCTAGGAGAATCACTCTTATTTACAGATTTAAAAGAATTTTTGGTTTGCTTGCCTAGCTGACAAGCCTTGCATAGGCTCTCCTTCTTGTAGGGGCAAGAAGGTAAACCTCTAACAAGGTTGTGTTTAGATAACCTAGATATATTTTTAAGGTTAACATGACTGAGCCTCTTATGCCACAAAGAATTATTATTAATTGTTACTTCATTAAACAGGCAGATTTCAGAATGAGATGAATTGAAATCTACTAAATAAATATTACCTATTCTAATACCTACTAAAACAACATTATTATTTAAAGTAATATTGCAAGAGGAGTTAGAAAATGAAACCTGGTAGCCAGCATCACATAGCTGGCTGACTGAAATCAAATTATGCTTCAGTCCATTGACATATGCAACTCTCTTGAAAGTAACTGCTCCAATTGTGATCTTGCCATAGCCTTCTGTCTGACCACAGCTGGAGTCTCCAAAGATAACCTTTGGGCCGAGCTTAGCTTTGAACTTTGACAGAAGATCTTTATTTCCTGTCATATGCTTAGAGCATCCACTATCCAAATACCACTTATTTTGAGTGATTGGATAGGCCTTCACCTGCAAGACATTTATTTAGACAGTGCGGACCCAGGTAACCTTGGGTCCCTTGTTTTTCACATAAGAAAAACTGGAAATATATGAAAATGCAGGCTGAGGGTGATAACCTAGTGGGTGAGATCTCCTAGGTGGGATTCTCCATGCAGATGATGGGTCAACAAACCTAGGGTTTCTATTTTCATTTCGGTTTCTATGGTACTGATTATGATTTTGAAAATCATGTTGAAAACGTCGATCAACGTTCGATGATGGGCGCTCAGATCGTCGAGCTTCGTTCGACCATTGAGCTTCCGATCGTCGAGCGGCGTTCGACGCTCTTTGCATTTCTTTAAAAAATTTCTTTCTCTTTTCTCTCTTAGCTTTATTTAAAGTTTTATTAACTAGGTTTACTTGCTCAGTGTTCTTCATTCCACTAGCTGAAATGAAGTTTAGTGGAGTTGAAAGATTATTTTTAAGTAGTACTGGGGGTTCACTGGGAGAAGCTCCTAAGCCTAGTTTGTCATTACCTGACCTAGTGTTAGTCATGCTGGTAATTTCTAACAACTTAAGGCTTCTACCATTAAGTGATTCTTCTAGCCTCTTAGACTTAGCTAATTCCATTTTAAAAAATTTAATTTCTTCACTACAAGTAGTGAGATCTTCCTTTAACCTAGTGTTAGTCATGCTGGTAATTTCTAACAACTTTTTAAGTAGTACTGGGGGTTTTCTGTAGCTATTGATTCTGAGTCAGCTAACTTATTTCTAAGTTCTTTTATCTCCTTTTCTGAGCTAATCAAATCTAAGCATAAAGATTTAAATTCTAATTTAAATTCAGCTGAGGTAAAATCATAAGAAGAGAGTACCTCATCTTCTGTAGGCATCTCTTCATCAGAATCTGAACTCTCTGCAGCAGAGTGGTTGCTGCAGGCATCTATTGCCATCAGGCAAACTTCTTTTGCCTTCTTCTCTTCCTCATCCTCACTGGAGCTTGATGAGGAGGATTCTTCATCAGAATCACTCCAGGTTTTAGCAATGAAACCTCTCTCCTTCTTCTTGTTTTTGTAGGAGGATGGCTTGGAGTGCTTCCTGTGCTGTTCCTTTTCTTTTCTCTTGTCTTTGTTCTTCTCCTCTGGACACTCTGGTAAGATGTGTCCAGGCTTCCTGCAACCATAACAAATAACTTCTTTAGCAGGTGAACGATCATACCATGGTTTGTCTTCATAGCGTGAAGACTTCTTTCTGAACTCCTTTCTCCCCATCTTGAGAAACCTCTTGGCAAACAATGCCATTAGTTCCTCATTTGATTGGCTGCCTTCAGAAGCATCAGTAGCCTTAAGAGCTAGAGATTGCTCTTTTCTTGTTGGAGTAGGGGTCTTTGCTTCTGCTTCTGCTTCCCTTGTCTTCAGCACTTGCTCAAAAGACTTGAGCTTGCCGAGAAGAGCTTCAGTGGAGATCTCATTTGTACTTCTGGCTTCCTTGATGGGCCAGATCCTTAGATCCCATGTGCTAGGGAAGCACATAAGAATCTTATCATTGACCTCTGTCAATGATATGTCCTTGTCAAGGGTCCTCAGCTCATTGATGATTTAGCTGAGCCTGGTGTACATGGCTTCAACTGATTCAACATCAGTTTTCTTGAAGTTCTCATACTGTGAGATCAGGTTGGACCTTCTGTCCTTCCTTTCATCAGCTGAACCAGCCACAATCTAGTTCAGTGTATCCCACATAGCTTTTGCAGAAGAGCAGTCAGCTACCTTCTGGAATACCTCATCTGACATTGTCTGAGCCAGTATGCTCATTGCCTTGGCATCTGCTATTTTGGCCTTCTTGTACTCATCATTATAATCTGGAGGAGGCACTGCACTCATATCAGATGATGAGGCAGTAGCAGTAGCAGGTGCTCTTGGGGGACCTGACAAAATAGAAGCAAAGATGCTTTCATCAATAGAATTCATATATAATTTTATCCTTGCCTTCCAGATGCCAAACTTAGCTAAGTTGCATGCTGGAGGTCTGGTGCTGGAATAATCCTTGGACTGGGCCATGATAGTGAAAATCTATAAGCTTTGGTATCTATCAGGATCTTGTGACTTAGGTGTTAGCCTATTCAGTCAGTCAACCTCCCTCTGATACTAATTGAAAGTGAAGGGATAGATACTACTCTAGAGGGGGGGTGAATAGAGTTATCAAATTTTGCACTAGACAAAATTTGAAGGTCTACCCAACTCCCTTGGAGTGAAGTGCGGAATTAAAAGATTATAGATATAGAATTAACCTTAAAGCCTAACACAAGTGTTGTACACAAACTCAAGCTAACTGTAATTACAGTTAAGGCTTGGAAATCCTAATCAGCAACTAGCAACCTAGTTATATCTATTCACAGCCACAGTGCAGGAAATAAACAAGGCAATCCAGACGACACAAGGAATTTATAGTGGTTCCCCAAACAACTTGGGTACGTCCACTCTTCTACCAACAAGGTAGGAATCCACTCAGGTTTTTGATCAGGTGCCCTGCCACCAACAGGATCTTCTTCAGGTAGATCCAGAAACCCTTTAGACTTTTGATCAGGTGTCTAAAAACCAAGCACAGGTTTTTGATCAGGTGCCCTGCCACCAAGGGATACTTTTGAAGGGAGTAATAACCCTGTACAGGAGGGAGAAGAAGGTTAAAATGTCTTCTCTATTTTACAATAGATTAGAGAAGCACAAAAACTTGCACTGAGCTAGAAAGCTCTAAAGAATCAAGGCTCCCCCTGGCTCAAAGATGTCCAGGTGAAGTCTTGCTTCAGTGCAGAAAACTCTTCAGAAAGCTCTGAAGGAAAAACTACAAGAAGATAATAAATAATAAAATTAAAGATCTTCAAGCAGCTATCTTCTTCTTCTTCTTCTACAAAAGAACTCTGAGTTTGAACTTCCTGAAAGCAGGAGAACTCAGGTTGAAGAAGAGTAGAAGATCTTAACACTTCTCAGTTAGATGAGTATTGCTGAGAGCAGAAGACTTGATCTTGATGAAGGCTTGAATGCTTAAGTGAACAACTGGTTAGCTATTAGCTAGCTTGAATCCTTCTTCAAAGGGTCCTTTATATAACATCAGCAAGCAACGGCTCTCTTCAATTTGAATTACTTGTCTTCTTCTGAAACTTGAGACCTGGGCTGTAAATAACACACAGCAAAACAAACTCTGCAGCAAGACATCCTATAAAAGGAATGAACCTCTTTCTAAGAAGCTGCAGGATCAAATCAAATAACAGAAGGACTAAATAAAGTCACATCAGAGAAATACTCTTTATAGTAGAAGGAAGACTTTTCAGTCTAACGGCTATAAAGGACTGTCAGCAGATAAAGTAAAATACAAAGACAGCTAATAAGACAAACAACTTTATCTAAAAAGATTTTACACAGGCAAAAAGAGTAGAGCAGATATGCCTGGAAATATTATCATAAATCAACTGAAAAGATATGCCAGATAATGTATTAATTAATTAAATATAATAAATAAATACAAAATATAAAGGCAGACAGAAGGCGTCGAACGACCTTCGAAGATCGTCGACCGACGCACGGAGATCGTCGAACTATCGGACAAATAGTCGAACGATCCAGATAGTCGAACTATCAAAGGAGATAGTCGAACTATCACAGCAGATAGTCGAACTACCAGAAGATAGTCGAACTATCAGATAGTCGACCTATCAACAGATAGTCGAACTATCAGGGCAAAACAGATAGTCGAGCTATCAACAGATAGTCGAGCTATCAGATAGTCGACCTATCAACAGATAGTCGAACTATCAAAAACAAACAGATAGTCGACCTATCAACAAATAGTCGAACTATCAGATAGTCGAACTATCAAAGCAGATAGTCGAACTATCAAGCGAGAACAGATAGTCGACCTATCAACAGATAGTCGAACTATCAAAAACAAACAGATAGTCGACCTATCAACAGATAGTCGAACTATCAGATAGTCGACCTATCCAAGCAGATAGTCGAACTATCAAAGCACACAGATAGTCGAACTATCAACCGATAGTCGAACTATCCAAGCAGACTGAAAGACGAATAACTGATAGACGATCGTCGAACAGTTAGTCGGCGATAGTCGAGCGGCGTTCGACGATAGTCGAACAAACAAACAACTTAACCAAATTCTCAATCTGGAAAAGTGAGGACTCTACAGCTAGACTACTAACCATTGACCATAGATATTTCTTGGGTCAAGGGACTAAAAAGACAAGACTAAACTCAAATCAAAACTGGGGTACCAACATCGTCTCGATGAGAGATGTTACCCGACCGCTGATAGCTATCGCATGCGCGCACAAAATTGTGCGCGTCTTTGAAGAGAGTGGGACAAAAGTAGCCCGCCTCTAGCGCCTTCCGAGCGGTCCAGTTGGCTTTATAATGCCCACCGGCTGGACCCTTGTTGCAGTGCCAAAGTATTTGCATACACTCCACACCCGCGATGCATCTTCAGACCGCTTGGTCTGCACAGATTCGAAAAAGAAATGGGTCCTCCCAAAAGAAAATTTTCAAGTCAGAAAAGAATTTCTTCTTTTTCTGACTTGAAAACTCCTTTGGAAGCACCCGCACGACTAAATAGTTCGCAAAATCTGAGAACCAAGGCGAAGACGATGAAGACGAACGAATGGCAAGAAGGAGTTCCTCGGGGAATCTGTCATTTATTTCAGATTCGACGAGCGCTTCCACGCCCTGATTTTCTAAATGGGAAAGGTGGTCTGCCGCTAGATTTTCCTCACCCTTCTTATCCCAGATATCCAAGTAAAACTCTTGAAGGAGGAGGATCCATCGAAGAAGGCGGGGCTTCGTGTCAGTTTTAGCTAGAAAATACTTAAGGGCGGAGTGATCGGTAAAAATGATAACTTTAGATAACATTAAATACGAGCGAAAGTTATCGAAAGCAAAAATGACGGCTAAGAGTTCCTTTTCCGTCGTTGTGTAATTCACTTGTGCGAAAGTGAGCGTCTTGCTACCATAATAGATTGGATGAAAATGTTTTTCTATGCATTGGCTAAGAACGGCGCCTAAGGCAATATCACTAGCGTCGAACATGATTTCAAACGGAAGGGACCAATTAGGGGCCACTAGAATTGGGGAATTGATAAGTTTTTGTTTTATAAAATCAAAGGCAGACTCGCAATCGCTACTAAAGACAAAATGTGATTCCTTTTCCAAGAGGCTAGTTAGTGGCTTTGTGATTTTTGAAAAGTCTTGAATAAAACGTCTATAAAAGCCCGCGTGGACAAGGAAACTCCTAATAGATTTTACGTTAGTTGGCTGAGGGAGTTTTTCTATGATTTCTACTTTGGCCTTATCGACCTCTATCCCCTTAATCCAAATCGTATGGCCGAGGACCAAACCTCCTCGAACCATAAAGTTACATTTTTCCCAATTTAGAACAAGGCTTGTGTCCTCGCACCGTTGGAGGACACGATCTAAATTTGTAAGGCAATCGGGAAAAGAGCATCCGAAAACAGAGAAGTCATCCATAAATACTTCCATTATATCTTCTACTAGCTCGCCAAAGATTGCTAGCATACATCTTTGGAATGTAGCCGACGCATTGCAGAGGCCATATGGCATTCTTCGATAGGCGAAGGTGCCAAACGGGCAAGTAAAAGTTGTTTTCTCTTGGTCATCGGGGGAGATGGGGATTTGGAAAAACCCCGATAAACCATCGAGAAAATAATAATATGGATGACCAGAAAGACGCTCGAGAATCTGGTCAAGAAACGGTAGTGGGAAATGGTCCTTGCGGGTGGCATCATTAAGTTTGCGATAATCGATGCACACACGCCGACACATAACAGTACGAGTTGGGACGAGCTCATTATGCTCATTCGCCACTACGGTCAGACTGCCATTCTTGGCCACGATATGAATGGGACTAACCCATGCACTATCATAAATGGGATAAATAATCCCCGCATCTAGTAATTTAATTATCTCAGCTTTCATGAGTCTTTCAGGTTTGGGTTAAGGCGTCGCTGCGGCTGAATGGCATTGTGGCAATTATCGTTTAAGAAAATTTTGTGAGTGCAGAAAGAAGGGTTAATCCCCTTAAGGTCAGAAATTTGCCACGCAATTGATTGACGATGTTTAAGAAAAACCTCCAATAAATCGGAGCTCTCGAATCGCTAAAATGCGAAGAAATGATCACCGGGAGTGTACCATTTTCTCCCAAAAAGGTGTATTTGAGGGATTCATGTAATGGTTTGAGTTCTAGGGCGGGCGGCTCTTCTAGCGAGGTTTTAATTCTAATTTTTTTTGAACCAATTGGTTCAAAAGGAAACTCCGTAAACTTGTCCTTGTCGCAATAAAAATCTTCGAGTGCAGAAGTATCGTTAGCTAGAGAAATCGTCTCGAAAAAGGGAGAAGAACGGTCTACGTAAAATGTATCTAAACTATAGTAGAAATCGTCGCTCGATGAAGAGTCCTCCATCGAGGGATTAATAGAGAAAGTAACCTCATCATCTCCTACCCGAAGGAGGAGACGACCATTACTAACATCTATTAATGTGCGGGAGGTGACGAGAAAAGGCGACTGAGTATTATTGGTACCTCAGTGTCTTCCTTAATGTCTAAGATGACGAAGTCTACCGGGAAGATAAACTTGTCGACTCGGACAAGGACATCCTCCACTACCCCGATGGGGAACTTAACTGAGCCATCCGCTAATTGGATGCGCATATTCGTAGGGGCCGGAGTGCCCAACCCCTTTTTTTAAAAAGCGAGAATAGCATCAAATTAATGCTCGCGCCTAAATCTGCTAAGGCGAATTTTACCAATACATTGCCAAAAAGGCACGGGATGGAAAACCGTCTCGGGTCATTTTGCTTTTTGGGCAATTTATTTGTAAGTGTCGCCGAGAACTTAACGTTGAGAGCGATATGCGAAACATCTTCTAATTTTCATTTATTAGAAAGGAGTTCTTTCAGATATTTTGCATATTTAGGCATCTACGATATAGCCTCGCAGAAGGGAACATTAATATGAATTTGCTTTAATAATAAAATAAATTTTTTATATTGCGCGTCCTTACGCTCGCTATCTATCTTATAAGGATATGGCATGGGTGTTTTTAAATTAATTTTAGTGTTTAAATTTGGTAAAACAAAAGAAGACGAATAAGAGGGAAGAGGGGAAGGAGGAGATACGTGTACCTGCAGATCGATCCGTTTTTGATTGACCACCTCCTTACCGCTACAGAGGGTTATAGTGTTGGTGTTCTCCCGCGGATTGGGTTCCGTGTTCCTTAGTAGCGCCCCTTACACGCGTTCTGACATTAGTCGTGCCAGCTGTCCAACATGGAGTTAATGATTTTTAAGCGATCCGGAAATATTCCGGATATTTGATTCGTTGGAAGCAATGTACTTATTAAAATTTTCCTCCACCGGGGACGGCTTCATAGGAGGGGGAGGAGAGTAGTTAGGCACGAAACAGGGAGGGGGGGGGGGGGTTGCGCGTTGTTCGGGTTACTCCATGAGAAGTTCTGGTGATTCCTCCAACCCGGATTATAGTTATTACTATATGGGTTGTTGTTGGGGTTGAAGGGATGACGACCTGAGTTTCCCAAAAATTCCACGAACTCTTCGGCCGCGCAGACGTTAGGGGAGGGAAGAATAGAATTTGCCCAGGGCGCAGTGGTGGAGGAAGTATCCATCTCTGCCACCTACTTCGTTAACCTTTCGACTTGAAGGGTTAACAGAGCAGTGACATCCACTTCAAAAACGTCGGCCGCCAGCTTAGGACGTCCCCTAGGGATGTTCTACTGGTAAGCGTTCATCGC
Source organism: Platanthera zijinensis (assembly GCA_039513925.1). NCBI lineage: Eukaryota > Viridiplantae > Streptophyta > Magnoliopsida > Asparagales > Orchidaceae > Platanthera > Platanthera zijinensis. The sequence continues at coordinate 204,523,677 of CM077079.1, read as the reverse complement.
CATCTCTTCAAAAAGATCCTGGGCGGTATCGGGGGTTTTATTGTTCAAGGTCCCCCCGGCAGCTGCATCGATCATTGGACGCGTTTAGAAGTTAAGGCCATTATAAAAAAATTTAACCTCCTGCCACGCTGGCAGCGCGTGGTGCGGGCACCTGCGGAGAAACTCCTTAAAGCGTTCCCAAGTCTTGTAAAGAGACTCAGATTTATTTTGGATGAACGAAGATTTGTCCGCTCGCAATTTTGCAGTTTTTGCAGGCGAAAAATACTTCGTTAAGAAGCGCTCTGCCAATTCAGCCCAGGTGGTGATGCATCCTCGAGGGAGGGAATTCAACCAGACCTTAGATTTTTATTGGAGGGAGAAGGGAAATAAGCGCAAGCATATGGTGTCATCAGTGACGCCATTAATCTTGAAGGTGTCGCATATTTCAAGGAAGTTGGACAAGTGTACATTCGGGTATTCATCGGGCAGTCAATCGAACTGCACGGCATTTTGGACCATTTTAATGATACTTGACTTTATTTCGAAATTATTGTTCGCCACAGTTGGACGAACAATACTCGACCCCGTGTCATCCAAGTTAGGTCGGGCGTAGTAAGACATTGTACGCTCGGCCGCCTGGGAAGGGTTAGGTTCGGCCATAGAAGAAGCAGAGGGTTCTCCGGTGGAGTCTTCGGGGTTTAAAAATGGAATTCGGCGTTGAGATCGAATACACGCAAGAGAGTGGTCGATCTCAGGGTCGAAGTCAAAATTTTCAGAGCCTGAAGATTGTCCACCGGTCATACACCCTAAAAAAATGAAGGGGGAAGTATCTATATATATATATTTTTAAGAAGTTTTCTTTTATATATATATGAAAATAAAGTAAAACTAATAGAGTCCTGGATTCGAAATAACAATCGCCGCTCCACGGCAACGGCGCCAAAAACTTGATGTCGCCCGCGCGCAGACTCTTGTTTGGGTGGTTTGTTTGATGAGTCGACTGGCGCGGACTGGTTAGAAGATCGAAGTTCTAACGAAAGGAGGCAAGTGCACCTATCGCATGTAGTACTCAATATTCCGGAGAATATCGAGGTCGTATTGTTCTCGGGGTCGGGTTGATTATTCCTACTCCTCCAGGAGGACTATTGTTTTACTGAAAGTAAGGTGGATTTTTGTTTGTCTATTAAAGACGAAAATAAAAGAAAGCTAAAAAATTACTTAGATTATTCGATGACGGGTTAACGCTCGACATCGAATCAGATTAAGACAAAAAAAACTTAAAATAATTATTGAACTTAGTTTTCAAATTAATAAAAGTCACTTGGCCGTGGAGGTTGCTTAAATATGAGCGCACTTATCTCTAGGAATATTGATCCCCTGAATGCTAAGACTATTCAACCGAACGTTAGTCCGACGAAGTATTCCTCTTAACACCCGCTTTATGCTAAGAAACCTGCTATTGGGTGGGGAATCCAATACGAAAGAACTACGCTTCTCCTCTTTTGAGGGTGCTGACGCAGTTCTCTTTACCCAGGGGGGATCGGTCCATATGCACGGCCTCTCGGCTAGCTAGTATATGGATAACTGAAATAGAGCACACACATCGATTATGCGGGTCAACGCGTCGTTAACCCAGGGTAAACCTTAAGTCCTTAAATTAAAATGAAAAAAAATGACTTTTATTATTTCAAATCATTTTATATGTCCCAATGCTCTTCGATGCCGAGGGCTAATAACGGTTAGCAACTCATCGTTATGGGGACGGCTTTATGGTTTAAATGAGGCGCGAGTTCGAAATTTAACACTAAATAGTTATAAGAAGAAAAAAACAACAGTGCGTTTAGATAAATTAAAATGCTAACTAAAACAAGAACTCACACAAACTTCAAAACCATAAATAAATTAAAAAGATAAGTCCTACTCAAACGAGTAGGCGGGAAATTAAAACATGCCATTTAACTCTTAACGAGTAGGTGGAAATAAATGCAAGTACAAGTTCTACTCAAATGAGTAAACGGTAAATGACAAGTCCTACTCGAATGAGTAGGCAGGAAATGAAAACATGCCATTTAACTCTAACGAGTAGGCGAAAAAAATGCATATACACACACACTCTACATGAATTGAAAGAAAGCAAAAAAAATTATCTCCTACACACACGCACTCTACATAATTGAGAAAGCGATAAAATTGTGAGTCCTGGCTAAAATGAGTGGGCGGGAGAATGAAAGCGAGCCCTACTAAAACTAGTAGGAGGAAATAAATGCACCCACACACGCACTCTATAGAAATGAAAACACACACACGCAAAATCCTACTCAAATGAGTAGGAAGAAAATGAAAGCGGTAAATTGCAAGTCATACTCAAACGAGTAGGTGGGAAATAAAAGCAATAAAATTATCGCCATACACTCACACACACTAACATGAGATTAAAAGAACATGATGAAAACCCTAACTCACACATAATTAAAGAACAAATCAAAGTTACCTAAAAATTAAAACAACAACTTTTCTATTCTTAGAACATGCTAAAAACACATAAAAAGGTGAAATAAAAATTAAAGAAGCAAAAGTTTTTCAAAAACAAAGTTAAAATCAAAGTTGTTGAAAAACTAAAATGTTTATATTTTCATTCTTAGGACTCCATAAAAGTGATGAAAAAGGGAAAAAGAAAAAAAATTAAAGGAACAAAAAAGGTTTTTACAATCCTAAAACAAAGCTAAGCAAAAAATTCAAACATCACTTTAAAATCTCTTTTACAATTTCATAGGAATGAAAATATAAGACTTTAAAAAGTTTTCAATACAACATTTCATTTTGAAAAGAAGACTTAAACAAAATTTTTGCCATTATAACAATTCATTTTTTACATAAAAACCTATAATGAAACCTAATATGACAATAATTAAAAGCATGAAAAATTACAACAAGTTACACTAATTGATAATTTTCATAAAGAGAAAGACTAGGTAAAATTAGAGGACAAAAAAGGAAAGAGATAAGCCACCCAAATAAATTTTAATACAAGTTAGAGAGGGAAAAACTACAACTTTTATTACAATAATGAAGCTATTACAAAGCTATTACAAGGTAAAATGAAAAGCTAAAACAAACATGAAAAGGGAGGGGGATAAAGCCTCCTTACATTGGATGGAATCCAAAAGGTAAGCCCACAAAACACACAAAAGATGGTCCAAAAAAAGAACCCTTGGACCCTACAGAAAAGTTTTATTTAAAGACAAAATTTCGAGTGTGACACGCCCTAGTAACGGGCGTGTCGGGGGGCATGTCGCTGTTGTCGTGTTTGACTTGGCAAAATCTGGCAAGCTGGCTTGTTTCTGGAAGCTTCGGGATGGGACACGTGTCCAACACGAGCATGTCGTGCTTGGACACGGGCGTGACATGCTGACGTTGAGTGGCGTCGAGAGGTGAACAATAAAAGCGTTGAGTGGCATTGATTGGCTGATACGGGCATGTCGGTCATGACACGGGCGTGTTCTGCTCGGGTTTATGAAGGCTAAACTTTGAGCATCGGGCTGAGTACGACGATCGTTGAGGGCGTGACACAGGCGTGTAAGGCTGGACATGGGCGTGCCTTTTCATTTCACAGCAGAAAACCTGTTTTGGTGAAAAAATCAAAGGAACAAGCCTTATCATCGGCGTGACCTGTGCGACACGGGCGTGACCTATGAAAATTTCACAAAATTTCTGGAAAATTCCAGAAAAACAAAAGTAAAGCTTGGTTAGAAATTATTTGCAAAAAGAAACAAATTATTAAACAAAACAAACTAAAAACTATGAAATAATAATAAAATGACTTAAATAAAATACAAAAATATGCGTATATTTACAACTCATCAGCTAGCACGGCGCGTTAGTGCTAGCGCCTAGCGGTAGCATCCATATGAGCCTTCTCTGTTGCTTGCACCTGATAACCTTCACACTCTATCAACATACATCATGATCAAATATAATCGGGGATTTGATATTCTCAAACACAGGGAATGTTAAACATCGGTTTCAACAAGCTCGACAATCGTCGAGCTGAGCCAAATTACTCAGTTTAGCATGGAGTTCGTCTAACTCAGTTCAACCATTCATCGATCTAAGTTTACTGTTCGTCGAACTGAACTTTTGCATTCGTCGAGATGAGCTCGACGTTCGTCGAACGGAGCTCAGCTTTCGTTGAGCTCAATACTTAGACAGATAGAATTTTGTCTAAGTATTGCGGTGTTGAGTGATACCTAATCACTCAATGCATTTTGTTATGATGATTGAATTTTTTCTAAGTCCAGAGATGCTGGGTCATGCTGACGTCAGCAAAGTCAAATTGTAAACCAAAATTCAAATTGTGCGGAATTACTGCCAGAGACATTGGCGGCCAACTGTCATCATCTTCTGCACTTTCCAAGGAATATTTCAATCATAAAGCGTTAGGGCCCACATGCAGTAAGGATCCATTAAATCAAATTTAAACGGAAGGGATGCGCTGGATGGCTTAATCTTAGCGATCAATCCTGGTGGTGGGGCCCACTACTCGATTGGCCTTTAGAGTATAAAAGGAAGCAATCGGCCAGAGCAAAAAACAACCAACACAACCAAGAGAATAATCAATTCTTTGTCTAGGTTTTTTGAAAATGAGAAGAAGGGCGGGAGAACATCATCTTTTTCCTCGTCATTTTTGTCGAGACTAAAGAAGGAGTTCCACACAAGAGAATCATGCTGGGAAGGAGATAGCTAGAGTAATTACCATTCGGAACATCAGGATCAAAATTCATTCTAAGGGAGCAGATATACATGTTCTGCAGAAGGAAGGTTAGTTGTTTGAAGAAAGAATCTACTGCCTACATCATTGTCTTCAACAGCAAAAGGTTAGCCTGATATCTGCTCAGTCCTATAAGAAGATGACACCGAGTTCTTGATCTGGTGTATAATCATATAATATTTCTCTATTCCTTTCTTGTGTAAAGATTCTTGGTGAATCTGGAGTTGTAAGCCTATTTTATAAAGGCTAAGGTCTTTGTGACCTGTGTTTGGCTTTGTGCCGGGTGAAAGGTCGTTGTTACCTGAGGGTTGGCTTAGTGCCTAATTGTTAGGTCCATGTGACCTGTGTGGTCCTGCGGGATCTGTGATGTAAGCAATTAAGTAGCTGATTTTTGGAGGGAGAGCCAAATTTAACACACTATTTGATAGGCGCAGAGGGATAGTGGATGTACCCAAGATTGGGGAACCACTATAAAATTGCTGTGTCGTCTGTGAATGTTCTTGAAAGCTAATAACTAACAAAATCATAGGCACAGAATCTGATAACAAATTAGAAAAGGTAAAATAACAACAAAAACCTATTCACCCCCCTAGATGTTTAGCTAACCTTGAAAACAAGAATTTCAGGGACCAATTCTCCTTGAGGAGGTCCTATCCACTTGGGTAAGAATATATAATATCACTCTATAGGTGGAGTAGGGACATCAAAGTTTAAGCCTTAAGTAGTGACTCTTGCATTAAATTCTTTCCTTAGTCAATTTGGGTATCCTTGTACCTTAACCAATCTATGTCTGAGGTCGATTTTAGACTAAGGTATGACTCAAAATCCTCTAGGTAAGTCAAACTAAAGAGGTGTCCTAATTGGATTGGCCTAACTCATTGTTTAAATCGACTATTTTCGGTGACTTTTACACATGGGCATACCATTGCTTCCGCTGCATAGTTTGTCCGCAAACTACTGCTCGAACGGGGTGTTCTAGTGTTGTGGACTTTTTTCTCACATGATCGTTTGTTCAAGTGATACCAGTTTGTAAAATCCCTCTCCCCTTACCAAGGAGGTAACCCGATCTTATGCCCAGAACCGCCACGTTATGGTGACAATAACTCACAAGTTAGTCGACACTGTAAGACGCCGATTCTATCAGCTAGTATTATCATTTAACCTGTTTTGCCAATCGAGAGTAGAAGTAAAACAAGTAGTGTGAAACATGAACTAGTCAACAGAATCACAGTACATATCATATATATGGAAATGAAAAGTACAATAGCAGTCCACAATGAGTACAACAAAAAGAGAAGAGGGCCCATGCCCTATACATGAATATCAAATCTCTCTCTCACAAATACAAACAAGCAGAAGCTAATCTATAAACGGTATATGAGTCATCACCTGACGCCAGGCTATAGTAGTAGTAGGTGGTGGTATCTGCTCCTCAAGACCTGCCACCTCGTCCAGCTGGTCGTGCTGGAGCTCCATCTCCTCGAGCTCCTAAAATGATACGGTCACAACCGACCATTACTCATAAAGATTAAGCCATTTCCTCCACACCTCCCCCCTCCCCTGTGGCTCCTACGCACCGTGCGGGAGGATGAAGTGGACGACAACAAGGGGTATAAAATAGAAAGCAGGTTACAGTGGAACTAATCTATCAAGATTATGTAGTAACAAGTATATCTCTATTCTAGCAGTTTTATATAGTACAATTAAAGTTAGAAAGAAATATAACAAGTAAAGAACAGAGAAGAAAGTAAACTAACTACTGCTAAACTATCATCACAGAAGTACCTTAACTTATTTGAATGCCCATAAAACTTATAAGTTAAGGTTTCCAAATGTAACTTATCATATAAAAGAGCCCATACTAATTTATATGATAAGGATCTATTGTGCATATGACCTAAATATGTATGTATGTTATGTATGCACATTATAATTAATGCAAGTGAAACTCACACACACGACTCTGTGATCACAGACCTTTAGTTCCTGCTTTTTGGAGCTAGCATCACTCTCGGATACCACCATTGTGGCTCCGACAGCAGCGGAACATGCGCTTTCACTTGCTAGGCAGGTATACACACTACCAGGACCAGACCCTTTATACGCCCCTATACACGTCTTAAGTGCACTCTAGAGTCTCTGCGTACTAATACTGGCAAACTGCTAGACTTTCTTGATCGAGTGTGCGTTTTCGGGGATTGTCCCCCAGACCATAGTATAAAAAACCTACTATTCCCTAAAACCCTCACACCTCAATATAGTCACCATACTGCCATCGGTGTGATGATTGGCCCAGTACCGCATGACCCGCCACTAGTTTTGTTTCTATGCACATGCAAGGTATCTCAACCCGAGCATCAAGCTCACATGACCAAACCCGTCCTAATATCATACTCCCGAGCCTCCAGCTCGCAGGACCGACCCATCCTGAAATAAACCTCTCGAGCCTTCAGCTCGCAGGACTAACCTGTCCTGATATCATACTCTCGAGCCTCCATCTCGCAGGACTAACTATCCTGAAACCCTCCAAACCTTCACGGGTGAGATTGGCACATCATTTTCTTAATCCTGAATCCCCCCATCCCTTCACGAGTGAGATTGTCACATCATTCTCTTAACCAATTAGACTAGTCTTATCTAATGTTTGTTATACCTAGCATTTTAGGGTTAATCCCAAGACTGCCCAGGGTATGCCCAATGAAGGGGTCTCGGGGGCACTAGGAACCAAGATGGGATTGAAAGCCCAAAGTTCCCTTTCGCAAGGATACTTACTTTTATTAATGTCTACCCATGATCCATACCCATCTCTCGTTATTACACTGAAACGAACCTAATGACTTATGATATCATTGCGGAATCGACAGTCTTCCACCGGTCTCCATTCTAGCTACTATCCTTGTGGTTTTCCACTCTATCACTCGATACTATGAAGTAACCTATTAGACACCAACTAGGGTTTCAACTTTCCAATAAAATTCACTTTCTAACCACTTTTCATATCCCCTTGTGGGTCCTTGTGTTATACCCTACTTTTGTTATACGCAGCCCACGACCTAACATTTACCCATGTGATATGACTTCCAAATCTCTTGGGCCAGATGCCCCTAATTATTTATCATGGGTTGGTATGGTTTATGATGTTGACCATTCAATATTTCACTATTTTTCTAAGTAATTAAGGCCATATATTTAATCTTTTAATTGAGTGACCTAAGTCACTTTGTACATGATGTACTAAATACAATGGTTCCACTAATCTAAGAAATTTACTAGGTGTTCAATGAGGTTAAAAATGACTGCTTACCAGAGTTCATAATTTTCCCATGTAAATTTCTATATAATTTCCATTTAAGATTAAATTCACAATTTGACTATTTTCGAAATGAAGTACATCAATTATACAACCAAAAATTCTAGGAAAATTACTGGAGGTCAATATTTATATAATAAAACATCATATAGAAATTGATGACCCTAAAGAGTGATTTTACCTAACAAAATTCCATAATAGTAATATTACCAAAATGCAACTACTTAAATTTTCAACATACATAATCACCCATAAATTCTAAGATAATTACCCAAGGTTCTAATCACAAGAATAAGATACTATAAATTTTACCATAATTTTCCAGCAATAATTTCCTTTACTTTTTATTAATTTCCAAGAAGGGGCAATAATGTAATTCTACTAAAAACTCAAGGTAAAGTTTGGAAACAAGCTTACAAAATTTTCTAGAGGTGTATGATGTCCTACTAGGGCTTGTTACAGAGTTTTAGAGTTTATAAGAGTACTTAGCCCTGTTTTAAATTTTTATTTCCAAAAAGGACATAATTTCCAATAATTCCAAATAATGTGATTTTTGATCCCAAAAATCCCATCCTTCCGATGGGAGGTGTATTTCATCCTTATAAGCCTCTGTGTAGAATTTGATGGACATGCATTGGGCCAAATGGGCCAAACTCATATTTTTCCATTTTTACTATAGACATGCCAAATTTCAATACACCTTCAACATGCATGGTTGATTTCCTAAACATGCAGAGGTCAATATGATCTAAAATTTCTACCAGTGTCATCTAATGACTCAATGGCCATGCTGCCCCAATTTGGGGGCATTTTGAGTTGTAGATCTCCAAAAATTTAATTAATTCAATAAATGATATTTCTCCAAAAACTATGGAAAATAACTTTCCTAAAATTTCCATTTTTGGTCAGTACCTAAGTATGACTAAGTCACATGCATTACCAAAATATCAGGTCATATGAACCTAGGGCTTGGCTTGGGCACTCATTTAAAAATATGCCCTATCCTAGGACCAGTCTTGGTAGAATGGTCCTACAGGGAGTTCTACGATTCCAAATCATGACTTTAAGGTGTCATTTTAAAGGTGAGACTTAGGCATATATTTTTTATATTGATGACTACCTCTGAATATGCCTCTAACAGGCCTAAAAATAACTTGTAACAAGTATGTATAAAATGTGACAGAATTACACTATTCATAAATAATCATATTAGTTAATTAAAATGAGTTAAAACCAACGAGATTGGTTCATCATCCCCATCAACCGACGGTCAGGATTCAATCTTACTGGGCCAATTTGTTTTGCATATTCCAGCCAACTTAGCCACCGCCACCGCTGGCTGTTATCACCACCACCTCCGTTGAGGTGGAGCCTTTCATTTCACGGCGGTTTGGCCGTCAGAGGTTGCTTCTCCGAAGAACCTGAGCAAGAAGAAAAGCTTAGAAAATGGCGCACTTGCTCACATGGTATTAGGCTCAATTGAGCCTGATGTCTCTCCTAATTAAGCTAGAAAGCTAGCACGGGGTGAGGTGAGGTGAAACGGACCTATAGCCTGGCTTGGTGGCGAGTTTGGTGGTGGTGCGCCATGGTCGATCGGTTTTTCAGCGAGCTAGCTCCAAACTCCGATTATCCACAGTTTGTCTCGACCCAGGACTCGATTTCCACTCCTCTGGGCTCACTTAAGGTGATGGTGGGTTAGTTTTTGCTGGGAGTGGCTATTTTGAACAAGGGGGTTGTCGGCCATGAGCATAGGATTCTCCTCCTTGCTGCCAAGGGGCCACCAGCCCCTAAATCTTACTAGAATGATGCATGGGAACTCAGCCAAAGGCTTGGACAGAGGGAAGGAGGGAGATGTGGCCTTCATCCCCTCTTTTATTCCCTTCTCTCTCCTCTTTTTACCCTAATTTCCAAAAACACCCCCTTACATGTACTCTCTCTCCTATTTTAGAGTGGTGGGGGCTGTCAATGACCACTTGGGCTGGTCATGGGATTGACTCATGGGCCTAGCCTATTAGGAATGGGCTTGGCGCATTTCTTTTTTTTGTAAGCCCTATGTTGAATTGTTGACTTTTAGGGTTACTTGGTCAACATGATGAGTGGGCTGGCCCCACTTGATGGTCATGGACCCTATGACACCACCCAACTTGGGTTGGGCCATGGTGGTGCCCTACTTGGGCTAATTGGGCCCATAGGTGTGGGTTTGACCAATTTAGGGCTAGGGTTGACTTGGGTCAATTCAGGTCAAAGGGTGACCAAATGATGTGTCTTTTAGTTCACTTAGATTGTTATTAGGGTTAGGGGCATAGTGGTGGGGCCAATGTATAGCTAAAATCCCAATTTGGGCTAGTTTGACTTGAGTTAACTTGGGTCATATAGTGGGTCGTATGTGACTACACCCTAACACCCTGGGTCAAACCTAGCCTAAACCCATGCCTCCACCACATGTCCTAACCAATCTAAGTTAAGGGTTCTAATAGGAAATGAGATGTTATAGCACGAAGGTCCCACCACATAACCGAAAGATCTTAGAGCGCTTCTCCTCCTTAACCAGTGTTGAGCCATGGATACCGCAGAAAGTTCTACAAGACAAGAAAAATAAGAAAGCTTGCCTTCTAAGGTACACCTGTGGGTATATTTATAGATTTCTGAGTCTGGCCTGCAAATAACGTACCTCCTCCTTTCTATTATACTATACATAGCCAAAGGTAGGTCTGCCAACAGAGAAACTCCAATGTTTAGAGAGGCTACTAGCAGACCTAATTACTGTAAATACTTGCTACTATCACCCCACATACGTGGGCGGGCGCGATCCAGCTTGCCATTCCCGTGGACGAGTGCGGTCTGGTTCCCGCGACTCGTCTACCTCTCGGGTGAGTACACGCCGGGTTCTAGCGGCTCAGCCGCCTCCTAGACGGAGGCAGTTCGTATTCCTCGGCACGCCCGCCTGTTAGGCAGAGGTGGGATGCCCCCCAACTCACCTTCCTCCTGGGCGGATGCGAGTCGGCTTCCTCAGCTCGCCCTCCCCCCGTATTGATGTGGGCAGGCTCCCCCGACTCGCATAAGGATTTTGATCCCTGATAAATTTCAATGGCTCCGCTCTGCTTCACTGGGTCCACTCGGCAAACACGGGGTTATACATAAGCAACCTTTCCTCGCTTGATCCTTCTGATGCACTTATAATAGAAGTACAATCCAATATAGAGATTATATGTGAGTTAACACTTTGTTCAATATAATTAGGGATTACATTGTATAGTCCCGTGTTTCAAGACCCATTGCAACCTGACATTAGTGTGGACTTAGCAATAAACCCTTCAAGCGCATGACTAAAGAAACATCATCAAAAACTAAATCAATTCATCTTAGTTCAAGAAACACTACTTCAAATCAAGGTCATTATGGATACAATACCCAACAACTAGGTACTTTGAACTCTAGCTTTTTCACAGCCAAGTCCTTCTTACTTTGGACTCTCTTAAGATCATGCTTTAGGGATTTAGCAGCATTGACCAATATAAAAAAACCCTGCATCATCGGACCTGAGAACAGTAACCTCAGATCATCACGTAGTCCTATATAAAACCGATTGGTCTTTCGCTCCTCATCTATAAAGATGGATGTAACACCCCTAATTTTCCGACAATTATTTAATCCTCTTGGTGACATCATAATGGCATAAGGGGTGTTACGTTAGCGTGGAGTTAACAGCATATCGCCTTTCGTGCGCTTTTGCATCTGTTCGGTCGAGTCGGCCAAATTCGTGAATACTTGTCGAAAATAGAAAATTTCACATTAGGAAATTAAATTAATTAATTTTTGACATGCTCGTCAAGTTCCGTCGTGATCCGAGTGATATTCGAGCCTCGGTGAATTTCCGAAGTTTTGTAGAATTTATGATTGTCATAGACTTTGAAAATTTATATCTCGAGAACGGCATGTCGGATTTTGGTTCCATCTTCGTCGTTGGATTCGTAGCGTCAGTGTTCGACTATGGTGCGAATTTCGTTTAATTCGGCACGAGTTTCGGCCTCCGTTATGAACTCGTATTTCCTTGTTCAAAAATGTAAAAATATGATTATTATACTATTAAAGCAATATTCAAAAATGAAAATAACTATTCATTCCTAAAGTTTGATAAAGGGTATATTTGCAAAAAACACTATTCATGAGGACAAAAAACTACTCTTCATGCAAATTAGTTCTCGGGTAGTTGCTCATTCCTCTCGAGTAATCCTGATGTAGTACTCTAGTAATCTGCAGTCCTTCCTGATGTAGTACTCGAGAACTCAAAAAATTGTTCTCGATAAATCCCATTCCCTTCTCGACAGGTCCTTTGCTGCTCTCGACAAATCCTGTGCTGCTCTCGACAAATCCGAAGTTCATCCCGAGAAATCCGTTTCAGCCGGCATTCGGGCTCCGTTTTGAGGGTCAAAACAGCATCATATGGAAAAATGATTAGCATAGATTTAGTACGTCTCGATGAGATCTACAACTTCTGTGTTGATCACTTTTCGATTCGGAGCCATCTTTACCCTATATTTTCATTTTTTGTGCACCCGCACTTAAATTGCCCACCTCTTTCCTGTTTAGACAAAAGACTTTATACACACACACACACACACACACACATATATATATATATTCTTATATTTAAGGATAATTAAATCAACTTCATTTTCTTCCTTAAGTCTTGACTGAACCAGAGTGCGAAAGTGACGGTGAGGGTTCTAAGTTCGTGAAGCTTCGGATCGCCGCCGCCGGAGCAACAGTGCTTGGAATCGCAAACCGAGCATAGATCCCGGAAGGTCTCGCTGAGATCTTCACGATTGTGGTATGTTTTTCTCATTTTGTGGAAGTTTTTTGTTAGGGTTTTCGGCCCTTACCTCTCTTTTGGCCAAATCCTTGTAGATTCCGCTTCCCCGCACCTTCGTTTGGCTTGATCCGCGACGTGGAGTAAATTAGAAGACCGATTGGAGTAGAAACCGAGGTAAGTGATATTTTTGCTCTCCCTCTTGCTCTTTTCTTCAAATATTTTTCCATATTTTGTGGGTTTGACATGTTTAAATTTCCTAGAGACTTGTTTTGAATTTCTAATTTACTTTCTTTGATTATGACGCGTGTCTCACCTAGAACCATTACTCCCAATTTTATCTCGTAAGGTTGGTAAACAAATGTAGTGGTCGTGTCTCTTTAACCATCTAGTCACTTTGATCGTTGCGACACCTTGTGCATCCCGTTGTTTTGATTGCGCCGCACCTTGCTTAACCCTTGCAATGTCCTTATATAGTCCAAGTCATCTGTTGATCGTTAATCTATGATGAATAAAAGAAACTCTGCGTGTTTAATTATGTAACTAAAGAAAACTCTGATGGTCTGTGCACATTGGGGTTTCTCCCTCGGCATAGTGCCTTATGGTTGAGTCTGTGTGCGTTGTGGAACTTCTTCCCTGACACATTACCTAAGCTATTGGTTTGTGCCTGTTGGGGTTTCTCCCTCGGCATAGTGTCTTTTGGCTGGGTTTGTGCGCGTTGTGGACCCTTTCTTTTTCCCCGGCACAGTACTTTTTTTTGTTTAGCTGATCAGTCTCATTTAAAATTGATGAATAATATGGATAATAAAGAAAGATGAATGTATGAACTTCTGATGTTTGACACTCTATTCTATCCAGTTGTTGTGATTAGCCTTTCTTGCTCAGCTAGATTTACTATTTTTTTCTATTGCTCCGCTACTGATCTTTTGTTGCAGTCATCTTATAGATTTTCGATCACCTTGAGGTTTGTTTAGGCTACCTTTACTTTTTGCACCACTTGTAACTTTCTTCTGAGGTGTTCTTCTTTTGAATGCCTCGGGTCCAGAGCAGTAGCAGGTTTAGCTGACAGGGTTGTACTTCTGGTGATGCGGGTTGCTGCAGCCATTTGTTTCCACCTTAGAGTGTTGAGGTAGTTGTTTTGTTAGACATGACTATTTCTCTATGGGTTCGTGTCAGTTGTTGATGCCCATAGTCTTAGACTTCTTATGACAGTTTACATGTTACTTTTACTACTGTTACTTATTGTTAGTTCTATACTTGCTCTCTGGGAAGGATTTACGTTAGGATGCATATTGTTACTTTTAGTATACAAAACTGCATTCTGGAATATTGACATGGCATAACTTTTTAACTGCAACACTTACTACTTTTAAGCGTTATAAAAGTCTTTTTTTATTTACATTAAATGTAGAATCAAAATCATCATTACATTATGCTAGGCTTTCATTCTCATATAGGATAACAAATGAATCAAACTAAGTATTTTCTGCTGCATAAACTTATATATTTTCTCACCTATAGACTAGTGATCCACTCGACCGAGGGACACGGTCAGTAAACTCAAAAAACATATATGTATTTTTAAACTTAATTTCATAAGTCTTTTACATAAAGTAAATATGAGGACAAGTCGCCTGCGCGTCTGCAGTTATCACCTGCATGGCGTGGCATCACGACGCGTATTTTCTCTTACTCTGACGTATTATTTAATATGGAGAAAATGCGGGTTGTGACAGTTTGTATCAGATTAAGGTTTTGTAAGAGGGTTGGTTGGTTTGGCAAACCAGTCAGACAACTTTCCCTTAAGCAAAACTCTAATTGTATCATTTCATTGCATACACACACCGATATGTAATCAGTAGATCATGATGGAAGCATGAACACCACACTCATAGCATGATAAGAAGTATACGGGGCATATTATGTAGTATTGGATGTATAATATGTGTTTGTATATGGCTCAACCATAAGTAGCAACATGGGACGGTTATGTAGTATGTGATGCATAACCACCATCACATGGCTGCCCATTAGCACGTTTTACTTTTTATTACATATAATATTATGTAGTATGTGATGCATAACATTGTATGTGTACGCCACTCAAAACATGCACTAAGTCCTTTTTAGAATGCATAAAACTACATACATAACATATCATCGCATAAGCACACGTGCGAAGTTAAAGAGCTGCATGATTATATATATACACCCATGATTTGAAAAGAAATTTCAACATTCATGCATTCATATTATAGGAACAAGTTAGAAGAATAACATCATTTCATGATTTCCCAGAGCAAGGTAACAGCCAGAGCAAGTATCTATTCGTTCCCGATTTTATTTGAGTCTGTTTGTTTCTGATCTGAACTAGGTTAGGATATTCAAGTTTACTAGCTTTGGTGTCTTAACCTAGGTCCTTGATAATTTGTTTGTTCGTATCGGTAGAATATGACCCCGAAACAGTTTTATTAAGGGAATATCGTCCCAGTTTATGATGTCTTAGGCAAGGTTTTGACTATATATCCGTTTGTTTAATAGATATGCCGCCTAAACACAATGCGACGAGGTCGAATCCCCAGTCGGAGGGTGAGTCTTCTGGTTCCTAGAGTAAAGTAGTGATTGAAGGGATACGATAGAGTAATGAGGCCCTGACAAGGCAGATGGTGGATATGCAATCGTAGTTACAATCATTATTGGATGTCATTGTCGGGCAGAAGACTAGGGCACATGACCCTGCCGTGGGTCAAACTGTTCCTACTCCTACTTCTCTAGTACCCTTAATTGCACTTCCACCAGGCATGAATTTCATTTCTCACTTCCAGTGACTAGGACCTCCTATGTATGATGGTAGGGTAGACTTCATGGCGTTGGATGACTGGATCATTGCCATTGATGAAATGTTTTCTTATTCTGGCATTTCCTCTGATCAGAAGGTGATGATTGCGGCGTATCAGCTCAAAGGAATTGCAAAGAGTTGGTGGATTAGAGAAAAGGAGAGTCTTATTGATGGGTGCTCTTGGGATTCGTTCAAGAGTATGTTATAGAAGAAGTTTTTGCCATCGGTCGAGCAAGACCGTCTTGAAAGATGGGGGTTAGATCTGATTTACTCTAGAGGAGGGGGGGTGAATAGAGTATTTAAAACTTTGGATGTTTTTAAGTTTTATATCAGGGTTTATAATAGGTGATACCAATAATACTATAAGAGGAAATAAAAGACTGGTTAAACAAATCTATCTATCACAACACAGCAAGAACAGAAAGAAAATGAACACAACCATACAACACAAGAATTTTATAGTGGTTTGCCAACCTAGGTACATCCACTCTTCTACCACCCTGGTAGGAATCCACTAACTGGTTTTTGATCAGGTGACTGCTACCACAAGATCTATTTCCAGGGAGATCTCACAACCCTTTAGGCTTTTGATCAGGTGGCAAAAAAACAAGAATAAACTTTTGAAGGGAGTTAATAAACCCTTTTTACAGGAGGTGAGAGGAGGGGTGATGAGGTCTTCTCTTTTCTCTAAACAGTAGAGAAGACTTGTGGATTCTGTAGTTGTCAAGACTCCTTCTGAAATATAGAATTAGTTCAAAAAGATGGAGCCATGCTCAGGGTGTAGGTCTTCAGCCTTGTCTGAAAACAATCCTTTAACTTTCTGACTGAATCAAGATGAGTTGTCCTTGAATGTTCCTGGAGGAGAAGGTTGAAGAAGACTCTTAATAGTGATGAATGTTCTTCTTCAATATTCAGAATGGAAAAGGGAGAAAACAGAATGTTTTCTATACCGGGAGAGAGTTCTGAATGTTAAGTCTGTGTCTCTTTGTATTCTTGTGTGTTGTATATTCTCTTCTGAAGTTTGGCTCAGTATGTGTCGTCTGAAAAGAGAAAATCTCTTTTATATTCTACAATCAATAAATTCTCCATTGAAAATTGAATTGTTGGCATTAATTGCTGATTGCCCTGGAGAAAGAAACGGCTGGAATATTGTCTTAAATGAGTTTCCCCAACTATCCCTAATAAAATAAGCAAGTAATTAACCTGATGAAGACCATAATTTATGATGCCATTAACGGCTAAATTCAGGGGAATATGAGCATTAATTACTCAGGAATATTACTGCTAAATAATATAGAAAGTAAGAGATAGAAGTAAGGAAAACATCTCATTCTTGCTCGGGACAGAAATCATCGAACTCTGATCGGAATTCGTCAACCGGAGTTCCAAGTTCGTCGACCTGAAATTTCCCGTTCGTCGACCTGAGCTATGCGAACTACATTCAGAGAATAACTTGCCAATTCTGTGCTCTAAGTTTGTCGTGCTGAGAATCTATCTGAAAGAGTCGATCGTCGACCTGAGCTCGAATATCATCGAGCTCAGCTCAGAGAAATAACTCTGAGTTCATCGATCTGAGATCGACGATCGTCGAGCTGAGTTCGAATAACTTCGAACTGATAATTCTGTTCTCTGAATCTTCTAAGTCTTGAGACAACGGATGTCCCTAGCTGGCTTGTCCATGAAGGTTGAACCTAATGACTAGCCTAAACTCTAGGACTACTAGACTTGACCCTAGCTATACAATGTGGGTCAGACTTTAACTTAATTTAGTGAACCTAGCCCAAATCCAACTAGGGATCCAACAATCTACCCCTATTTGGGTGAGGTCACTAAAGAAAAAATAATAGAAAAGATCATAAAGCATAAACTCATATATTTGACAGAAATAAAAGATTCAGCAGATATTTACAAATAAGTTTTCATGATTAGACACACAGAGTTTTAACAGAAAACAAGAATAAAACATAAACCAAATCACTTGTTCTTCTTAGACTTTGCGTTCTCAGGTTTCTCAGAAGGCTGTCTGAAAAATGATTTCTCTATTAGGATTGGCAGCTTGTCTCTTTGACATGGTCATGTATGATGCACCAATTATATTGAGAGATGTTTCTCTTGGAACTACAGCTTCTGGGTGCAATTTCATGTAATCAACAACATTAAAGAATTTGTTTGCCTTGACATACCTTTTAAGTTCTTCCTTCCTATATGAAGACATCATTGAAAATTGAGAGGAATCCTTTCCTTCAACCTTTGCTTTTTTAATTTGAGAAAGTGCTATCAGTTCCTGAAATCTGGCCATTTTTGCTATTATGTCCTGCTCTGGATCTACAAATGGTATTGGAGGAGATGTTGGCCTTTTAGGACTTGAGTCATTCTGTGAATCATTAAAAGAGTCTGTAGTACTTCTCTTATATGTAGCTGGAGGAGGTTGGCTTTGAGATTACTGCAACTGACTGTCTGGCTTGGAATGTCTCTTATAGGTTTTTGTGATAGGTGCAGATCTTTGAGATACATTTCCAGAGGCCCCTGAAAATGGAGGAGGAGGAGGAGGAGGAGGTTCTTTCCTAAATTGCTTAGGAGGAGACTTGTACCTCCTTCTCTTCTTCCTTTCTTTCTACTCATTCTTTGATAGCCACATTTACTGTGGCATCCATGGGTATGGAGTAATCTTTTGCAAGATATATTATGGAGTATTATTTGTGGGATTTGGCTTAGGATAAGCCTTTGGAATAACTTTCCTCTTCTTAGCAACCTTCTTTCTAGCCTTGGAATCATCAGATTCATCAGAATATTCTTCATTAACATCATCAGAAGATCCTTGAGGATTGTCATACAAATCATCTATCTATTTTAAATTTTCCTTTGAGATTTGTTTTTTTAGCTTGAGGAAGTGCCCGAGGTTCAGCAACTTTAGGTGGATCGAAATTCTCAGTGACCATCTGATAGTCTTCTACATCTTTGTCAGTCAACAGAAATTCATTCAAAGCAGGATCATTCTGAATATGTGTAAGTTATTGTGCCATATCTTGAGCAATCAAATCATCTAAATTTGGGATTGGGCTATTATCCATAATGTAAGTTGGGCCTGATGGTTCCTCAATAATTTTAATAGCATAACTTGCCTTCAGTTGATTAACAACTTCAGGACTTATTAGAGGAGTGTAACACACTATATCAAAAGATGGCTTTACTATTGGAATAGAAAAATTCAAATAAACTGTATTGAAAGAATCTAATAACCCAAAGATGTCTTCTGTGGGATTAATGCAACAATCACCAACAGTCAAGATATCTGCATTAAGCATATCTAAATCCATTATTTCAGCCTCTATAACCATCTGTACATCTAGTGACACAACTATCTACAAAATTATTGTTGCTTCTTTTGCTGTTGCTGCTGCTAGAGGAGACACTGGAGCTTCTTAATAGAATATATCCCCCTGCCTAGGTTCAGAGGGTCCTGAAGCCAGGCCCCCAGAAGAAGGGACAAAAAGGGAAGTAGGCAGAAGAGCAGAGAGGGTGGAAATGGAATCAACAGGAGGTTTAATAGCCTCTGATATAAGTTGTTTGAGTAGTGGAGTGATGATGTGCAGAAGAGAGGAAATGGAAGGGGGATCCATTTGCATGAACTTAGAGGGTGTCTGAGTTGATACAGAAAGATTGATGGATAAGGTTGAAGGGAAGGGAGTGGAATCTGGCATGTGCTCATCTTGAGGTGATGGAGTATGGATGAGGGATGACAACAGATAAAATGATGGTATGGATGAGATATTGTGTAGGGGGATATCATTAAGATGTTGAGGAAGAGGGGACTGAGGAGGAGCGACATGCTCTGGGGTATGAGGTGGAGTTTCATGAACTGGAGATTGGGGTGGAGATGGTTGATGTTCAAGAGTATGAAATGGTGAAGGATGTTGGAGTGGGGAAGCAGGAGGTGTTGGTGCATGGGCTTGAGATATAGAAGTTGGTTGGAGGGTTGTTGAGGGTGTTAGAACTTGAGGAGGTGTTGGTTGTTGAGATGAAGGTGAAGGGGATGGAATCCTGATGGAAGGGACATCTTCAAGCGGTGGGGGAGCAGTTGATACAACTCTGGTATCCTCAGAATTCCTGGAAGAGGAAGAAGCCTTGGATGGCTTCGGGATATTCCTCTCCCACCTACCAAATAAGGCCCAAGTTAGCATTTTGGAGGCATTAATGAATATGGTCTGGGAGACCAGGGATTCAACAGCCTTTGTTTGAAGGAAGATTCCAAGAATCCTTCCAAAGCACACCTCTTTATTTGTATTCTTTTTCTTAATCATCTCAAACATTATTCTAGCCCAGTTACTTGGCTTTTTGTTGACCACTGAACACATCACTAGGAACTGGTGCCTGGTGATATAGTCATGGGCGGTATGCTTGCCCAGTAGTACCTTACCCACCACATTACCTAAGAATTTATAATCGACAGACAAGTGTTTCTTCAGTAGTTAATTAGGGTTGTCTCCAGTATGACCCATCTTAATCAGCATTTCATCATATTCAACACTGTCTATTTCCAACTCTTCTTCTCCATTTACTAGTCCAAATATTTCAGATAATACGGCGGGGGTGAGAGAAATGATGTTACCCAATATTGTTCCTGTCATAGTATCAGCATCTGGTGAGGAGTAAGTGAAAACCCATTCTCGAATTTCTGTTACAACAATCTTTATTCTTGTTGTCATAAGATTCTTCAACTGCTAATCTTCAAACAATTTCAGAATATCCAAGAAGATTTGATCCGAGTGCTGGAATGAATCGAAGTCTATATCAAATCCCATATCAAACTTCATCGCTGCAAGAGTGCTCGCTAGAATCTCCATGATCACCTGCAAAGGAAAATAGAGGGACCAAGTGCAAGGGAAACAGAAAGCGCGGGATGGAGCTCGAAGAAAACCTCTGAAACCAATTGAAAGATGGGGGTTAGATCTGATTTACTCTAGAAGGGGGGGGGGGGGTGAAAAGAGTATTTAAAACTTTGGCTATTTTTTAGTTTTATATCAGAGATTAAAATAGGTGATACCAATAATACTATATAAGGAAATAAAAGACTGTTTAAACTAATCTATCTATCACAGCACAACAAGAACAGAAAGAAAATGAACACAACCAGACAACACAAGAATTTTATAGTGGTTCCCTAACCTGTGTACATCCACTCTTCTACCACCCTACTAGGAATCCACTAATAGGTTTTTGATCAGGTGATTGCCACCACAAGATCTATTTCCAAGGAGATCTGTTAACCCTTTAGGCTTTTGATCAGGTGCCCAAAAACCAAGAATAAACTTTTGAAGTGAGTTAATAAACCCTTTTTATAGGAGGTGAGAGGAGGGGTGATGATGTCTTCTCTTTTCTCTAAACAGCAGAGAAGACTTGTGGATTCTGTAGTTGTCAAGACTCCTTCTGAAATAAAACTTTTGTTTAGAAAGATGGAGCCTTCCTCAGGGTATAGGACATCAGCCTTGTCTGAAAACAATCCTGGAACTTTCTGACTGAATCAAGATGAGTTGTCATTGAATGTTCCTGAAGGAGAAGGTTGAAGAAGACTCTTGATAGTGATGAATTTTCTTCTTCAGTCTTCAGAATGGACAAGGGAGAAAAAAGAATATTTTATGCATTGGGAGAGAGTTCTGAATGTTCAGTCTGTGTCTCTTTGTATTCTTGTGTGCTGTATATTCTCTTCTGAAGTCTGGCTCAGTATGTGTCGTCTGAAAAGATAAAATCTCTTTTATATTCTACAATTAATAAATTCTCCTTTGAAATTTGAATTGCTGGCATTAATTGTTGATTGCCCTGGAGAAAAAAACGGTTGGAATATTGTCTTAAATGAGTTTCCCCAACTGTCCGTAATAAAATAAGCAAGTAATTAACCTGATGAAAACCATAATTAATGTTGCCATTAACGGCTATATTTAGGGGAATATGAGCATTAATTACTCAGGAATATTACTGCTAAATAATATAGAAATTAAGGGATAGAAGTAAGGAAAACATCTCATTCTGGCTCGGGACAGAAGTCGTCGACCTCTGAACGGAATTCGTCGATCGGAGTTCCAAGTTCGTCGACCTGAAATTTCTTGTTTGTCGACCTGAGCTCTACGAACTGCATTTAGAGAATAACTTGCAAATTCTATGCTCTGAGTTTGTCGAGCTGAGAATCTGTGAGAAAGAGTCGATCGTTGACCTGAGCTCGAATATCGTCGAGCTCAGCTCAGAGAAATAACAATGAGCTCGTCGATCTGAGATCGATGATCGTCGAGCTGAGTTCGAATAACTTCGAACTGATCATTATGTTCTCTAAATCTTCTAAGTCTTGAGACTACTGATGTCCTCTACTGGTTGGTCCATGAAGGTTGAACCTAATGACGAGCCTAAACTCTAGGACTACTAGACTTGACCCTGGCTATACAATGTTGGTCAGACTTTAACCTAATTTAGTGAACCTAGCCCAAATCCAACTAGGGATCCAACACGTCTGATGAACAACTTTTTATACCTGAAGAAGAGGCAACTCATTGTTAGTGAGTACGAAATCGAGTTTAGCAAGCTCAGTTGTTTCGCCCAGATATAGTAGCGTCCGAAGAAGGCAGAGTAAAATGCTTCCTGGGTGGTCTGAGGTATGACATCCAGCAGTTTGCTAGCGCGTACAAATCTGAGACCTTTGTAGAAGTAGTAGAGGCCGCCTTGAAGGTTTAGGCGATAGATAATGTAAAGAATCGTGGATTGCATGCAAAGAAGGACAAGAGGAAATCTAATGATGGTGAAAGTACTAGGGCGTCTGGACCTGCACCGAAGAAGGATAGAAGGGAAGTGTGTAGCTTTTATGGTAAGCCAAGCCACCCTTTTGAAAAGTGCTTTAAGAGACTAGATGCGCAGAAGCAGTCTCAGGTACACGCGATCCAGGATGCACCAAAGGGAGGCCCTGTCTGTTCTTATTGCCAAAAGAGTGGGAACGATGTGTCCCGTTGTCGAAAGAAGGCTGGAGCATGTTTTCTCTGCTGCCAGAAAGGACACTTGAGGATTAATTGCCTACAGAGCCAGCTTGCGCTACATGTAGTTCTATTATAGACTCTACTGCCGCCCCCGCCTCACATGGACAAGGGAAAAGGAAAGTTGAATGTGTTGACCAAGGAAGAAGCCCAATCATTTGCTCAAGTGATCTCGGGTTAGTATCTGACTCAACTAGTAATCACTTATGGTAGATTTATAGTTTTTGCATTTTAGTTGCGCGCGCAATGTGTTTAGGTGAATTTAAGGTGAAGAATAAGTGGGCGCGCGTTCTGTTTGATTCTGGTGCTACTCACTCCTTTGTAGCAAGGAGTTATATAGAACGATATTGCTGGGTTCTCAACCAATTAGAAACTTCCCTGAACGTCAAAATCTCTTCAGGAGAGCTGGTGATGTGAAGTCAGGGTATCCTAAAATGCCCTATCGTCCTAGGTGGTTTTCTTGCCTTTGAGGATCTAAAAGTGTTAGACTTGGAAGACTTCGACGTGATTTTGGGCATGCACTGGCTGTCTAGCTATGATGTCGTCATTCAATGCAAGCACAAGCACTTGAATTTCAAAGGAGACAAAGGCCAGCCCATGAGTGTGTATGGTTTGTCGTATCAGGAATCTCCAATCTTTTCTGCGGTACATGCTCGTAAATTTCAAGAGTCTGGCTGCGATTCTTTCCTTATTTTTTTTTTGTTCTGGAAGCTGCACCTATTGTGCCTCGGGTTTAGGACGTTTCTGTGGTGCGTGAGTTTCCGGATATCTTTCCCATTTGTCTTCCTAGACTTCCTCTTGAGAGAAAGGTGGAGTTTGTTATAGACCTTGAGCCAGGCACTCGCCATATTGCAAAAGCACCATACCGCATGGCACCGCATGAGTAGGAGGAGTAGCGTACTCAATTAGATGAGTTATTGCAGTGTGGTTTTATTAGACCCAGGTCTTTACCCTGGGGTGCACCAGTCCTCTTCGTGAAGAAAAAGGACAGAACAATGAGGCTGTGCATAGATTATAGAGAGAAAAAAGGTTACAATCAAGAACAGGTATCTGTTACCTAGGATCGATGACTTTTTTGACCAGCTGTGTGGTAGTTCCATGTTCTCGAAGATTGACCTCCGTTCGGGCTACCATCTATTAAGAATCCGTGAGTCAGACATTTTGCGAACTGTTTTTCATTCCCAATATGGTCACTTTGAATTTCTAGTGATGTCGTCTGGATTAACAAACACACACTCATCTTTTATTGACATGATGAGCAGGGTGTTCAAGGACTTTTTGGAAAAGTTCGTAGTTGAATTCATTTACGATGTCCTATTATATTCCAAAAATACGGAAGAGCACGACTTGCACTTGCGTTTGTTCTTGGCTACTCTGAGGGAGCACAAGCTATATGCGAAGCTTTGCAAGTGCGAGTTCTGGTTGTCTCAGGTGTCATTCCTAGGATACATTGTAAGCAAGGACGGTGCAAAGATAGCCGCAGTCTTGGATTGGAAGAGACCTACATTGCCTAAGGAGATAAGAAGCTTCTTAGGGTTGGCAGGTTACTATAGAATATTTGTGAAAGGATTCTCCGTGCTTTCTTTATCGTTGACCAGACTTATGCAAAAGAGCGCAGCTTTTGTTTGGAGCGATGCCTGTGAGGAAGCTTTTCAAGAGCTCAAGAGAAGACTGTGTTCTGCTCTAGTTTTGGCATTGCCGATGGAAGGAGTAGAGTATGCTGTTTATGTGGATGCCTCGCGAGTTAGACTGGGTTGCATGTTGATGCTGGACGGCAAGGTGATTGCGTATGGATCGAGACAACTGAAGGTTCATGAAAGGAATTATCCTACGCACGACTTGCAATTTGTTGCCGTCATTTATGCCTTGAAGTTGTGGAGACATCTTCTGTATGCAGTGTCATGCAATATGTACATGGACCACAAAAGTTTGAAATATGTCTTCACTCAGAAGGAGTTGAATTTACGCCAACGTAGATGGTTAGAATATGTTGCGTACTACGAATTCTATATCCTTTATCATCCCGACAAGGCTAATGTAGTAGCAGATGACTTGAGCTGAAAGCCCGCATATATCTTTAACCTCTTGATGCAATCCCTTGTAGAGGAGTTTTTGTTCATGGACATAACCGTAGGGAATAGCGCTTCGCCGAGTAGCTTAGAGGTGAAAGAGCTTCATGGATTAATCTCACTAGGCTACATTAGAAAGACGATCTTGATTTGTAGCACCTCCGTAGTAGGACTGAGAAATGGGAATTACCTGACTTTTCAATTGATGACGTTGGTACCCTAAAGTACCGCGACAGATATTGTATTCCCGCTATTGGGGACATCCGAGCAAGAATATGCAGTGAAGCGTATGGTTCAAGTGTTGCTTATCATCCTGGTTCGACGAAAATGTATAGAGATTTGAAGCAGATTGTTGAGTGTTCAGGTATGAAGAATGACATCTCAAGATTTGTATCCGAATGTTACACCAGCCAGCATATCAAAGCTGATCATTGAAGGTTGGGTGGTAAGTTAACGCCTTTAGACATACCGAGTTGGAAATGGGAGAGTTTATCCATGGATTTCATAACCGGTTTGCCGAGATCTCCCCGAGGGCATGATGCAGTGTGGTTTATTGTGGACAGACTAACCAAGTTTGCCCACTTTGTCCCTTTCAAAATTGATTATCCTATGGAAAATATAGCTAAACTTTATCTGGACGAAGTTATCAGACTGCATGGTGTACCTACGAGTATCGTGTAAGATAGAGATTCTAGGTTCATGTCTCGTTTCTGGCAAAGCTTGCAAGGAGCTCTAGGTACTGACCTTAGGTATTCTACTGCCTATCATCGTCAAACAAATTGTCAGACGGGGAGAGTGAATTAGGTCTTGGAGGATATGATTAGATGCTATATTCTGGACCATGGTGGGGCTTGGGATAAAAGCCTCAGACTGATTGAGTTTGCGTACAATAACAGCTATCAGGAGAGTTTACAAATGACACCATTTGAAGCATTATATGGAAGGCGTTGTCGAACTCCCCTATTTTGGGCAGAAGTTGGTGAGAATATTTTGCTAGGTCCAGAAGCACTGGAGGATATGAGCTTTTCAGTGACGCATATTTGTGAAAAGCTGAGGCTGGCTCAGGAGCGATATGAGAAGTATGCAAATCAGCGCAGAGTTGATCTGGAATTTATAGTTGGGGATATGGTATTTATGAAGGTCTCTCTGATGTCAGGTGTTAAGAGATTTGGAAGGAACCATAAGCTTGATCCTAGGTATGTTGGACCTTTTCAGATTCTAGAGCGCATCAGAGTTTCTGCCTATAGACTGGAATTGCCTGATTCTTTCCCTGGTGTTCACGACAAGTTTCACGTGAGCTAGTTGTGAAAGTGTGTTCGTAGTAATCGGCATGTCCTAGACTCAGTACCCCAGTTGCAGCCTAATATCTCGTATTTCGAAGAGCCTGTCCGCATTCTGGAGACGCAAGATCGTGTGCTAAGAAAGAAGACAATTCAGATGGTTAAGGTTCTCTAGTGCAATCAGGATGCTAGAGGTGCAACTTGGAAATTGGAATCTACAATGAGAGAATCTCATCCTCAGCTGTTCTCCTAGTCTTCCCTTGTTAGTATTCTTTTTTAAAGAAATCTTCAATCTTGTCTCTCCCTCTGCCCTCTTGTTTCGTTTCATGTTCCAAGTTTCGGGACGAAACTTCCTTTTTGAAGGGGTGACTGTAATGCCCCTGATTTTCCGACAATTATCTAATCCTCTTGGTGACGTCATGTAACGTCCCAATTCGCGCTAGGCCCCTCACACGAGTTTTGAGTCAAGAAACTTGACTTGGGCTCGGGGCACACTGGCAAAAGGTGTCAAGTGCGTTGGATGGAGTGTAGGGTGGAGTGATATCCAACGGATCGAAAGGGAATGGCCTAAGGGAAAATCGTCGAGAATCACCTGGTGATTCTCACCGATCGTCGAGTATCGATGAGAATACTCAACGCTCTCAATTCCAGATTTCCGATAAGAATGGCCTAAGGGAAAATCGTCGAGAATCACCTGGTGATTCTCGCCGATCGTCGAGTATCGATGAGAATACTCAACGCTCTCAATGCCAGATTCCCAATAAGAATGGCCTAAGGGAAAATCGTCGAGAATCACCTGGTGATTCTCGCCGATCGTCGAGTATCGATGAGAATACTCAACACTCTCAACGCCAGATTTCTGATAAGAATGGCCCAAGGGAAAATCGTCGAGAATCACCTGGTGATTCTCGCCGATCGTCGAGAATGACAGATGATTCCCGCCGAATTTAACTTGTGCGTTTTCTTCGCCCAGGCAGATTCGCCGGCTTGTACAAGCAGACCGAACCGGATTTCGGTATTCGCACTGGATGGTTCCTTGGACCGGGTCACTTCAATATGACCCATTATGGGTGGTCCAATGAGGCGTTGACACGTGGAAGAGGTGATTAAATCTAATACATCAGTGTATAAAAAGGGAGTTAAAAGCCGAACCCTAGCCTTGCGCCGACCAACCTTGCCGTCATCGTGGATCTCGCGAAACCGACGGAAGTAGGCGGAGCTTTTGGAGGCGGCCTTCTTTCTCTCTCTCTCTCTCCTTCCTTTGCCGTGAATAATAACCGCACCAAGCGACAGATGCCACAAAGGAGAACGACTAGATCCATGGCCGGGAATGTTGGTACCGCCGGAAACGAGGTGAGCTTCCTCCCCTCTCCCTTGGTGCTAGATCTGTAGATATATTCTAGGAGAGATATCGACTTCATAGAGTCTTGATGGTGAGGAGGAGATTTCCTAGGAAAGCCATGCCTAGGTTTGTTTTCTAGGCTTTAGCCCCCTCCAACCTCTTCATCCTTCAAGGTGAAGATGAGAGAAGGTTTCATGGAGAAATATTGCTCCGTGAGGGTGAATAAGGGTGGACAATTTTCTAGAGGAGATTTTTGAGTTTGGTGTAAGGAGGAAGATGAACGGATGTCGTTCATCTCGCCTTAAGATGCGTGCAGAAATCTGTTTTCTGCACGCAGCGACCTTCGTGGCCAATTTCGTGGGTGTTCTGATCATATCTCGGTTTTTGACTAAACACGAAAGTCGTAGCCCTTGAAATTATCTTTCCAACGAGTGGTTGCACGTTCCCAGGTGATACCTGTAGCCACGGGAAAGTCTGTTCGAATCTGCTGCGGTTGGGGGAAATTCCACCTAGGAAATCTGTACCCTGTACGCTGCAGGCTTCGAGTGGATTTCTGGTGGGATGCGATCAAATTTGGGCTTTTGACTAAACACAAAAGTTGTAGCCAACAAAATTATCTTTCCAACGAGTGGTTACACGCACTCGTCGGATCTCTGTAACCTCGGGAATCCTTGGTCGAAGTGGCTGCCCGGGTTAAGGCTGCACCTATATTATGGGCTTGTGTAACGTAGAATGCGATGTGGTGGAGTTTAATGTTGTGATCCAACTCGAGGCTTGGTTGGACTCTTTTGACGTAATCATCATAGTGATATGATAAGTTGAGTTTATGAATCAAAATTCATATAACGAGTTTTGGACAAGTTTAATTTAAGGAAGGAACCCGATATAATTGGGTATATATGATCGGGCAAAAGTATAAATGATTTAACCATGGCCATGATACATGTTGAATGGATAAAAAGGGAATTAGTAATCCAATGCTTAGAGTGTCATCTCCCTACGGGTAGCATTGTGGAAGTAACAAGTGCGGTGTTGACTGTCACTAGTTGGAATGAGATTGAGATGAGTAAAGTTGGGCAGTTGGGCTTGGCCCTCGCTGTTCATGTCCCGAGGCTCCTTCCGCATTTGATGGATGGCTGGGCTTGGTCCTCGGTGTTCACGTCCCGAGGCTCCTTCCATGCCACAATATTGAGAAATTGCATGTGGTGTGATTTGACACACAGTGTCGTAATCCCGGGTCAAGGATAGTGTGGCAGGTCTACGGGCTCGCCAATCGTCACACTGATGGGAGTCGACAGCTAGACCTTGGGCGGTTGGGCTTGGTCCTCGGTGTTCATGTGCCGAGGCTCCTTCCGTGCCAAGGGAACGGTTGGGCTTGGTCCTCGTGTTTTTCTGAGGCTCCTTCCGTGTCAAGCATAGGCCAGTTCGGGGCAAGGATCTTGGTGCTCATTTACCCAAGAGAACCCGCTGAGCCGTAGTACGTAAGTGAGCTCCACTGTTGTGTCCTTAGCATTGAGGCGTACGAAGGCCTAGGCCAGGTAGTGTGGAGACCAGCCTAGTAGTGGATATGCCCGCTCTACTGTCACTGTCTGGCCACGACGGTTGACGCTTGAGAGGTTAGCTACCTGCTCGAATAGTGGGAACTATAAGTCTGTGTCGACATAGCGATTGCATGTGCATGATCATGGGTGTGTCATTGCATTGCATTCATAGCATTACACTTCATTGCATACTTAAGACCCTCATCGTATAAGTTTGTATGGGCACTCCTATACGATGAGTTACTTATTGTTGAACGACCCTCAACCTATATGCTTGTATCGGCAAAGAATGTGTCCTTTACTGGCATTACTCACAGTGACTGGATAACTAGTGAGGGGGGCTATAAACCATCCATTTTTTCCCTTCCGCCTTATTTTCTATTAACTAATTTCAGTGGAAAATTGGGGTCATCCTCGAATAAGAAAGGAAATGCCAGAGCTGTTCGATACTTACTTTTGTAGCTATATACTCTCTTGCTGCTGTAGATAGTAGATTTGTAAACTAAGAGCTTATTTATTATATACTACTGCTGTTGCTGCTTATGATATGTATACTCACTTCACCTATTGTATTACTATTATTTATATATTGTACCTGTTCCTTTCTCCGCCCGGTGCTGAGGAGTCGCCGGGGGAGCGGATGCAAAGCCACTTAGTCTTTATGACTAACGGTTGCTACGTCTTCCTTTTTAGGAGGGAACCCCGCAGGTGGAGCAGCAGACTATAGAGCCGGACAGCCAGGCCAGGACGATAGGTCCTGAAGGGATGGTACCCTCGCTACCGTCGGTTACAGATGTGAGTGAGAGAGATTTTATTGTAGCCCTTCGTGGCATATACTGGTAGTCTGACAAACACTCTACCCAGCATCTCTGTCGGATATTCAGATCCTTCTGCGTATCTACATATTTCAAGTTCTTGTTGTCTGAGAAGATATCGCAGTGGACAATGTAGAGATAGTGCCGCCAGATTTTTAGAGTGAAGATAACCTCTCCCATCTCCAAGTCGTGTACTGGGTAATTTTGCTCATGTTTCTTCAACTGGCGGGAGGCGTACGCTATCACGTGCCAGATTTGTATCCGAACGACACCCATCCCCTTATACGAAGCGTCTGTATAAACCTAAAATCCTTCCTTCCCAGATGGGAGGGCAAGGATTGGGGCCGAGGTAAGCCGACCCTTCATCTCCAGGAAAGCAGCCTCACACTGCGGCGTCC
The DNA here is from genome assembly GCA_039513925.1 of Platanthera zijinensis. NCBI lineage: Eukaryota > Viridiplantae > Streptophyta > Magnoliopsida > Asparagales > Orchidaceae > Platanthera > Platanthera zijinensis. The sequence continues at coordinate 204,493,513 of CM077079.1, read as the reverse complement.
AAACAAATTGAGTCTCCTTCTTCGTCAAAGATGTGAGCGGGAGGGCAATCCGAGAGAATCCCTCTACGAACTTCTGGTAAGAACCGGCAAGCCCAGGGAAACTCCTCAAATCGGTGGTCGTCTTTAGTTGTGGCTAATCCCGTATGGCCTGAACCTTTGCAGGATCCACTTCCAGTCCTTCTCCACTGATAATATGGCCAAAGAAGGCCACCTCCTTCAGCCAAAACGGGCACTTGCTTAACTTAGCATACAACCTGTACTCTTGGAGCCTCTCCAAAGTTAGTGCGAGATGACACGCATGCTCCTCTTCGGTCCTTGGATAGATGAGGATGTCGTCAATAAACACTATGACGAAAACATCCAGGTAGGCCTCGAATACCCGGTTCATCAAACTCGAGAATGCGGATGGTGCATTCGTGAGCCTGAAGGGCATTACGGTAAACTCATACAGCCCGTATCTACTGCTGAAAGCGGTCTTCGGGATATCCTCCTCCTGAATTCGCAGTTGGTAGTGTCCTTACCTTAGATCAAGCTTCAAAAACCAGTGAGCTCCCTCCAACTGGTCAAAAAGCTCATCAATCCTCGGTAGTGGATACGTGTTCCAGACTATCAGCCTGTTTAGTGCCCTGTAATCGATGCATAGTCGGAGTGTCCCATCCATCTTCTTTACGAATAGCACTGGAGCTCCCCATGGTGAAGAGCTTGGTCAGACAAATCTGACTTCCACTAGCTACTGCAGATGGTTTCAAAACTCCACCAACTCCTTTGGGGCCATCCGGTAAGGAGCTCTGGATATCGGCTTAGCTCCCAGCACAAGCTGTATCTGGAAATCCTTCTCTTGATGCGGCGACAATCCTGGAAACTTCTCCGAAAATACGTCAGCAAAGTACCGAACCACTGGGATACTAGCAATAGAATCCTTGGCCTCGGCCATCTCAAATGGCACCTGGTAGACCTCGTCTTCCTGCAGATGGGCCTTGACGGCCATAATAAAGGAGAGTAGAAGACGAGAAGCTGAGGCAATACCTTCAAAGGTTGGGTAAGTGTTTCCATATCTCAGCACGACCCTTCTCGCTAGGCAATCAATCAGCGCATGGTTCCAGGTGAGCCATGCCATGCCCAAGATGAGGTCAAAATCTGGCATCCTCAGGATAATTGTTGGGGCCTCGAAAGTTACACCATCAATAGTCACCTCCAGAATGCACTTGGCTATAGACTGGATCTCCATCCTGATGGGGAGACACACCCTCCTAACGACTCCCTCAAAGCTATCAATCTGGTCCAGGTCTCTGATAAACTCCTCCGAGACAAAATTATGTGATGCTCCCGTGTCGAATAGGGTGTGGGCAGTCTTGCTACACACCATCACTATCCCTGAGTTAGTTAAGTTTTTTCCTCTTAGATATCTAGTTTTAGATTCTTCCTTAATTATACAGTTCTATATTCATGTAATCTAACTTCTAAAAAGGAAAGAAACATAAATCACCGGCGTACCTGCTATCACACGCTCTGGGTTTCGGGCTGAGCCAGATCCAAGGCATATACCTGCCCTTATACTATCTGCGTTCTCCGCCCTGAAATCAATGCCCTCGACCACGTCCTCGACCACCAAACTTCCATGCAGATGGGGCATCCTGAAGTGCTGGTGGGGGTGCTTCTTTCATGGGGCAGTTCCTCCGCATATGCCCTGTCTGGTTGCACTAGAAGCATGTTAGTGCCTCCTCAACTGCCCTCGACATCTCCCGCATCTATAAAGGTTGAGGGTCCAACACTACCAGGTTCCTCTGCTCTTGCCTGTCCTCCTAGCGGGGTTGGTCCCCATTCCTCCTTTCCCCTATGACATGACCTCTGGGCTGGTCCCTCCTGCCACCAATCACTGAGTCATTAGTCAGTCTCTTCCGGTCCCAGACTATAAGCTGGTCTGCGTCCAACTTCTTTGTCATCTACAAAATCTTGGCCAAGCTTTTGTCAGAAACGAAGAGGAGGGCCTTCCTCATATCATCATGAAGGCCCTTGTAGAACCTCTTCGCATAGCCCACGACATACAACTGATATGAGTCCATAAATCGGGCTAGGTGTGTGAATTCCCAGTAGTATTCTAACACCGTCCTGCTTCCCTACCTCAACTGTGGGAACCCGTCCTCGAATTCGTCCCTCACCGACTGAGGTACAAAATGCTCTAATTGAGCTACTCTGAACTCATCCCAAGAGATGTCTGTGCAATCCATTCTAGCAAAGGTGGTGTCTAATAGTGACTTCCACCATCTCTTCACTAACAACTCCAGGCAGGAACATGCCAAGGCTACAGGCTCCTCTGTCGGGCATCGATTCCCAGCCAGCATCTCTTAAATAATGTCTAGCCAATCCTCTGTACTGACTGCTGACTCCGTCCTGAGGTATGATGGAGGAGAGTCCCTGGAAAGCTCTCAGCCAGTTAGCCCCAGGATTTGGCTATGGGGCTGGAGCCCATTTAGCCCTAAAGGCCTCTAAAATATCCTTCAGTGTCTGCCCCATCTCCGTCTGCTGGAACGGAGTCGGAGCCGACGGGGGTGGAACCATGTTTTATGCTTGAGGTGTAACTTGCTGAGGGGAAGGGTTCAATGCAGGCTACAAGGAAAATTCCAATTGTTAGTTAATATATAAGTGGAACTAATGAAAATTAGACTTTTGCATGTGATTCTCCCTAATGGGCACACCATTGCTTCCGCTGCTAGTTTGTCCTCAAACTAATCTTGCGCGGGGTGGACTAGGGTTTTTGTGGACTTATTCACATTTGATCGATGTTTCCTCTGATAACTATTTGTAATACTCCTTTTTTTGCTACGCTACCTATTCTTACACCTAGAACCTCCATTTTGCGGTGACAACAACACTCAGGTGGGTCGCCACCACAAAACGCCGATTCTGCCGATATTGATGATCATCAAGAAGTAGGAGTACAAATATGATTAAGTCCACAATCACCACATATATAAATAAGAGTATAAATCACAGCAGGTCCACAGGAATAAAGTACCGACATAGAATAATAATGCAGAAATATAAACGGGCTCATGCCTGGTACATAATATCCTCACTATAACACTCTTTCGCGGAAGCTAAGTAAATAACACTCACGGAGCAAGAAGTTGGTGCCCCGGTGCTAGACAGGCCCACCTCCAAGTGCACCGTACTCCGCTAATATCGCATCTCCTGCTACTGCTCCCTGTCCCCCATCTGGAGCCCTTGAAATGTTTAGTCAACCGACCGTTAGTCATAAAGACTAAGCCAACTATCATCCCCGCCTCGCCCCCGCGAATCCTAGGTACCGTGAAGGAGGAGAGATAGGGAAGCTTATGAGGGTGGAGAGTAAAAAAAATAGGTGACGGCGGAACTGTCAAGCAGTTAAATTATATACTTATGCAGGAGTCTAAACTAACAGTTCTATAATATGTAAGCAGTAATAAAGGACATAAGTAACGTAACAAGTAAGTAATTTAACCTTAAATTATATGAATGCTCATACAAACTTATAAGTTATGGAATCTTTTGCAAGGCTCCCATCATATAAGCTATCCCATACTAGTTTATACGATGGGGTGTCAGGTTTTATGCAAGTATGAGTGTAGTGCAATGTTATGTCATAATTCATGCAAGTGCAACACACTCACATGACTCTATGCTCACAGGCATTTAGTTCCCACATTTGGGATTCTAGCTTCACTCCGAGGAGCCTCCGTAGTGGCTAACAGAGATAGTGGGTCGGGCCACCCCACTCCTATGGGGGTATTCACACTACCAGGCCCAGCCCTTACGTACGCCTCTGAAGGATGCACCATAGTCTCCAAGTACTATGCTGACCCACCATTAGACTTTTCCTTGGCTATGTGTAAACCATACTCATCGAGTCAATGTATTGACGTTAGTGTGAACGATTGTCTAATAATGAAGACCTACCACTTAATACTCATGCAACCATGAATTTCCGAGTCATCGACTCCCCGGACTACCCATCTGTCACAACAACCTACTGAGCCACTAACTCCTCATGCTAACTTGCCTGTTTCTACAACCACCGAACCTACTGCTCGAATAACCAAACCAAACCAAACTCCCGTGCCATCCGGGTGAGTGAAAGTGAAGTCCTAGTATATACTAATTGCTCTTTATTATTTTAATCCTATGGTTAGAGGTTAACCTTGGACTTCCCAGGGCATTCCCTGCGAAGGTCTATCGAGGACACTAGGAACTACAATGGGCTGAAGCCCAAAGCTCCCTTTCGTATAGGAATTATTTTTGGTATCTACCCACATTCCCAAACTCTCCTGATTTGCAGTTGAACAAGACCTAAGTGCATTTAGACACCCTCTAGGGAAAGACGATCTATCGTCGATCCCAAGGACAACTCTGTCTTTAGTCAACCAGGATCTCACAACCTGTCATCCATTGATGACCTAAATCATTCTCAACCATACTAGGTACACAATCTACCCCATACCAAGGTTCACATGTTTCCCTAGTTCCACATGTTTTGGTTATGTGCAGACCTAATAGACTATATGATGTGCAAGAATATTAACCTTCCAAATAATAATTCAAATGACCTAAGATTTTTACTGTGGGTCTATAATAGTATTATAAGGTTAAATCCAGAAGATAACATTTTTCCTAATTTTATTTGCATTTATTGTATTTTCTGCAAAATAAGGTCATTTGTGCTTTTGAACAACAAGTGTAATTTTCTGTCTAGGGATGTCCTTAGCAAAATTATGTCAAGTGTATGTCATCAAAATAACAATAAATACTGAAATTAATAATTTTCCAAATGGTTTTTAAGCTCTTATTAATTGTTGACTAAATAGCCCATTAATAGGGAAAAAAGGAAATAACAGAAATATTCATCCAAAAATTATAGGAAAATTACAATATGGCCTACATAAACAGAGAGGACTACTGACTAAGAATGATTATTTTACAAGTTTATTTTGTCACATAATTAATTCATCTAATAATCTTCTACATAAGGCACTTTGTGAAATAACTTGTATAAAAAGACTTCCAATAATTATATAAAAATTTACAGAGCTTGGAAATGTATTAAAAAGTCCTCTGCCCTAGTTTCATGGATTTGTAATAAAATAATAGCTCATAATAATTTCTTAAGTGATTAGGGAAACTATTAGGATTGTGAAGGAAGTACCACAAATACTATCCAAAAATTTACACTAAAATTTCCAGAGCTTGTTAGCAATAATATATGATCAGAATCTAACTTTCAAGATCATTCATGGTCCTATGATTATATAATAAAATCATGATCAAAAGTGCAATATTTGGTCCTAGGATTTTCTAAGAGGGATGTAAGTTCTAAAAGGTCATAGAATTACTTCTTAGGGTTAAAATACACCTTAGACACTTTTTATCAAGTTACAAGGCATTCCAAGGACATGTAGCTCCATGTCCTTCATTGGGCCCAAACCCCACCCCTAGGGCTTACACTAGGGTCTTAGGGTATCTCCACCCCAAACCACTCAAATTCTTTTGAGGGGTGTTTTAGATGACTTTTAGGCACTGGCTAAGATTTCATCACCTTTGGGTGGGAGTTAGACACTCTACCTATCAAACACCCAATTGCCCTAATTTTACCTTAAAGGGCAAAATTTTGGTTACACAAACACCTAATCAAATCAGCCCAAAATGGGTTGAAATTTTTTCCATTGACCTATCATAACCCTAAGGGTCATCTAGAAAAATTTTGGATGGTTTAGGGGTCATTAGACCCCTTAATTAATTCATTTATGAATTATTAAATATTTACAAAAACTAAAAGAAAAATGTTTTCCAAAAATTCCTCTTTTTGGACATGTCAGAGATATATGTAAGAGTGGACCCCAGTCCAAATCTCAAGTCATTTGGATTTCTGGATTGATGGGGGTACTCAAAATAGTCTCTTGTCAAGCCTATGTATATGCTCCACCATATTGAGTGATGTGGTCAAACCACTGACCCAAATGGGTTAAAACCAATTTTAAATAATCTAGACCTTAAGAGATACAATTTTAATGTTGACGATTTCTCCAGAAGGTGACTCTAGGTATTTTTAATATTTAATTTTAAACACCTGCAAAATGTGATATAAAAACAATTTTAAAATGAAATTAAATTTAGATCCAACACGAATCTTGGCGCGCCTTGGACGGGATCTGTTCATTTTCTAGCTTGAGCCGACGGTCCAGATTCCTCAGTCCTAGAGAAACTTCCAGCCCCATTTCCCGGCCACCCGACCACCTCCCTGGCCGTCCACCGCCACCCCACCTCCGTTGAGGTCGGGGCTATCGATGGGCGGCGACATGGCCGCCCGAGGGGCCATTTCTGGCGAACCCGCAGCCCCACATTTTCATGGAATTTCTTCAGGAATTTGTCACTAGATTGGGCTCAATTGAGACTGATATCACCCCTAGACAATCTAAGAGGCTATCACAGAGGGAGAGGGGGAGAAGCCGACCTTTTGGGAGGCATGAAGCCTTGCCGATCGAAGGGATGCTATTGTCGGATTTTGGAGCTTCGGGTGTTCTGAAACAGTATTGCCAAAGGGCTTAGATCCTTCAATGGAATGGTGGAAATGGCTGGCCTGAGTCTGGGTAAGCTTTTAAGATTGTCAAATGGGGAAGAGGGAGGGTCAATCTTGATTTCACCATTAATGGTCATGAAGGAGCTTTTTCTCCCAGCACTGATTATAGCTCTGCATAGCCTAAATAGCCTCTTGATCTTCACCTAATTAATCAAGGGAGATGAATCCAGCCATTGGGAATGAATAGAGAGGCCCTTGGCCATGAATGGCCTCTCTTTCTCACATTCTCTTTCCTCCATTAAAGGGGAAGTGGAGTTTCTCTATAACACCCCAAAAAGGAGTCTGAGAGACCAGGATAAAAGTCGACCTAGGCTCGACAAAGATTATCGAGCGGAGCTCGACATAAAAGTCAAACGTCGAGCAGAGTTCGACGATTTTCATATTTTATGTGAAAACAATCCCATTGAACGATTGGTCGAAAAATGAAGATATGGCCGAGCGTGACTCGTGTCAGGTGGATAGTGAGCAGGCAGTAGGCGGTGGGTAACTTTTCAGCTTAAACCCGAGTCGTTGTTGTTTTTTGATGATTTTATCGTGTGGCTGGTGTAAGACCCCCTTTTTTTCTTTTTAAAACCCGGGGTCTTAGGCCCAGAATCGCTGCTTTGCGGTGACACCTTCACGTCCTGAAGGGTCATCACCACAAGGCGCCGATTCTGCCGGCCAATTCGATCACAGAAAGGTAGCACAATAATTGAAGTAAGAGCAAGTCCACTGGAAATAAATCACATATATATATAAAACTCCACGAAGGGAGTGTCCACAGAATAACAATAATCAGAGTACTATAAAATGCGGGCTTATGCCCGGTACAAAATGTCCTCACTACAAGTCTCTCATGCGGAAGCAAAAACAGGAACTACTCAGGGTCGAGACTCACGGTCCCGGCTGTATGAACTTCGGAGCTAGACTGCCCCATCTCCAGGCGCACCGATCTCTGGGGCTGCTCCTCCATACTGGGCTCACGATCACCTAAATGATGCGGTTCGAAAACCGTTAGTCATAAAGACTAAGCCCTATCATCCCCTACCCCTTCCCCTATGGCTCCTAGGTACCGAGCGGAGAGGAAGAAAGGGAAGGACATGATGGTGGAGATTAATCAAGAAACAAATGGCAGCGGAACTAATCTAGCAATTTTATAATAATATGACAGAAACAGAAAGTAAGAAAAGTAACCTTAACTTATGTGCGAAAGCGCATAAGCCAAGAGATCTTCTGCAAGGCTCCCATCGTATAGAGTGTCCCATACCACCTATACGTTGGGGTGTTGGTTATCAAACAACAACATATGTTTATATATTGAAATTAACCTTGATTTATAAATTTGCCCACACAAGCTTATAGACCAAGGGGTCGTTTTGCAGGTCCTAACGTATAAGCGTCCCATACCACTTATACTTTAGGTGTAAGGGTTAAATGAATCGAGTATGCTATGACATGCTAGTGGGTATGATGAAACATGCAAGTGCAACTCACACACCCGACTCTGTGCACACAGACCTTTAGTTCCCCCTTTCGGAGCCGTTACCTCCCAGGATACCTCCGTAGTGGCGGACGGAAGCGGTGGGTTGGGCCTCTCCCACCTCATAACCAGTAAAAGCACCACTGGTCTGACCTATCGTACGCCTCAACGCTTGGTGCACTAAGCGGACGCTTGCGTACTCTTGTCGGCTGGCGCACCGGACTTCTGTTGGCGAAGTGCTAACCACCTCGCCGAGTCAACGATATCGGTGTCGGTGCAATCGAACTCCCCGATATCGAAAAACCACCACCTTAACTTTTCCCTATTTTATGCACATGCAAGTTTAATCGTAAACACACAAAAACCGAGCCGAGCCCCCGGATCAAAACGTCCGTCTCCAAACCAACCGAGCCGAAGCTCCCCGGACCAAAACGTCCGTCTCCAAACCAACCGAGCCGAAGTTCCCTGGACCAAAACGTCCGTCTCCAAACCAACCGAGCCGAAGCTCTCATCAATCTTCCTGTGCCAACAGTGTTTGTGAAAGGTGCAGCCCTAGTTAATAAGTTACTCTTGTCGGTTTGTTATTACAGTTTACGTTAGCCCAGGACTGCCCCCGGTATTCCCCGTGAAGGGCTCTCAAGGGGCACTAGGAACCAAGACGGCGGCATTACGGCCCGAAGTTCCCTTTCGCAAGGCACTTACTTTAATTGGTTTCTCACCTTACCTTTTTCCCTTTAAGAGTTACATTAAACTAAACCTAGGGTAGCTTGACACTTCACCCTCTCCACACGGAAAGACGGTCTTCCGCCATACCCGCGTAACACCTAATCTTCCAACTACCATCAGTGCTAAACCAAACCTCCTAGGGACTCACCTAGGATACACGATAATCAAGATTACACGTAATTTATTTTTTCATCCAAATGCCACCATTTATTTATCGGGGGTCTATCCTAACAAGATTTGCCTAAATCCAAAATATTGGAATTTTCCTAATAAATCCGATAACTTATTTATTTATTCTTAAGGGTCAAATATCATCATTTTGAACATGAGGTATAACATTCTAGTTGATTCCAACTATCACAAAATTAAGGTAAATAATAGTAGGCCTAAAATATCAAGTTTCGAAAGTTTGATAGTTTTACAATGATTTTCAAGGGCCTAAACTTATTTAATCATTATTTCAGTTATTTCAAGCTTAATGAATAAACTACCTTAATTTGTCCTCCAAATAATTCAAATAAAATACAGGGTGCTGGTTTTATCATGAAAATAACTTTGACAGAATCCCATAATTTTCTTGCTGGTAATTAAATCATAATAAATCAAATACTAAATTACAATCTAACATGGTTTGTGAATGACGTGCTATAACAGTAACCCTAAAAATTCTCAAATAATTCCCAGTGATATAAAAGGGTCTAAAAACCTTAAGTTCCAATTATCATAATTTTCCAGCACTTGTACAAGCCCTAATTTATTTTTATGCTCAAAAGCCCATATTAAAACATTGTGAATGAACCTCTAAAATTTCTCAACATAAAATTCTATAAAAAATTCAGGGATCAATGTTCTACTAGTCAAGATCTAAATCCAGAATTCTAACTGATTATAATTAATTTAAAACTTCCAAATAATTGAAACAACAAATCGGGCTAATAATCATTTAACACATGAAGTATAATATTTATTAATCATAAAATTCCAGTAAAATTACGATAAGTCTATAACATCCTAAAACTCCCTCCTCCCGAGTTTCATAATTTTTGGATTAGATTTAGTGCTTAAAATAACTAATTTACATTTTTATCCTAATCCAAAATCTCAACTTTCGAGGTACCTAATTACCTCCAATTCCTTCCTATTTCAACCAGAGGGTTTTCATCATATCATCCCCCTCTCCTCCAAATTTCAAGGGCATACAAGAGCTTTTGCTCCTATGTCCTTCACAAACCTCAAACTCCCACCCACTGGATTTGAGCCAATCTCTTAGGGTAAAATCCACCCTAATCCACACCATGTTACCCAAGAGGGTAGACATAGACTCAAAAAAATCAGTGGCCACAACATCAGCCTCTTTTGAGGAGATTTGTCCACTCCATTTCCAATCGTACTTTTCCCCAAAGTATCCCTCACCAAGACCTATCTAGGACTTAATACCTCCCTATTCAAAACTCGACCAATTGAGTTTAAATTTTGTACAGATCTTAACATTGATGCCAGGAACCACCACCCAAAATTTGGGGGAGTTTGGACTTAACTTCATCTCCTAATTAATTTTATAATGTTTATTAAATTTTTACAAAAACTTTAGGAAAAAGTTCTCCAAAAATTCTCATTTTTGGACAGCCTCTCGATATACATATTATAGATCTCCAGCCCAAATTTCAAGTAATTTGGACATGTTATGAACCGTGGGCAACTATTTCAATTTCTGGTTAGCCTAGGTCTTGATCCCACCAAAATAAGTGTTGTGGTCAAACCACTCACCCAAATTGAATAAAATCAATTTTAAATTAAAGTAGACCCAAAGGGCTACAACTTTCGTGACAGGTCGTTTTTCCTAAAACGGCCTCTAAGTGCCTCATTTTGCAGCCTCAAAATATACTCAGATAATATATCTTTCCATTATGTATTATATAATAATCCGTATATTATAAAATTGATTTTACTGTTCATCTTCTTCATGAAACCGAAGACAGAACTCAGAAAACCATTTTTCCTGTAATATTTCCGTGATTCGTCGCCGGCCGTCCGGTCACCTCCCTGGCCAGCCACCACCACCACCACCTCCATTGAGGCGAAGGCTATCGGTCGGCGGTGATTGGGCCGCCGGAGATGGCGGTTTTCGGCGAACTCGCCGCCATTAATTTACGGAAATACGATGAAACTCCCATCCGATCTAATCCTTTTGGACTCGATATCTCTCCTAAAGAATTTCTAAGATCTATCCATGAAAGAAGAAGTAGAGGAGGACCTTGTTCGCGGTTTGGAGGCGAGATGAACGACGGGGTGCCATGGCGCAGTGGTGGCGTAGCCGAACTCCTCCTACAGCAAGAACAAAGATCTGATCCGTTTGATTGAGCGTGTAAACTTCTCCTCTTGCTCCAAGTGGGCTTTTATAAGTCAGCAAGTGGGGAGATGAAAGGGTAAATCCTTAATGGTCATGAATGTTCTCTCCTAACGTTTCGGTTATGATGCAGGGCAGTTGAAATGCTAGAAAACGAAGAGTGTTCGCCAGGTTGTGATTTCTTATTGGATCAACATTTCCTTATTTATTTAAATAATTAAAGAAGGAAACGGCCCATAAATACTCCGGGTGTAACTTCCCATAATCAGAATTGATTACAATGTCGGTTACCGAAATTTCCAGTCTGGCTGACGTTTCGGCCTTGGTCACGGGCGTGACACATAGTTCACGGGCGTGACAGGCCCGGATAGCCAATTCTGGGTTCGACGATCGTCGAACTGAGATCGACGATCGTCGAAGGGTGGTCACGGGCGTGACACCTGGGTCACGGGCGTGACAGGCCCGGGTGGTTAATTCTGGGTCGACGATCGTCGAACAGAGATCGACGGTCGTCGAAGGGTGGTCACGCCCTAGGTCACGGGCGTGACACCTAGGTCACGGGCGTGACAGGCCCGTGTTTCAATTTCGACGATCTCCTTACGGAGATCGACGATCGTCGAAGGAGTCACGCCCTAGATCACGGGCGTGACACCTTGGTCACGGGCGTGACATGCCCGGGCTGCCATTTCGACGATCGTCTCACGGAGATCGACGATCGTCGAAGGAGTCACGCCCTAGGTCACGGGCGTGACACCTTGGTCACGGGCGTGACATGCCCGGGCAGCAAGTTCGACAATCGTCTCACGGAGATCGACGATCGTCGAAGGAGTCACGCCCTAGGTCACGGGCGTGACACCTTGGTCACGGGCGTGACATGCCCGGACAGCAAGTTCGACGATCGTCTCACGGAGATCGACGATCGTCGAAGTAGTCATGCCCAAAGTCACGGGCGTGACGGGTCGTTCACGGGCGTGACCAACCCGTGACCCGAAATCTCGATCGATTTATTTCAATTTTTGGGCTTCCTAGGGTTCTATCACGACCAACCGACTCCTAGGGGTCTAGCCGGAAATGGGATGTTACAAATCCCAATAAACAAAACAAAAATTTCATCCCCGAAATTGAGGTTGAGCCTACAGGGATTTCTATCGGAATAAATTAAACTTGTAACATCCCATATGATCTTTCTATTGGGTTCAGGCGACTATTCGTTTGATAAACAAAGACAATCTCCCCAATAAACAAAAGATTAGCCCCTACCTTTCTGATTGAGTGCGCATACCTAGGTCCTGAATTTTCCTTATCTAGTCTTAACTGTCCAAAACAAGAAGGTAATCTATAGTATACCGAGAGGTGGTGAGATGTACCTGACTGAACAACTCCGGGTATCTTTGCCTCATCAGATCCTGCGGTTCCCATGTGTGCTCCTCCTGACCGTGGTTTCTCCACAGAACCTTGACTAAGGGGATCTTTTTACGGCACAAGATCCGTACTCCTTTGTCGTCGATCCGAACCGGCTCCAAGTGAACAGATCAATCTGAAGCTACCGGCCCTTCGGTGGTCAAAATCCGCTGCTCCGGGCGTAGTAGAGCCCTTCTCAGCGAAGAAATGTGGAAGACGTCGTGTAGAGCTGCCAGCTATGGCGGCAACTCTAGCTTGTAGGCTAGGGGTCCGATCTGCTCCAGGATCCGGTAAGGGCCCATATACCTAGGGCTGAGCTTCTTCCTCCGACCGCGCACCCGTGAGACTCCGTGCATGGGCCGGATCTTCAAGAACACTCGATCTCCTACCCGAAACTCCACCTGATGATGTCGGGCGTCATAGTATTTAGCCTGTCTACTCTGCGCCTCCAACATCTTATCTCTGATCAGTCTCACCTGAGCCTCGGTGTCTTCAACAAAATCCGATCCCAACACCTTCGGATCCTCGTCTTGAACCCAAGAAAGCGGGGTCCTACATTTTCTTCCATACAAGGCTTCATAAGGCGCCATCCTGATGCTGGACTGGTAGCTATTGTTATAGGAGAACTTGACCAATGGTAACATCTTCTCACACGGCTCCCCTCGGTCCAGTATACACAGTCATAGTAAATCCTCCAAGGTCCGGTTGGTGCGCTCTGTCTGCCCGTCCGTCTGAGGGTGGAAGGCCGTGCTAAAAGTCAACCGGGTGCCCAAATATGCCTGCACTGACCGCCACTCCCTGGATGTAAACCGTCCATCGCGGTCCGACACTATCGTCCGGGGCACGCCATGATATCGGATATACTGCTCCACGAACTTCCGTACCAGCACTCCCACCGAGTCATCCTTCCTGATAAGTATAAAGCAGGCCACCTTCGTCAACCGATCAACAATCACCCAGATCGAGTCGTCCCCGTCCGAGACCAGGGAAGACCATGTATAAAATCCATAGCTATATCGTCGAACTTCCACTCCGGCACCGGGAGTGGCTGCAACAATCCTGCGGGGTTCCTGCACTCTGCCTTCACCAACTGACACGCCTCGCAATGGGTCACAAAGTACGTAATGTCCTTCTTCATGCCCGGCCAAAACATCATCTTCTTCAGATCAGCGGTCATCCTTGTGATCCCCGGGTGCACAGAGTACCAGCTGTAATGCGCCTCTGTCATAATATCCTCTCGGATCTGGCCTCCTGCGGGTATATATACTCTGCCTCTGAAATGAAGCAGACCATCTCTCAGGGAATAATCTCCTGTCGAACCCTCCTCCAAGGCTCGGAACATCGGCTCTGCCCACGCATCTGTCCTTTGTCCGTCCCGAATGCGATCCCGAATATCGTCTATGGCCACCATCGATGTCAGATACTCCCTATACAGCTCTGGATCATCCTCGGACACTAGGGATATCTGCATATCTCTGAATGACTGGACTAGCTCCATGGACATAACTTGGGGCCCAGCTTCGGAAGTGGCAGCTCTCCGACTCAATGCGTCGGCCACCACGTTTGCCTTCCCTGGATGGTAGTGCATCTCATACTGATAGTCTGCTAAGAACTCCACCCAGCGCCTCTGCCTGATATTCAGCTCCTTCTGAGTGTCCACGTATTTCAGGTTCTTGTGGTCGGAGTAGATGTCGCAGTGGACTCCATAAAGATAATGACGCCAGACCTTCAGAGCAAAAACGACCGCTCCCATCTCAAGGTCGTGCACTGGGTAGTTCTTCTCATGGGTCTTCAGCTGGCGGGAGGCATATGCTATGATGTGTTCGTTCTGCATCAGCATTGCTCCCATCCCCTGGTATGATGCGTCGGTGTACACCTGGAATCCTTCATTTCCAGATGGAAGGGCCAGAATAGGGGCTGAGATAAGTCAGTCCTTCAGCTCCTGGAAAGCCGTCTAGCACTGCGGGGTCCAAACGAAAGGTGCCTCCTTCTTGGTCAAAGATGTGAGGGGGAGGGCAATCTGAGAGAACCCCTCCACGAACTTCCGGTAGTAACCGGCAAGTCCCAAGAAACATCGTACATCGGTGGCTGTCTTCAACTGCGGCCAATCTCGAACTGCCCGAATCTTTGCCGGATCCACTGCCAACCCAGCTCCGCTGATAATGTGGCCTAGGAAGGCCACCTCCTTTAACCAAAACTAGCACTTGCTGAATTTTGCATAAAGGTGATGCTCCCGCAACCTCTCCAGAGTGAGTGCCAGATGCCGAGTGTGCTCCTCCTCCGTCCTAGAGTAGATCAGGATGTCATCTATGAATACTATGACGAACACATCCAAGTAGGCCTCGAAAACCCGGTTCATGAGACTCATGAACGCCGACGGAGCATTCGTGAGCCCGAAGGGCATCACGGTGAACTCATACAGGCCATATCTGCTACTGAAGGCCTTCTTCGGGATATCCTCCTCCTGGATCCGTAGCTGGTAGTATCCTGACCTCAAGTCCAGCTTCGAGAAATAATGGGCTCCCTCCAGCTGGTCGAACAATTCGTCTATCCGTGGGAGCGGATAGGTATTCCGGACGGTCAGCCTGTTTAGTGCTCGATAATCGATGCACATGCGGAGTGTCCCATCCTTCTTCTTCACGAATAGGACCGGTGCTCCCCATGACGAGGAACTCGGTCTAACAAATCCTGCCTCAACCAATTCCTGCAACTGAGTACGAAACTTTGCCAACTCCTTTGGGGCCATTCGATAAGGGGCCCTAGATGCCGGCTTGGCCCCCGGTACAAGCTGTATCTGAAAGTCCTGCTCTCGGTGTGGAGGTAGTCCTGTCAGTTTCTCCGGAAAGATGTCAGTGAAATCTCGCACCACCGGGATGTCTGTCACCGACTCCTTAACTTCCGCCATCTCAAATAGAATCTGATAGACCTCCTCTCCCTGCAGATGGGCCTTAACGGCCTGTACCGAAGATAAGAGTATACGAGAGACAGGTCTTATACCTTCGATGGTAATGAAAGAGTCCCCATGTCTCACGGTGATCCTCTTTTCCTGGCAGTCAATCTGGGCATGGTTCCAGTGCAGCCATACCATGCCCAGGATCAGGTCATAGTCCGTCAGCTTCAAAATAGTCGCTGGAGCCTCGAACGCTTTTCCACCAATTTCTGCCTCCATATTACAGTGATCCGTGGTAAGGAGCTCAGATCCATCCGGTAGTCGCACCCTCATCCTCGAGCATGTGAACCGCTCCACGCCTTCCAGTCCTTCTACGAACGTCTCCGACACAAAGGAGTGAGTAGCTCCAGTATCGAACAGCGTGCGGGCCGGCTTGCCGCTGATGAAGACTATACCTGGGGTGATTAGATATCTTAGGGTTCTATAGTGAGTTTTACTTTCCTTGCTAATCTATCTTGTGCGATTCAAAGTTTTAACCATTGAAAGGGAAATTCTATGAAAATAAAGAGGCATTGCAGCGTACCTGCTATGACCTGCTCCGGATTCCGAGGCTGCGCAAGGTCCAAGGCATATACCTGCTCCCTTTCCTGTCTACGATCTCCCCCCTGGTATCCACGACCGCGGCCGCGTCCTCGGCCTCCGTAATACTGAGCTGGTGGGCCGCCCTGTGGTGCTGGAGGTGGTGCCCCCCTCATGGGGCAGTTCCTCCGAATGTGCCCAATCTGATGACAAAGGAAGCACTCTGGTGGGGGATACGCCATTCCCCCGGGTCTCGGCATCTCCTGCATCCGAAGAGGTGGAGGGGCCAATATCACCTGTTCCCTCGGCTCTTGCCTCACATCCTGACGAGGCTGGTCCTCTGTCCTCCTCCCCTCTGGTACAACACCTCGCCGCTGGTCATTTCTACCTCTCCGTCCCTGATCCTCTGATGGCCGTTTCCGGCCCCGGGTGGCGTGCCAATCTGCCTCAATCCTTTTTGCCATCTCCAAAATCCGGGAGATGGGCCCGTCAGATACAAACAATAGAGCCTCCCTCAAGTCCTCCCGCAGGCCCTTATAGAACCTCCTGATATACCCTGCCTCGTCCAGCTGGTAGGAATCTGCGTATCGAGCTAGATGGTCGAACTCTCGATGGTACTCCACCACGGTCCGGGTACCCTGCTTCAGCTGTAAGAACCGCTCCTCCAAATCATCCCTAGCCGACTGCGGAATGAAATGCTCCAGCAGTGCGGCCCTGAACTCCTCCCAAGTAACCTCCACAACCTCCCTGTCGGCAAATGTCGTGTCCAACAGCGTCTTCCACCACCTCTTTGCATGGGACTCCAGGCAAGAGACAACCAGATCCACCCTCTCCTCCCAGGGACACCGTATCCCGGTCAGCATCTCGTACATGATATCCAACCACTCATCCGTTCGAACCGCCGACTCTGTCCCCAAATAGGACGGGGGAGAAAGACCCCGGAAGATGCTCAGCCAGTTGGCCCCCGGGTTTGGCTGCGGGGCCGGAACCTGTTGGGCCCTAAAAGCCTCTAGGATGGCAGTCAGAGTGTAACACCCCAAAAAGACCCCGAAAAGACTCAAAATTGGTTTTGAGGTGCAGGTCAGGTTACACGGCCTGGGACACGGGCGTGTCCCAGGGCGTGTCGGGGGTACACGGCCTGGGACACGGGCGTGTCCCAGGGCGTGTCACGCAAATAAAATGCGATTTGAGTCAGAAAGTTACACGGCCATGAACCAAGCCTTGAACACGGGCGTGTCAGGTTGGCCACGGGCGTGTCAGATGCCGTGTGCCTACCCGTGTACTGCTTGCAGCTCGATGAGGCAGGGGTGACACGGGCGTGTCGAAGGAATGACACTGGCGTGTCAGGTTCGACACGGGCGTGTCGATGCCCGTGTTCTGGTAAATCTCAGTCGGCACGAATCCCGCGTGTGCCGCTTAAGGGTACACGGCCTATGACACAGGCGTGTCACAGGCCGTGTCAGCCAAAAATTGAGTTTTTGGTCAAATCGTGGCCGTTCAGATTTCTCTCTTTGGATCCAAGGGCTCAGGTGGTTTCCTGGCTGGATTTAATCCGTGAAGGCTGATGAAGAAAGTCATTCTTCATTTCCTTAAGGAAGAGAGAAAGAGAGAGGAGGAAGAAGAAGGAGGAGGAGATCAAGCCACCGGCGGAGTTCCCGTGGTCCGATTCGTGATCCGAAGCCGGCGTTGTGAAGGCAAGGCTGCTGTGGTTCTTTCTCACCGGCTAGTTTTCGATGGCTCCCAAGAGATCGATAAGGGTAACGATCTCCCTTCTTGGACATGTGAAGTCCTTCTTTTCTGCATTGCATAGGGAAAACCCTTCCCCGCGAGTGTGCAGTGGGTTGTGGTGTCCCTTGGGGTAGATATGTGAAGTCCCCCTTGTTAGAGGCCGGAATTGGAGTACGGCTCTAGGCATGCTGTGTGAAGCCCATCTGGACATGGTCTGGATTGGTGATGCTTGTTTGCATATCGGAGAAGGCTCCGTGATTATGGCTTGTGTTGCCTTGTGCCTACCTGTTGCTTGGGGCAGCAGTGTTGGTACCCTAGATGTGATTTGGCTTATGTAATCCCTTTCCAGCCCCTCTTGATCCATATAACTATATATGATCATGATTAGGCCTTGTTCAGTTTCCCTAGGACAGTTTATAACTGACCTAGAGCTTAGGCTAGAAGTTCTAGTTGTATTTTTGGGTAAGGCATTTTCCGTTCGACCATCGTCGAACGAGGCCTCGCGATCGTCGATCATTGGTCGACGATAGCAGGTCTATAGAATCGTTGAAGTCAAGACAATTATCGTCGACCGATGGTCGACGATCTCAGAGCAAGTTTATTATGCTCTGAAGGTTGGTCGACGATCTGCCATCAGCAGTTCAACGATCGTGTTCTTGCTTCACGATTTCTGTCTCGACAGATTTTCTTGCCTTAGTCGTCGACATCATGAGATGTTCGACGATTACTGTTTCAACAGATTTTCTGCTTTAGTCGACGATATCTTGAGCTGGTCGACGATTTCTGTTCGACGATTTCTGTTTCGACAGATTTCTGCTTTTAGTCGACGATCTGTTAGCTAGGTCGACGATCATCGAACCCCTGTTCGACGATTATTATCTGCCTTTATCTTTTCGTATTCATTATATTCCTTGGTTTATTTCCAAGTGTTTTAGCTTGTGGTTAGAGAATTTTCTGAAGTTGTTTTTGCAGATTTATGACTTAAATTCAAAATAAATTAATTACTAAATATGTCAAGCTTAAATCACGGGATTCAGTATTTTGATAAAGCATTTTTGTCCTATTATACAAAATATATTGCCAGGCTGTATTCTAGCCGTTGGCACTGTTTGCTATTTCCAAGAATGGTAAGTCTTTATACTGAGATATTTTCCCACTTATTTAATTCCTCATTGGGACTGACAGTAAGCTAATAGGTCATTCTATTCCTATTGCTATATTCTATTTTGAGATAATCTGTTGCAGGGCTCGAGAATTCAAATCAATAGAGCCGTTCCAAAGGAAAAATGAGAAGACATATTTAAGAGAGATTTCTTTTCTCAGAAATATAAGAAGTTACAGATACAGAGAGATTTTTTAGTGCTGCATTCTCTCAAGCATCTTCAGAGCAACTCTTCACCATCTCACAAAAAGAAGAAGAAAAGCTCCCCTGAAGAAAAAGCCCAGAGCAATTAATTTCATTCTCAAGTCTCCTGAGCATCTGCTTAGAGTTTTCAAGACTTCAGAAAGAGCTCCAGTTCTGCTTCAATTATTCCAGAATCTGAAGACCTGATAAAAATCAGTCTACAGATCTCTGAGGATTTAGTTTCAGTATATCTGAAACTCCTTCATCCTGAAGCAAAGGCTTTCCCTGGACTTTCACTGAGCCAGGGGGAGACTTTTATTCTTTAGAGAATCCACAAGTCTTCTCTAATCTGTATTTACAACAGAGAAGATAATCTAACCCTCTCAACCCCTTTGTAAAAGAGTTTGTTCACACCTCTTCAAAAGTGAACATTGGTGACAGGGCACCTTATCAACAACCTGTGGTTGAGCATCCTTATCAAAAGCTCAAAGGGTCTGTTTGATCTACCTGAATCAGATCATTGGTGGCAGGGCACCTTAGCAAAAACCTGTAGTGGATTCCTACCAGGGTGGTAGAAGAGTGGAGTACCTATTTAGAGGGAACCACTATATATCCTGTGTCTCTGGCTATCTTGTTTAATTGTTTATTCTGTGGCTGTGATAGAACTACCTAGGTTTGCTAGTTGCTGTGATAGGTTTTTAGTTAAACTGAAATTTCAGTTAACTCTCTCACTTGTGCACTTCACTGTGTTAGGCTCTTAGGGTTCAAGTATCAGATTATTTATTCCGCAAATAAACTCCAAGGGAGCTGACTAGTTGTTCATAAAATTTGAATACTCTATTCACCCCCCCTCTAGAGTAGTTTACAACTTATCCCCTCACTTTCAATTGGTATCAGAGGGAGGTTGGCTGTTCATACAGGCTAACACCTTAGTTAAAAGATCCAGTGATAAGTTGTTTCCTGATACCATTCACAAACACTTTCACACATGGCCCAGTCTAAGGATTATTCAAGCACCAGACCTCCTGTATGCAACTTGTCCATGTTTGGCATATGGAAGGCCAGGATAAGACTATACATGAATTCTATTGATGAAGATATCTTTTCTTCTATTTTGACAGGACCACCTGCTAGGCCTGCTGCTGCTTCCACTTCTGCTGATCTCAGTGCTGTGCCACCACCTGACTACAATGAAACTTACAAGAAGGCAAAAGCAGCTGATGCAAAAGCAATGAATATCCTAGCTCAGACAATGTCTGATGAAATATTCCAGAAGCTTGCTGAATGTACCTCAGCCAAAGCTATGTGGGATTCCCTCAACCACATAGTTGCTGGCTCAGCTGATGAGAGGAAGGACAGGAGATCCAACCTCACTTCTCAGTATGAAAATTTCAAGAAGGATGATGCTGAAGACATTGACACAATGTACACAAGACTCAGTTCAATAATAAGTGAACTGAGGTCTTTGGACAAGGAGATAACTTTGTCAGAAGTCAATGACAAGATCCTGATGTGCCTTCCCATCTCTTGGGACTCAAGGATATGGCCCATCAAGGATGGAAGAAACACTGTGGAACTCTCCACAAAAGCTTTGTTGGGAAAGCTCAAGTCATATGAGCAAACTTTAAAGAGCAGAGCTGCTACAACTGAAGTAAAAACTCCTACACCTACAAAGAAAGAGCACTCTCTAGCTCTTAAGGCTGCTGAGACTTCTGAAGGAAGTCAATCAAATGAGGAGTTACTGGCACTCATTGCCAAGAGGTTCTTCAACATGGGAAGAAGAGACCTCAGAAAGAAGTTCTCTAAGTATGAGGACAAACCAAGGTATGACAAGACTCCATCTAAAGAAATCATCTGTTATGTTTGCAGCAAGCCTGGACACATTGCTCCAGATTGTCCAGAGAAGAAACACAAGGAGAAGAAACATGAGAAAGAGTACAGGAAGCACCACTCCAAGTCCTCCTCACACAAGTAAAAGAAGAAGGACAAGGAATTTGTGGCTGCTACCTGGAGTGAAATAGAAGAGGATACCTGCTCCTCGAGCTCCAGTGATTCAGAGGAAGAAGAAGAGAAGAAAGCCAAAGAGGTCTGCCTCATGGCTATTGATGCCTGCAGCTCTCTGTCAGCTGCAGAGAATTCTGAAGAAGAAGGAGACAATGAAGAAGATCCTTCTATGGAAGACCAGGTAATCAACTCATTTGATTTCTCATCTCCTGAGTTCAAATTAAAATTTAAAACTCTATGTTTAGATTTACTATTATCTGAAAAAGAAATTAAGTCACTTAGATTAAAGATAATGGAACTAGACATGGAAAGTACTGAAATAATTAGATTAGAAAAGGAATTAGAAAGCTCAAAAGAAGAAGTAACATTCCTAAAATTAGAACTAGCTAAATCTAAGAGGTTAGAAGAACAATTAAATGGCAGAAGCCTTAAATTATCTGAAATAACCAGTATAGCAAACACTAGGGTTGGTAATGATAAACTAGGCTTAGGTGCTACATCTAGTGAAACCCATCCTCCTCACAAAGGAGAGATTTAGCACTCCAGTAAAATTTATTTCTGAATCAGGAATAAAGAATACTGAGGAAATTGAAAAATGTAAGAAAATTCAGAATAAGATTAAGAAAGAGAACAGGAAGAAAAAATTTCTAGCTTTACAAAAATCGTCGAACATTAATCGACGATCGTCAAACCAATCGTCGAACGTCTATCGACGATCGCTGAACACCTTCACCAAGTATGATATCTTTGGCGCATGAGATCGACGATCTCATCTTGAGTCGTCGACCAGTGATCGACGATCGTGGAATCCAGAACATAGCACTACTACAAATGATCGACGATATGGCTTGCGATCGTCGACCGTGGATCGACGATCTGGACTTAAGCTGGAAAATAAATTTCAAACTTCCAGAATTGCAAATCCCAATCACTACCCTAGGTTGTTTAATCCTTCAACTGAATGGATTATCCCACCTAGGAGATCACACCCTTTAGGATATAAATCTAAGCCTTCAAAATCTTTTATATCTAGTTTTTCTTTTGTGAAGAATATTGGACCCAAGGTAACCTGGGTCCACAATGTATAACTGTTCTTTCTGCAGGTGAAGACCTATCCAGTCATACATGACAAATGGTATCTGGATAGTGGATGCTCAAAGCATATGACAGGAAAGAAGAAGAATTTGTCAGGGTTCAAAGCCAAGCTGGGACCAAAAGTTGTATTTGGGGATTCCAGCTGTGGACAGACTGAAGGGTATGGCAGCTTCACCATAGGAGCTGTAACATTCAAGAAGGTTGCTTATGTCTCAGGACTAAAGCACAACCTAATCTCTGTAAGCCAAATGTGTGATGCTGGGTACAAGGTATGGTTTACTGACACTGCTTGTAATATTGCTTTAAATAATACTGTTGTGTTAGTAGGTATTAGAATTGGTAATGTCTATGTTGTAGATTTTAACTCATCCAAATCTGAAATATGCTTATTTAATGAAGTAACCAGTAATAATACCCTTTTGCATAAGAGACTTAGTCATGTAAATTTAAAAAACATTTCTAGGTTGGCTAAATACAATCTTGTAAGAGGCTTACCTTCTTGCCCCTACAAGAAGGAAGGCCTTTGCAAAGCTTGTCAATTAGGTAAGCAAACAAGAAATAGCTTTAAATCAGTTAATAAAAGTGATTCTCCCAGGATTCTGTACTTGCTACATTTTGATTTATTTGGTCCTATTACTGTACAGAGTCTTGGAGGAAAGTCTTACACTCTAGTAATTGTAGATGACTTCTCTAGGTTCACTTGGGTATTCTTCTTGAGAACTAAGGCTGATAACTTCAAGGTTCTTACAGATTTTCTAAAGTGTATACAGAGTGAGTATTCTACTCAGATTGCCTTGATCAGAAGTGATCACGGTACTGAGTTTGAGTCTCTTCTTATGCAAGAATTCTGTGAGAAGGAAGGTATCAAACATAGCTTCTCTGCTCCTAGAACTCCTCAACAAAATGGGGTAGTTGAAAGGAAAAACAGAACCCTAATTGAAGCTGCAAGTACATTGTTGGCAGATGCTAACATGCCTCTGTCCTTTTGGGCTGAAGCAGTTAGCACAGCTAACTATATATTGAACAGAAGTCTGATACATAAACTTAAGGGTAAGACTCCCTATGAGTTACTTAAGCAAGTGAAACCTAAAATAGACTATTTTAGAGTATTTGGCTGTGTTGCTTTTGTTCATAACAATAACAAAGAATACCTTAGAAAATTTGAGGCAAAAGCTTCAATGGGAGTTTTTCTAGGATACTCTCAAGTAAGCAAAGCCTATAGGGTCCTTAATATATCCTCTCTTAAGATAGAAGAGTCTGCACATGTCTCTTTTGATGAGACAGTCATGTATTATAAGGAGAAGGACTCTTCCTCTAATAGTACAGTGCAAGTCCTAGGAGTAAGTAAGGATTTGGAAGGTTTGAGACTCACACAGGAGAATCATCCCCAACAAACTCCTCAGGTTGCTTCTTCAGATTCTGAATCCGATGTAGAACTTTTACAAGTTAAAGCACCTGCTCCAACAGTTGATCAAATTCCACATGAGGAATTAAATCTTGAACATGTTGAAGATCAGATCATTGTTGAACCTACTAATCTTGTCACACTTAGAGATCACCCTGTATCTCAAGTGATTGGAGACATTTCAGTAGGAGTCCAGACAAGACATCAACTCAACAAAGATGTGATGTTTGCTTGTTTCCTTTCTCAGGTTGAGCCCCTAACCATTAAAGATGCTGAGCTTGATCCACACTGGATTATAGCCATGCAAGAGGAACTTAACCAGTTTGAAAGATGTAAAGTTTGGACTTTGGTTCTAAGACCAAGAGGCCAACTGATCATAGGCACCAAGTGGGTGTTTAGAAACAAGCTTGATGCCCAAGGCATAGTAGTTAGGAATAAAGCTAGGCTAGTAGCTCAAGGCTATAGACAGGAGGAAGGCATAGATTATGATCAGACTTTTGCCCCTGTAGCTAGACTAGAAGCCATTAGGATTTTCCTAGCCTATGCTGCCTATAAGAAATTTAAGGTCTTCCAAATGGATGTGAAGAGTGCCTTCCTCAATGGAGATTTAAAGGAAGAAGTGTTTGTTGAACAACCACCAGGGTTTGTTTCATCAACCTTACCCACTCATGTGTTCAAACTCCAAAAGGCTCTATATGGACTTAAGCAAGCTCCTAGAGCTTGGTATGAGACCTTAGCAAATTTCCTTCTAGAACACAAGTTTGTGAGAGGTGTAGTAGATAGAACCCTATTTATTAGACATCATAAGGACTCACAACTGTTGGTTCAAATCTGTAAGACCCCCCTTTTTTTTTTCTTTTTCAAACCCGGGGTCTTAGGCCCAGAACCGCCGCTTTGCGGTGACACCTTCACGTCCTGAAGGGTCATCACCACAAGGCGCCGATTCTGCCGGCCAAATCGATCACAGAAATTAGCACAGTTATTGAAGTAATAGTAAACAGTCCACAATAATAAAAATCACATCTATATAATAAAACTCCACGAAGGGAGTGTCCACAGAAACATCAGAGTACTATAAATACGGGCTTATGCCCGGTACAAAATGTCCTCACTACAAGTCTCTCATGCGGAAGCGAAACAGTAAACTACTCAAGGTCGAGACTCACGGTCCCGGCTGTGTGAACTCCGGAGCTAGACTGCCCCATCTCTAGGCGCACCGATCTCTGGGGCTGCTCCTCCATGCTGGGCTCCACGATCCCCTAAATGATGCGGTTCGAAAACCGTTAGTCATAAAGACTAAGCCCTATCATCCCCTACCCCTTCCCCCCATGGCTCCTAGGTACCGAGCGGAGAGGAAGAAAGGGAAGGACATGAAGGTGGAGATTAAACATGAAAAACAGATGGCAGCGGAAACTAATCTAGCAAGTTGTATTAGGTGAGCAGTTATTAAGTTGTTGTAATAGGTCTAGCAGTACGAAAAGCAATTAAATGAATTTAAACCTTCACTTATGCGAGAACACATAAGCAAAGGGATCTTTTACAAGGCTCCCATCGTATAAGTGTCCCATACCACTTATACCTTGGGGTGTCGGTTCTCAAACAGCAGGGGTTATTATATATTGAAAATAACCTTTGATTTATAAACTTGCCCACACAAGCTTATAGACCAAGGGGTCGTTTTGCAGGTCCCAATGTATAAGCGTCCCATTCCACTTATACTTTAGGTGTCAAGGTTGTTATGAATGATTATGATATGCAACTATATGGTGGGTATGTTATGTCATGCAGTGCAACTCACACACCCGACTCTGTGCACACAGACCTTTAGTTCCCCCTTTCGGAGCCGTTACCTCCCAGGATACCTCCGTAGTGGCAAACGGAAGCGGTGGGTTGGGCCTCGCCCACCTCCAAAACCAGTAAAGCACACTGGTCTGACCTATCGTACGCCCTCAACGCCTGGTGCACGAGGCGGACTCCTGCGTACTCTTGCCGACTGGTCTGCCGGACTTCTGTTGGCGAAGTGCTAACCACCTCGCCGAGTCAACGATATCGGTGTCGGTGCAATCGAACTCCCCGATATCGAAAGACCCACCACCTTAACTTTCCTATCTTATGCACATGCAAGTTTAATCGCAAACAAACAGAACCGAGCCGAAGCTCCCCGGACCAAAACGTCCGTCTCCAAACAGAACCGAGCCGAAGCTCCCTGGACCAACCGTCCGTATCCAAACCAACCGAGCCGAAGCTCCCCGGACCATCCATCCGTTTCCAACCCAACCGAGCCGAAGCTCCCCGGACCATCCGTCCGTTTCCAACCCAACCTTCCTGTGCCAACAGTGTTGTGAAGAGTGCAGCCCTAGTTACTAAGTTACTCTTGTCGATTTGTTATTACAGTTTACGTTAGCCCAGGACTGCCCCCGGTATACCCCGTGAAGGGCTCTCAAGGGGCACTAGGAACCAAGACGGTGCATTACGGCCCGAAGTTCCCTTTCGCAAGGCACTTATTATTATTGGTTGTTTTCCCTTAGCCCGATTCCCTTCTCATATTACGATGGACTATCCTAGGGTGATTTTTAAACCTTCCACTCCTCGGGAAAAGCGATCTTTCGCCAAACCCGAGCACCTCTTAACTCTAACTATCACCACTACTCACTACTCTTTATATCTTCATCAGATCATGTTTTATTGCATTTCACAATTTACTAAATGCAGACCGACCTAGGCTACATGTCGAACCGGTTATGCAAGGATCGATTACTCATCCAAATGCCCTAAACTATTTACTGGAGACTTATCTTGGTATAAATAACCTAAATCCAGAAAATGGAAATTTTCCTAATTTATTTGGCATTTAATTAAATTCCTCGACAATCTCAAGGGCCACCGGTTTGAACATGAACTATCCTAATTATTCATGCAAGATGTCCAGCAAATTTATGATAATTAGTAGGCTATCTCAGAAGGCTAAACCCTAAGTATCATAATTTTTCTATCATCAAAATGACATGTAAACTATTTTGGAATTAATCTCTAATTTCTATAGTTTATGAATCAAGTACAGCAAATGTTCTTCCAAAAATTCTAAATAAATTATGACATGATGATTAAGGCCTAAAATTAGCACTGGCCAAGTTTCATAATTTTCCAGCAAGTATTTTATCCATAATTAATTTTTAAACATAAAAGCCCTTCCAATCTTTTGTGAATAATGTACTAGATTTACTCATCATAAAATTCTATAAAAATTCAGGGATCAATGTTCTACTAGTCAAGATCTAAATCCAGAATTTTAACTGATTATAATTAATGTAAAGCCTCCAAATAATTGAAACAACAAATTGGGCTAATAGTTCTTTAACACATGAAGTATAATATAAATTAATCATAAAATTCCAGAAAAATTACCATAAATCTAATACATCCTAAAACTCCCTCCTCCCGAGTTTCATAATTTTTGGATTAGCTTTAGTGCTTAAAATAACGAAATTACGTTTCCATCCTAATCCTACATCTCAACTTGTGAGGTACCTAACTACCTCCAAATCCATCACTATCTCAACCAGAGGGTTTTCATCATATCATCCCCCTCTCCTCCAAATTTCAAGGGCATACAAGAGCTTTTGCTCCTATGTCCTTCACAAACCTCAAACTCCCACCCGTTGGAGTTGAGCCAATCTCTCAGGGTAAAATCCACCCTAAGCCACACCATGATACCCAAGAGGGTAGACATAGTCCCAACAAATCAGTGGCCAACTCATCAGCCTCTTTTGAGGAGATTTGTCCACTCCACCCCCAATCGTACTTTTCCCCAAAGTACCCCTCGCCAAGACCTATCTAGGACTTGATACTTCCCTATTCAAAACTCGACCATTCGAGTTGAAATTCTGTACAGATCTTAATATTGATGCCAGGGACCACCACCCAAAATTTGGGGGAGTTTGGACTTAATTTCATCCCCTAATTAATTTTATATTGTTTATTAAATTTTTACAAAAACTTTAGGCACAAGTTCTCCAAAAATTCTCATTTTTGGACAGCCTCTCGATGTACATATTATAGACCTCCAGTCCAAATTTCAAGTCATTTGGACCTGTTATGAACCGTAGGCAACCAATTCAATTTCTGGTTAGCCTAGGTCTTGATCCCACCAAAATGAGTGCTGTGGTCAAACCACTCACCCAAATTGAATAAAATCAATTTTATATTAAAGTAGACCCAGAGGGCTACAACTTTCGTGTCTGATCATTTTTTCTAAAACGGCCTCTACGTG
This sequence comes from Platanthera zijinensis, assembly GCA_039513925.1. Classification (NCBI taxonomy): domain Eukaryota; kingdom Viridiplantae; phylum Streptophyta; class Magnoliopsida; order Asparagales; family Orchidaceae; genus Platanthera; species Platanthera zijinensis. The sequence continues at coordinate 204,465,654 of CM077079.1, read as the reverse complement.
CCTCGTTTCGCAGCCTCAATATATATCAAAATAATCTATTTTTCCTTATGTAATATATAATAATCTATATATTATAATATTTGAATCTACTGTTCATCTTCTTCATGAACCCGAAAACCAGACACAGGAAAGTCATTTTTCCTGTAAGCATTCCGTGATCCGTTGCCGGCCGTCCGGTCACTTCCCTGGCCAGCCACCACCACCACCACCTCCGTTGAGGCGATGGCTAGCGGTCGGCGGTGGTTTGGCCGCCGGAGGTGGCGGTTTCCGGCGAACTCAAAATATCTTTTTCATGGTTTTTCCATGAAAACGAGAGATGGATCCGGCTCCGTTGAGCGCGAACCTCCTTTCTAAGAATCCTAAGATCTACCCATGAAAGAGAAGGAGTAGAGGAGGACCTTGTTCGCGGTTTGGAGGCGAGAAGAGCGACGAGGTGCCATGGCGCGGTGGTGGCGTTGCTGAACTCCTCTTTACAGCAAGAACAAGGATCTGCTTGGTTTGCTTGAGCGTGTAAACCCTCTCCTCTTGTCCAAGTGGGCTTTTATAAACAGGAAGGTGGGAAAGAGAACGGTTTAAGCCATTATGGCCATGAAGTTCCCTCCTTAACGTTTCGGTTACGGTGAAGAGATAAGAAACGGCGGAACTGAACAGGTGTGTCCAGCTGGCGGTTTTCTATTAGACCACCTTTTCCTCATTTATTATATAATTTCAGAAGGAAAACGGCCGGTAGTTACTCCTGGTGTAACTTCCCACACCAGCATTTATTACCGCGCGTGTTGGAATAATTTCGGGTCTGAACCGTCGTTTCGGCCAAAGTCACGGGCGTGACACATAGGTCACGGGCGTGACAGGCCCGGGTAGCCCATTCTGGGCTCGACGATCGTCGAACTGAGATCGACGATCGTCGATCGGTGGTCACGGGCGTGACACCTGTGTCACGGGCGTGACAGCGTCTGGCGGTTAAATATGGTCGACGATCGTCGAATTGAGGTCGACGATCGTCGAAGACTGGTCACGCCCTAGGTCACGGGCGTGACCTCTAGGTCACGGGCGTGACATGCCCGAACGGCAAATTTCTGACTCGACGATCGTCGAACTGAGGTCAACGATCGTCGAAGGCTGGTCACGCCCTAGGTCACGGGCGTGACATGCCCGAACGGCAAATTTCTGACTCGACGATCGTCGAACTGAGGTCGACGATCGTCGAAGGCTGGTCACGCCCTAAGTCACGGGCGTGACACTCATGGTCACGGGCGTGACATGCCCAAACGGCAAGTTTCGAGCCCGACGATCGTCGAATTGAGGTCGACGATCGTCGAAGGCTGGTCACGCCCTAGGTCACGGGCGTGACACTCATGGTCACGGGCGTGACATGCCCAGACAGCGCGTTCGACGATCGTATCGTGGAGATCGACGATCGTCGAAGTAGACACGCCCCGGTCACGGGCGTGACGGGCCGGTCACGGGCATGACCAACCCGTGACCCGCAATATTGGTCGCTTTATTTCCAATTTTGGGCTTCCTAGGGTTCCGTCACGACCAATCTGACTCCTAGGGGTCTAGCCGGAAATGGGATGTTACAAATCCCAATAAACAAAACAAAAATTTCGTCCCCGAAATTGAGGTTGAGCCTACGGGAATTTCTATCGGAATAAAATAATCTTGTAACATCCCATTCGATCTTTCTATTGGGTTCAGGCGACCGTTCGTTTGATAACGAAGACAATCTCCCCAATAAACAAAAGATTAGCCCCTACCATTCTGATTAAGTGTGCATGCCTAGGTCCTAGATTTCCCTTGTCTAGTCTTATCATTCCAAAACAAGAAGGCAGTTTATAATATACCGAGAGGTGGTGAGATGTACCTGACTGAACAACTCCGGGTATCTTTGCCTCATCAGATCCTGCGGTTCCCAGGTGTGCTCCTCCTGACCGTGATTTCTCCACAGAACCTTGACTAAGGGGATCTTCTTGCGGCGCAAGATCCGCACTCCTTTGTCATCGATCCGAACTGGCTCCAAGTGAACAGATCGGTCTGAAGCTACCGGCCCTTCTGTGGTCAAAATTCGCTGCTCCGGGCGTAGTAGAGCCCTTCTCAGCGAAGAGATGTGGAAGACGTCGTGTAGAGCTGCCAGCTCCGGTGGCAACTCTAGCCTGTAGGCTAGGGGTCCGATCCGCTCCAGGATCCGGTAAGGGCCCATATACCTAGGGCTGAGTTTCTTCCTCCGACCGCGCACCCGTGAGACTCCGTGCATGGGTCGGATCTTCAAGAACACTCGATCCCCTACCCGAAACTCCACCTGACGATGCCGGGCGTCATAGTATTTAGCCTGCCTGCTCTGCGCCTCCAACATTCTATCTCTGATCAGTCTCACCTGAGCCTCGGTATCTTCAACGAAATCCGATCCCAGCAACTTCGGATCCTCGTCCTGAACCCAGGAAAGCGGGGTCCTACATTTCCTTCCATACAAGGCCTCATAAGGCGCCATCCTGATGCTGGACTGGTAGCTATTATTGTAGGAGAACTCGACCAACGGTAACATCTTCTCCCACGGCTCCCCTCGGTCCAGTATACACAGCCGTAGTAAGTCCTCCAAGGTCCGGTTGGTGCGCTCGGTTTGCCCGTCCGTCTGAGGGTGGAAGGCCGTGCTAAAAGTCAACCGGGTGCCCAAATATGCCTGCACTGACCGCCACTCCCTGGATGTAAACCGTCCATCGCGGTCCGACACTATCGTCCGGGGCACGCCATGATATCGGACATACTGCTCCACAAACTTCCGTACCAGCACTCCCACCGAGTCATCCTTCCTGATCGGTATAAAGCGGGCCACCTTCATCAAACGATCGACAATCACCCAAATCGAGTCGTTCCCCGTCCGAGACCGGGGAAGACCATGTATAAAATCCATCGCTATGTCGTCAAACTTCCACTCCGGCACCGGGAGTGGCTGCAACAGTCCTGCGGGGTTCCTGCACTCCGCCTTCACCAACTGACACGCCTCGCAATGGGTCACGAAGTACGTAATGTCCTTCTTCATGCCTGGCCAAAACATCGTCCTCTTCAGATCAGCGGTCATCTTTGTGATCCCCGGGTGCACGGAGTACCGGCTACAATGCGCCTCCGTCAAGATATCCTCTCGGATCTGGCCTCCTGCGGGTATGTATACTCTGCCTCTGAAGTGGAGCAAACCATCTCTCAGGGAATAATCTCCTGTCGAACCTTCCTCCAAGGCTCGGAACATCGGCTCCGCCCACGCATCTGTCCTCTGTCCATCCCGAATGCGATCCCGAATATCGTCTATGGCCACTATCGATGCCAGATACTCCCTATACAGATCTGGGTCATCCTCGGACACTAGGGATATCTGCATGTCTCTGAATGACTGGACCAGCTCCATAGACATAACCTGGGGCCCAGCTTCGGAAGTGGCCGCTCTCCGGCTCAACGCGTCGGCCACCACGTTTGCCTTCCCTGGGTGGTAGTGCATCTCATACTGATAATCTGCTAAGAACTCCACCCAGCGCCTCTGCCTAATATTCAGCTCCTTCTGAGTGTCCACGTATTTCAAGTTCTTGTGATCGGAGAAGATATCGCAGTGGACTCCATAAAGGTAATGACGCCAGACCTTCAGAGCAAAAACGACCGCTCCCATCTCGAGGTCGTGCACCGGGTAGTTCCTCTCATGGGTCTTCAGCTGGCGGGAGGCATATGCTATGACATGTCCGTTCTGCATCAGCACCGCTCCCATCCCTTGGTATGATGCGTCGGTATACACCTGGAATCCCTCCCTTCCGGATGGAAGGGCCAGGATAGGAGCCGAGATGAGTCGGTCCTTCAGCTCCTGGAAAGCCGCCTGGCACTGCGGGGTCCAAACAAAAGGTGCCTCCTTCTTTGTCAAAGATGTGAGGGGGAGGGCAATCCGAGAGAACCCCTCCACGAACTTCCGGTAGTAACCGGCAAGTCCCAAGAAACTGCGTACATCGGTGGCTGTCCTCAGCTGCGGCCAATCGCGAACTGCACGAATCTTTGCTGGATCTACTGATAACCCGGCTCCGCTGATGATGTGGCCTAGGAAGGCCACCTCCTTCAACCAGAACTGACACTTGCTGAATTTTGCATAAAGACGATGCTCCCGCAACCTCTCCAAGGTCAGTGCCAGATGCCGAGTGTGTTCCTCCTCCGTCCTAGAGTAGATCAGGATGTCGTCTATGAATACTATGACGAACACATCCAAGTAGGCCTCGAAAACCCTGTTCATGAGACTCATGAACGCCGACGGAGCATTCGTGAACCCAAAGGGCATCACGGTGAACTCATACAGGCCATATCTGCTACTAAAGGCCGTCTTCGGGATATCCTCCTCCTGGATCCGCAGCTGGTAGTATCCTGATCTCAAGTCCAGCTTCGAGAAATAATGGGCCCCCCTCCAGCTGGTCGAATAATTCGTCTATCCGTGGGAGCGGATAGGTATTCCGGACGGTCAGCCTGTTTAGTGCTCGATAATCGATGCACAGACGGAGTGTCCCATCCTTCTTCTTCACGAACAGGACCGGTGCTCCCCATGGCGAGGAACTCGGTCTGACAAAACCTGCCTCCACCAATTCCTGCAACTGGGTCCGAAACTCTGCCAACTCCTTTGGGGCCATCCGATAAGGGGCCCTAGACGCCGGCTTGGCCCCCGGCACAAGCTGTATCTGAAAATCCTGCTCTCGGTGTGGAGGTAATCCTGGTAGTTTCTCTGGAAAGATGTCAGCGAAATCTCGCACCACCGGAATGTCTGTCACCGACTCCTTAACTTCCGCCATCTCAAAAAGAATCTGATAGACCTCCTCTCCCTGCAGATGGGCCTTAACGGCCTGTACCGAAGATAAGAGTATACGAGAGACAGGTCTTATACCTTCAATGGTAATGAAAGAGTCCCCGTGTCTCACGGTGATCCTCTTTGCCTGGCAGTCAATCTGGGCATAGTTCCAGTGCAGCCATACCATGCCCAGGATCAGGTCGTAGTCCGTCAGCTTCAAAATCGTCGCTGGAGCCTCGAACGCTTTTCCACCAATCTCAGCCTCCATATTGCAGTGATCCGTGGTAAGGAGCTCAGATCCATCCGGTAGTCGCACCCTCATCCTCGAGCCTGTGAACCGCTCCACATCTTCCAGTCCTTCCACGAACGACTCCGACACAAAGGAGTGAGTAGCTCCAGTATCGAACAGCGTGCGGGCAGGCTTGCCGCTGATGAAGACTATACCTGGGGTGATTAGATTTTCTTAGGGTTCTATAATGAGTTTTTACTTTCCTTGCTATCAATCTAGTGCGATTCAAAGTTTTAACAACTTAAAGGGGAAATTCTATGAAAACAAAGAAGCATTTCGGCATACCTGCGATGACCTGCTCCGGATTCCGCGGCTGTGCAAGGTCCAAGGCATATACCTGCTCCCTTCCCTGTCTACGATCTTCCCCCTGTATCCTCGACCACGGCCGCGTCCTCGGCCTCCGTAAAGCTGAGCTGGTGGGCCGCCCTGATGTGCTGGAGGTGGCGCCCCCCTCATGGGGCAGTTCCTCCGAATGTGCCCAATCTGATGACAAAAGTAGCACTCTGGGGGATACACCATTCCCCCGGGTCTCGGCATCTCCTGCATCCGAAGGGGTGGAGGGGCCAATACCACCTGTTCCCTCGGCTCCGGCCTCACGTCCTGACGAGGCTGGTCCTCTGTCCTCCTCCCCTCAGGTACAACACCTCGCCGCTGGTCATTCCTTCCTCTTCGTCCCTTATCCTCTGCTGGCCGTTTCCGGCCCCGGGTGGTGTGCCAATCTGCCTCAATCCTTTTGGCCATCTCCAAAATCCGGGAGATGGGCCCGTCAGATACAAACAAGAGGGCCTCCCTCAAGTCCTCACGTAGGCCCTTGTAGAACCTCCTGATATATCCTGCCTCGTCCAGCTGGTAGGAATCTGCGTATCGAGCCAGGTGGTCAAACTCTCGATGGTACTCCACCACGGTCCGAGTACCCTGCTTCAGCTGTAAGAACCGCTCCTCCAAATCATCCCTAGCTGACTGCGGAACGAAATGCTCCAGCAGTGCGGCCCTGAACTCCTCCCAAGTGATCTCCGCAACCTCTCTATCAGCAAATGTCGTGTCCAACAGCGTCTTCCACCACCTCTTTGCATGGGACTCCAGGCAGGAGACAACCAGAGCCACCTTCTCCTCCCATGGACATCGAATCCCGGTCAGCATCTCGTACATGATATCCAGCCATTCCTCCGTCCGAACAGCCGACTCTGTCCCCAGATAGGACGGGGGAGAAAGACCCCGGAAGATGCTGAGCCAGTTGGCCCCCAGATTGGGATGCGGGACCGGAACCTGCTGGGCCCTGAAGGCCTCCAGAATGGCAGTCAGGGTCTGTCCCATGTCTGACTGCAGGAAAGGGGTGGGGACTGGTGGAGGTGGTGCAACTCCCTGAGTCTGCTGAACTCCGCCCTGTGGCGTAGGCTGTGCTGGAGGCTGCGCAACGAAAACACATGCTGAGAAAAACGTTCAAATATTACCTAAAGGTGGACAAATTATATGTGATCCCCATATGGGCACACCACTGCTTCCGCTGCTTAGTTTGTCCCCAAACTAAACTCGAGCGGGGGTGACCTAGGGTTTGTGGACTGCGACTTCCTTCTGATCGATGTTCCCCTCTGATACCACTTGTAAGACCCCCCCTTTTTTTTTTCTTTTTCAAACCCGGGGTCTTAGGCCCAGAACCGCCGCTTTGCGGTGACACCTTCACGTCCTGAAGGGTCATCACCACAAGGCGCCGATTCTGCCGGCCAAATCGATCACAGAAATTAGCACAGTTATTGAAGTAATAGTAAACAGTCCACAATAATAAAAATCACATCTATATAATAAAACTCCACGAAGGGAGTGTCCACAGAAACATCAGAGTACTATAAATACGGGCTTATGCCCGGTACAAAATGTCCTCACTACAAGTCTCTCATGCGGAAGCGAAACAGTAAACTACTCAAGGTCGAGACTCACGGTCCCGGCTGTGTGAACTCCGGAGCTAGACTGCCCCATCTCTAGGCGCACCGATCTCTGGGGCTGCTCCTCCATGCTGGGCTCCACGATCCCCTAAATGATGCGGTTCGAAAACCGTTAGTCATAAAGACTAAGCCCTATCATCCCCTACCCCTTCCCCCCATGGCTCCTAGGTACCGAGCGGAGAGGAAGAAAGGGAAGGACATGAAGGTGGAGATTAAACATGAAAAATAGATGGCAGCGGAAACTAATCTAGCAAGTTGTATTAGGTGAGCAGTTATTAAGTTGTTGTAATAGGTCTAGCAGTACGAAAAGCAATTAAATGAATTTAAACCTTCACTTATGCGAGAACACATAAGCAAAGGGATCTTTTACAAGGCTCCCATCGTATAAGTGTCCCATACCACTTATACCTTGGGGTGTCGGTTCTCAAACAGCAGGGGTTATTATATATTGAAAATAACCTTTGATTTATAAACTTGCCCACACAAGCTTATAGACCAAGGGGTCGTTTTGCAGGTCCCAATGTATAAGCGTCCCATTCCACTTATACTTTAGGTGTCAAGGTTGTTATGAATGATTATGATATGCAACTATATGGTGGGTATGTTATGTCATGCAGTGCAACTCACACACCCGACTCTGTGCACACAGACCTTTAGTTCCCCCTTTCGGAGCCGTTACCTCCCAGGATACCTCCGTAGTGGCAAACGGAAGAGGTGGGTTGGGCCTCGCCCACCTCCAAAACCAGTAAAGCACACTGGTCTGACCTATCGTACGCCCTCAACGCCTGGTGCACGAGGCGGACTCCTGCGTACTCTTGCCGACTGGTCCGCCGGACTTCTGTTGGCGAAGTGCTAACCACCTCGCCGAGTCAACGATATCGGTGTCGGTGCAATCGAACTCCCCGATATCGAAAGACCCACCACCTTAACTTTCCTATCTTATGCACATGCAAGTTTAATCGCAAACAAACAGAACCGAGCCGAAGCTCCCCGGACCAAAACGTCCGTCTCCAAACAGAACCGAGCCGAAGCTCCCTGGACCAACCGTCCGTCTCCAAACCAACCGAGCCGAAGCTCCCCGGACCATCCGTCCGTTTCCAACCCAACCGAGCCGAAGCTCCCCGGACCATCCGTCCGTTTCCAACCCAACCTTCCTGTGCCAACAGTGTTGTGAAGAGTGCAGCCCTAGTTACTAAGTTACTCTTGTCGATTTGTTATTACAGTTTACGTTAGCCCAGGACTGCCCCCGGTATACCCCGTGAAGGGCTCTCAAGGGGCACTAGGAACCAAGACGGTGCATTACGGCCCGAAGTTCCCTTTCGCAAGGCACTTATTGTTATTGGTTGTTTTCCCTTAGCCCGATTCCCTTCTCATATTACGATGGACTATCCTAGGGTGATTTTTAAACCTTCCACTCCTCGGGAAAAGCGATCTTTCGCCAAACCCGAGCACCTCTTAACTCTAACTATCACCACTACTCACTACTCTTTATATCTTCATCAGATCATGTTTTATTGCATTTCACAATTTACTAAATGCAGACCGACCTAGGCTACATGTCGAACCGGTTATGCAAGGATCGATTACTCATCCAAATGCCCTAAACTATTTACTGGAGACTTATCTTGGTATAAATAACCTAAATCCAGAAAATGGAAATTTTCCTAATTTATTTGGCATTTAATTAAATTCCTCGACAATCTCAAGGGCCACCGGTTTGAACATGAACTATCCTAATTATTCATGCAAGATGTCCAGCAAATTTATGATAATTAGTAGGCTATCTCAGAAGGCTAAACCCTAAGTATCATAATTTTTCTATCATCAAAATGACATGTAAACTATTTTGGAATTAATCTCTAATTTCTATAGTTTATGAATCAAGTACAGCAAATGTTCTTCCAAAAATTCTAAATAAATTATGACATGATGATTAAGGCATAAAATTAGCACTGGCCAAGTTTCATAATTTTCCAGCAAGTATTTTATCCATAATTAATTTTTAAACATAAAAGCCCTTCCAATCTTTTGTGAATAATGTACTAGATTTACTCATCATAAAATTCTATAAAAATTCAGGGATCAATGTTCTACTAGTCAAGATCTAAATCCAGAATTTTAACTGATTATAATTAATGTAAAGCCTCCAAATAATTGAAACAACAAATTGGGCTAATAGTTCTTTAACACATGAAGTATAATATAAATTAATCATAAAATTCCAGAAAAATTACCATAAATCTAATACATCCTAAAACTCCCTCCTCCCGAGTTTCATAATTTTTGGATTAGCTTTAGTGCTTAAAATAACGAAATTACGTTTCCATCCTAATCCTACATCTCAACTTGTGAGGTACCTAACTACCTCCAAATCCATCACTATCTCAACCAGAGGGTTTTCATCATATCATCCCCCTCTCCTCCAAATTTCAAGGGCATATAAGAGCTTTTGCTCCTATGTCCTTCACAAACCTCAAACTCCCACCCGTTGGAGTTGAGCCAATCTCTCAGGGTAAAATCCACCCTAAGCCACACCATGATACCCAAGAGGGTAGACATAGTCCCAACAAATCAGTGGCCAACTCATCAGCCTCTTTTGAGGAGATTTGTCCACTCCACCCCCAATCGTACTTTTCCCCAAAGTACCCCTCGCCAAGACCTATCTAGGACTTGATACTTCCCTATTCAAAACTCGACCATTCGAGTTGAAATTCTGTATAGATCTTAATATTGATGCCAGGGACCACCACCCAAAATTTGGGGGAGTTTGGACTTAATTTCATCCCCTAATTAATTTTATATTGTTTATTAAATTTTTACAAAAACTTTAGGCAAAAGTTCTCCAAAAATTCTCATTTTTGGACAGCCTCTCGATGTACATATTATAGACCTCCAGTCCAAATTTCAAGTCATTTGGACCTGTTATGAACCGTAGGCAACCAATTCAATTTCTGGTTAGCCTAGGTCTTGATCCCACCAAAATGAGTGCTGTGGTCAAACCACTCACCCAAATTGAATAAAATCAATTTTATATTAAAGTAGACCCAGAGGGCTACAACTTTCGTGTCTGATCATTTTTTCTAAAACGGCCTCTACGTGCCTCGTTTCGCAGCCTCAATATATATCCAAATAATCTATTTTTCCTTATGTAATATATAATAATCTATATATTATAATATTTGAATCTACTGTTCATCTTCTTCATGAACCCGAAAACCAGACACAGGAAAGTCATTTTTCCTGTAAGCATTCCGTGATCCGTTGCCGGCCGTCCGGTCACTTCCCTGGCCAGCCACCACCACCACCACCTCCGTTGAGGCGATGGCTAGCGGTCGGCGGTGGTTTGGCCGCCGGAGGTGGCGGTTTCCGGCGAACTCAAAATATCTTTTTCATGGTTTTTCCATGAAAACGAGAGATGGATCCGGCTCCGTTGAGCGCGAACCTCCTTTCTAAGAATCCTAAGATCTACCCATGAAAGAGAAGGAGTAGAGGAGGACCTTGTTCGCGGTTTGGAGGCGAGAAGAGCGACGAGGTGCCATGGCGCGGTGGTGGCGTTGCTGAACTCCTCTTTACAGCAAGAACAAGGATCTGCTTGGTTTGCTTGAGCGTGTAAACCCTCTCCTCTTGTCCAAGTGGGCTTTTATAAACAGGAAGGTGGGAAAGCGAACGGTTTAAGCCATTATGGCCATGAAGTTCCCTCCTTAACGTTTCGGTTACGGTGAAGAGATAAGAAACGGCGGAACTGAACAGGTGTGTCCAGCTGGCGGTTTTCTATTGGACCACCTTTTCCTCATTTATTATATAATTTCAGAAGGAAAACGGCCGGTAGTTACTCCTGGTGTAACTTCCCACACCAGCATTTATTACCGCGCGTGTTGGAATAATTTCGGGTCTGAACCGTCGTTTCGGCCAAAGTCACGGGCGTGACACATAGGTCACGGGCGTGACAGGCCCGGGTAGCCCATTCTGGGCTCGACGATCGTCGAACTGAGATCGACGATCGTCGATCGGTGGTCACGGGCGTGACACCTGTGTCACGGGCGTGACAGCGTCTGGCGGTTAAATATGGTCGACGATCGTCGAATTGAGGTCGACGATCGTCGAAGACTGGTCACGCCCTAGGTCACGGGCGTGACCTCTAGGTCACGGGCGTGACATGCCCGAACGGCAAATTTCTGACTCGACGATCGTCGAACTGAGGTCGACGATCGTCGAAGGCTGGTCACGCCCTAGGTCACGGGCGTGACATGCCCGAACGGCAAATTTCTGACTCGACGATCGTCGAACTGAGGTCGACGATCGTCGAAGGCTGGTCACGCCCTAGGTCACGGGCGTGACACTCATGGTCACGGGCGTGACATGCCCAAACGACAAGTTTCGAGCCCGACGATCGTCGAATTGAGGTCGACGATCGTCGAAGGCTGGTCACGCCCTAGGTCACGGGCGTGACACTCATGGTCACGGGCGTGACATGCCCAGACAGCGCGTTCGACGATCGTATCGTGGAGATCGACGATCGTCGAAGTAGACACGCCCCGGTCACGGGCGTGACGGGCCGGTCACGGGCGTGACCAACCCGTGACCCGCAATATTGGTCGCTTTATTTCCAATTTTGGGCTTCCTAGGGTTCCGTCACGACCAATCTGACTCCTAGGGGTCTAGCCGGAAATGGGATGTTACAAAATCTATGTAGATGACATTATATTTGGCTCCATTGATCCCAAACTATGCAAGAGGTTCTCTGAACTAATGCACTCCAAGTTTGAGATGAGCAGCATGGGTGAGTTATCCTATTTCCTTGGTCTCCAAGTGAAACAGTGTGTTGATGGTATCTTCATTTCTCAATCAAAATATGCCAGAGAGCTGGTTAAAAGATTTGGAATGTCTGATGCTTCATCAATGAGCACACCTATGGCCTCAAATGCAGTTATTGATTCTGATGTCAATGGCAAGTCTGTTGATCAAAAGAACTATAGAGCCATTGTTGGTTCCCTGCTGTATTTGACTGCAAGTAGGCCTGACATAATGTTTGCTACATGCCTATGTGCTAGGTTTCAAGTCAACCCAAAGGAATCTCACTTAACTCTTCTCAAGAGGATCTTGAGATACCTTAAGGGATGCCCTAACTTAGGACTGTGGTACCCAGCTGAGTCAGGATTTGAATTAATTGGATATTCAGATGCTGATTATGCTGGTTGTAGAGTTGACAGGAAAAGCACCTCAGGGACCTGTCAGTTCCTGGGAGAGAGACTTGTCTCTTGGTTTTGTAAGAAACAGGCATCTGTATCTACTTCAACTGCTGAGGCTGAATATATAGCAGCAGCTAGTTGTTGTTCACAGATCCTGTGGATTCAAAATCAGCTAGTGGATTACGGGTACACACACTCAAAAACAAAAATTCTGTGTGACAGTACCAGTGCAATATCAATTGCTCAAAATCCTGTGCACCATTCCAGGACCAAGCACATTGAGATTAGACATCATTTTCTGAGAGATAATGTGGAAAAGAACAAGATAGAAATGGAATTTATATCCACAGACCTGTAGAGAGGAGATATTTTCACTAAGCCCCTTGATGAACAAAGGCATTTGTTCTTCCTGAACCAGCTTGGTATGATTAATGGTTCAGAGTAATGAAAATTTGGATAGATTTGTTTTCTGTCTAAAATCGTCGAACGACTGCTCGACGATCTTCGACCAGGTCAGAACTATCGTCGACCAACGGTCGACGACAGCTCGTTCGGTAGTAAGGCAGAAATCGTCGACCAACTGGTCAACGATCTCTCCTTAGGTATCTATCGTCGACCAATGGTCGACGACAGATTTGTTGTGCTGTTTGGTAAATCGTCGACCAACATATATTGATCGACGATCGTGGTGATTGCTTGTAGTCGGTCGATGTTTTACGTTTAGTCAAATATTGACTATCGTCGGTCATTGTTCGACGACCGATTTTGTTCCGGGTTCGACGATCGCAGATTTATATCTGATAGTCGATTTAGGTCTGGAGATCGTCGTTCTTCCGCTCCGTCTTTTCATATTCCATCTTCTGGCTTAGAATTCGCTCTCGAACTCTAATCCCGCGCGATTCTCTTCTCCCCTGCCTTGCATCTCGATTCTCCATTCTCTATTCAATCCAATGGCGATTCCTTCAGCAGTTCTCTTCGGGATGAAGTTCGACACTGGATTCTGTGTCGACTTCGATTCCTTCAGTCGATGTGATCAACCCATCCAAGATATTCTGCAGCTGTGTGAAGATCAAGGCCTAAAAAGATTTATGTCATTCTCACCAAAGATTCATATACCAGAGATTCGAGAATGGGTATATACTTCGTCCTCCAGCGACGAAGCCATGACTGGAAAGATAAATGGAGAGGAGGTAATTCTGACTCCTGAAGTTCTGACTGAGCTGTTTGGTCTACCAACCGGTACTGAGGACTATGAGCAAGATACAGAGGAATATGGCCGCATGCTAACTGTGATGGGCCATGCTGAGGGTATTCCAGCTAAGCTGCTGAAGATCAATCTGTCTCCGGAGTATAAGTTTCTGGCAGACCTGGTGGGCAAGGTCGTTTTGGGAAAACACTCTGCTCACGACAACATCAACAGGCAACAATTTGCCTTAATGTCAGCTTTGGTGAATAAGAAGCAGATAGCCTGGGGAAAAGTTCTGTTTGAACTGATAAGGAGAAAGAACAACAAGAAAGAAGTAACCCTTGCCAGGGTGTTGGGTGTGTTTCTGTATGTGAAAGCACCCCTGCTGCTTGTTTCTGCACTATCTGCAGTCAACGCCAGCAAGAGGTTGGACCCCTCCCTGTTCAAGAAATCCCAGAGAGTCATCAAGAAGTCAGCCAGGGTTGATCCTAACCCTCCATCAGACACAAGGGCTGATTCAGCCACTCTCCAGCTTGCTGGGGAAGGCTCAGTAATCCCTCCATCCTCCCTCTTTACCCCTGCATCCTCATCTCCTGCATTACCCTCCACACAATCTGTAGTGCCACCACAACATGAATCCCTACATGCTGCTACCATCCTCACACACCTCTCTCAACATGAATCCCACACTCATGGTGATGATCACCCATCTCCACATGATTCATTTGATCATGTGGCAGATCATACTGCTTCCATTCCATCACCACCTCAAGTTGCATCCCATAGTCATCCATCCACCTCCACTCCCTCAGCATTTCAGATAACTCCTGAATTGCTTGCCCATATTGTAAAGCTCATCACTCCATCCATACAAAAAATGATTGAGGCTACCAATGCCCCTCTCATTGCATCCATCAAAGCCCTTACTGAAGCCATCAAATCACTTCCACCCTCTGCTGAGCCCTCTTCAGTAAGATGCATGACTCCAGTCCCCACTGAAGTCATGCAGGGGGAGATGTCTGTTGAAGTGGTCTCAGGTGATGCCTTGACCCTTCAGGACAATTCTTCCCTTCCCCTTACAGAAATTGTAGAAGAACCTCAAGAGATTCCAGAGCAAGCTATTCCAGAGAAAGAGTCTCTGATGAAAGATCCAGAGCAACCCGAAGGTAAAACACTTCCTCTAAAGGTTATAATCAGGACTTTAAATTGATATCTTTATCTAATAAAGACATTCACTCCCTAGTGAATCTAGCTTCTGATGAAGAAGTCTCTGAGAGAGATAATGAGGAAGTCCTCATGGACTTGTGTGAAAAAGTTCCAATGAACACTACTGACTCAAAAGTAGTGGTTCAAAAATCAAAGAATGATGCTGCTCAACCAGATGGTATAGTTTTATTTAAGATTCTAATTAATTCAAACTCCAACTTTGAGTTAATCTCTTATTCCTTTCTTCCCATCACAGCTGCTGATGATCTTGCATCAGTGTTGCAAGTTGATGCTGCAAATTCCTTTGACCTTGATAGACCTGCTTTGGAATCCTTTCTTAACCCAGACTGTGAGTTCACACTCACATCTACTCCTTATGTTCCTCCTTCTCAAGAGAAAACGGTCCCTTATAGACCTGAGTACCTTGATGACCCCGTGGTCAAGGACTCTCTCTTCTTTTCCTGTATGGCACTCCTCTTGTGCCTTGCAGAGGTGTCTATCCCTGATGTCACTGAACATCTAGATGGAATTATAACCTCCTTCCTAGATGCAAAGTGGTATCCTGTGTAGATCTACAGGTAATTCTATCAATTACCTGCTGTTGTTCACCTTGGGGCGAATACTCTATTCCCACTTGGTTGTTAATTTATCTTTCTTTGTATGCAGGCACAATCAACATCCCTGCTGTTGCTGCTGTTGAAGAAGTTGAGGCTGTGCAAGACTTACCAGAGAATGCCTCCAAGATGACTGAAAAGGAATCAAGCTCAAGTACTCTAAACCTTGAACAATATATAGCCTTTGTGGCTGAGAATATTGCCTCTGAGTACATTGAAGAGTTGGCTAAATTTCATATGGTTTCCCTAGCCATCTCTCTAGGAAAAGCATCTGCCCCTGCAGATACAGTCATCTTTTCTCCACCTATCCTTACCTATCCTCTACCCATTCCTTCTATTGCAGAACTGGTCCCCAGGATAGTTCCTGACTTGTATCCTGAATCAGAACTCTGGAAGAGATCTCCAAATGTTGATCTTGATGCCCTCCTTGTGCAAGATGCCATTGAGGAAGCAAGAGAAAAAGAAGATAGAGAGAAGCAGGAGAAAGAAAAGGCTGAACATGCTATAGTTGCCAAGGATATCTCAGAACAAGACTTTGATGATTATGCTGGCAGAACCTCATCCCACTCCTCTGATGATGATGATTCTGAGGATTCTAATAACACCAGAAGAAGAAAAAGGCTGTATCCAAGAAAAGAAAAGCATCTGCTCCTCCTACTGCTAATCCAGACAAGGATGTTCCCTATTTCATTCTGAAGGGAATTGATCCCAAGAGCAAAGAATTTCAACCATGGATGACACTCTCAAAGAATCAGACAAGAGAGAAGAAGAGATCAAAAAGATATGACACTCCAATTCAGAAATTCCCCCCCCAGAGGTCCTCCTCCACCTCCTGGTGCTGGAGCCTCTGGAAGTCTCTCTTCTGCCCCATCTGCAAAATCAGCCAGTTCTAACACTTTTCAGTCCTACCAGAGAAGGAGTAACCAAAGCCAGGGAGGCCAAGATGTATCAGGACAAGGAAGGAAAATAAATGAAAATGTTCCCATGGAACAAATAAAGAAGATGACATTTCAGCAACCTACTTTCTCTCCTCCTCCTTCTCCTAAAAAGAAAGTTCCAGAATGGAAACCTTCTCCTCCCAGGAAAGGTCCATCCTCCACATCAAGGAAACCTGCTGCTTCTGAGACAGTTGAAACAAAAGGAAAAAGAGTGGTCTATTCAGAGAAATCCCACAAGAAGTTCATTGAACTTGCACCTCCAAGATCTCTATATGCTGAAACTGATCCTAAGAAGGCTGCACAGATTCCTCTTGACTCAAGCAAATTAGCCACAGCTCTTCAAAGGAACATGGAGATTGCAGCTCAAGCTGATACTGACAGACCACCATCTCCATCAGATATGACTGAAACTGAAAGAATTGCCTCTATGGCAAGATTTAAGGAATCTATTGCACTAAGCATGATGGAGAGAGCCAAAGCTCAAGGACTAGACCCTACAGCATATACAACTATGTCTGAATTCAGAGAAAAGGAACTCAGCAAAATTCAAGTCAACTCTGAAATTTTTAACACTGAAGAATACATGAAGTTGCACCCTGCTGCAGTTCTGCCAAGCTATGCTGAAAAGAAAATTATTGGTGAACATGACCTAATGCTATCCAAAAGACAAGCAGCAAATCCAAACAGAGAAATTATTTTCAAACCAGTTGTAATCCCTAAGAACTCATCTGATGCTAAAACCTCTGATAAATCTGCTTGATACTTTATAGTTCTGCTGATTTATGTTTTTATGTTTTTCTGTGGATTGCCTGTGATTTAAATTTTTGGTTATTCTCTGCTTTTGTTATTGTGTGCATTAGTTTTTAGATCGGATTGGATAACATAACCCAAATAGGGGGAGATTGTTGGTACCCTAGATGTGATTTGGCTTATGTAATCCCTTTCCAGCCCCTCTTGATCCATATAACTATATATGATCATGATTAGGCCTTGTTCAGTTTCCCTAGGACAGTTTATAACTGACCTAGAGCTTAGGCTAGAAGTTCTAGTTGTATTTTTGGGTAAGGCATTTTCCGTTCGACCATCGTCGAACGAGGCCTCGCGATCGTCGATCATTGGTCGACGATAGCAGGGCTATAGAATCGTTGAAGTCAAGACAATTATCGTCGACCGATGGTCGACGATCTCAGAGCAAGTTTATTATGCTCTGAAGGTTGGTCGACGATCTGCCATCAGCAGTTCAACGATCGTGTTCTTGCTTCACGATTTCTGTCTCGACAGATTTTCTTGCCTTAGTCGTCGACATCATGAGATGTTCGACGATTACTGTTTCAACAGATTTTCTGCTTTAGTCGACGATATCTTGAGCTGGTCGACGATTTCTGTTCGACGATTTCTGTTTCGACAGATTTCTGCTTTTAGTCGACGATCTATTAGCTAGGTCGACGATCATCGAACCCCTGTTCGACGATTATTGTCTGCCTTTATCTTTTCGTATTCATTATATTCCTTGGTTTATTTCCAAGTGTTTTAGCTTGTGGTTAGAGAATTTTCTGAAGTTGTTTTTGCAGATTTATGACTTAAATTCAAAATAAATTAATTACCAAATATGTCAAGCTTAAATCACGGGATTCAGTATTTTGATAAAGCATTTTTGTCCTATTATACAAAATATATTGCCAGGCTGTATTCTAGCCGTTGGCACTGTTTGCTATTTCCAAGAATGGTAAGTCTTTATACTGAGATATTTTCCCACTTATTTAATTCCTCATTGGGACTGACAGTAAGCTAATAGGTCATTCTATTCCTATTGCTATATTCAATTTTGAGATAATCTGTTGCAGGGCTCGAGAATTCAAATCAATAGAGCCGTTCCAAAGGAAAAATGAGAAGACATATTTAAGAGAGATTTCTTTTCTCAGAAATATAAGAAGTTACAGATATAGAGAGATTTTTTTAGTGCTGCATTCTCTCAAGCATCTTCAAAGCAACTCTTCACCATCTCACAAAAAGAAGAAGAAAAGCTCCCCTGAAGAAAAAGCCCAGAGCAATTAATTTCATTCTCAAGTCTCCTGAGCATCTGCTTAGAGTTTTCAAGACTTCAGAAAGAGCTCCAATTCTGCTTCAATTATTCCAGAATCTGAAGACCTGATAAAAATCAGTCTACAGATCTCTGAGGATTTAGTTTCAGTATATCTGAAACTCCTTCATCCTGAAGCAAAGGCTTTCCCTGGACTTTCACTGAGCCAGGGGGAGACTTTGATTCTTTAGAGAATCCACAAGTCTTCTCTAATCTGTATTTACAACAGAGAAGATAATCTAACCCTCTCAACCCCTTTGTAAAAGAGTTTGTTCACACCTCTTCAAAAGTGAACATTGGTGACAGGGCACCTTATCAACAACCTGTGGTTGAGCATCCTTATCAAAAGCTCAAAGGGTCTGTTTGATCTACCTGAATCAGATCATTGGTGGCAGGGCACCTTAGCAAAAACCTGTAGTGGATTCCTACCAGGGTGGTAGAAGAGTGGAGTACCTATTTAGAGGGAACCACTATATATCCTGTGTCTCTGGCTATCTTGTTTAATTGTTTATTCTGTGGCTGTGATAGAACTACCTAGGTTTGCTAGTTGCTGTGATAGGTTTTTAGTTAAACTGAAATTTCAGTTAACTCTCTCACTTGTGCACTTCACTGTGTTAGGCTCTTAGGGTTCAAGTATCAGATTATTTATTCCGCAAATAAACTCCAAGGGAGCTGACTAGTTGTTCATAAAATTTGAATACTCTATCCACCCCCCCTCTAGAGTAGTTTACAACTTATCCCCTCACTTTCAAGCAGGAAGTACTGGATGATGTCCAGGAAATGAAGAGGGTTGGATGCAACTCTTGTGGCCGTGCGTTGCCACTTTATGAGCGGTTGAGCCGTTGGGCTGCAACTCGATGAAAAGGCAGATTGCCGAACAGGAAAGGTGAAACCGACCCGCGCCTATAAATAGCCATGGATACTTCCATATTCGAGGTGGCACGGCGACTTGAGCAACGGGGGGTAGCTGATCCGTACCTGCGTCAGGTCCGTCCGACTTGGAAGCCTGGTTATAGGTTTTGTTGGAGCGCCTAATGAGAGTCTTAGGCCCGCGCGCTGGAAAGACTAGAATGCTCAAATACCGTGTAGACGGTGGTGTTGACCCTGGTATTCCGGTACACCAAGAATGTGCCCTGAATGCACGGACTGTCGGGCCGTGTGGCCGATAGTTGTGATGGCTTGAATGTGCTTGCGCGCACATAGTTGCTATATGATGATGCCATGCTTTGTAGGGAAAGAATGCTAATGCCCCGAGAAAGGGGTAGGATTATTATAATTGGGTCAGCTGAATGCTGACCGTTGCATTGTTTGCCACCGGTTGGGTGGATTGTTCCCATGCAGGTGCTGGAGAGCCAAGTGGTAAGTGAAGGGCTGAAGCCCTACTGCTGTTGTTGCTGCTGCTGCGGCTAGCCCTTGAAGGCTAAGCGAATGTTTTTGCTTGTTTTCTTTTACTCATGTATGGCCGGCCTGCGCGCCGAGGTTTGTAAACCATACGGTGTGAAAAGAGGAACTGTAAGGCCTTAAGGCCAAACTCTATGGATTTGTGTACATTCCGTGGTTATATATAAAGGTGGTTTATATATTGGACATTCCTGGTTAGAGTTCAAATTATAACTTAAAGCTTCCGCTAGAATGCTCTGAGTTAGGATTCGTGTTTGGTTTGGTATTATCCTGTGACCTCACCGTCTGTTTGTGGCATATAGTGTGGGGCCCCGGCCGGACCTTCTACTATACGTCATTTAACGGATGGGCTCATTACATTTTGGTATCAGCTTCGTTCGGTCTTCCTCTATTGAATTCGTGGACGAATTCTTTTATGGGGTGGCGAGCGCGTGTTTATGCGCCCTGCTATAACGCTAATGAACTCTGGAATGTCCACTAAGGAATGTACAAAATCTTGTTTGAGGAATCTGCGCGTTCCTTTTTGTGTTGTTTTGCTTGCATACGTTCGCTAATGTATGTCTTGTCCTCCTATAGGTGACGCGTAGTGGTGCTGGGCAGTCTGAGCCCTAGCGCTCTGATGAGAGTGCGGCACCAGCTGAGGTGCCAACACCTCCTCCATCAGCGGAAACTGTTCGCTTAGTTGCTGAGGCGCTATTTGCCATGATTCAGCCGACCGGGCAAGCGCAGCCGGCAGTCGAGCCAGTTCGTGTTGTTGTAAGACCCGAGCCGGTTGAGGCTGTAGATCCACGAGTAGCTGACCGACAGTTGAAGCAATTCATAAGCTTTAGTCCTCCTACGTTTACGGGTCTGGGATCCCCAACGCAGGCAGATGATTGGTTATCGCGTGTCAAGCGGATAATGACAGCGATCAGGGCGGAGGAAACTCTAAAGGTCACCTTGGCCACCTTCATGCTTGAAGGAGAGGCGCGTTTGTGGTGGGACGAGGTTGAGGTACACCATTTGGTGGGCAGACAATTAACGCAAGTGTCGATTGAGGAGTTCTCTCGGATATTTCTGGCGAAACATGTCCCAGCGGCGCAACGCATTGCTATGGAAAATGAGTTCCAACGGTTAAAGCAAGGGGAAGATAGCGTGGATATCTACTTGCATGAGTTTACCAGGTTGGGATGGTATGCGGGTACAATCTTCGCGGATGACCAAAGGAAAACGAATCGGTTCTATGAAGGATTGCGGGATGAGTTGCGATTCCTGCTTTCGAGTTCAGTGAACCAAGGGTTTCAGGCGTTGGTTGATACTGCGTGTGCGTTGGAAAAGGACATGCGGCGGGTGCAAGGGAACAAGGGCTTGGTTGTGTCAAAGCCAGAGGTTCAAGCACCTCGCCCGAGCAAATCGTTTTACCAGAAGAAAGGGGGCAAGAGGTCCAAGCCGTCTGGGCAAGTGACTACGACCGTTGTGTCGGGGGCGACATCAAGGCCAGATTCTCGTACTTGCTATAACTGTGGCCGAGTGGGGCATATCGCCCGTGACTGTCGGAAAGGGGACAAGAAGGCGGGTGCGTCTTATGCTGAGAAGGGCAAAGCGGTGGTTGATTCCTCTGCATCCCAGGCACAGCCCCGAATCTATCAGCTTGGCCAACAGGAAGCGATTAAGCAAAGTGACGTCGTCACAGGTACGAGTTGATTTAGCCTACTTGCTTATGTGCTATTGTTTTTGGTTATGTATAGCTTGTGCATGATGTGTGTGCTGCAGGCTTTGTCCTGATTCGGAATAATTTGGCGAGAGCCCTGTTTGATACGGGTGCTTCGCATTCTTTTCTGTCTGAGGATTTCGTATCTCGAATTGGGGTACAAAGTCATGTGACGGTGGATAGTACAAGGGTGCTATTGCCAAATGGCTGTGTGATGCTTGCGGATAGGGCTTGCGATGTGGATGTGCAAATAGGAAGTCGGGATTTCGGTTTGAGTGCAGCTGTGCTACCGTTATCGGAGTTTGATGTGATCTTTGGTATGTACTGGCTCTCGGAGCAGCGTGCCTTTATTGATTGCAACTCCAAGGAGATTACACTGGGCCAGAATACCGGACTTGTGACGAAGTTCGCTGGTATGCGAGGAGTTGGCGGGACTCTGTTGTCTGCACTCCAAGTCGTCAATGCTGTTCAGAAGGGCGCGGAGTTATTCTTCACGCTAATTCAGGCTGTTGAGCCAAAGGCCAGTGTCGGTGAGGTACTGGTTGTGTCAGAGTTTGCCGACGTGTTTCCTAAAGATCTTCCTGGGTTACCACCCCAGCGGGAGATTGACTTCTCTATTGAGTTGGTGCCAGGTGCGAAACCTGTGGCCCGCTCTCCATATCGCGTCGCGCCAAAAGAGATGGCTGAGTTGAAAGTCCAATTGCAAGAGTTGTTGGAGCAGGGATACATATGCCCAAGTATGTCACCTTGGAGCGCGCCTGTTCTATTTGTGAAAAAGAAAGACGGTAGCTTACGGTTATGTATTGACTACCGCGAATTGAATAAGCTGACGGAGAAAAACAAATATCCGGCCCCACGGATTGATGACCTCTTTGATCAGCTGGCAGGATCAACGGTCTATTCCAAATTGGATTTGAAATCCGGATATTATCAGCTGAGGATTAGGGAAGGTGACATTCCCAAGACGGCGTTTGGAACACGCTACGGTCATTATGAGTTCACGGTAATGTCGTTTGGCCTATGTAATGCGCCTTCGGTATTTATGGACCTAATGCATTGAACGTTCCGAGAGTACTTGGATTTGTTCGTTATTGTGTTTATCGATGACATCTTAGTATACTCTCAGTCGGAAGAGGATCATGCAAACCATTTGCGGTTGGTCTTGCATACCCTGCGGAGGAATAAGCTTTATGTCAAGTTCTCAAAGTGTGAGTTCTGGCTCTCTTCAGTAGCCTTTTTAGGCCATGTGGTGAGTGGAGAAGGTATCGCGGTGGATCCGTTGAAGATAAGTGCCATTCGAGATTGGCCAGTGATGTCTTCAGTGGCCGAGGTCAGGAGCTTCCTTGGACTTGCGGGCTACTATAGACGGTTTGTGGAAAACTTCTCACGGATTGCTTTACCTCTGACCACGCTGATCAGAAAAGATCAAAAGTTCATTTGGACGCCGGAGTGCGCGCGAGCTTTTGAAGACTTGAAGAGTTGTTTGACCACGGCGCCTGTGTTGACATCGCCATGTGGTACAGATGGGTATGAGATCTATAGTGATGCTTTCGGGAGCGGCTTAGGCTGCGTTCTTCTGCAGTTTGGTAAAGTGATTGCTTATGGCTCGCGCCAGTTGAAAGTGCATGAGCGAAATTACCCCATCCATGATTTGGAGTTGGCGGCGGTAATCTTTGCGCTCAAGTTGTGGCGGCACTATCTATATGACATTAAAGTGGATATCTATACAGATCATAAAAACCTAAAGTATTTGTTGGATCAGAAGGATCTGAATATGTGACAACGAAGATGGATGGAGTTCCTTGGGGACTACACCTTCGAGATTCACTATACTCCCGGGAAGGGAAATGTGGTCGCTGATGCTTTGAGTCGGAAGACTCCAGTACGGGCAAGCTGGTTGCAGAGGCATGATCAGCGTTTAATCCAGGAATTGGAAGCATTGGAGATATCTTGTGTTGACAAGGGTTCGTCAACCGATGCATGCTTGAACTGGACGGAGGTGTAATATGACCTTACGGACAGAGTTCGGCGAGCAACAGAGCTTGATGAAAGCCTCCAGCGCTATGCAAAAGATGGGCCGGATGACCAATTCTCTTGGGATAATGGTTTGTTACGAAGAAATGGTCGAGTGTGCGTCCCGAGTGTGGGTAAATTGAGGGAAGAGTTGATGTACGAAGCTCACTTTGCAAAGTACTCAGTTCACCCAGGGAGCACAAAGATGTACAGAGATATGAAAAAGCTATTCTGGTGGCCCGGACTAAAGAAAGATGTCGCACGTTATGTGGCTGAATGCAATACCTGTGCGTTGGTGAAAGCAGAATGCTAGAAGCCTGGCGGTTTCCTGAAGTCGTTACCTATTCCGGAGTGGAAGTTCGACGATATTTCGATGGATTTCGTGCACGGGTTGCCGAGATCTCAACGCGGTCATGATTCAATCTGGGTGATTGTGGACCAGTTGATGAAAGTGGCGCACTTCCTTCCAAACAGAAGAGACGATTCAGTGGAAACCTTGGCCAAGCTTTATGTGGAGCAGATTGTTCGACTGCACGGTGTTCCTCGGAGCATCGTTAGTGACCGTGATGGGCGGTTCACATCGAATGATTGGCGGCTAGTTCATCAAATGTTGGGTACAAAGTTAGCGTTTAGTACGGCCTTTCATCCCCAAACGGATGGCCAGACTGAACGAACCAACAGGACGATGGAGGATATGCTCCGCATGTGCGCCCTAGACTTTGGTAAGAGATGGGAAGATTATATATTTCTTGTCGAATTTGCCTATAATAATAGCTAACAAGCGAGTATTGGTATGGCACCATTTGAGGCTTTATATGGTCGAAAATGCCGTACACCGTTAGCTTGGGCAGAAGCAGGCGAATCTAAGCTGAGTGGGAAAAAGGAAGTCGAAGAAGCTACCTCGCTCATACGCTCTATTCGAGAGAGGCTAGTGATAGCCCAAGATCATCAAGCAAAGTACTACAATGCCAAGCACCGGAACGTGGAGTTCGCGGTGGCTGATTGGGTATATTTGAAGATCAAACCCTTCAAAGGCGTGTCCAGGATTCGGCGTTTGAAAAAGCTAAGTCCGAGGTATCTTGGTGCGTTTGAGGCGGTGGAGCTAGTTGGGGAAGCTGCTTATCGACTAGCACTTTTAGCAGACTTGGGTGGATTACATGATGTATTTCACATCTCAGTCCTTCGTAAGGCGGTGAAGGATCCAGCTCAGGTAGTGGAGAATGATCGGGTACCGGTCGAGTATGGGCTAACGACGAGGGTTAGACCCATTCGGATCGAGGATCGAGCCGAGAAACAGTTGCGGAACAAAGTGATCGGGATGGTCAAGGTCCGATGGGACAATTGTGGCCGTGAAGAGCTAACATGGGAGCGAGAGCAGACCATGCGAGCTGAATTTCCCGAGCTGTTTGTATAAACTGTAGACCGTGTACTTTTGTTATAACAGAGTTATCAAGTTATAGCATTATTGGTTCTTGTTTCCTTACCGTGCAAATTTCGGGACGAATTTTTGTTAAGGGGGGAGGATTGTAACACCCCAAAAAGACCCCAAAAAAACTCAAAATTGGTTTTGAGGTGCAGGTCAGGTTACACGGCCTAGGACACGGGCGTGTCCCAGGGCATGTCGGGGGTAC
This sequence comes from Platanthera zijinensis, assembly GCA_039513925.1. Lineage (NCBI taxonomy): Eukaryota > Viridiplantae > Streptophyta > Magnoliopsida > Asparagales > Orchidaceae > Platanthera > Platanthera zijinensis. Next base: position 204,440,676 of record CM077079.1, on the reverse strand, counting down.
ACGGCCTGGGACACGGGCGTGTCCCAGGGCGTGTCACGCAAATAAAATGCGATTTGAGTCAGAAAGTTACACGGCCTTGAACCAAGCCTTGAACACAGGCGTGTCAGGTTGGCCACGGGCGTGTCCGATGCCGTGTGCCTACCCGTGTACTGCTTGCAGCTCGATGAGGCAGGGGTGACACGGGCGTGTCGAAGGAATGACACAGGCGTGTCAGGTTCGACACGGGCGTGTCGATGCCCGTGTTCTGGTAAATCTCAGTCGGTACGAATCCCGCATGTGCCGCTTAAGGGTACACGGCCTGTGACACGGGCGTGTCACAGGCCGTGTCAGGCAAAAATTGAGTTTTTAGGCAAATCGTGGCCGTTCAGATTTCTCTCTTTGGATCCAAGGGCTCAGGTGGTTTCCTGGCTGGATTTAATCCGTGAAGGCTGATGAAGAAAGTCATTCTTCATTTCCTTAAGGAAGAGAGAAAGAGAGAAAAGGAAGAAGAAGGAGGAGGAGATCAAGCCACCGGCGGAGTTCCCGTGGTCCGATTCGTCATCCGAAGCCGGCGTTGTGAAGGCAAGGCTGTTGCGGTTCTTTCTCACCGGCTAGTTTTCGATGGCTCCCAAGAGATCGACAAGGGTAACGATCTCCCTTCTTGGACATGTGAAGTCCTTTTTTCTGCATTGCATAGGGAAAACCCTTCCCCGCGAGTGTGCGGTGGGTTGTGGTGTCCCTTGGGGTAGATATGTGAAGTCCCCCTTGTTAGAGGCCGGAATTGGAGTACGGCTCTAGGCATGCTGTGTGAAGCCCATCTGGACATGGTCTAGATTGGTGATGCTTGTTTGCATATCGGAGAAGGCTCCGTGATTATGGCTTGTGTTGCCTTGTGCCTACCTGTTGCTTGGGGCAGCAGGAAGTACTGGATGATGTACATGAAATAAAGAGGGTTGGATGTAACTCTTGTGGCCGTGCGTTGCCACTTTATGAGCGGTTGAGCCGTTGGGCTGCAACTCGATGAAAAGGCAGATTGCCGAACAGGAAAGGTGAAACCGACCCGCGCCTATAAATAGCCATGGATACTTCCGTATTCGAGGTGGCACGATGACTTGAGCAACGGGGGGTGGCTGATCCGTACCTGCGTTAGGTTCGTCCGACTTGGAAGCCTGGTTATAGGTTTTGTTGGAGCGCCTAATGAGAGTCTTAGGCCCGCGCGCCGGAAAGACTAGAATGCTCAAATACCGTGTAGACGGTGGTGTTGACCCTGGTATTCCGGTACACCAAGAATGTGCCCTGAGTGCACGGACTGTCGGGCCGTGTGGCCGATAGTTGTGATGGCTTGAATATGCCTGCGCGCACATAGTTGCTATATGATGATGCCATGCTTTGCAGGGAAAGAATGCTAATGCCCCGAGAAAGGGGTAGGATTGTTATAATTGGGTCAGCTGAATGCTGACCGTTGCATTGTTTGCCACCGGTTGGGTGGATTGTTCCCATGCAGGTGCTGGAGAGCCAAGTGGTAAGTGAAGGGCTGAAGCCCTACTGCTGTTGCTGCTGCTGCTGCGGCTAGCCCTTGAAGGCTAAGCGAATGTTTTTGCTTGTTTTCTTTTACTCATGTATGGCCGGCCTGCGCGCCGAGGTTTGTAAACCATACGGTGTGAAAAGAGGAACTGTAAGGCCTTAAGGCCAAACTCTATGGATTTGTGTACATTCCGTGGTTATATATAAAGGTGGTTTATATATTGGACATTCCTGGTTAGAGTTCAAATTATAACTTAAAGCTTCCGCTAGAATGCTCTGAGTTAGGATTCGTGTTTGGTTTGGTATTATCCTGTGACCTCACCGTCTGTTTGTGGCATATTGTGTGGGGCCCCGGCCGGACCTTCTACTATACGTCATTTAACGGATGGGGTCGTTACACAGAGTCTGTCCCATGTCCGACTGAAGGAAAGGAGTGGGGACCGGTGGGGGTGGTGCAACATCGTGAGCCTGTTGAACTCCACCATGTGGCGTAGGCCGTGCTGGAGGCTGCGTAACAAAAACACATGCTGAGAAAATGTTCAAATATTACATAAAGGTGGACAATTTATATGTGATCCCCATATGGGCACACCACTGCTTCCGCTGCTTAGTTTGTCCCCAAACTAAACTCGAGTGGGGGTGACCCAGGGTTAGTGGACTGCTACCTTTTCAGATCGATGTTTCGCTCTGATACCACTTGTAAGACCCCCTTTTTTTTCTTTTTAAAACCCGGGGTCTTAGGCCCAGAATCGCCGCTTTGCGGTGACACCTTCACGTCCTGAAGGGTCATCACCATAAGGCGCCGATTCTGCCGGCCAATTCGATCACAGAAAGGTAGCACAATAATTGAAGTAAGAGCAAGTCCACTGGAAATAAATCACATATATATATAAAACTCCACGAAGGGAGTGTCCACAGAATAACAATAATCAGAGTACTATAAAATGCGGGCTTATGCCCGGTACAAAATGTCCTCACTACAAGTCTCTCATGCGGAAGCAAAAACAGGAACTACTCAGGGTCGAGACTCATGGTCCCGACTGTATGAACTCCGGAGCTAGACTACCCCATCTCCAGGCGCACCGATCTCTGGGGCTGCTCCTCCATGCTGGGCTCCACAATCCCTTAAATGATGCGGTTCGAAAACCGTTAGTCATAAAGACTAAGCCCTATCATCCCCTACCCCTTCCCCCATGGCTCCTAGGTACCGAGCGGAGAGGAAGAAAGGGAAGGACATGATGGTGGAGATTAATCAAGAAACAAATGGCAGCGGAACTAATCTAGCAATTTTATAATAATATGACAGAAATAGAAAGTAAGAAAAGTAATCTTAACTTATGTGCGAAAGCGCATAAGCCAAGGGATCTTCTGCAAGGCTCCCATCGTATAGAGTGTCTCATACCACCTATACGTTGAGGTGTCGGTTATCAAACAACAGCATATGTTTATATATTGAAATTAACCTTGATTTATAAACTTGCCCACACAAGCTTATAGACCAAGGGGTCGTTTTGCAGGTCCTAACATATAAGCGTCCCATACCACTTATACTTTAGGTGTAAGGGTTAAATGAATCGATTATGCTATGACATGCTAGTGGGTATGATGAAACATGCAAGTGCAACTCACACACCCGATTCTGTGCACACAGACCTTTAGTTCCCCCTTTCGGAGCCGTTACCTCCCAGGATACCTCCATAGTGGCGGTCGGAAGTGGTGGGTTGGGCCTCGCCCACCTCAAAACCAGTAAAAGCACTACTGGTTCTGACCTATCGTACGCCTCAACGCTTGGTGCACTAAGCGGACGCCTGCGTACTCTTGCCGGCTGGCGCACCGGACTTCTGTTGGCGAAGTGCTAACCACCTCGCCGAGTCAATGATATCGGTGTCGGTGCAATCGAACTCCCCGATATCGAAAACCAACCACCGTAACTTTTCCCTATTTTATGCACATACAAGTTTAATCGTAAACACACAAAAACCGAGCCGAGCCCCCGGACCAAAACATCCGTCTCCAAACCAACCGAGCCGAAGCTCCCCGGACTAAAACGTCCGTCTCCAAACCAACCGAGCCGAAGCTCCCCGGACCAAAACGTCCGTCTCCAAACCAACCGAGCCGAAGCTCTCATCAATCTTCCTGTGCCAACAGTGTTTGTGAAAGGTGCAGCCCTAGTTACTAAGTTACTCTTGTCGGTTTGTTATTACAGTTTACGTTAGCCCAGGACTGCCCCCGGTATTCCCCGTGAAGGGCTCTCAAGGGGCACTAGGAACCAAGACGGCGGCATTACGGCCCGAAGTTCCCTTTCGCAAGACACTTACTTTAATTGGTTTCTCACCTTACCTTTTTCCCTTTAAGAGTTACATTAAACTAAACCTAGGGTAGCTTGACTCTTCACCCTCTCCACACGGAAAGACGGTCTTCCGCCATACCCGCGTAACACCTAATCTTCCAACTACCATCAGTGCTAAACCAAAACTCCTAGGGACTCACCTAGGCTACACGATAATCAAGATTACACGTAATTTACTTTTTCATCCAAATGCCACCATTTATTTATCGGGGGTCTATCCTAACAAGATTTGCCTAAATCCAAAATATTGGAATTTTCCTAATAAATCCGATAACTTATTTATTTATTCTTAAGAGTCTAATATCATCATTTTGAACATGAGGTATAACATTCTAGTTGATACCAACTATCACAAAATTAAGGTAAATAATAGTAGGCCTAAAATATCAAGTTTCCAAAGTTTGATAGTTTTACAATGATTTTCAAGGGCCTAAACTTATTTAATCATTATTTCAGTTATTTCAAGCTTAATGAATAAACTACCTTAATTTGTCCTCCAAATAATTCAAATAAAATACAGGGTGCTGGTTTTATCATGAAAATAACTTTAACAGAATCCCATAATTTTCTTGCTGGTAATTAAATCATAATAAATCAAATACTAAATTACAATCTAACATGCTTTGTGAATGAAGTGCTATAACAGTAACCCTAAAAATTCCCAAATAATTCCCAGTGATATAAAAGGGCCTAAAAACCTTAAGTTCCAATTATCATAATTTTCCAGCAATTGTACAGGCCCTAATTTATTTTTATGCTCAAAAGCCCATATTAAAACATTGTGAATGAACCTCTAAAATTTCTCAACATAAAATTCTATAAAAAATTCAGAAATCAATGTTCTACTAGTCAAGATCTAAATCCAGAATTCTAACTGATTATAATTAATTTAAAACTTCCAAATAATTGAAACAACAAATCGGGCTAATAATCATTTAACACATGAAGTATAATATTTATTAATCATAAAATTCCAGGAAAATTACCATAAGTCTTTAACATCCTAAAACTCCCTCCTCCCGAGTTTCATAATTTTTGGATTAGATTTAGTGCTTAAAATAACTAATTTACATTTTTATCCTAATCCAAAATCTCAACTTTCGAGGTACCTAATTACCTCCAATTCCTTCACTATTTCAACCAGAGAGTTTTCATCATATCATCCCCCTCTCCTCCAAATTTCAAGGGCATACAAGAGCTTTTGCTCCTATGTCCTTCACAAACCTCAAACTCCCACCCACTGGATTTGAGCCAATCTCTTAGGGTAAAATCCACCCTAATCCACACCATGTTACCCAAGAGGGTAGACATAGACTCAAAAAAATCAGTGGCCACAACATCAGCCTCTTTTGAGGAGATTTGTCCACTCCATTACCAATCGTACTTTTCCCCAAAGTATCCTTCACCAAGACCTATCTAGGACTTGATACCTCCCTATTCAAAACTCGACCAATTGAGTTGAAATTTTGTACAGACCTTAACATTGATGACAGGGACCACCACCCAAAATTTGGGGGAGTTTGGACTTAACTTCATCTCCTAATTAATTTTATAATGTTTATTAAATTTTTACAAAAACTTTAGGCAAAAGTTCTCCAAAAATTCTCATTTTTGGGCAGCCTCTCGATATACATATTATAGATCTCCAGCCCAAATTTCAAGTCATTTGGACATGTTATGAACCGTGGGCAACCATTTCAATTTCTGGTTAGCCTAGATCTTGATCCCACCAAAATAAGTGTTGTGGTCAAACCACTCTCCCAAATTGAATAAAATCAATTTTAAATTAAAGTAGACCCAAAGAGCTACAATTTTCGTGACAGGTTCTTATTCCTAAAACAGCCTCTAAGTGCCTCATTTTGCAGCCTCAAAATATACTCAGATAATATATCTTTCCATTATGTATTATATAATAATCCATATATTATAAAATTAATTTTATTGTTCATCTTCTTCATGAAATCGAAGACAGAACTCAGAAAACCATTTTTCCTATAATATTTCTGTGATCCGTCGCCGGCCGTCCGGTCACCTCACAGGCCAGCCACCACCACCACCACCTCCGTTGAGGCGATGGCTGTCGGTCGGCGGTGATTGGGCCGCCGGAGATGGCGGTTTCCGGCGAACTTGCCGCCATTAATTTACGGAAATACGATGAAACTCCCATCCGATCTAATCCTTTTGGACTCGATATCTCTCCTAAAGAATTTCTAAGATCTATCCATGAAAGAAGAAGTAGAGGAGGACCTTGTTCGCGGTTTGGAGGCGAGATGAACGACGGGGTGCCATGGCGCAGTGGTGGCATAGCCGAACTCTTCCTACAGCAAGAACAAAGATCTGATCCGTTTGATTGAGCGTGTAAACTTCTCCTCTTGCTCCAAGTGGGCTTTTATAAGTCAGCAAGTGGGGAGATGAAAGGGTAAATCCTTAATGGTCATGAATGTTCTCTCCTAACGTTTCGGTTATGATGCAGGGCAGTTGAAATGCTGGAAAACGAAGAGTGTTCGCCAGGTGGTGATTTCCTATTGGATCAACATTTCCTTATTTATTTAAATAATTAAAGAAGGAAACGGCCCATAAATACTCCGGGTGTAACTTCCCATAATCAGAATTGATTACAATGTCGGTTACCGAAATTTCCAGTCTAGCTGATGTTTCGGCCTTGGTCACGGGCGTGACACATAGGTCACGGGCGTGACAGGCCCGGATAGCCAATTCTGGGTTCGACGATCGTCGAACTGAGATCGACGATCGTCGAAGGGTGGTCACGGGCGTGACACCTGGGTCACGGGCGTGACAGGCCCGGGTGGTTAATTCTGGGTCGACGATCGTCGAACTGAGATCGACGGTCGTCGAAGGGTGGTCACGCCCTAGGTCACGGGCGTGACACCTAGGTCACGGGCGTGACAGGCCCGAGTTTCAATTTCGACGATCTCCTTACGGAGATCGACGATCGTCGAAGGAGTCACGCCCTAGGTCACGGGCGTGACACCTTGGTCACGGGCGTGACATGCCCGGGCTACAAGTTCGACGATCGTCTCACGGAGATCGACGATCGTCGAAGGAGTCACGCCCTAGGTCACGGGCGTGACACGTTGGTCACGGGCGTGACATGCCCGGGCAGCAAGTTTGACGATCGTCTCACGGAGATCGACGATCGTCGAAGGAGTCACGCCCTAGGTCACGGGCGTGACACCTTGGTCACGGGCGTGACATGCCCGGGCAGCAAGTTCGACGATCGTCTCACGGAGATCGACGATCGTCGAAGTAGTCACGCCCAAAGTCACGGGCGTGACGGGTCGGTCACGGGCGTGACCAACCCGTGACCCGAAATCTCGATCGATTTATTTCAATTTTTGGGCTTCCTAGGGTTCTGTCACGACCAACCGACTCCTAGGGGTCTAGCCGGAAATGGGATGTTACAGCTGGGGTGAAACCAGAGACCACTTATACAGAGGGGTTGTAAAGAGGAAATCAATATTTCCTTTTCTATCACTCTCTTCCTTGTGTCCCAGACCTGGAGTAGAGAACTCTCGGCTAGAGCTAGGGCTTGCTCTAGTTGCTATAGTAGATCTTGTGACTGGAATCAAGATCTAAAGCTAGATTCGCGAAGGGGAAAGTGAGGCGCTCATTTCCATTCGCGTAGAAAAGCTATATCATGGATCCGAAGAGAACATCAAGGGTAACGATCTTCCTCCTTGGACATGTGAAGTCCTTATTTTGGCATGTGCATGTATTTCCCCACCAAAAGGTTGAATGTTGAGGGATTTTCGTTGGGTTGATTCTAGAAATCCCCAAGAAGTCTTGCATAAAGATCCAGAAATGTGTTGTACGGAATAGGCATGCTGTGTGAAGCCCATCTGGACCAGTTTGTCTGGATTGGTGATGTTTTATTTTGTGCACCGGAGAAGACTCCGCGTATAAATGAGTATTTTGTGGAGTCGGCGGTTTGTTCCCGTGAAGTGTAGTAATAGGAAGTACTGGAGTGGAATTCTAGGGAAAATACCCTCGAAATTCGTGTGTTGTATGCTATGGAAGTCCAGTGTTTCTGGCACTATAGGTGGATGTAGATTTTTCTGGATGGTTGTTGCAGATATGGTTTGGGATGGGTAAAGAAAGAGAGTTTTGTCGCTAACGCCACGCAATAGTGGTTGTCGTTGGCGATAGCTCCTAGCTAACTTGTGATTGTAAAGACAGTCCTTCGGGGACGTTGTGGTTATTGTGAGCTATGCGGTCTTTAATGTCGGTGCGCCGAACGGACAAGGGGATACCGACCCGCGTCAGTCTAGACATTGAACTGGCGATTTGAGAAATGGGCCAGGGCTGAACTGTATCCACATTATGGTTGTCTAACTTGAGTGCGTAAGTTATTGGCTTCATTAGGATCATATAATGAGAGTCTTGGGTGGTTCGCCATAAAGATTAAAGTCTCTGACCGTGGGCCGTGGAGCATGAATGCTCAAAGTTTACCATTAGGTTTGAGACCTGAGAATGGTGGTGGGACCCTGGTTTTTCGGTACACCGATAATGTGACCTGAGTGCACGGAGCGTCAGGCCGCGTGGTCGGCATTTGGGATATATTGATTGTTCATGAATGCACATCTTGTGATATATCTGCTTGTGAAAATGCTATGCCTACAGGGAAGGGATACCACTACCCCGGAAAAGGGGTAGGGTCATTATAAATTGGTCAGCTGAATACTGACTATTGCCTTGTTTACCGCCATTGCGGTGGATTGTACCCATATAGGTGTTAGAGAGCCGAGCGGATAATAATGGGTTGAAGCCTTTGATGTTGATGTTGTTATGTTGGCCCTCGAAGACCTAATGAAGAAAAGTTTATTGTTTTCTTATGTGGCTTGCCTGCGTGCCGATGTATGTAATCCACTCTTGTGAAGGTTAACTGTACGGTCTTAAGGCCATAACTTTTATGTATGTATAAAGTGACTTTCCTTTGTTATTATATAGATGGTTGTTTATATACTGTGTACATTCAAATGAGTTTGAGTTCAAACAACCTTAAAGCTTCCGTTAGCATGCTCTGAGTTAGGATACTTATAGTTTTTGGTATTAACCTGTAACCTTTCCGCCTTTTTTTGAACTATGGTGTGGGGCCCCGGCCGGACCCTCTATTATATTTCATTTAATAGATGGAGATATTATAATTTGTTATCAGCTTGTCTTGGTATTCCTCTTTCGAATTCATGGTCGAATTCTTGTGGGGTGGTGAACACGTGTAAGTGTGACCCGTTATAACAAAAATTAACTCAAGAATGTCCACTAAGGAATGCAAAATACACCTTTTTGAGGAACCTGCGCGTTCCTATAAAGTTTTTATTGAGGTTGCAAAGTCGCTAAAGTGTGTCTTTTACACTTATAGGTGACTCGAAGTGGTGCGGGGCAGTCTGAGCCCTAGCATTCTGTTGAGAGTGCGACACCAGTTGAGGTGCCTACACCTCTTCCTTCTGCGGTGATAGTACATTTAGTTGATGAGGCGCTATTTGTAATGATTCATGGACAGCCTACTAGGCGGGTGTTGTCACAACCCGCATTTTCTCCGAGGAAGACGAATTATAAGAGTAGGAGAAAACACGCGTCATGATGCCACGTCGAGCAGGGGATAACTGCCGACGCTCAGGCAAACCACTATCAACTATACTTTGTGAAAATTCATAAGTTATATGATTAGAAAATCAGTTATATTTTTAAAGGCCGTATCCCTCGGCGCGGTGGATCATCTAGTCCATAGTTTTAAAAAAAACTATACTTATACGCTGAGAAAAATACTTCATTCAGGTTTGACACCCTAAAAGAGTGCATAAGTGCCCCTAGAGGACAACTTATACTGTGCAAGACCCTACATTTAATTTATACCATATATAAGAAAACGATCTTTTTACGTTGTTTGAAAAAAATAGTGTTTGAGTTTTATAAAACATGCTGATCATGAGATATACTTATAATAGTTTTTTTTAGGTTTAAAAGTAACTAGCAACCTAGCATAATTCATCCCCAGAGCAAGTAGACAATCCAAAAAAAGGGAGCAACAAAAAGATAACATATCTAGTATCAAGGTAAAACTACTAGTGGGTGCGAATAAACTGACACGAACCCTGTAACACCCCAAAAATCTCAAAGGCCAAAGTGGGATTAAGGTTGGCTGACACGACCTGAGATACGGGCGTGTCTTAGGGCATGTCAGCTGTACACAGCCTGGGACACGGGCGTGTCCAAGGGCGTGTCCCTATTCTCGATAAGTACTTGAGAACTGATCGTCGAGTGTGGAACACAGCCCGTGATACGGGCGTGTCACAGGGGCGTGTTTGGCACACGGCTAGGGACACGGGAGTGTGCCTTAGCCGTGTCCTGCTCAGGTGATTTTGGAGATCGTGTTACATGGGTGACATGGCTAGGTACACGGCCGTGTACTGTGTGACACGGGCATGCTAGGCATGACACACGCGTGTCAATTCCCGTGTTCTGGTTTATTTTCAGTTGGTTGTGCACCACTTCAGGAACACGGCCTGTGACACGGGCGTGTCACAACCCGTGTTTGGCCCAGGAAATAAAATTCAGGTCTAATCAGAGCCGTTCATTTTCTTTGACGAAGATCCAATTGTCTGGGCTCTTCCCTGGGTTGATAAGGCCGGGATTGAAGAGGAGAAAGCTCATTTGAGTTTCATCTTTCTCTTTCTAAAGATAAGAGAGAAAGGAGAGCAAGGCAAGGAAGAAGAAGAGGAATCCTGCCGCCGGTGGTGCTGCGGTGGTCCAAATCGCGAGCCGAGTTCAGATTTACGAAGGCAAGGCTGCTGCGAAGGCTTTCATCTGTCTCAATTCTCTCTATGGCTCCGAGGCGACTTCCAAGGGTAATGATTTCCGTCTTGGACATGTGAAGTCCTACTTTCCTGCATTTGTATAGGGAAAACCCGTCCCCGCAAGTGTGCGGTGGGTTGTGGTGTCCCTTGGGTAGATATGTGAAGTCCCCCTTGTTAGAGTTCGGAATTGGAGTATGGATCTAGGCATGCTGTGTGAAGCCCATCTGGACGTGCTGGTCTGGATTGGTGATGCTTGTTTGCATTCAGAGGAATCTACGAGTATTTTAGTTTTTTGTGTGCAATCTATTGTGCGTACCTGTCGCTTGGTGCAGCAGGAAGTACTGGAGGAAGTCCAAGAAATTGTGAGAGTTGGTTCAACTCTTGTGACCGTGAGTTGTCACATTACGTGGTGTTGAGCCGTTGGGCTGCAACTATATAAAATGAGGCTTCGTGCCGAACAGGCAAGGTGAAACTGACTCGCGCTTTTATTTGTGGCCTCAGGTACGATGTACTTGGTAGTGGCAAGGCGATTTGAGCAACGGGGGGTGGCTGATCCGTACCTGCATTATGTAGGCTGAACATGAGAGCGCCAAGGCATTGGGCTTTCGTCAGCGGCATAATAAGAATCTTGGGCCTACGTGCCAGACTAAATGCTCATTGGTGGGATCCAGTGTTTCCGGTACACCTGAATGTGCCCTGAGTGCACGGAGCGTCGGGGCGTCGTGCCGGCGTTTGTGATTTGTATTGACTGTGCGGTCGTGCACGTCTTGCGTGGGTTGCTATCCATACTGTTGAAACATGCTTTGCAGGGATGGACTTCCGCTGCCCCGTGCCAGGGGCAGGGTCGTTATAATTGGTCAGCTGAATGCTGACCGTTGCCCTGTTTACCACTGCTTGGTGGATTGGTTCTTGCAGGTGCAGGAGGTGCTGGTCCGAGCGAGACTTAGCGGGCTGAAGCCCAAGCTGCGTTGCTGCCCTAGAAGGCTTTATTTTGTTTCTTCTTGTTCATGTGTGGCCGGCCTGCGTGCCGATGTCTGTAAACCACACCTTGTTAAGAGAAATTTGTAAGGCCTTAAGGCAAGATACTTTGGTTGTATACATTCCTATGTTATAGTGGACAGTTCTTGTTACTCTTGAGTTCAAGTTTTCAACCGTGAAGCTTCCGCTAGAATGCTCTTTGTTAGGATGCGTTTGTTTTGATATTATTTCGTAGCATCTCCGCCTGTTTGTGGAATATGGTGTGGGGCCCCGGCCGGACCCTCTATTATATTCTTCTTGACGGGTAGAGGTGTTATAATTTGGTATCAGCTTGTTGGTCTATCTCTTCCGAATTTGCGAACGAATTCTTTTGAGGGGTGGCGAGCACGTGTCAGTGTTGTCGTTATAACACTTAACTTGAACTCAAGAATGTCCACTTAGGAATGCAAATACACTTGTTTGTTGAACCTGTGTATTCTTTTTTTATGTTTGCCGTTTTACTTGGTCACTAAATTTTGTGTTTTACACATATAGGTGACTAGAAGTGTTGCGGGTCAATCCGAACCTCAACATTCTGTAGAAAGTGCGGCACCAGCTGAGGTGCCCACACCTCCTCCATCCGCTGAAACGGTATGTTTCATCACGGAAACGGTACTTGCTGTGATTAATGCTCAGCAGGCTGGGCAGGCACATCCTACAGTGGTGCCAACGCATGCTGGGGTACGACAAGAACCGGTAGAAGCTGTAGTTGATCCGCGGGCAGCAGATCAACAATTGAAGCAATTCTTCAGCTTCAATCCTCAACAATTTACTGGGGCAGGGTCACCGGCCCAAGCAGAGGATTGGCTTGCAAGGATCAAGAGGATCATCAGAGCGATCAAGGTTGAGGAGGGATAGAAGGTTATGTTGGCCACTTTCCTACTGGAAGGAGAGGCTCGTTTATGGTGGGATGAGATTTAACTGCATCACTTGGCCGGTAGAAAACTTGCAGAGGTTTTGATGGACGAATTTTCTCGGTTGTTCTTGGCACAACATCTACCAATGCAGCAAAGGATATCGAGGGAAATGGAATTTCAATGGTTAACCCAAGAAGATCATAGTGTGGATGATTATCTTCATGAGTTAAAACGTTTGGGAAGATATGCGGGTACAATCTTCGCCGAAGAAGAGCGTAAGACTAGTAGGTTTTATGCGGGACTGCGAGACGAGTTGCGGTATTTGTTCTGGAGTTCTGTGAGTCAGGGATTTCAAGCCTTAGTCTGTACGGCTCGGTCTTTGGAGACGGACATGAGAAGAGGGCAGGCAAAAGGGACCTTGGCTGTGAAAAAGCCAGAGTTCAAGCTGCCGCGTCCGGAGAAGTTTGGGTACCGTAAGAGATTGGGAAAGAAGTCCAAGTCTAATGGACAAGCTTCTTCTGCGACTGTGATAGAGGAATCTGGGTATGGATCTCGCGCTTGTTTTACGTGCAGGAAGTTGGGACACTTCGCACGTGATTGCCGAGTTGGTCCTCCAAAGGGTGACAAGAAGACGGGAGCATCTTATGCGGAGAAAGGGAAGAATGTGGTGGAGTCTTCTGCCTCGCACGCGCAGCCCAGGGTCTTCAACCTTGGACAAAAGGAGGCCATTAAGCAAGCGGATGTCGTCACAGGTGCGCGCAGTTTTTAATGTTATTTTATACTGTGTGCTGTGCTTGTTTTGATTGTGATGTCTTAGGGTTTGTCCTTATACGAGAGTATCCGGCGCGAGCACTGTTTGACATAGGTGCTTCACATTCGTTTCTGTCTGTGTAACATCCCATTTCCGGCTAGACCCCTAGGAGTCGGTTGGTTGTGGTAGAACCCTAGGGAGGCCAAAGCTTGAAATAACCGACCAAGATTTCGGGTCACGGGTTGGTCACGCCCGTGACTGACCCGTCACGCCCGTGACATAGGGCGTGACTCACTCGACGATCGTCGATCTCCGGGAGACGATCGTCGGGCGCAGCATTTCCAAATCGGCCCTGTCACGCCCGTGACCCAGATGTCACGCCCGTGACCTTGGGCGTGACTCCTTCGACGATCGTCGATCTCAGTTAGACGATCGTCGGATGCGGAATTTGCCTCATGGCCTGTCACGCCCGTGACACTTAATGTCACGCCCGTGACATAGGGCGTGACCTTGACCGTCGACTCCAGGTCGACGGTCGTCGACCCAAAGTTGTCCACACAGGCATGTCACGCCCGTGACCAACAATGTCACGCCCGTGACATAGGGCGTGACACGCTCGACGATCGTCGAAGTCAGTTCGACGTCGTCGAACCAGAATTGGTCACCAGGCCGGTCACGCCCGTGACCCATGTGTCACGCCCGTGACCACCCTTCGACGATCGTCGATCTCAGTTCGACGATCGTCGAACTCAGAACTGCTAACCGGGCCTGTCACGCCCGTGACCTATGTGTCACGCCCGTGACCAAGGCCGAAACGTCAGCCACACTGGAAATTTTGGTAACCGACGCCTTAGTAAATTCTGACTGTGGTGATGAAAATCAAGAGTATTTATGGGTCATTCCCTACTTTAATTATGTTAATAATTAAGGAAAAGTGGCCCAATAGGAAATTGCCACCTGGCAAACACCTCTTCATCTCTAACTTTTCAACTGCCATTCGTCATAACCGAAACGTCATAAGGGTGTTATTAATGGCCGCCAACGTTTCATCTCCAACGTTTCATCCCTTCCCCTCCCCATTTGCTGATCTATAAAAGATTCCTAAGAGCAAGAGGAAAAGGTTACACTCCCTCAAACCATTTCATACTTCCCCTTGCTGTCGAAGAATTTCCGGCGACGCCACCACCGCGCAAATGGCTTCCCGACGCTCTGCACGCCTTCAACCCGCGAATAAGGTCCTCCCCTCCCTCTTCTTCTGCGGATAGATCTTAGGAATCGTTAGGAGAGATATCGGGCTCAAAAGAGCCAGATTGGGTAAGCGTATTCGTGGTTTTCCGAAAATTTCATGGTGGCGGGTTCGCCGGAAACCGCCTCTCCGGCGGCTGTGCCGCCGCCCGACGATAGCCCTCGCCTCAACGGAGGTGGTGGTGGTGGTGGCCGGCCAGGGAGATGGCTGGATGGCCGGGAAATAGCTTTGGAAAAGCTACAGGAAAAATGAGTTTTCAGGCTTCTGGTTTCGGGCTGTTGAAGGAGATGAACAGTGCCATGTGAAATAAATTCTATTTTTTAAAAACAATTTCTGAAAGAAATATCTATCCGATTAAATAATTTGGGGAAAAATACTTAGAGGCTCCTAAGGGAAAAATGATCAACATAGAAAATGTAGCTCTTGAGGTCTACTTTAATGCAAAATTTATTTCACTCGATTTAGAATCCTGGTTAGACCACATCACCATTTTTGGTGAGGTCTATCCAGAGGGCTGCCTTGACCTTAGAAAAATTCCCCACTCCCATCCAGTCATCAAAATGACTTGAAATTTGGGGTGTGGCCTAATCTTACCTATATCTAGGTGCTATCCAAAAATGAGAATTTTTGGAGAATATTTTTCTATAGTTTTTAGAAAAATTCAATAATCCTAGCCGAATATAATTAGATAGTTAAATAATTTCCCAACCCTCCCAAATTTTGGTGAGTGGTCCCTGGGTTCACCATAAGGTTCTGTATAATTTTTCATCTCATTTGGAGATGGTTTAGATTAGAAATGATCAAACCTAAGTTTTGCCCTAATAAGGGGTCTTAGGTTAAAAGTGCACTTTGAGATTTGAATGGTCAGATCACCTCAACAGAGGCTGATATTTTTACCACTGGCTAGTAATATTCTCTAGCACCCCCTCATGGAGTTTGAGGTGGATCGGGGTAAGTTTACCCTAAGGACCAAGGCCAATCCCTAAGGATGGGTCTTGGAGGTTTGTGAAGGTCATGTGGTCAAATGACCTTGGATTGACCCGAGATTGGGTGAAGAGGTCCATAGGGCCAATATAGTGCTCTGGATGAAATCTTAGTAGATTTGGAGACCGTTTGGATACCTAAAAATCTAACCCTAGTTTAGGGCGCGAAACTAATAGAGATAGGAAATGACACCAAATCACATTGAAAAGTGATGAAATCTGAGGAGAGTGAATTATAGGGATGGTACAAGCTCTGAATATTTTTCTATAAATTTTATGTTCATTATTTTGGGTACTTCTTTAATGATTTAGTAATTGTATGATTTGCTTAGAAAATTTATTATGGGGTACAAACTTCCTGGAAACTGATGAAATTTAGGCTGAGAACCTTTATTATGATTTTAAAGCTCTGTGAATTTTTATGGTATTTTTAGAATCTTAATTCTAAGGCTTGCTTCATTAAGTATTATTTATCACGGATATTGGATTAAATCTATTTTGGTGGTTAGCAAGCTAGTAAAATTATGATTCTCTGCACAAAGTTCTTTTATATATCATACTACTGGCTAGTGATTTTTCCATAATTTTTAGATGAATAATTTCAGTACTTCCTTCACTACATAGAATTAATATGATTATACTAAATAAATTATTTAGAGGTTAAATACTTTCTATAAAATTCTGAAAATCTGTATTTGAGGTTATTTTTGCTGTTATTTAATGATCATAATTTTTGGGTGGCCAATACTTAAGAATATCATGTAGTTCATGTTTAAAATCACCCATGGACAATCTTTGGGAAAAATAAAATAAATACCAGATTAATTAGGAAAATTATAAATTTCTGGATTTAAGCTAATTAAGTCATGATAGACCTCCAGTAAATTTCATAGGAGGTTTGGAAGACAATTTGGAGTACCTCCCCTTGGGCACCTCATATAGTTTAGGATGGTCTGCACATAGTAAAGCCACGGAATTTTGATAGGTTGTTGGTTGGTAGGGCAAACTGGGATCGAGTTCATCATTGGGAGACTTGATGGAATAAGGGAGTACGGGAACGACGAAAGATCGTCCATCCCGGGAAGAAGAGGAAGAGTCTTAATACTCTAGGGTTAGCACTAAAGTAACTAAATGGGGATCGGGCTAAGGGAGATCAACCAATAATAATAAGTGCCTTGCGAAAGGGAACTTTGGGCCGTAATGCCGCCGTCTTGGTTCCTAGTGCCCCTTGAGAGCCCTTCACGGGGTATACCGGGGGCAGTCCTGGGCTAACGTAAACCATAGGAATAATAAATTAAAAGAGTAACTAGTATAACTAGGGTTGCACACTCTCACTCCCCGGTAGCTAGGAAAGTAGAATTATAGGATTACTTGCCATCAGATAGTAGCTCTGAAGGTAGATGCACGGACAGGACTGTCCGGGGGGCCACGGGCTCGAGGGTTGGAGTACGGAATAAAGGTGGTGGGTCATCGGTACTAGGCGATCGATCACACCGACAGCGGTACGATGACTCGGCGAAAAGTCTGGAGGGTACATCCAGCAGCAGTACGCGGATACTCTAGGTTGTGTTCTTCTAGGGGCGTACGGAAGGGCTAGGCCTGGTAGTGTGGTTACCCGCCTAGGAGTGGGGGGCCCGACCCACTGTCTCCGTTTGCCACTACGGAGGTTCCTGGGGGTGAAGCTAGCCTCCCGAACAGGGGGAACTAAAGGTCTGTGCGCATAGAGTCGTGTGCGTGAGTTGCACTTGCGTGAATCATGGCATAGCATATCACTACACTCATATTTGCATACAACCGACACCCCAACGTATAAATCGGTATGGGACTTTTTATACGATGGGAGCCTTGCAGAAGATCCCTTAACTTATAAGTTTGTATGGGCATTCATATAAGTTAAGGTTACATACTTTCTACTTGCTTGTTTACTTGTTGTTCTCTAGCTGCCATTTTATATAAATTGCTACTTATTAACTGCTTTTCTTATTACAACATTTAAACTGCTCACCTATTATAACTTGCTAGCATAGGTCCGCTGTCACCTGTTTATTTGGTTTAATCTCCACCTTCATGTCCTTCCCTTTCTTCCTCTCTGCTCGGTACCTAGGAGCCATGGGGGAAGGGGTAGGGGATGATAGGGCTTAGTCTTTATGACTAACGGTTTTCGAACCACAACATTTTAGGTATATCATTTGGAAGGGTCACGGCTTTTGCAGTTCCTGACAGAGTCGACCCTGCGACCGTGTTACCATTGTCACCAGCCGGGACATACACGGGTCAAATGCCCCTTGATGGGTGGGACCCCACCAGCTCAGCAGCCAGGAGGCCGAAGACGTAGACGCAGACGTAGATCGCGAGGTGGCGACGGCAGGTCGAAAAGGAAGAAGCACCCAGCGATGCAGTACCAGCAGAGTACAGAGTCGGTGGAGTTGGGCCAGTCCAGCTTGGGTGCTCTCGGTTCAGTGACAGTTACGGTGACGCTTAGTTTTAGTTTTGCTTCCGCGAGTGACTTGTAGTGAGGATTACATGTACCAGGCAAAAGCCTGTAGTTTCAGTACTCTGATATATTGTGGACACTCCCTTCGTGGAGATTTATTTATATACATGTGATTATTGTGGACTTGCTCTTACTTTATTATGCTACTATTCTGCGATCGAAAAGAGCCGGCAGAATTGGCGTTTTGTAGTGGTTGCCTTCCCGAAATGTCGGTGCCACCGCAAAGCGGCAATTCTGGGCTAAGACCCCGGTGGTTGAAAAAGAAAAAAAAAAGGGGTCTTACAGTCTGAAGATTTCGTCTTTCGTGTCTGGGTACCTATCCGGACCACGACAGATAATGTAAAGGTGTTGTTACCTAACGGATGTTTAATGTGCGCGGATAAATCTTGCGGTTTTGAGGTCAAGATACGAAGTCGGGAGTTCAAGGTGGAAACATTAGTATTGCCGATCAAGGAATTTGATATAATCTTTGGTATGGACTAGCTGTCAGAGTAGCGTGCCTGTATAGATTGCACTTCAAAAGAGGTCACACTCGGGCAGAATACCGAACAAGAGACCATGTTCATTGGTATACAAGGGATGAGTGGGATGTTGTTATCTGCTCTCCAAGTCGTTAAGGCAGTTCAGAAGGGTGCGGAGTTGTTCTTCACACTCGAAGAGGCGGTGGCGCCGAAGGCCAGTGTTAGTGAAGTGCCGATTATATCGGAGTATGCTGATGTGTTTCCAAAGGACCTTCCGGGGTTACCTCTCCAAAGGGAAATAGACTTCACTATCGAGCTTGTGCCGGGTGCGAAACCTGTGACCCGTTCGCCGTATCGGGTAGTGCCAAAAGAGATGGCCGAACTGAAAGTTCAGTTGCAAGAGCTGTTGGAGCAGGGATACATACGCCCAAGTATGTCACCTTGGAGCGCGCCTGTTCTTTTTGTGAAAAAGAAAGACGGTAGCTTGCGGCTATGTATTGATTATCGCAAACTGAATAAGCTGACAGAGAAAAACAAGTATCTGATTCCACGGATCGATGACTTGTTCGATAAGATTGCGGGCTCAACCATCTATTCCAAGTTGGATTTGAAATCTGGGTATTACCAATTGCGGATTAGGGAAGATGACATTCCCAAGATAGCGTTTGGCACACGCTACGGTCACTATGTGTTCACAGTGATGCCGTTCGGCTTATGTAATGCGCCTTCGGTATTCATGGATCTCATGCATCGAACGTTCCGCGAATACTTGGATCTATTTGTGATTGTGTTCATTGATGATATCCTCATGTACTCACAGTCGGAGGAAGATCGTGCAAACCATTTACGGTTGGTATTGCATACCTTGCGGAGAAATAAGCGGTATGCCAAGTTCTCTAAGTATGAGTTCTGGCTCTCGTCGATGGCTTTTCTTGGCCATGTGGTAAGTGGAGAGGGCATAGCGGTGGATCCGACAAAGATAAGTGCCATTCGTGATTGGCCAGTGATGTCTTCGGTGGCCGAAGTCAGGAGTTTCTTGGACTGGCAGGCTACTATAGACGATTTATGGCGAACTTTTCACGGATTGCTTTGCCTTTGACTACGTTGATGAGAAAAGATCAGAAGTTCGTTTCGATGCCGGAGTGCGCGCGAGCTTTTGAGGAGCTAAAAGGTCATTTGACCACGGCGCCTGTTTTGACGTCACCATGTGGTACAGACGATTTTGAGATATACATCGATGCATCAGGAAGCGTCTTAGGTTGCGTTCTCCTGCAGTTTGGCAAGGTGATCGCTTATGGCTCACGTCAATTGAAAGTGCATGAACGTAATTACCCCGTCCACAACTTGGAGTTGGCGGCGGTGATCTTTTCGCTAAAGTTATGGCGGCACTATCTTTATGGCGTGAAGGTAGATATTTATACAGATCATAAAAGCCTAAAGTATCTGCTCGATCAAAAGGATTTGAATATGCGACAAAGGAGGTGGATGGAATTCCTAGGGGATTATACCTTCGACATTCACTATGTTCCCGGAAAGGGAAATGTGGTCGCTGATGCCTTGAGTCGTCGGACTCCGGTGCGGGCAAGTTGGTTGCGTATACATGATGAGCGTCTAATCCAGGAGTTGGAAGCATTGGAGATATCTTGTGTGGAAAGGGATTCTTCGGCCGATGCATGCTTGAACTGGATGGAGGTTCAATATGACCTTACAGACAGGGTTCGGCGGGCAACGGAGTTTGATGAAAGTCTCCAGCTCTATGCAAAGGAGGGGTCTGGTGACCAATTCTCCTGGGATGACGGTTTATTACGTAAGGATGGCCGATTGTGTGTCCCTTGTGCGGGTAAATTGTGAGAAGAATTGTTATATGAAGCACACTTTACAAAGTACTCAATTCACCATGGGAGCACAAAAATGTACAAGGACATGGAGAAATTGTTCTGGTGGCCCGGTTTAAAGAAGAACATAGCCGCGTATGTGGCTAAGTGTCGTACTTGTGCTTTGGTAAAGGCAGAATGTCAACGGCCGAGTGGTTTCCTGAAATCATTGTCGGTTCCGCAGTGTAAGTTTGAGGATATTTCTATGGATTTCGTGCACGGATTGCCGAGATCTCAACGTGGGAATGACTCAATCTGGGTGATTGTAGACCGGTTGACAAAGGTGGCTCACTTTATACCGAACAAGCGGGATGATTCTGTGGAAATGTTGGCAAAGCTCTATGTGGAGCAGATTGTTCGATTGCGCAGTGTTCCCCGGAGCATCGTAAGTGACCGAGATGGGCGATTTACTTCGAAAGATTGGAGGCTAATTCATCAGCTGTTCGGCACGAAGTTAGCATTAAGTATGGCATTTCATCCGCAAACGGATGGCCAAACTGAACGAACCAACAGAACAATGGAGGATATGCTCCATATGTGCTCCCTGGACTTCGGTAAGAAATGGGAAGATCATCTTGTTATGGTGGAGTTTGCCTATAATAATAGCTACCAAGCGAGTATCGGTATGATATCGTTTGAAGCTTTGTATGGTTGTAAGTGTCGTACACAGTTAGCTTGGGCAGAAACTGGCGAATCCAAACTTTTGGAACAAAAGGAAGTTGAGGATGCTAACTCAACAATACGCTCTATTCGAGAGAGACTACTAATAGCCCAGGATCGGCAAGCCAAGTATTACAATGCTAAGCATCGGAATGTGGTGTTCGTGGTGGGTGACTGGGTCTATTTAAAGATTAAACCCTGCAAAGGCGTATCTCGGATTCGGCGGTTGAAAAAGCTAAGTCCGTGATACCTTGGTCCGTTTGAAGTGGTGGAGCGAGTTGGCGAAGCTGCCTATCAGCTAGCTCTTTCATCGGAATTGGGTGGACATCATGAAGTGTTCCACATCTCGGTACTACGAAAAAGAAGTCAAAGACCCAGCTCAAGTGATTGAGAATGATCGGGTGTCGGTTGAGTATGGTCTAACGACAAAGGTGAAGCCAATTCGGATCGAGGATCGAGCCGAGAAACAGTTGCGGAACAAAACGATCGGGATGGTAAAAGTCCAGTGGGACAATTGTGGCCAAGAAGAGCTTACATGGGAGCGTGAGCAGACCATGCGAGCTGAGTTCCCCGAGTTATTTGTGTAAATTGTTTGCTTGTATGTATGGTGTTGCAACATATATGTAAAAGTATCACTTTTTGTGTCATGCTTGCATCTCCCTATTGCATCCAAATTTCGGGAAGAAATTTTATTAAGAAGGGGAGGGTTGTAACACCCCAGAAATATCAAAAGCCAAAGTGGGATTCATGTTGGCTTACACGGCCTGAGACACGAGCGTATCTCAGGGCATGTCAGCTGTACACGGCCTGGGACACGGGCGTGTCCCTATTCTCGACAAGTACTCAAGAACTGATCGTCGAGTGTGGAACACGGCCTGTGACACGGGCGTGTCACAGGGGCGTGTTTGGCACACAGCTAGGGACACGGGCGTGTTCTTTAGCCGTGTCCTGCTCGGGTGATTTTAGAGATCGTGTTATTGGGGTGACACAGCCAGGTATACGGCCGTGTACTGTGTGACACGGGCGTATCAGGCTTGACACGTGCGTGTCAATGCCCGTATTCTGGTTTATTTTCAGTCGGTTGTGCACCGCTTCAGGAACACGGCCTGTGATACGGGCGTGTCACAACCCGTGTTCGGCCCAGGAAATCAAATTCAGGGCTGATCAGAGCCGTTCATTTTCTTTGACCAAGATCCAATGGTCTGGGCTCTTCCATGGGTTGATAATGCCGGGATTGAAGAGGAGAAAGCTCATTTGAGTTTCATCTTTCTCTTTTTAAAGTTAAGAGAGAGAGGAGAGCAAGGCAAGGAAGAAGAAGAGGAATCCGGCCCCCGGTGGTGCTGCGGTGGTCCAAATCGCGAGCCGAGTTCGGATTTACGAAGGCAAGGCTGCTGCAAAGGCTTTCTTCCGTCTCAATTCTCTCTATGGCTCCGAGGCGACTTCCAAGGGTAACGATTTCCGCCTTGGACATGTGAAATCCTACTTTCCTGCATTTGCATAGGGAAAACCCGTCCCCGCGAGTGTGCGGTGGGTTGTGGCGTCCCTTGGGGTAGATATGTGAAGTCCCCCTTGTTAGAGTTCGGAATTGGAGTACGGATCTAGGCATGCTGTGTGAAGCCCATCTAGACGTGCTGGTCTGGATTGGTGATGCTTGTTTGCATTTGGAGGAATATCCGAGTATTTGATTGTTTGTGTGCAATCTATGGTGCATACCTGTCGCTTGGTGCAGCAGGAAGTACTGGAGGAAGTCCAAGAAATTGTGAGAGTTGGTTCAACTCTTGTGACCGTGAGTTGTAACTTTACGTGGTGTTGAGCCGTTGGGCTGCAACTATATAAAATTAGCCTTCGTGCCGAACAGGTAAGGTGAAACCGGCCCGTGCCTTTATTTGTGGCCTCAGGTACGATGTACTTGGTAGTGGCAAGGCGGTTTGAGCAACGGGGGGTGGCTGATCCGTACCTGCGTTATGTAGGTTGGACATGAGAGCGCCAAGGCATTGGGATTTCGTCAGCGGCATAATGAGAGTCTTGGGCCTACGTGCCAGACTAAAAGCTCATTTGTGGGATCCGGTGTTTCCGGTACACCCGAATGCGCCCCGAGTGCACGGAGCGTCGGGCCGTCGCGCCGGCGTTTATGATATGTATTGACTGTGCGGTCGTGCACGCCTTGCGTGGGTTGCTATCCATACTGATTAAACATGCTTTGCAGGGATGGACTTCCGCTGCCCCGTGCCAGGGGCAGGGTTGTTATAATTGGTCAGCTGAATGCTGACCGTTGCCCTATTTACCACTGCTTGGTGGATTGGTTCTTGCAGGTGCCGAAGGTGCTGGTCCGAGCGGGACTTAGCTGGCTAAAGCCCAAGCTGCGTTGCTGCCCTAGAAGGCTTTATTTTGTTTCTTCTGGTTCATGTGTGGCCGGCCTGCGTGCCGATGTCTGTAAACCACACCTTGTTAAGAGAAAGTTGTAAGGCCTTAAGGCCAGATACTTTTGTTGTATACATTCCTATGTTATAGTGGATAGTCCTTGTTACTCTTGAGTTCAAGTTTTCAACCGTGAAGCTTCCGCTAGAATGCTCTGTGTTAGGATGCGTTGGTTTTGATATTATTTCGTAGCGTCTCTGCCTGTTTGTGGAATATGGTCTGGGGCCCCGGCCAGACCCTCTATTATATTCTTCTTGACGGGTAGAGGTGTTACAAACCCACTGTCAAGTATGTATGTCTGTAAGAAAAACAACACCAAAACTACCTCGCAAAAACAAGGAACTGATCTCTATAGCACTAGAGACCACCAGCAACTGCACAGCACTAGTAGCCGTCAGAGCGGCTACTATCCAGAACCTGAGGCATTCAAAGAAGAAAGAGTACCTCAGCAAGCAAAACAAGAAAAACTGCACGAAAGTGTGAATCAGAAGACAAGTAAAAGAGGAAAACAAAGCAGTAATAGTCACAACTGGCCAAGGCAAGGCAAAAAGGTTGTGCACTAAGTTCGAGGACACAACAGTAACTCTGCCCAAATGCTGCAGAGTCTACAAGGCTACAATGAGCCCAAATGCTGCTATCTACCAAGGAAGAAACGTCTAACACCCTAAGCTGTGAGAGATGGTAGTAGCAAAATAAACAACGCGGATACGGGTTGGAGGCAAACTCAGTCCCCCATCCACCATTTTCAAGCAAACAAAGCTCAAGGGTCTACATGTGAAAGCACTAGGGACCTCCCACCCCCTTGACCAGCCCATACCTGGAGCAAGATAAAATAAAAGGGTGGTCACGGCTAAATTACACAACACCGCCCCCATTAAGATCTTCAAACCACCACTACTAACCACGACCCACGATTCGGCCTTTGGGAAAGAAAACATAGCCGACAAGGAACATCAAAAATCAAGGAATTCACTCGGGAGCGAAAATCAAGGTAATGGAAAAGCGTTGAGATGACTCAACACGACATGGCATTGAGTGAGCCCCACTCACTCAACGCCAAGGTCTGCCCCACTCACCTAACGCCTAACTAGACCTTGGTGTTGAGTGAGTTAGCCTCACTCAACGCCGGAAACAACCATGGCGTTGAGTGAGGTTCACTCACTCAACGCCCTCCGCAATAACAGCTCTGGCGTTGAGTGAGCTAACCTCACTCAACGCCAAAATAGCTATGGCGTTGAGTGAGGTTCACTCACTCAACGCCTCCCGCAAGAAAACTCTGGCGTTGAGTGAGCTAACCTCACTAAATGCCAAAACAGCTATGGCGTTTAGTGAGGTTCACTCACTCAATGCCCTGGCACTTAACCGCAAACAGAGACAACGGAGTTGAGTGAGTCCACCTCACTAAACGCCAAAGCAGCAATGGCATTGAGTGAGGTTCACTCACTCAACTCCCTGGCACTTAACCTCAAACAGAGACAGCGGTATTGAGTGAGTCCACCTCACTCAATGCCAAAGCAGCAATGGCGTTGAGTGAGGTTCACTCACTAAACGGCCTGGCCCTTAATCGCAAACAAAGCAAGCTGCGGCGCTGAGTGAGATGACCTCACTCAATGCCAAAACAGCAATGGCGTTGAGTGAGGTCGACTCACTCTACTCCAGAGGACATGGCCGCAAAGAAGGGTTGTGGCGTTGAGTGAGTCTACCTCACTCAATGCCAAAGCAGCAATGGCGTTGAGTGAGGTTCACTCACTCAATGCCAAAGGACTTGGCCGCAAATAGGTCTACGACGTTGAGTGAGTTCACCTCACTCAACGCCAAAACCGAAATGGCGTTAAGTGAGGTCGACTCACTCAACGCCAAAGTACTTAGCCTAAGAAAAGGCTGCGGCGTTGAGTGAGCCCACCTCACTCAACGCCAAAGTACTTGGCCGCACAGAAAGCTACGACGTTGAGTGAGTCACCTCACTCAATTGCCAAAACCGAAATGGCGTTGAGTGAGGTCAACTCACTCAACGCCAAAGTACTTAGCCTCAGAAAAGGCTGCGGTGTTGAGTGAGCCCACCTCACTCAACGCCAAAGTACTTGGCCACACAGAAAGCCGCGGCGTTGAGTGAGTTCACCTCACTCAATGCCAAAACAGAAACAACCTCACTCAACGCCAAAGTACTTAGCCGCTAGCAGGGGCTGCGGCGTTGAGTGAGTCCACCTCACTCAACGCCCTAGTACTTAGCTAAAACAAAACAGACCAAACTATGGCTTTGAGTGTGTGCACCACACTCAATACCAAACCCGGGCGGCTTTTGGCTTTGAGTGTGTGCACCACACTCAACGCCAAAACCGAAATGGCTTACAAGACTGGTTCTAACCAGAGCACTACCACAGAAATCTCCCTCTCTCTCTCGGCTCCACCCGCAATAGCACAAAACAAGAAATAAAAATCTGGAGTCTAAATGGTGGAAACAACCGGTGGGTTGAGAACAAACAGCACAAGGAGGGGGGGGGAGGGGGGGCTCATAAAGGGAAACTGAAGCACAGAGTTTTAGCAAAGCAAAAAAGAGAAAAACTTGGCTTCTATCCTAGGGCTAACCTGGTAGTTAAAAGGGGAAAATCAAAACAGCAAGTGCAAGAACTACATGCCTCGGTTTTTCAGCGAAGCTTCACTCGAGCCTTTCCTCTCCCTCAGTACCAGCAGTAGCAACACCTAGCCAGCACATCCCGAGCTTTAATGGCGGAAAGAGCAAAAACCAAAAATCCAAATCCCCTAAAAACTCCACGAAAATCAAATCTCTTACTATAGAAACGTAGATCTAAGAAAGAGCAATCCAAATCTGCTTTCAAAATCGAAATCCGTCCACAAACGCTCCCAGAATCGCCATCCGAAGGGGTAGCAGGTCCGGCGGTTTTCCTCTGTTTTCCGCGAACAGGAGCAGGCGACAGTTTTCGGGAAGAAGAAGAATGGACCCGCTAATTTGGCTTAAGGCTTTTAAAATAAATCTAATCACTCCTAATCATCCTTAACCGCCTCCTAAGCCACCAGTTAGCTCTCAAAGCTTTTGACCGAAACGAATCATTTAAATAGCTTAAAATATTACTTATTTACATTTATTATTAGCACACCCAAAATGATGCGAAAACCAAACTACCTCGGAATTCGACGAAACTCATACCGTAGCTAAATACCCATGCTACGAACGCAATGGCGAAGTTGAAATAAACTTTCGACAGACAGAACTCGAGTTATACCCACCCAAAGCTAAATCACAAGCATCCCCCGAGAGGCCACACTGGGTCACCCAAAACGACTCGGCTTGCTAGGGATATCTTGCCAATAGGCTACAAAATAGGCCACTCAGTTCTAAGGAGTTAATACCACACTCCACAGATGACACAATCTAAGAAAATGCGTCGACGTAACGCTAAACGAGAATTAAATAATCGTAGAAAAATCGGAGGCGTTACAGTCACTCCCCCTAAAAGAAAGTTTTGTCCCGAAACTTTACGCACAACACTTCTACTATAGATGGAAAAGTAACAAGCCAAACATTACAAGAAGGAAACATACCAATCTAATCAGGGGAACAGTTGAGGGTGAGCCTCCCTCATAGCCGACTCAAACTCCCAAGTCGCGCTTTCCAAATCCCGATTCTTCCATAGAACCTTGACCATCGGGATGGACTTCTTTCGCAACACCCGATCTTGAGTATCCAGAATGCGGACCGGCACTTCAATAAAAGAGAGATTAGGCTCCAATTGGGGCACAACATCCATGACTTGCCCATTGCTGCGCACACACTTCCGCAATTGGCTTACATGAAATAAATTATGAACACCTTGGAAGTTTGCTGGCAAATCCAACCTATAAGCTGACACGCCAATCCTCTCCACAATCTCAAACGGGCCCACATACCTCAGGTCCAATTTCCAGTTCTTACCGAACCTCTTAACCCCAACAATCGGGGAAACCTTAAGAAACACAAGGTCCCCTATAGAAAACTCCAAGTCAGACCTACGCTGATTGGCGTTCTTCTCGTATCTCTCCTGAGCTACACAAAGCTTTTCTCGAATAAGCTTCACTGTGACTTCCATCTCCTCGAGCGCATCCGGACCCAACAAGGGTCTCTCACCTGCCCAAAACAGGGGGGGTTCTACAGTGCCTCCCATGCAAACTTTCTTGATAACTGTTGTTGTATGCAAACTCCATAAGTCGCAACCGCTCATCCCACGCTCCACCGTGGTCTAGAATGTAGCATCTGATCATATCCTCAACTATTTGGTTCACCCGCTCTATCTGCCTATTGGTCTCTGGGTGGTAAGCAGAAGAATATCTAAGATCTGTAGCCAAACCCTCCTGCAGACTCTGCCAAAAATGAGAAGTAAACCGGGAGTCTCGATCAGAAATGATGCTAACAGGCACACCGTGCAATCTGATTACCTCATTCAAGTACAACTCGGATATCTTATTCATCAGATAGTCAATCTTATACGGCACGAAGTGAGCACACTTCGTCAGTCTATCCACTATGACCCAAACAGAATCAAATCCCCTTGGAGATTTCGGTAAGCCCGTGATGAAGTCCATAAAAATGCTTTCCCACTTCCTTGTCGGGATCTCTAGTGGAGTCAACTTGCCACCAGGCCTTCCATGATCAGCCTTTACACGCTTGCAAGTGTGGCACTCAGCAACAAATCGTGCTATATCACTTTTCATGCCATACCACTAGGCAATTTGCTTCAAATCATGATACATCTTTGTAGATCCTGGATGGTAGGCAACGCTGGATCCATAGGCCTCTCTATATATCATACCCCTGATGTCCCCAACAGCGGTGATGCAAAATCTGTCGCGGTACTTCAAAGTACCTGCATCATCGATAGAAAAATACGACAAATCCCCTCTCTCAGTCCTGGAGTATAAGTGCAGCAGGTCCGGATAATCCTTCTGGTGCAATCTAGTAAGAGAAATCCAAGACGGCTCTGCCACTGCCAAACTACTCTGCATGTCACAACATCCCACTGAGATATCCATAAGGAGGAACTCTTTCACTAATCGATCGGCGGAGAGATTAAAGATCTTCCCTGTCTTCTGACTCAGGGTGTCGACCACCGCATTGGCCTTGCCTGGATGATACTGGATCTCTACATCATAATCGACCACATACTCTAGCCACCGATGCTGGCGCAGATTCAACTCCTTCTGCGTAAACACATACTTCAGGCTCTTGTGATCAGTGAAGATCTTGCACTGAGCCCCAAAAAGTAGATGCCTCCACAACTTCAACTCATAAATCACCGCTGCAAACTCAAGGTCATGCGTAGGGTAATTTCTCTCATGAGTCTTTAATTGCCTTGACCCGTACGCAATCACTTTTCCAACCTGCAGTAACACGCAACCAAGACCAACATGCGAAGCATACATGTACACATCATACTCCACACCCTCAGTAGGTAGGGTCTGAACGGGAGCAATGCATAATCTGTTCTTTAGCTCTAGGAAAGCTTCTTCACACTTCTCGCTCCAAACAAAGGCCGTGTTCTTCTAAGTCAACCTGGTCAAAGGTGGAGCTAGGGTAGAGAAACCCTCCACGAGCCTCCTATAGTAGTCGGCCAACCCTAGAAAGCTCCTGATCTCCTTAGGCGCGCCCAGCCTACTCCAATCAATCACTGCTGCGATCTTTTCTAGGTCGACCGAGATCCCATCCTTGTTCACCACGTGGCCCAGAAACGAGACCTGAGGCAACAAAAATTCGCACTTGCTCAACTTGGCGAATAACTTGTGATTCCTCAACTCCGCTAGAACCAAGCGCAGAAGCTGCTCATGCTCCTCAGCGCTGCGGGAATAGACCAGCATGTCATCGATGAAAACCACAACGAACTAATCTAGGAAATCCTTGAACCCTTGTTTCATCATATCCATGAAAGCTGATGGTGCGTTGGTCAAGCCAAATGACATCACCAAGAACTCAAAATGTCCATGCCTCGATCTAAACGCATTCCGTGGTATATCTGCCTCACAGATCCTGAGCTGATGATAGCCAGAGCGAAGATCAATCTTGAAGAACACTATGCTACCGCGCAACTGATCAAATATGTTGGTACCCTAGTTTTTGATTTGAGTTCAGTCTTCTCTTTTAGTCTCTTGACCCAAGATTTATCTATGGTCAAAGGTTAGTTGGTTAGTTAGGTTACTCTATTTTTAGAGGCGTCACTTTTCTAGATGTAAATTTGGTTAAGTTGTTTTTCGTTCGACTATGGTCGAACGTCGCTCGACTATCGTCGATCAGTCGATCGACGATTGTCTTCCTGATAGCTCGACTATCTGCTTGATAGGTCGACTATCTGTTGTCTTTGATAGTTCGACTATCTGTTGATAGGTCGACTATCTGTTTTGGTTGATAGTTTGACTATCTGTTTGATAGGTCGACTATCTGTTCTCTTTGATAGTTCGACTATCTATTGATAGGTCGACTATCTTCTCTTCTTGATAGTTCAACTATCTGCTTGGATTGTTCAACTATCTGATAGTTCGACTATCTGTTTGATAGGTCGACTATCTGTTCTCTTTGATAGTTCGACTATCTGTTGATAGGTCGACTATCTGTTTTCTTTGATAGTTCGACTATCTGTTTGATAGGTCGACTATCTGTTTTGCTTGATAGCTCGACTATCTGCCTTGATAGATCGACTATCTGATAGCTCGACTATCTGTTCTGATAGGTCGACTATCTGCTGAGGTAGTTCGACTATCTTCTTTGATAGTTCGACTATCTGTATCGTTCGACTATCTGTCTGATAGGTCGACGATCTCTGTGCTTCGGTCGACGATCTCCGAGGGTCGTTCGACGTTTTGCTGTATGTCTTGAGTAATTTTGTCATCTTCTATGATGTGATTTATTTCATATTTATTTTGGCATATTTTATAAAAGATTATTTGAATAAATTTATGATATTATTTCCATGCAATATCTGCTCCATTCCTTATGCATGAGCCAATCTTTTTCTGACAAAGTTGTTTGTCTTATTAGTTGAAATATGTTTTCTGCTTTATCTGCCAGGCTGTCCTTTATAGCCGTTAGACTCAAAAAGTCTTCTTTGGCCGTAAAGAGTCTCTTCTGATGTGACTTTCTCTAGTATTATTTTATCAGAGTTACTTGCAGTTTCTTAGAAAGCTTTATCCTCTTATAGGATATCTGTCTGCAAATTTTGTTCTTGCTTTATGCTATTTGCAGCCCAGCTTGCAGATTTCAGTAGAAGACAAGATTCAAACTCAAATTAGAGTCGTTGCTGCTGCTGCTATATAAAGAATTCTTTGGAGAAAGAAATAAATGAGTTCAGATAGCAAAAACCAGTTCATATAGAAAAAGAGAGTTCATTCAGGAAAAGGAGTTCAAAAGCTAACAGCAGCATTCAAGCTTAGAACTTACAGTTTACAACTGCTCTCAGCTCATTCACATTCAACTGAGAAGAAGTTTTAGCTCTTCACTCTTCTTCAACTTGAGTTCTCCTGCCTCCAGGAAGATTTTCACTCAGAGCTTTTTGAAGAAGAAGAAGAAGATAGTTGTTTGAAGAAGAATTTTTATTTCATATTTATTATCTTCTTGTAGCTTTTTCCTTCAGATTTTCTGAAGTGTTTTCTGTACTGAAGCAAGACTTCACCTGGACATTCTTTTAGCCAGGGGGAGCCTTGACTCTTTAGAGCTTTCTGGCTCAGTGCAAGTTCTTGAGCTTCTCTAATTCTATTTAAAATAGAGAAGACATTTTAACCTCCTTTTCCACTCTTGTAAAGGGTTATTACTCCCTTCAAAAGTATACCTTGGTGGCAGGGCACCTGATCAAAAACCTGTGTTGGTTTTTAGACACCTAATCAAAAGTCTAAAGGGTTTCTAGATCTACCTGAAGCAGATCTTGTTGGTGGCAGGGCACCTGATCAAAAACCTGAGTGGATTCCTACCTTATTGGTAGAAGAGTGGACGTACCCAAGTTGTTTGGGGAACCACTATAAATTCCCTTGTGTCGTCTGGTTGTTTGATTTATTACTTGTGCTGTTGGCTGTGATTAGTTTTAACTAGGTATGCTAGTTGCTGTTTAGGATTCCAAGCCTTAACTGTAATCACAGTTGGCTGCCTTTTGTGCACAACACTTGTGTTAGGCTTTCGGGTTACTTCTCAAATATCTATAACCTTCATTCCGCAATTAACTCCAAGGGAGTTGAGTAGACAGTCAACTTTGCTAGTGCAATTTTTGATTACTCTATTCACCCCCCCCTCTAGAGTAGTATCTATCCCTTTTCTTTCAATTGGTATCAGAGGGGGGTTGTCTGACTGTATAGGCTAACACCTAAGTCACAAGATCCTGATAGATACCAAGGATTATAGATATTCACTTTCACTATCATGGCCTAGTTCAAGGATTACTCTAGCAACAGACCTCCAGCATGCAACTTAGCCATGTTCAGCATCTGGAAGGCAAGGATTAAACTATATATGAACTCTATTGATGAGAGTATTTTTGCTTCTATTTTGACAGGACCACCAAGAGCACCTGCTGCAGCTACTGCCTCAACTTCAACAGATATGAGTGCAGTGCCTCCTCCAGATTACAATGATGAATACAAAAAGGCAAAGATAGCAGATGCTAAGGCAATGAACATTCTGGCTCAGACAATGTCTGATGAAGTATTCCAGAAGGTTGCTGACTGCTCCTCAGCAAAATCTGGTTGCTGAACCAGATTATAGGTGGTTCAGCTGATGAAAGGAAGGACAGAAGGTCCAACCTTATCACCCAGTATGAAAATTTCAAGAAAACTGATGCTAAATCAGTTGAAGCAATGTACACAAGGCTCAGATCAATCATCAATGAGCTGAGGACTCTTGATAAGGATATTTCATTGACAGAGGTCAATAATAAGATTCTTATGTGCTTCCCTAGTACATGGGATCTTAGGATCTGGCCTATCAAGGAGGCCAGAAGCACAACAGAAA
This sequence comes from Platanthera zijinensis, assembly GCA_039513925.1. NCBI lineage: Eukaryota > Viridiplantae > Streptophyta > Magnoliopsida > Asparagales > Orchidaceae > Platanthera > Platanthera zijinensis. Next base: position 204,408,270 of record CM077079.1, on the reverse strand, counting down.
TCTCAACAGAAGCCCTCCTTGGCAAGCTCAAGTCTTTTGAGCAAGTGCTGAAGTCCAAGGAAGCTGAGGCTGAAGAAAAGACTCCAACTCCCACAAGAAAAGAGCAAACCCTTGCTCTCAAAGATGCTGATGCTTCTAAAGGAAGCCAGTCTAATGAGGAACTGATGGCATTATTTGCCAAAAGGTTTCTCAAGATGGGAAGGAAAGAATTGAGAAAGAAATCTTCAAAATATGAAGAAAAACCAAGGTATGATCGTACTCCTACTAAAGAAATAATTTGCTATGGTTGCAGCAAGCCTGGACATATTCTTCCAGACTGTCCAGAGGAAAAGAATAAAGAGAAAAGGAAAGACAAGGATCAGCACAGGAAGCATTTCAAGCCATCCTCCTACAAGAATAAAAAGAAGGAGAGAGGTTTTGTTGCTGAAACCTGGAGCGATTCTGATGAGGAATCTTCCTCCTCAAGCTCCGGTGAGGATGAGGAAGAAAAGAAGGCAAAGGAAGTCTGCCTCATAGCAATTGATGCCTGTAGCAATCACTCAGCTGCAGAGAGTTCAGATTCTGATTAAGAAATGCCAACAGAAGATGAGGTATTGTCTTCTTACGATTTTACATCTGCTGAATTTAAATCAGATTTTAAATCTTTATGTTTAGATTTAATTAGTTTTGAAAAGGAAATAAAAGAGCCTAGAAATAAACTAGCTGAATCTGAATTAATTTCTATTGAAAACATTAGGTTAACAGCAGAACTCACTAATTCTAGTGAAGAAATAAAATTCCTTAAGAATGAATTAGCTAAGTCCAAAAGGTTAGAAGAATCTCTGAATGGTAGAAGCCTTAAGTTGCTTGAAATAACCAGCATGTCTAACACTAGGTCAGGCAATAATAAATTAGGCTTAGGAGCTTCTTCTAGTGAACCCCCAATCATTCTTAAAAACCATCTTTCAACTCCAGTGAATTTCATTTCAGCTAGTGGAATAAAAAACACTGAGCAAGTTAATCAGGTTAATAAAGCTTTAAATAAAGCTAAGAGAGAGAAAAGAAAACAAAAGTTTAAGGAAATACAAAGAGCGTCGAACGCTGCTCGACGATCGCAGGCTCAGTGGTCGAACGGAGATCGACGATCTGGACACCCATCGTCAAACGCTGATCGACGTTTTCAAAATGAATTTCAAAAACTTCAACCAGAACATTAGAAACCCGAATGTAAATAGAAACCCTAGGTTCATTGACCCATCATCTGTATGGAGAATCCCACCTAGGAGATCTTATCCGTTAGGTTATCACCCTCAACCTGCTTATTCATTTATTTCCAGTTTTTCTTATGTGAAAAACAAGGGCCGAAGGTTACCTGGGTCCACAATATTTAATTGATTTATTTGTAGGTGAAGACCTATCCTATCACTCAGAATAAGTGGTATTTGGATAGTGGTTGCTCCAAGCATATGACAGGAAATAAAGAACATCTGTCAAGGTTCAAGGCCAAGCTTGGCCCAAAGGTGATCTTTGGAGATTCAAGCTGTGGTCAAACTGAAGGCTATGGCAGGATGACAATTGGAGCTGTAACATTAAAGAGAGTTGCTTATGTAACTGGACTGAAGCATAATCTCATTTCAGTAAGTCAGTTATGTGATACTGGATACCAGGTACCATTTTCTAACTCTCTTTGTAATATTACTTTAAAAAATAATGTTGTGTTAGTAGGTATTAGATAAGGTAACATTTATTTAGTATATTTTAACTCAACTCACTCTGAAATCTGCTTATTTAATGAAGTAACAAATAACAATACCTTATGGCATAAATGGCTTAGCCATGTTAACCTCAAGAATATATCTAGGTTATCTAAACACAACCTTGTTAGAGGTTTACCTTCTTTCCCCTACAAGAAGGAGAGCCTATGCAAGGCTTGTCAATTAGGCAAGCAAACCAAGAATTCATTTAAATCAGTAAATAAAAGTGATTCTCCTACAATCCTGTATTTATTACATTTGGACCTATTTGGCCCAATAAATATACAGAGTTTAGGAGGGAAGTATTATACCCTAGTCATTGTAGATAACTTCTCTAGGTTCAGTTGGGTGTTCTTTTTAAGAACTAAGGCTGATAACTTCAAAGCCCTTACAGATTTTCTTTTATGTGTGCAGACTGAGTACTCTACTCATGTGGCCTTGATCAGAAGTGATCATGGTACTGAGTTTGACTTTCTTCTCATGCAAGAATTCTGTGAGAGAGAAGGTATCAAACATAGCTTCTCAGCTCCTAGAACTCCCCAACAAAATGGGGGTAGTGGAGAGGAAAAACAGAACCCTGATTGAAGCTGCAGGAACATTATTGGCAGATGCTAACATGCCTCTCTCCTATTTGGTAGAAGCTGTTAGCACAGCTAATTATGTGCTGAACAGAAGTCTTATACACAAGCTTAAGTGTAAAACTCCTTATGAGTTGCTTAAAGGAAAAAAACCTAAAATAAATTATTTTAGAGTATTTGGTTGTGTAGTTTATATTCATAATAATAATAAAGAATACCTTAGAAAATTTGAAGCAAAAGCTTCAATGGGAATTTTTCTTGGATATTCCCAAGTAAGCAAAGCTTATAGGGTATTTAATAAATCATCTTCTAAAATTGAGGAATCTATGCATGTGTCCTTTGATGAATCTCAAATGTTTTACAAGGAGAAGGAAACTTCCCCTTCCTCAAGTTCATTGCAGGTACCAGAATCTAGCAAAGATGTCACTCAAGAGATTCTCCATCTATCCACTCTTCATATCACTGAGTCAGACAGTGATGAAGACTTTGCAGAAGTTGTTGTTGTTCCACCAATAGTAGATCAAATTCCTCCTGAGTAATTAATCCCAACTATTGCTAAAGATCACATCCCACCTGCTGATGTTGTCACACTTAGAGATCATCCTACATCTCAAGTGATTGGAGACATATCAGCTGGTGTTCAAACAAGACATCAGTTAAGAAAGGATGTGATGCATGCTTGTTTCCTTTCACAGATTGAGCCCCTCACCATTAAAGATGTTGAACTAGATCCCCACTGGATCATTGCTATACAAGAGGAACTCAATCAGTTTGAAAGATGTAAAGTATGGACTTTGGTTCCAAGACCTAAAGGCCAACTGATCATAGGCACCAAGTGGGTGTATAGAAACAAGTTGGATGCAAATGGAATCATTGTAAGGAACAAAGCTAGGCTTATAGCTCAGGGCTACAGACAGGAGGAAGGTATAGATTATGACCAAACCTTTGCTCTTATTGCAAGGCTAGAGGCAATAAGGATCTTTCTAGCCTATGCAGCCTATATGAAGTTTAAGGTCTTTCAGATGGATGCCGTAAGTGCCTTTCTAAATGGTGAGCTAAAGGAAGAGGTATTTGTTGAACAACCACTTGGGTTTGTTTCTTCAACTCAGCCCTCACATGTTTTCAAGTTGCAAAAAGCTCTTTATGGACTCAAACAAGTACCCAGAGCCTGGTATGAGACTCTAGCTAGTTTCCTGTTAGAGCACAACTTTGTTAGGGGAGTAGTTGATAGAACCCTTTTCGTCAAGCACCACAAGGACACAATCCTGTTAGTTCAAGTGTATGTGGATGACATTATTTTTGGTTCCACTGATCCCAAACTGTGCAAAACGTTCTCTGACTTGATGCATTCTAAGTTTGAGATGAGTAGTATGGGTGAGCTGTCTTACTTTCTTGGTCTCCAAGTAAAGCAAGATGCTGATGGCATCTTCATCTCCCAATCCAAATATGCCAAGGAATTGGTAAAGAAGTTTGGGATGGCTGATGCTTCAGCAATGCATACACATATGGCTACTAATGTAGTTATAGATTCTGATGATCAGGGAAAGCCTTTTGATCAAAAGAATTATAGGGCCATTGTTGGTTCCCTATTGTATTTAACTGCAAGTAGGCCAGATATAATGTTTGCTACATGCCTTTGTGCTAGATTCCAGGTCAACCCCAAGGAATCTCATCTGATTCTTCTCAAGAGAATCTTGAGATACCTGAAGGGATGTCCAAATCTAGGACTTTGGTACCCAGCAGAATTAGAATTTTAGTTAATTGGATACTCTGATTCTGACTATGCTGGTTGTCGAGTTGACAGGAAAAGTACCTCAGGAACTTGTCAGTTCCTGGGAGAGAGATTGGTCTCTTGGTTTTGTAAGAAGCAGGCCTTTGTCTCAACTTCAACTGCAGAAGCTGAATATATAGCAGCTGCTAGTTGTTGTTCACAGATCCTGTGGATACAAAACCAGCTTTTGGATTATGTGTACACACACAAGAACACAAAAATCATGTGTGATAGTACCAGTGCTATCTCTATTACACAAAATCCTGTGCACCCCTCTAGAACGAAACACATTGAGATCCGGCACCATTTCCTGAGAGATTGTGTGGAAAAGAACAAGATCAGCCTTGAGTTCATATCCACTGACCTTCAGAGAGGTGATATATTCACCAAGCCCTTAGATGAACAGAAGCATCTGTTCTTTTTGGTTCAACTAGGCATGATTAATGGAAGAGACTAAGTGTGACGTCTGCCTTGGTGAAACTTGTTTGAAGATCGTCAAACGACGTTTGAAGATAGTCGATCAGATCAAGCCTATCGTCGACCTATGGTTGATGATAGCTTATCTGCTTGAAGATCGTCGACCGACGTTCGAAGATAGTCGAACAGGTCGAGCTTATCGTCGATCTATGGTTGACGACAGCTTGCTGTTTGTGAAGACAGAAATAGTCGAATGATTGATCGACTACTCTGCTTCAGGAACGATCGTCGAACGACCGTTCGACCATAGTCTCCAGTATCTTTTAAATAGATCGACGATCGTTGTTTTAATATAAAGCCGATGGTCGACCTAGGTTAAGAGATCGTTGTTTTTATCGTCGACAGAGAGCGTCTTCTCGCATTCCATCTTCCTGCTTGCTCTTTGTCTCGCGATTTCTGTCATTTCGCCTTCGCCGTCTTCCTCATCTTCTCCAGCCCCTTCGATGGCGATATCTCCAGCTCTCCTGATAGTGGTGAAGTTCGATGCAGGCTTCAGTGTGGATTTCGATTCTTTCAGTTGCTGCGAATCTGCTATTGTGGAAATTCCCAACTTATGCAAAGATCAAGGTTTGAAAAAGCTCATGTCCTCCAGAATAAAGATAAACATTCAAGAGATTAAAGAATGGGCATTTACTTCGTCTTCAAATGATGATTCTATGACCGGAACAATTGGCGGAGAAGAGGTAACTTTGACTCCCGTCATTTTAACTGAAAATTTTGGATTGTTAAATGGGGAAGAAGATTACGAGCAAGATACCCCAGAGTTTGGGAGAATGCTGACAGAGCTGGGACATGCTGAAGGCATTCCTTCTAAGCTGCTTAAGGTGAATTTTCCATTTAAGATTAAGTTCCTTGCTGAACTTGTCGGAAAAGTGCTACTGGGAAAGCACTCTGCCCATGACAATATTACAAGACAACAGTATGCCCTAATGTGTGCAATTGTGAACAAAAAGAAGATTAACTGGGCAGGAGTACTGTTTGATTTGATCAGGAAAAAGAACAGCAAGAAGGAAGTCACCCTAGGTAGGGTTCTTGGGATTTTTCTGAAGGAAAAATATCCCCATTTGTTAGTTTCAGCTGCTACTTCCATCAATGCAGCAAGAAGATGGACCCAACCATGTTCGCCAAGTGGAAAAGAACTTTTATGAAGCCCGCTCCTGCAGGGGTTACTCCAACTGCATCTAAGAGCACCAGGACTGCTTCTGTCACTCCTCTCCTACAAGAAGCTGGCTCAGCAAATCTCTCCCTTCCATCTTCTTCATCTGCATTACCGTCTACTTCAGTTGAAGATCCATCAACTTCAATTGAAGTACGACCTTCTGCCTCTCATCTTCCTGATTCATCTACAATTCTCCATGCATCACCTCATGCATCTCCTCTCCCTTCTCATCTTGCTAGGATATCTCATCCTAGTTTTGATTTGTTTGTTTTTGAGATTTCTACTCCTCCTCATTCTCCAATTCCTTCTTCAGATCACATTGATCATCTTGCATCCACCCATCATTCTCCAGTTCACTCTCCATCTCCAGTTCACTCTCCAGTTCATCAAGAATACACCATTCCTGCTGATCATCCATCCACTGAGATTCCCCCATCATCATTTGAAATCACTCCAGCATTCATTTCTAGCATCTTGGAGTTAATTACTCCTTCAATCAAAATTATGATTGAAGAGGCAATTGCTCCCCTTGCTTTCTCCATCTCTTCCTTGACTGATGCCATTCAAGCCCTATCAAAATCTGCTGAGCCCTCATCATCTAGGGTCCTAGTTTCAGTATCTACTGAAATCAGGCAGGGGGAGATGCTTTATGAAGATGCCTCTGATATGCCCTTGGCCTCCCCTCCAGCAGATCCTCCTGCAGTTGTAGAGAAAGAGATAGAAGAATCAGCTCCTCCTCCATTGTCTGAAAAAGAAATTTCTGATGCTGTAATGAAGTCTGAATTCATTGTCAAAGTTTGCCTAGAAGAATGCTCCACTCCCCTGGTCGCCCTATACCTAGAAGGAGTTATTACTTCCTTCCTAGATGAATTATGGGAGTTAGGACACTCAAAGGAAAATTTTGAAGGTATCCCTTTTACTCACTTTTTAGACTTGATAACTGATATGCTAGTATGGGAATACCTGGAAGGAATGATTCGATGTCATTTAGCAAATTTTTGTTCATAATACTACAGATATAATGCAAGAAGTATTAGATGTCCAAGAGCTTGATCACCAACCAGCTCCAGAAGTTCAATCTGAACCAGAACCAGTTGTTCAAGTTTCTGAGGCTGCTCAGCCAGCTCAGCTAGCAGTGCAAGTAGAACTGGTCCCCATGACAGTTTCTGATCAACAAGAAAAGGCTTCAGATGTTCAAATTGAAAAGTCTACCGTCTGGGATGACTCTCCTGGATTGGATTTAGATACCCTTCTGGCACAGGATGCCATGGAAGAAGAATTAAAAAAAGCTGCCCTAAAAGAAAAGGAAAGAGCTGTGCAAGAGGCGATTGATCCATATGATCTTCCTATTTCTTCAAATTCTGAGGATGAGATTGATTCTGATGAATCTGATGAGTCTAAGAGAAAGAGATCTGCTAAAAAGAAAAGGAAAGTTGTGGCTCCTCCTCCTCCAAATCCTTACCATGATGTTCCCTACTATGTCTTAAAAGGCATTGATCCTAAATCTAAAGAATTCCAACACTGGATGGCATTTTCTAAAAATCAGCAGAAGCAATGGAAGAAGTCAAAGAGGTATGACAGTCCTGTCCCAAGATGGACTCCTAGAGGTCCTCCTCCTCCACCTCCCAGTGCAGGAGCCTCTGGAAACCTATCTGCAAATCCTTCTGCTCAGTCTAACAGGTTCAACCCATCTCAGTCATCACAAAGGAAAAGTTCTCAAGGATATCAAGGTAAAACGCAATCTGGCTATCAAAGACTTGATGCTGATGTTAAGGAACAAGTAAAGGAGATGGTGTATCAAAGACCAACTTTTTCTCCTCCTCCTTCCAAAGAACTCAAGAGCTCAACCTCTCCAAAGCCAGATCATGCTGTGAAGGCTGTTTCAAAAGGTAAGCGAATTATTTTCTCTAAAAAATCTAGCAAGAAATTTGCTGAGTTTGCTCCTCCTTCTTATCTAGTTATTTAGGATAAAGAGCCAGCTGAAAGTCTTCTAGATATGTCTATTAAGTTTAAAGCTGTGAAACCTATTGATACAACTTCTGAAAATGTGTATGAAAGCCCAGAGCTTGATCCTGATTTCAGGATGGCTCTATTTCTTGAACTTGTTGGTTCAGCCCAAATCAAGAAAGCTAAAGCTGAAGGCAAAGATACTGCAGGATTAACCACTATGTAAAAATTCAGAACGAAGGAGCTTGATAAATTGCAGGTTAGACCTGAGGTATTTGATCCTTCAAAATACATGGAAAAGCATCCTGAAGCAGTTGTCCCAAGAGCGTCAGAAACGAAAATCATTGTAGAACAAGACCTAAAGTTGTCAAGGAAAGAAGCTCTAGATCCTTCTAGAAAGATTACTTTTATTCCTAGTTCTTCTGAACCTACACCTAATTCTGAAGCCTCTTAAATTTCATTGATTGACAGTTATTTTCTTATCTGATTGATTGATGTTATCTTCTTAATTATTTTCCTTCATGCACTTTATTTATTTTCAGTAATTAGTTTTGTGTTTATTTGTTGTTGAGAGACTTAACTCAAATAGGGGGAGATTGTTGGTACCCTAGTTTTTGATTTGAGTTCAGTCTTCTCTTTTAGTCTCTTGACCCAAGAATTGTCTATAGTCAAAGGTTAGTTGGTTAGTTAGGTTGCTCTAGTTTTAGAGGCGTCACTTTTCCAGATGTAAATTTGGTTCAGTTGTTTTTCGTTCGACTATGGTCGAACGTCGCTCAACTATCGTCGATCAGCCGATCAACGATCGTCTACCTGATAGCTCGACTATCTGCTTGATAGGTCGACTATCTGTTGTCTTTGATAGTTTGACTATCTGTTGATAGGTCGACTATCTGTTTTGGTTGATAGTTAGACTATCTGTTTGATAGGTCGACTATCTGTTCTCTTTGATAGTTCGACTATCTGTTGATAGGTCGACTATCTGCTCTTCTTGATAGTTCAACTATCTGCTTGGATAGTTCAACTATCTGATAGTTCGACTATTTGTTTGATAGGTCGACTATCTGTTCTCTTTGATAGTTCAACTATCTGTTGATAGGTCGACTATCTGTTTTCTTTGATAGTTCGACTATCTGTTTGATAGGTCGACTATCTGTTTTGCTTGATAGCTCGACTATCTGCCTTGATAGATCGACTATCTGATAGCTCGACTATCTGTTCTTATAGGTCGACTATCTGCTGAGGTAGTTCGACTATCTTCTTTGATAGTTCGACTATCTTTCTGATAGGTCGACGATCTCTGTGCTTCGGTCGACGATCTCCGAGGGTCGTTCGACGTTTTGTTGTATGTCTTGAGTAATTTTGTCATCTTCTATGATGTGATTTATTTCATATTTATTTTGGCATATTTTATAAAAGACTATTTGAATAAATTTATGATATTATTTCCATGCAATATCTGCTCCATTCCTTATGCATGAGCCAATCTTTTTCTGACAAAGTTGTTTGTCTTATTAGTTGAAATATGTTTTCTGCTTTATCTGCCAGGCTGTCCTTTATAGCCGTTAGACTCAAAAAGTCTTCTTTGGCCGTAAAGAGTCTCTTCTGATGTGACTTTCTCTAGTATTATTTTATCAAAGTTACTTGCAGCTTCTTAGAAAGCTTTATCCTCTTATAGGATATCTATCTGCAGTTTTTGTTCTTGCTTTATGCTATTTGCAGCCCAGCTTGCAGATTTCAGTAGAAGACAAGATTCAAACTCAAATTAGAGCCATTGCTGCTGCTGCTGCTATATAAAGAATTCTTTGGAGAAAGAAATAAACGAGTTCAGATAGCAAAAACCAGTTGATATAGAAAAAGAGAGTTCATTCAGGAAAAGGAGTTCAAAAGCTAACAGCAGCATTCAAGCTTAGAACTTACAGTTTACAACTGCTCTCAGCTCGTTCACATTCAACTGAGAAGAAGTTTTAGCTCTTCACTCTTATTCAACTTGAGTTCTCCTGCCTCCAGGAAGATTTTCACTCAGAGCTTTTTGAAGAAGAAGAAGAAGAAGATAGCTGTCTGAAGAAGAATTTTCATTTCATGTTTATTATCTTCTTGTAGCTTTTTCCTTCAGATTTTCTGAAGTGTTTTCTGCACTGAAACAAGACTTCACCTGGACATTCTTTTAGCCAGGGGGAGCCTTGACTCTTTAGAGCTTTCTAGCTCAGTGCAAGTTCTTGAGCTTCTCTAATTCTATTTAAAATAGAGAAGACATTTTAACCTCCTTTCCCCCTCCTGTAAAGGGTTATTACTCCCTTCAAAAGTATATCTTGGTGGTAGGGCACCTGATCAAAAACCTGTGTTGGTTTTTAGACACCTGATCAAAAGTCTAATGGGTTTCTGGATCTACCTAAAGCAGATCTTGTTGGTGGCAGTGCACCTGATCAAAAACCTGAGTGGATTACTACCTTGTTGGTAGAAGAGTGGACGTACCCAAGTTGTTTGGGGAACCACTATAAATTCCCTTGTGTCGTCTGGTTGTTTGATTTATTACTTGTGTTGTTGGCTGTGATTAGTTTTAACTAGGTCTGCTAGTTGCTGTTTAGGATTCCAAGCCGTAACTGTAATCACAGTTGGCTGCCTTTTGTGCACAACACTTGTGTTAGACTTTAGGGTTACTTCTCAAATATCTATAACCTTCATTCCGCAATTAACTCCAAGGGAGTTGAGTAGACAGTCAACTTTGCTAGTGCAATTTTTGATTACTCTATTCACCCCCCTCTAGAGTAGTATCTATCCCTTTTCTTTCAATTGGTATCAGAGGGAGGTTGTCTGACTGTATAGGCTAACACCTAAGTCACAAGATCCTGATAGATACCAAGGATTATAGATATTCACTTTCACTATCATGGCCCAGTTCAAGGATTACTCTAGCAATAGACCTCCAGCATGCAACTTAGCCAGTTCAGCATCTGGAAGGCAAGGATTAAACTATATATGAACTCTATTGATGAGAGTATTTTTGCTTCTATTTTGACAGGACCACCAAGAGCACCTGCTGCAGCTACTGCCTCAACTTCAACAGATATGAGTGCAGTGCCTCCTCCAGATTACAATGATGAATACAAAAAGGCAAAGATAGCAGATGCTAAGGCAATGAACATTCTGGCTCAGACAATGTCTGATGAAGTATTCCAGAAGGTTGCTGACTGCTCCTCAGCAAAAGCAATGTAGGATACACTGAACCAGATTGTAGCTGGTTCAGCTGATGAAAGGAAGGACAGAAGGTCCAACCTTATCTCCCAGTATGAAAATTTCAAGAAAACTGATGCTGAATCAGTTGAAGCAATGTACACAAGGCTCAGCTCAATCATCAATGAGATGAGGACTCTTGATAAGGATATTTCATTGACAGGGGTCAATGATAAGATTCTTATGTGCTTCCCTATCACATGGGATCTTAGGATCTGGCCTATCAAGGAGGCCAGAAGCACAACAGAAATCTCAACAGAAGCCCTCCTTGGTAAGCTCAAGTCTTTTGAGCAAGTGCTGAAGTCCAGGGAAGCTGAGGCTGAAGCAAAGACTCCAACTCCCACAAGAAAAGAGCAAACCCTTGCTCTCAAAGATGCTGATGCTTCTGAAGGAAGCCAGTCCAATGAGGAACTGATGGCATTATTTGCCAAAAGGTTTCTCAAGATGGGAAGGAAAGAATTCAGAAAGAAATCTTCAAAATATGAAGAAAAACCAAGGTATGATCGTACTCCTACTAAAGAAATAATTTGCTATGGTTGCAGGAAGCCTGGACATATTCTTCCAGACTGTCCAGAGGAAAAGAATAAAGAGAAAAGGAAAGACAAGGATCAGCACAGGAAGCATTCCAAGCCATCCTCCTACAAGAACAAAAAGAAGGAGAGAGGTTTTGTTGCTGAAACCTGGAGCGATTCTGATGAGGAATCTTCCTCCTCAAGCTCCAGTGAGGATGAGGAAGAAAATAAGGCAAAGGAAGTTTGCCTCATGGCAATTGATGCCTGCAGCAATCACTCAGCTGCAGAGAGTTCAGATTCTGATGAAGAAATGCCAACAGAAGATGAGGTATTGTCTTCTTACGATTTTACATCTACTAAATTTAAATCAGATTTTAAATCTTTATGTTTAGATTTAATTAGTTCTGAGAAGGAAATAAAAGAGCCTAGAAATAAACTAGCTGAATCTGAATTAATTTCTATTGAAAATATTAGGTTAACAGCAGAACTCACTAATTCTAGTGAAGAAATAAAATTCCTGAAGAATGAATTAGCTAAGTCCAAAAGGTTAGAAGAATCTCTAAATGGTAGAAGCCTTAAGTTGCTTGAAATAAGCAGCATGTCTAACACTAGGTCAGGCAATAATAAATTAGGCTTAGGAGCTTCTTCTAGTGAACCACAAATCATTCTTAAAAACCATCTTTCAACTCCAGTGAATTTTATTTCAGCTAGTGGAATAAAAAATACTGAGCAAGTTAATCAGGTTAGTAAAGCTTTAAATAAAGCTAAGAGAGAGAAAAGAAAACAAAAGTTTAAGGAAATACAAAGAGCGTCGAATGCTGCTCGATGATCGCAGGCTCAGTGGTCGAACGGAGATCGACGATCTGGGCACCCATCGTTAAACGCTGATCGACGTTTTCAACATGAATTTCAAAAACTTCAACCAGAACTTTAGAAACTCGAATGTAAATAGAAACCCTAGGTTCATTGACCCATCATCTGCATGGAGAATCCCACCTAGGAGATCTTACCCGTTAGGTTATCATCCTCAACCTGCTTATTCATTTATTTCCAGTTTTTCTTATGTGAAAAACAAGGGACCCAAGTTTACCTGGGTCCACAATGTTTAATTGATTTATTTATAGGTGAAGACCTATCCTATCACTCAGAATAAGTGGTATTTGGATAGTGGTTGCTCCAAGCATATGACAGGAAATAAAGAACATCTATCAAGGTTCAAGGCCAAGCTTGGCCCAAAGGTGATCTTTGGAGATTTAAGCTATGGTCAAACTGAAGGCTATGGCAGGATGACAATTGGAGCTGTAACATTAAAGAGAGTTGCTTATGTAACTGGACTGAAGCATAATCTCATTTCAGTAAGTCAGTTATGTGATACTGGATACCAGGTATCATTTTCTAACTCTCTTTGTAATATTACTTTAAATAATAATGTTGTGTTAGTAGGTATTAGACAAGGTAACATTTATTTAGTAGATTTTAACTCAACTCACTCTGAAATCTGCTTATTTAATGAAGTAACAAATAACAATACCTTATGGCATAAAAGGCTTAGCCATGTTAACCTCAAGAATATATCTAGGTTATCTAAACACAACCTTATTAGAGGTTTACCTTCTTGCCCCTACAAGAAGGAGAGCCTATGCAAGGCTTGTCAATTAGGCAAGCAAACCAAGAATTCGTTTAAATCAGTAAATAAAAGTGATTCTTCTAGAATCCTGTATTTATTACATTTGGACCTATTTGGCCCAATAAATATACAGAGTTTAGGAGGGAAGTATTACACCCTAGTCATTGTAGATGAATTCTCTAGGTTCAGTTGGGTGTTCTTTTTGAGAACTAAGGCTGATAACTTCAAAGCCCTTATAGATTTTCTATTATGTGTGCAGACTGAGTACTCTACTCATGTGGCCTTGATCAGAAGTGATCATGGTACTGAGTTTGACTTTCTTCTCATGCAAGAATTCTGTGAGAGAGAAGGTATCAAACATAGCTTCTCAGCTCCTAGAACTCCCCAACAAAATGAGGTAGTGGAGAGGAAAAACAGAACCCTGATTGAAGCTGCAGGAACATTATTGGCAGATGCTAACATGCCTCTCTCCTATTGGGTAGAAGCTGTTAGCACAGCTAATTATGTGCTGAACAGAAGTCTTATACACAAGCTTAAGTGTAAAACTCCTTATGAGTTGCTTAAAGGAAAGAAACCTAAAATAAATTATTTTAGAGTATTTGGTTGTGTAGTTTATATTCATAATAATAATAAAGAATACCTTAGAAAATTTGAAGCAAAAGCTTCAATGGGAATTTTTCTTGGATATTCCCAAGTAAGCAAAGCTTATAGGATATTTAATAAATCATCTTCTAAAATTGAGGAATCTGTGCATTTGTCCTTTGATGAATCTCAAATGTTTTACAAGGAGAAGGAAACTTCCCCTTCCACAAGTTCATTGCAGGTACCAGAATCTAGCAAAGATGTCACTCAAGAGATTCTCCATCTATCCACTCTTCATATCACTGAGTCAGACAGTGATAAAGACTTTGCAGAAGTTGTTGTTGTTCCACCAATAGTAGATCAAATTCCTCCTGAGGAATTAATCCCAACTATTGCTGAAGATCACATCCCACCTGCTGATGTTGTCACACTTAGAGATCATCCTACATCTCAAGTGATTGGAGACATATCAGTTGGTGTTCAAACAAGACATCAGTTAAGACAGGATGTGATGCATGCTTGTTTCCTTTCACAGATTGAGCCCCTCACCATTAAAGATGTTGAGCTAGATCCCCACTGGATCATTGCTATGCAAGAGGAACTCAATCAGTTTGAAAGATGTAAAGTATGGACTTTGGTTCCAAGACCTAAAGGCCAACTGATCATAGGCACCAAGTGGGTGTATAGAAACAAGTTAGATGCAAATGGAATCATTGTAAGGAATAAAGCTAGGCTTGTAGCTCAGGGCTACAGACAGGAGGAAGGTATAGATTATGACCAAACCTTTGCTCTTATTGCAAGGCTAGAGGCAATAAGGATCTTTCTAGCCTATGCAGCCTATATGAAGTTTAAGGTCTTTAAGATGGATGTCAAAAGTGCCTTTCTAAATGGTGAGCTAAAGGAAGAGGTATTTGTTGAACAACCACTTGGGTTTGTTTCTTCAACTCAGCCCTCACATGTTTTCAAGTTGCAAAAAGCTCTTTATGGACTCAAACAAGCACCCAGAGCCTGGTATGAGACTCTAGCTAGTTTCCTGTTAGAGCACAATTTTGTTAGGGGAGTAGTTGATAGAACCCTTTTCGTCAAGCACCACAAGAACACAATCATGTTAGTTCAAGTGTATGTGGATGACATTATTTTTGGTTCCACTGATCCCAAACTGTGCAAAACGTTCTCTGACTTGATGCATTCTAAGTTTGAGATGAGTAGTATGGGTGAGCTGTCTTACTTTCTTGGTTTCCAAGTAAAGCAAGATGCTGATGGCATCTTCATCTCCCAATCCAAATATGCCAAGGAATTGGTAAAGAAGTTTGGGATGACTGATGCTTCAGCAATGCATACACCTATGGCTACTAATGTAGTTATAGATTCTGATGATCAGGGAAAGCCTTTTGATCAAAAGAATTATAGGGCCATTGTTGGTTCCCTATTGTATTTAACTACAAGTAGGCCAGATATAATGTTTGCTACATGCCTTTGTGCTAGATTCCAGGTCAACCCCAAGGAATCTCATCTAATTCTTCTCAAGAGAATCTTGAGATACCTGAAGGGATGTCCAAATCTAGGACTTTGGTACCCAGCAGAATCAGAATTTGAGTTAATTGGATACTCTGATTCTGACTATGCTGGTTGTCGAGTTGACAGGAAAAGTACCTCAGGAACTTGTCAGTTCCTGGGAGAGAGATTGGTCTCTTGGTTCTGTAAGAAGCAGGCCTCTGTCTCAACTTCAACTGCAGAAGCTGAATATATAGCAGCTGCTAGTTGTTGTTCACAGATCCTGTGGATACAAAACCAGCTTTTGGATTATGGGTACACACACAAGAACACAAAAATCATGTGTGATAGTACTAGTGCTATCTCTAATACACAAAATCCTGTGCACCACTCTAGAACGAAACACATTGAGATCCGGCACCATTTCCTGAGAGATTGTGTGGAAAAGAACAAGATCAGCCTTGAGTTCATATCCACTGACCTTCAGAGAGGTGATATATTCACCAAGCCCTTAGATGAACAGAAGCATCTGTTCTTTTTGGTTCAACTAGGCATGATTAATGGAAGAGACTAAGTGTGACGTCTGCCTTGTTGAAACTTGTTTGAAGATCGTCGAACGACGTTCGAAGATAGTCGATCAGATCAAGCCTATCATCGACCTATGGTTGATGATAACTTATCTGCTTGAAGATCATCGACCGACGTTCGAAGATAGTCGAATAGGTCGAGCCTATCGTCGATCTATGGTTGACGACAGCTTGCTGTTTGTGAAGACAGAAATAGTCGAACGATTGATCGACTACTCTGCTTCAGGAACGATCGTCGAACGACCGTTCGACCATCGTCTCCAGTATCTTTTAAATAGATCGACGATCGTTGTTTTAATATAAAGTCGATGGTCGACCTAGGTTAAGAGATCGTTGTTTTTATCGTCGACGGAGAGCGTCTTCTCGCATTCCATCTTCCTGCTTGCTCTTTGTCTCGCGATTTCTGTCGTTTCGCCTTCGTCGTCTCCCTCGTCTTCTCCAGCCCCTTCGATGGCGATATCTCCAGCTCTCCTGACAGTGGTGAAGTTCGATGCAGGCTTCAGTGTGGATTTCGATTCTTTCAGTTGCTGCGAATCTGCTATTGTGGAAATTCTCAACTTATGCAAAGATCAAGGTTTAGAAAAGCTCATGTCCTCCAGAATAAAGATAAACATTCAAGAGATTAAAGAATGGGCATTTACTTCGTCTTCAAATGATGATTCTATGACCGGAACAATTGGCGGAGAAGAGGTAACTTTGACTCCCGTCATTTTAACTGAAATTTTTGGATTATTAAATGGGGAAGAAGATTACGAGCAAGATACCCCAGAGTTTGGGAGAATGCTGACAGAGCTGGGACATGCCGAAGGCATTCCTTCTAAGCTGCTTAAGGTGAATTTTCCATTTAAGATTAAGTTCCTTGCTGAACTCGTCGGAAAAGTGCTACTGGGAAAACACTCTGCCCATGACAATATTACAAGGCAACAGTTTGCCCTAATGTGTGCAATTGTGAACAAAAAGAAGATTAACTGGGCAGGAGTACTGTTTGATTTGATCAAGAAAAAGAACAGCAAGAAGGAAGTCACCCTAGGTAGGGTGCTTGGAATTTTTCTGAAGGAAAAATATCCCCATTTGTTAGTTTCAGCTGCTACTTCCATCAATGCAGCAAGAAGATGGACCCAACCTTGTTCGCCAAGTGGAAAAGAACTTTTATGAAGCCCGCTCCTGCAGGGGTTGCTCCAGCTGCATCTAAGAGCACCAGGACAGCTTCTGTCACTCCTCTCCTACATGAAGCTGGCTCAGCAAATCTCTCCCTTCCATCTTCTTCATCTGCATTACCGTCTACTTCAGTTGAAGTTCCATCAACTTCAATTGAAGTACGACCTTCTGCCTCTCATCTTCCTGATTCATCTACAATTCTCCATGCATCACCTCATGCATCTCCTCTCCCTTCTCATCTTGCTAGGATATCTCATCCTAGTTTTGATTTGTTGGTTTCTAAGATTTCTACTCCTCCTCATTCTCCAATTCCTTCTTCAGATCACATTGATCATCTTGCATCCACCCATCATTCTCCAGTTCACTCTCCATCTCCAGTTCACTCTCCAGTTCATCAAGAATACACCATTCATGCTGATCATCCATCCACTGAGATTCCCCCATAATCATTTGAAATCACTCCAGCATTCATTTCTAGCATCTTGGAGTTAATTACTCCTTCAATCAAAATTATGATTGAAGAGGCAATTGCTCCCCTTGCTTCCTCCATCTCTTCCTTGACTGCTGCCATTCAAGCCCTATCAAAATCTGCTGAGCCCTCTTCATCTAGGGTCCTGGTTTCAGTATCTACTGAAATCAGGCAGGGGGAGATGCTTTATGAAGATTCCTCTGAGCTGCCCTTGGCCTCCCCTCCAGCAGATCCTCCTGTAGTTGCAGAGAAAGAGATAGAAGAATCAGCTCCTCCTCCATTGTTTGAAAAAGAAATTTCTGATGCTGTAATGAAGTCTGAATTCATTGTCAAAGTTTGCCTGGAAGAATGCTCCACTCCCCTGGTCGCCCTATACCTAGAAGGAGTTATTACTTCCTTCCTAGATGAATTATGGGAGTTAGAACACTCAAAGGAAAATTCTGAAGGTATCCATTTTACTCACTTTTTAGACTTGATAACTGATATGCTAGTATGGGAATACCTGGAAGGAATGATTCGATGTCATTTAGCAAATTTTTGTTCATAATACTATAGATATAATGGAAGAAGTATTAGATGTCCAAGAGCTTGATCACTAACCAGCTCCAGAAGTTCAATCTGAACCAGAACCAGTTGTTCAAGTTTCTGAGGCTGCTCAGCCAGCTCAGCTAGCAGTGCAAGTAGAACTGGTCCCCATGATAGTTTCTGATCAACAAGAAAAGGCTTTAGATGTTCAAATTGAAAAGTCTACCGTCTGGGATGACTCTCTTGGATTGGATTTAGATACCCTTCTGGCACAGGATGCCATGGAAGAGGAATTAGAAAAAGCTGCCCTAAAAGAAAAGGAAAGAGCTGTGCAAGAGGCGATTGATCCATATGATCTTCCAATTTCTTCAAATTCTGAGGATGAGATTGATTCTGATGAATCTGATGAGTCTAAGAGAAAGAGATCTGCTAAAAAGAAAAGGAAAGCTGTGGCTCCTCCTCCTCCAAATCCTGACCATGATGTTCCCTACTATGTCTTAAAAGGCATTGATCCTAAATCTAAAGAATTCCAACACTGGATGGCATTTTTTAAAAATCAGCAGAAGCAAAGGAAGAAGTCAAAGAGGTATGACAGTCCTGTCCCAAGATGGACTCCTAGAGGTCCTCCTCCTCCACCTCCCAGTGCAGGAGCCTCTGGAAACCTATCTGCAAATCCTTCTGCTCATTCTAACAGGTTCAACCCATCTCAGTCATCACAAAGGAAAAGTTCTCAAGGATATCAAGGTAAAATGCAATCTGGCTATCAAAGACTTGATGCTGATGTTAAGGAACAAGTAAAGGAGGTGGTGTATCAAAGACCAACTTTTTCTCCTCCTCCTTCCAAAAAACTCAAGAGCTCAACCTCTCCAAAGCCAGATCATGCTGTGAAGGCTGTTTCAAAAGGTAAGCGAATTATTTTCTCTGAAAAATCTAGCAAGAAATTTGCTGAGTTTGCTCCGCGTTCTTATCTAGTTATTCAGGATAAAGAGCCAGCTGAAAGTCTGCTAGATATGTCTATTAAGTTTAAAGCTGTGAAACCTATTGATACAACTTCTGAAAATGTGTATGAAAGCCCAGAGCTTGATCCTGATTTCAGGATGGCTCTATTTCTTGAACTTGTTGGTTCAGCCCAAATCAAGAAAGTTAAAGCTGAAGGCAATGACACTGCAGGATTAACCACTATGTAAAAATTCAGAACGAAGGAGCTCGATAAATTGTAGGTTAGAACTGAGGTATTTGATCCTTCAAAATACATGGAAAAGCATCCTGAAGCAGTTGTCCCAAGAGCGTCAGAAATGAAAATCATTGTAGAACAAGACCTGAAGTTATCAAGGAAAGAAGCTCTAGATCCTTCTAGAAAGATTACTTTTATTCCTAGTTCTTCTGAACCTAAACCTAATTCTGAAGCCTCTTAAATTTCATTGATTGACAGTTATTTGCTTATCTGATTGATTGATGTTATCTTCTTAATTATTTTCCTTCATGCACTTTATTTATTTTCAGTAATTAGTTTTGTGTTTATTTGTTGTTGAGAGACTTAACTCAAATAGGGGGAGATTGTTGGTACCCTAGTTTTTGATTTGAGTTCAGTCTTCTCTTTTAGTCTCTTGACCCAAGATTTGTCTATGGTCAAAGGTTAGTTGGTTAGTTAGGTTGCTCTAGTTTTAGAGGCGTCACTTTTCCAGATGTAAATTTGGTTGAGTTGTTTTTCGTTTGACTATGGTCGAACGTCGCTCGACTATCGTCGATCAGCCGATCCATGATCGTCTTCCTGATAGCTCGACTATCTGCTTGATAGGTCGACTATCTGTTGTCTTTGATAGTTTGACTATCTGTTGATAGGTCGACTATCTGTTTTGTTTGATAGTTAGACTATCTGTTTAATAGGTCGACTATCTGTTCTCTTTGATAGTTCGACTATCTGTTGATAGGTCGACTATCTGCTCTTCTTGATAGTTCAACTATCTGCTTGGATAGTTCAACTATCTGATAGTTCGACTATCTGTTTGATAGGTCGACTATCTGTTCTCTTTGATAGTTCGATTATCTGTTGATAGGTCGACTATCTGTTTTCTTTGATAGTTCGACTATCTGTTTGATAGGTCGACTATCTGTTTGATAGGTCGACTATCTGTTTTGCTTGATAGCTTGACTATCTGCCTTGATAGATCGACTATCTGATAGCTCGACTATCTGTTCTGATAGGTCGACTATCTGCTGAGGTAGTTCGACTATCTTCTTTGATAGTTCGACTATCTGTATCGTTCAACTATCTGTCAGATAGGTCGACGATCTCTGTGCTTCGGTCGACGATCTCCGAGGGTCGTTCGACGTTTTGCTGTATGTCTTGAGTAATTTTGTCATCTTCTATGATGTGATTTATTTCATATTTATTTTGGCATATTTTATAAAAGACTATTTGAATAAATTTATGATATTATTTCCATGCAATATCTGCTCCATTCCTTATGCATGAGCCAATCTTTTTCTGACAAAGTTGTTTGTCTTATTAGTTGAAATATGTTTTCTGCTTTATCTGCCAGGCTGTCCTTTATAGCCGTTAGACTCAAAAAGTCTTCTTTGGCCGTAAAGAGTCTCTTCTGATGTGACTTTCTCTAGTATTATTTTATCAGAGTTACTTGCAGCTTCTTAGAAAGCTTTATCCTCTTATAGGATATCTGTCTGCAGTTTTTGTTCTTGCTTTATGCTATTTGCAGCCCAGCTTGCAGATTTCAGTAGAAGACAAGATTCAAACTCAAATTAGAGTCGTTGCTGCTGCTGCTATATAAAGAATTCTTTGGAGAAAGAAATAAACGAGTTCAGATAGCAAAAACCAGTTCATATAGAAAAAGAGAGTTCATTCAGGAAAAGGAGTTCAAAAGCTAACAGCAGCATTCAAGCTTAGAACTTACAGTTTACAACTGCTCTCAGCTCGTTCACATTCAACTGAGAAGAAGTTTTAGCTCTTCACTCTTATTCAACTTGAGTTCTCCTGCCTCCAGGAAGATTTTCACTCAGAGCTTTTTGAAGAAGAAGAAGAAGAAGATAGCTGTCTGAAGAAGAATTTTCATTTCATGTTTATTATCTTCTTGTAGCTTTTTCCTTCAGATTTTCTGAAGTGTTTTCTGCACTGAAACAAGACTTCACCTGGACATTCTTTTAGCCAGGGGGAGCCTTGGCTCTTTAGAGCTTTCTAGCTCAGTGCAAGTTCTTGAGTTTCTCTAATTCTATTTAAAATAGAGAAGACATTTTAACCTCCTTTCCCCCTCCTGTAAAGGGTTATTACTCCCTTCAAAAGTATACCTTGGTGGCAGGGCACCTGATCAAAAACCTGTGTTGGTTTTTAGACACCTGATCAAAAGTCTAAAGAGTTTCTGGATCTACCTGAAGCAGATCTTGTTGGTGGCAGGGCACCTGATCAAAAACCTGAGTGGATTCCTACCTTGTTGGTAGAAGAGTGGACGTACCCAAGTTGTTTGGGGAACCACTATAAATTCCCTTGTGTCGTCTGGTTGTTTGATTTGTTACTTATGCTGTTGGCTGTGATTAGTTTTGACTAGGTCTGCTAGTTGCTGTTTAGGATTCCAAGCCTTAACTGTAATCTCAGTTGGCTGCCTTTTGTGCACAACACTTGTGTTAGGCTTTAGGGTTACTTCTCAAATATCTATAACCTTCATTCCGCAATTAACTCCAAGGGAGTTGAGTATACAATCAACTTTGCTAGTGCAATTTTTGATTACTCTATTCACCCCCCCCCCTCTAGAGTAGTATCTATCCCTTTTCTTTCAAAATAAGTCATCGATCCTCGGCATAGGGTACTTATTCTTAATGGTTACCTTGTTCAACTCCCTGTAGTCGATGCAAAGCTGCATCGACCCATCTTTATTCCTCACAAATAGAATAGGAGAACTCCAAGGCGACAAACTCTTCCTGATAAACCCTTTTGTCAACAGCTCATCCAACTGGACTCGCAACTCCTCTAACTCACGAGGGGCCATCTGGTACGGCGCCTTAGCAATAGGACACGTACCCGGTTCCAAATCAATCACAAACTAGACATCCCGATTGGGAGGAAGACCAGGAAGATCATCAGGAAAAACATCAGCAAAATCACAAACAACGGGAATCTCCTCCAAGCGTTGTACACTAACAGCGGTTCCAACCACCGAGACTAAACAAGCAAAACAATCAGAATGAAACAACTTCTGAGCACATACCGCAGAGATGACAAGAGAATCCTGGCACGGATCAGCATACATGCTTCCGGGCTGACCGTTGTCCTTGATGAAATCCAAGCGCTTCCCTTTGCACTGAATAACCGCATCATACTTAGACAGCCAATCCATGCCCAGAATAAAATCAAAGTCCTCTAGATCAATCATCTTCAAGTCTGCCTTCGCAAGAAAGTCTCCCAACAAAACATGGAAATCTAGAATGCCCAAATCTGATAACACAGATTCACTAGAGGGGAACTTGACACGGAAGGTATCCCGAACTCGATCTAGAGTAAACCGATGTTTCTCCACAAAGGCTCTAGCCACAAATGAGTGGGTAGCGCTGGAGTCAAACAGAATACGCACCCAGCAGTTCTTCACCTTAAATTTCCCTATAGGAGTATATACAACTAAGGAACTACCAAAACAAAACTACAATCATTCTAGTAAAAAAAAAACTTCAGGCTGGAAAAACAACTAACCTGAGATGACCTGAGTCGAAGCTTGAGCCTCCTCGGAAGAGATAAGGTTTATCTTTTCCTTGCCCTTGTCCACACGCTGAGGTGGAGGTAGTGCCTGAAGTGGAACTACATGAAGAGAAGGCTGGACCTGAGGACACCTAGACTTGATGTGACCCTTCTGCCCACACTGATAGCAGACTTCATCCTTGGACCAGCACTGGGCAGCATCATCCCGGGTAGCTTGCTAACAGAATAGGAAACATCCCTCCTAGGAGCACCCTGAATAGCATGAACCTGCTCCTTCTTCTGAGGATAACTCACTCAATGCCAAGGTCTGGTTAGGCATTGAGTGAGTGGGGCTCCCTCAATGCCATGCCGTGTTGAGTCATCTCAACGCTTTTCCCTTACCTTGATTTTCGCTCCCGAGTGAATTCCTTGATTTTTGATGTTCCTTGTCGGCTATGTTTTCTTTCCCAAAGGCCGAATCGTGGGTCGTGGTTAGTAGTGGTGATTTGAAGCTCTTAATGGAGGCGGTGTTGTGTAATTTAACCGTGGCCACCCTTTTATTTTATCTTGCTCCAAGTACGGGCATGGCAAGGGGGTGGGAGGTCCTTAGTGCTTTCACATGTAGACCCTTGAGCTTTGTTTGCTTGGAAATGGTGGATGGGGGACTGAGTTTGCCTCCAACCCGGATCCGCGTTGTTTATTTTGCTACTACCTTCTCTTACAGCTTAGGGTGTTAGAAGTTTCTTCCTTGGTAGATTGCAGCATTTGGGCTCATAGAAGCCTTGTGGACTCTGTAGCATTTTGGCAGAGTTACTATTGTGTCCTCGCACTTAGTACACTTCCTTTTTTCCTTGCCTTGGGCAGTTGTGGCTGTTACTGCTTTGTTTTCCTCTTTTACTTATCTTCTGATTAACACTTTCGTGCAGTTTTTCTTTTTTTGCTTGCTGAGGTATTCTTTCTTCTTTGAATGCCTCAGGTTCTGGATAGTAGCCGTTCTCACGGCTAGTGGTGCTGTGCAGTTGCTGGTGGTCTCTTGTGCTATAGAGATTAGTTCCTTGTTTTTGCGAGGTAGTTTTGGTGTTGTTTTTCTTACAGACATACATACTTGCCAGTGGGTTCGTGTCAGTTAGTTGGCGTCCACTAGTAGTTTTACCTTGATAAGAGCTTGAAGTACCTATTGGATTAGAAGGATCTCAATATGCGACAACGAAGGTGGATTTAGTTCCTCGGGGACTACACCTTTTATATTCATTACACTCTCAGGAAGGGAAACATTGTCGCAAATGCCTTGAGTCATAGGACTCCGACAAGGGAAAATTGGTTACAAATGCATGATGAGCGCCTGATCCAGGAGCTGGAAGCAATGGAGATTTCTTGTGTTGACAAAAATTCCACCGCAAGTGCATGCATAAACTGGACGGAGGTACAATATGACCTTGCAGACAGGGTTCAGCAAGCAACGGAACTGGATGAAAGTCTACAACGCTACGCAACGGATGGGTCAAATACCCAGTTCTCTTGGGATGACGGCCTTTTGCGAAAAGATGGTCGTTTCTGCGTCCCAATTATGTGAAAGCTCAGAGAAGAATTGATGTATGAGGCTCACTTTACGAAATACTCAATTCACCAAGGGCGCACAAAGATGTACAAGGACATAAAAAAGTTGATCTGGTGGCCGGGCATGGAGAAAGACATAGCACATTACGTGGCTAAATGTTAGACCTATGCCTTAGTGAAAGCTGAATGCCAGAAGCCTGGAGGTTTCCTGAAGTCGCTACCTATTCCGGAATGGAAGTTTGATGATATTTCAATGGATTTCGTGAACGGTTTGTCGAGATCTCAACACGGGAAAAATTCTATTTGGGTGATCGTGGACAGGTTGACTAAAGTAGCTCACTTCCTTCCGAATAAGAGAGGAGATTCAGTGGAAATTTTGGCAAAACTTTACGTTCAGCAAATAGTATGATTACACGATGTGTCCCGTAGCATCGTAAGTGATCGAGACGGGCGCTTCACGTCGAATGATCTGAGTCTAATCCATTAGTTGTTGGGGACAAAACTAACGTAATGTACAACCTTTCATCCATAAACGGATGGCAAGACTTAAAGGACCGACAGAACGATTGAGTACATGCTCCGAATGTGCACCTTAGATTTCGAGAAAAGGTGGGAAGACCATCTCTATATGGTAAAGTTCGCCAACAATAATAGCTATCAAGCTAGCATTAATATGGCACCTTTTGAAACTTTATATGGTAGGAAATGTGGTACACCATTTGCTTGGGCGGAAATAGGTCAGTCAAAATTATATAAGCGTAAGGAAGTCGAAGAGGCTAATTCGACGATACGCTATATCCGGGAGAGTCTACTGATAGCCCAAGATAGACAGGCAAAGTATTACAACACCAAGCACTAAAACGTAGAGTTTGCGGTTGGCGAGTGGGTATACTTGAATATTAAACAACTCAAGGGCGTGTCCAGGATTCGGCGCTTGAAAAAGTTAAGTACGTGGTATCTTAATCTGTTCGAAGTACTGGTGCGAGTTGGAGAAGTTGCCTATCAGCTAGCTCTTTCGGCAGAATTGAGTGGATTGCATGATGTGTTCCACATATAAGTGCTTTGAAAATCCGTGAAAGATCCAACTCCTATGATTTTTAATGACCACGTACTGGTCGAATTTGGGCTCAAAACGAAGGTTAGGCCCATTCGGATCAAGGATAAGGCAGTTAAGCAGCTGCGGAACAAGACAATCAGGATGGTCAAGGTCCGGTGGGATAACTGTGGACATAAGGAGCAAACATGGGAGTGAGAGCAAACCATGCGTGCTAAATTTCACGAATTGTTTGTATAAAATATTGTGACATTTTTTTTTTGAAGAAAATATATGTTATAACATATTTGTTACAGTATTCTGGGTGCTGTATGCAAACTTCGGGATGAAATTTCTATAAGGAGGGGAGGATTGCAATACCCCAAAAAGGAGTTGGAGAGACCAAGATAAAAGTCGACCTGGGATCGACAAAGATCGTCGAGCGGAGCTCGATGAAAATATCAAACGTCGAGCAAAGTTTGACGATTTTTGTCTGTTATGTGAAATCAATCCCGTTCGATAATTTGTCGAAAAATTAAGATATGGTCGAGCGGTGACTCGTGTCAGGTGGCTGGTGAGCGGCCTATAAACCCCCCCCCCCTCCTAGAACACAACATACGGCACGAGAGGGGTCTTATTCCCAGAACAACTGCCTTGTGGTAGCACTAACACTCGGGCTAGCCTGTACCACAAGACGCCTATCCTACCGGCCATGACCAATATCATACATTGCCAACCCAACCAAGTATAACATAGAAGCCAAATCCACACCAAGCAGTTAGTCCATAAAATAATCAACAGTAGAGAAGCTTCAACAAGCTTCTAACATCAGAGTACGTAAATAGTTTTCCCAAAACGGGTACAACAAAAGCCTCTCTCACTCACATCAGTAACCGATGGTAGCGACGATATCGTCCCCTCAGGCCCTGTCGTCCTTGCCTGGCTGTCCGGCTGCATACCCTGCTGCTCCACCTATGGGGTTTCCTCCTAAAAAGGAAGACGTAGAAACCGTTAGTCCAAAAGACTAAGTGGCTTCACATCCGCTCCCCCGGCGACTCCTCGGCACCGGGCGGAGAAAGGAATAGGGTACAATATAAATGATACTTAGGTACAAGCAGGTGATATATATCTCAATGTGAATTAAGCAGCGTAATAAATAAACAACAATTTATTCTAGCAGTTCTATCTTCTATAGCAGCATGAGAGTATAGTAATATAACAGAATGTAACTCAACTTTTATGAATGTCCATACAAACATATAAGTTGAGGATCGTTCAGCAGTAAGTAACTCATCATATAGCAGTGCCCATACAAACTTATACGATGATGATCTTGTGTATGCAATGGAGTGTAATTACATGTATGCAATGCAATGACTCACCAATGAACACACACATGCACTCGCTATGTCGACACAGACTTGAAGTTCCCACTTTTTGAGCAGGTAGCTAACCTCTCAGGCATCAACCGTCGTGCCCGGACGGTGACAGTAGAGCGGGCATCTCTACTACTAGGCTGGTCTCCACACTACCTAGCCTAGGCCTTCGTACGCCTCAACGCTATGAACACAACAAGGGAGCTCACATGCGTACTATGACTCAGCGGGTGTCTCGGGTAGATGTGCACCGAGAGCCTAGCCCCGAACTAGCCTATACGTGACATGGAAGGAGCCTCAGAAAAGTGCATGAGGACCAAGACAAACCGTTCACTTGGCACGGAAGGAGCCTCGGGACGTGAACAACGAGGACCAAGCCCAACCGCCCAAGGTCTAGCTGTCAACTCCCATCGGTGTGAAGATTAGCGATCCCATAGACCTGCCAAACTATCCTTAACCCAAGATTACGATACTGTGTGTCGACTCACACCGCTTGCAATTCTACCACACCGTGGCATGGAAGGAGCCTCGAAGAAAGCACGAGGGCCAAGCCCAACCATCTATTCATGACTCTTCCCACGACACCAACAAAATTTAGTTTACCAAGCCAATCACTTGTGAGCACATGAGTTACTCATCCGATTATCACAACACATGATCATATCAATCAACACCGATCGGATACACAAGTTCCTGGATTCTCGTTATTAGACCACTAATTATCATTTGCTCGCTATCCCCCACAAAGTCACTTCATTCAATCTCATGCCATTTCACCATTAGCTTAAGTGGGGCCTATCCAATAGTTTCACCATGCGTTGAATTATCACAACTATGCATATTATGATTTACCTACGACTTAACGTCAGATTGTTACCAAGCCTCTTCCTCCGATCAACTAAATTATAAAACTAATCCAGGAATTTCAGGTGTAGAACACCTGCAGGACAGCAACTTCAACCGAAGATTCCCGTGGCTACAGGAATCTGGTGAGTGCGTGTAACCCCTCGATGGAAAGATCTTTCCATGGGCTAGAACTTTCAGGTTCTGTCTGCAACCCAGATCAGACTGTATCCCACATGAAATCGGCTCCAAAGCCTGCTGTGTACAGAATATAATTTCTATGCTCTTAGCTTACAGCCCGTACTTCCATCAGGCATTCCTGTGGCTACAGACTTCACCCGAAGGCGTGTAACCACTCATTGGAAGGGTAATTTCAAGGGATACAACTTTTGTGTTTAGTCGAAAGCCCAGATCTTGCCTTTTCTTGCCTGAAAATAGACAAGAAGGTCGCTGCGTACAGAACACAGATTTCTGCACGTATCTTGAAGCGGAATGAACGACATCGGTTCATCTTCCTCCTCATGCCGGTCTTCCCAAATCGCAACCAGAATTTCCTCCACCCTTATTCACCCTCTGAAGGCCATTTGTCTTCACGAATCCACCCCCATCATCACTTTGAAGAAGGGGAGGTTGAAGATGACTAAATATTAGAACACAAGGTCTAGAAAGGCCCTCGTAGAAATCTTCGTCTCACACATCAAGACTCATTTGAGTAGATGTCTCGCCTAAGAATAACTATAGATCTAGCACCAAGAAAGAGGGGAGAAAGCTCACCTCATTTCTAGTGGTTCCGCCATTTCCGGCCATGGATCTTGTCATCCTTCTCATTGGCATTGTTTTTCCCTTGACAGCGGTGGCGTTTCCTCACGGGGTTGGTTGGCTCCAGCAAAATCTACCTCCTCCAGAAGTTCCTCTTCAGAAAATAGGGCTTGTAAGAGAATGAGGCAGCTAGGGTTCACTTTTTCTCTTTTATACAGAAGTGACACGGGTAGGGACAAGCCCGTATCCTTACCCGTGTCCTGCTCAGGTTAAACGACATCGACGGTTCGAGTGTCGCTTGGATACCAACACGGGTAGGGACACGCCCGTGTCCACTACCCATATCACATGACATGGCCGTGTTCATGCACGTGTTCTCACCCGTGTCCTGCCCCGGATGACATGACCGACTTCTGAATATGGGCACACGGGTAGAGACACGCCCGTGTCTCTACCCGTGTCCTGCTCGGGCCACACTTTCTCGAGAATCACTCGACACCTCTCGAGAACTTGACACCTCTCGAAAACTCGACGCACAAGGGTAGGGACATGCCCGTGTCACCACCCGTGTCCTACACAGGACACACTTTCTCGAGAACCACTCGACACCTCTCGAGAACTTGACTCCTCTCGAGAACTCGACGTACACGGGTAGGGACACGCCCGTGTCCCCACCTGTGTTCTACACAGGACACACTTTCTCGAGAATTACTCGACACCTCTCGAGAACTTGACTCCTCTCGAGAACTCGACGCACACGGGTAGGGACACGCCCGTGTCCACACCCATGTCCTACACATGACACACTTTCTCTTTTCCCCACGAGTGCGCGCCTGATCGCTTGCACTCTCTAAGCCTAAATCAGTTCTCCTGACTCAAAAGCGTGCATGGGGGGCCTAGTGCAAATTGGGACGTTACAAATCCTATAAACAAAATAAAAGATTTTGTCCCCGAAATTAGTTTAAGGCTATGGGGAGAGAAAAGCATACAAAAATATAAAATGAAATATGCTTTTAAAGATTACCTTGATTAAATAGCTCCGGGTAGCGCTTTTGCATCAAGTCCACCGTCTCCCACGTATACTCCTCTTTCCCATGATTGGACCACATCACATTCACTAGCGGAACACTTTTGCGATGCAAGGTCCTTGTTTCACTATCTACTATCCACACAGGCTCTAGTCGCACCAACCTATCAGTCACAACTGCTCCGTCAGTGGTTGGAACATATTGTTCAGGATGCAACAACGCCTTTCGGAGTGACGACACATGTAATACATCATGAAGATTCTCTAGCTATGGCGGTAACTCCAATCGATATGCCAACGGGCCAATCCTTTCCAAGATGGCGTAGGGCCCAACGTACCTTGGGCTTAGCTTCTTCACACCACGTACCCGAGATACTCCATGCACCGGCCTGATCTTCAAAAATACCTTGTCACCCACTTGAAATTCCACCATCTGGTGCTTTGCATTATAATATTTTGCTTGACGACTTTGAGCCTCGAGCAAGCGGTTTCTTATTTGCCTCACAGCCGCATCAGTATTATCTATGTTTTTAATTCCCAAAGCCTTCAGATCTTCATCCTGCACCCAAGACAAGGGTGTTCTACACCTTCTTCCATAAAGGGCTTCATGGGGCGTCATCCCGATGCTAGCTTGATGGCTGTTGTTGTAAGATGATTCTACCAAGGGTAGGATCCTTTCCCATGGCTCTCCTCTATCAAACACACACAACCTCAATAAGTCTTCCAATGTCCTGATAGTCCTTTCAGATTGCCCGTCAGTCTGAGGGTTAAATGTTGTGCTGAAGGTAAGATGCGAACCCAAATATGCATGCACCGCCTTCCATTCCGTAGAGGTAAACCGACCATCTCGGTCAGAAACAATTGTCTTTGGATCGCCATGATACTGTACGAATTGTTCCACGAAAAGGCGTACCAAAACATCAACGTGTGCTTCTTTCTTCATAGGTATGAAACAGGCTACCTTTGTTAAGCGATCAATGATTACCCATATCGAATCATTCCCTGAGCGGGAGAGAGACAAACCGTGGACAAAGTCCATGGAAACATCCTCAAACTTCCACTCTGGGATGGGCAATGACTGCAACAATCCACCGGGGCTGCTACATTCTGCCTTCATTCTTTGACAGGCCTAGCAATGCGTAACAAAATACCTGACGTCTTTCTTCATCACCGGCCAACACATGGTCTTCCTCAAGTCGGTGTACATCTTAGCAATCCCAGGGTGCACAGAATACTGAGAGCAGTGTGCTTCTCTCAAGATATTCTCCCGAATATTACCTCCCTTGGGAATGTAAAGCCGGCCACGGTAATGAACAAGGCCGTCCTTTAGAGAGTACTCGGAAAGTGCTTAACCAAGTGGATCCTGGACCCTGCTGTTGTACGGGGGCTTGCTGAGATTGGGACCTGAAGGCGTCCAGGATAGCTGTGAGCGTCTGCCCCAGATCGGATTGTTGGAATTGTGTAGGTACAGACGGGGCGGGGGTGCCCCTCACCGGCTCAACATGTACTGGGATCTACACGTAAGGTTCAAACTTAAGGTTAGGTCGGCTAATCTATGGTCAAAGATGGACAAACTTAGTGTGAATTACATATGGGCACACCACGACTTCTGCTAAGTCAGTTTGTCCCGAAACTATCCAACCGAACGGGGGTGGCACCATTGTTAAATGACTTCTTCAGTTCAGGATCGTAACAAGCTGATACCATTTGTAAGACCCCCCCTCCCGGAACACAACACATGACACGAGAGGAGTCTTATGCCCAGAACAGCCTCCTTGCGGTAGCACTAACACTCGGGCTAGCCTATACTACAAGACGCCTATCCTGCCGACCATGACCAATATCATACATTGCCAACCCAACCAAGTATAACATAGAAGCCAAATCCACACCAAGCAGTTAGTCCATAAAATAATCAACAGTAGAGAAGCTTCAACAAGCTTTTAACATCAGAGTACGTAAATAGTTTTCCCAAGACGGGTACAACAAATGCCTCTCTCACTCACATCAGTAACCGATGGTAGCGACGGTACTGTCCCCTCAAATCCTATCATCCTGGCCTGGCTGTCCGGCTGCATGCCCTGCTGCTCCACTTGTGGGGTTTCCTCCTAAAAAGGAAGACGTAGCAACCGTTAGTCATAAAGACTAAGTGGCTTCACATCTGCTCCCCCGTCGACTCCTCGGCATCGGGCGGAGAAAGGAACAGGGTACAATATAAATGAAACTTAGGTACAAGCAGGTGATATATATCTCAATGTGAATTAAGCAGCGTAATAAATAAGCAACAACTTATTCTAGCAGTTCTATCTTCTATAGCAGCATGAGAGTATAATAATATAACAGAATGTAACTCAACTTATATGAATGCCCATACAAACATATAAGTTGAGGATCGTTCAGCAGTTAGTAACTCATCGTATAGGACTTCCCATACAAACTTATACGATGAGGATCTTGTGTATGCAATGGAGTGTAATGACATGTATGCAATGCAATGACTCACCCATGAACACGCACATGCACTCGCTATGTCGACACAGACTTGAAGTTCCCACTTTTTGAGCAGGTAGCTAACCTCTCAGGCATCAACCGTCATGGTCGGACGGTGACAGTAGAGCGGGCATCTGCACTACTAGGCTGGTCTCCACACTACCTAGCCTAGGCCTTCGTACGCCTCAATGCTATGAACACAACAACGGAGCTCACATGCGTACTATGACTCAGCGGGTGTCTCGGGTAGATGTGCACCGAGAACCTAACCCCGAACTAGCCTATACGTGACATGGAAGGAGCCTCAAAAAAGTGCACGAGGACCAAGCCAAACCGTTCACTTGGCATGGAAGGAGCCTCGGGACGTGAACACCGAGGACCAAGCCCAACCTCCCAAGGTCTAGCTTTCAACTCCCATCGGTGTGAAGATTAGCGATCCCATAGACCTGCCAAACTATCCTTAACCCAAGATTACGATACTGTGTGTCGACTCACACCGCTTGTAATTCTACCACACCGTGGCATGGAAGGAGCCTCGAAGAAAGCACGAGGGCCAAGCCCAACCATCCATTCATGACACTTCCCACGACACCAACAAAATTTAGTTCACCAAGCCAATCACTTGTGAGCACATGAGTTACTCATCCGATTATCACAACACATGATCATATAAATCAACACCGACCAGATACACAAGTTCTAGGATTCTCGTTATTAGACCACTAATTATCATTTGCTCGCTATCCCCCATAAAGTCACTTCATTCAATCTCATGCCATTTCACCATTAGCTTAAGTGGGGCCTATCCAATAGTTTCACCATGCGTTGAATTATCACAACTATGTATATTATGATTTACCTACGACTTAATGTTGGATTGTTACCAAGCCTCTTCCTCCGATCAACTCAATTATAAAACTAATCCAGGAATTTCAGGTGCAGAACACCTGCAGGATAGCAACTTCAACCGAAGATTCCCGTGGCTACCGGAATCTGGTGAGTGCGTGTAACCCCTCGATGGAAAGATCTTTCCATGGGCTAGAACTTTCAGGTTCAGTCTGCAACCCAGATCAGACTTTATCCCACATGAAATCGGCTCCAAAGCCTGCTGTGTACAGAATATAATTTCTGTGTGCTTAGCTTACAGCCCGTACTTCCATCAGGAATTCCTGTGGCTACAGACTTCACCCGAAGGCATGTAACCACTCGTTGGAAAGGTAATTTCAAGGGATACAACTTTCGTGTTTAGTCAAAAGCCCAGATCTTGCCTTTTCTTTCCTGAAAATAGACAAGAAGGTCGCTGCGTATAGAACACAGATTTCTGCACGTATCTTGAAGCGGAATGAACGACATCGGTTCATCTTCCTCCTTAAGCCGGTCTTCCCAAATCGCAACCAGAATTTCCTCCACCCTTATTCACCCTCTTAAGGCCATTGCTCTTCACGAATCCACCCCCATCATCACTTTGAAGAAGGGGAGGTTTAAGATGACTAAATATTAGAACACAAGGTCTAGAAAGGCCCTCGTAGAAATCTTCGTCTTACACATCAAGACTCATTTGAGTCGATGTCTCGCCTAAGAATAACTATAGATCTAGCACCAAGGAAGAGGGGAGAAAGCTAACCTCATTTCTAGTGGTTCCGCCATTTCCTGCCATGGATCTTGTCATCCTTCTCGTTGGCATTGTTTTTCCCTTGACGGTGGTGGCGTTTCCTTACGGGGTTGGTTGGCTCCAGCAAAATCTACCTCCTCCAGAAGTTCCTCTTCAGAAAATAGGGCTTGTAAGAGAATGAGGCAGCTAGGGTTCACTTTTTCTCTTTTATACATAAGTGACACGGGTAGGCACACGGCCGTATCCTTACCCGTGTCCTGCTCAGGTGAAACGACGTCGACGGTTCGAGTGTCGCTTGGATACCAACACGGGTAGGGACACGCCCGTGTCCACTACCCATATCACATGACACGGCCGTGTTCATGCACGTATTCTCACCCATGTCCTGCCCCGGATGACATGACCGACTTCTGAAGATGGGCACACGGGTAGAGACACGCCTGTGTCTCTACCCGTGTCCTGCTCGGGCCACACTTTCTCGAGAATCACTCGACACCTCTCGAGAACTCGACACCTCTCAAAAACTCGACGCATATGGGTAGGGACACGCCCGTTTCCCCACCCGTGTCGTACACAAGACACACTTTCTCGAGAACAACTTGACACCTCTTGAGAACTTGAATCCTCTCGAGAACTCGACACACATGGGTAGGGACACGCCCATGTCCCCACTCGTGTCCTACATAGGACACACTTTCTCGAGAACCACTAGACACCTCTCGAGAACTTGAATCCTCTCGAGAACTCGATGCACATGGGTAGGGACACGCCCGTGTCCCCACCCGTGTCCTACGCAGGACACACTTTCTCTTTTCCCCACGAGTGCGCACCCGATTGCCTGCACTCTCTTAGCCTAAATCAGTTCTCCTGACTCAAAAGCACGCACGAGGGGCCTAGCACAAATCGGGACGTTACACGGCCAGTAGGCGGTGGGTGACTTTCCAAGTTAAACCTGAGCCGTTGATGTGTTTGATGATTTTATTGTGTGGTTGTAGTAAAACCAGAGACCACTTATGCAGCGGGGTTGGAATGAGGATGTAATTTTTTCCTTTTCTCTCTCTCTCTCTCTCTCTCTTTCTCGTGTTCCAGTTCTGGAGAAGAGAACTCTCGGCTGGAGCTAGGGCTTGCAAAAGTTGCTGGAGTAGATCTTGTGACTGGAATAAGATCTGAAGCTAGTTTCGCAAAGGGGAAAGTGAGGAGCTCATTTTCTTTAGCGTAGAAAAGCTGTACCATGGATCCGAAGAGAACGTCAAGGGTAACGATCTTCCTCCTTTGAAATGTGAAGTCCTTATTTTGGCATGCACATGGATTTCCCCCACCAAAAGTTGGAATGTTGAGGGATTTTCGTTGGGTTGACTCTTGAAATCCCCAAGAAGTCTTGCATATAGATCCAGAAATGTGTAGTAAGGAATATGCATGCTGTGTGAAGCCCATCTGGACAGGTTGGTCTGTATTGGTGATGTTTTATTTTGTGCACCGGAGAAGACTCTACATATAAACGAGTATTTTGTGGATTCGGCGGGTTTTGCCTTTGAAGTAGAGTAATAGGAAGTACTGGAGTGGAATCCCATGAAAAATACCCTCGAAATTCACGCGTTGTATGCTATGAAAGTCCAGTGTTTCTAGCACTGCAGGAGGCTATAGAGTTTTCTGGATGGTTTGTCCAGATATGGTTGGGGCTGGGTATTGAAAGAGAGTTCTTATGCTAACGCGAGGCGATAGTGGTTGTCGATGGCAAAAGCTCCTAGAGAACTTGTGATTGTGAAGCCAGTCCTTCGGGGACATTGTGGCTATTG
Organism: Platanthera zijinensis; assembly: GCA_039513925.1. NCBI lineage: Eukaryota > Viridiplantae > Streptophyta > Magnoliopsida > Asparagales > Orchidaceae > Platanthera > Platanthera zijinensis. The sequence goes on along the minus strand of CM077079.1, from coordinate 204,373,246 downwards.
TGAGCTATGCGCTCTTAAAGGCCGGTGAGCCAAACGGATACGGGGATGCCGACCCGCGTCATTCTAGACATTGAACTAGCGATTTGAGCAACGTGCAAGGGCATAACTGTATCCACATTATGGTTGTCTAACTTGAGTGCGTAAGTTATTGGCTTCGTTAGGATCATATAATGAGAGTCTTGGGTTGTTCGCCATCAAGACTAAAGTCTCCTGCCGTGGGCCGTGGAGAATGAATGCTCAAAGTTTACCATTGGGTTTGTGACCTCAAAACGGTGGTGGGATCCTGGTTTTCCAGTACACCAATAATGTGACCTGAGTGCACGGAGCGTCGCGCTGTGTGGTCGATGTTTGTGATATATTGATTGTGCATGAGTGCACATCTTATGATATATCTGCTTGTGAAAATGCTATTCCTATAGGGAAGGAATACCACTGCCCCAGAAAAGGGGTAGGGTCGTTATAAATTTGTCAGCTGATTGCTGACTGTTGCCTTGTTTACCACCATTGAGGTGGATTGTCCCCATGCAAATGTTAGAGAGCCGAGCGGAAAATAATGGGCTGAAGCCTTTGATGTTACTGCTGCTATGCTGGCCCTCGAAGGCCTAATGAAAAAAAGTTTATTGTTTTCATGTGTGGTCGGCCTGCGTGCCGATGTATGTAATCCACACTTTTGAAGGTTAATTGTAAGGTCTTAAGGCCATAACTTTTATGTATGTATAAAGTGACTTTCCTTTGCTATTATATAAATGGTTGTTTATATACTGTTGACATTCAAATGAGTTTGAGTTCAAATAACCTTAAAGATTCCATTAGCATACTCTGAGTTAGGATACGAATAGATTTTGGTATTAACCTATAACCTTTCTGCCTGTTTGTGAACTATGGTGTGGGGCCCCGGCCGGACCCTCAATTATATTTCATTTAATGGATGGAGATGTTATAATTTGGTATCAGCTTGTCATGGTATTCCTCTTTCGAATTCATGGTTATTCTTTTATGGGGTGGTGAACACGTGTAAGTGTGATCCGTTATAACATAAATGAACTCAAGAATGTCCACTAAGGAATGCAAATACACATGTTTGAGGAACCTGCGCGTTCCTATAAAGTTTTTGTTGTTGTCGTAAAGATGCTAAAGTGTGTCTTTTACACGTATAGGTGACTCGAAGTGGTGCAGGGAAGTCTGAGCCCCAGCGTTCTGATAAGAGAGCGGCACCAGTTGAGGTGCCTACACCTCCTCCTTCTTCGGAGATAGTACATTTAGTCGCTGAGGCACTGTTTGTAATGATTCATGCATAGCCTACTGGGCGGGAGCAGCCTGCAATGGTGCCAGAACGGGTTGGTGTGAGGCCAGAACCTGTTGAGGCTATTGTTGATCCTCGAGCAGCTGAACGACAGCTTAAGCAGTATATGAGATTCAATCCCCCTACATTTACGGGTGTAGGATCCCCAACGCAGGCGGAGGATTGGTTGCGCGTTAAGAGAATATTTATGGTGATAAGGACGAAGGAATAATAGAAAGTCACCTTGGCCACCTTCTTGCTAGAAGGAGAGGCTCGACTATGGTGGGATGAAATAGAGTTGCATGACTTAGCGGGTGGACAACTAACAGAAGTCTAAATAGAGGAGTTTTTGAGACTGTTCTTGGCAAAGCACTTGCTATCAGCACAGCGCATCACCATGGAAATTGAGTTCCAGCGTTTAACTCAGGGAGAAAGTAGTTTTGATACTTACTTACAGGAGTTTACACAGTTGGGACATTATGAGGGGTCAATATTCGCTGACGAAGAGCGTAAAACCAATCGGTTCTACGAAGGGATGCGGGATGAGTTGGGATTCTTGCTCTCGAGTTCGGCGAACAAAGGGTTTCAAGCATTGGTGGATACGGCTTGTGCGTTGGAAAAAGATATGAAGCACGTACAGGTAAATGGGGACTTGAGTGTGACAAAGTCCATGTTCAAAGCGCCATACCAGGGAAAATCAAACTACTGAAGGAAATGGGGTAAGAGATCCAAGTCTTCTGGACAGGCTCCTTCCACAGTTGCGTCGGGAGCAACTTCGAGGCAAGATCCTCATGCCTTCTATACATGTGGTAGGGTAGGGAATCTAGCCTGTGATTGTTGGGTTGGTCTGCCAAAGGTTGAAAAGACTAAAAGATCATCATATGCGTATAAGGGAAAGAATGTGGTGGAGTCATCTACATCCCAGGCACAACCCTGCCTGTATAACCTTGGCCAACAGGAGGCCATAAAGCAAAGTGACGTCGTCACAGGTAAAAACAAAGATATTGGTTTATTACTTTTCATACTTCATACCTTGTGTGTATCTTGTGTATGATGTGTTTGTCTTAGGCTTTGTCCTGTTTCGAGACTGTCCGGCGAGAGCACTATTTAATACGGGTGCTTCACATTCATTTATATTTGAGGACTTCATAGAGTGAATCAGAGTGCCTAGTCGTATAACGGCAGATAGTGTGAAAGTGTTGTTTCCTAACAGATGCTTGATGCGTGCGGTTAGGGCTTACTATATGAAGGTGCAGATAGGAAGTCAGGATTTTGGGTTGGATGCATCCTTGCTGCCTATATTTGAGTTTGATGTGATCTTTGGTATGGACTGGCTTTCGGAGCAGCGTGCCTGTATTGATTGAAACTCATAGGAAGTCACATTGGGTCAGAATACCGAGCTTGAGACTAAATTCGCTGGTATGCGAGGAGCGAGCAGGATCTTGATATTTGCTCTCAAAGTCGTCAATGCTGTTCGGAAGGGCGCAGAGTTATTCTACACTCTTATTCAGGCTGGTTAGCCAAAGAACAGTATGATTAACGTTCTGATTGTATTGGAGTTTGCTGATGTGTTTCCTAAAGATTTTCCTAGGTTGCTGCTCCAGCGGGAGATTTACTTCGCTATTGAGCTGGTGCCAGGTGCGAAACCTATGGCTCGCTCACCATATCGGGTAGCGCCAAAGTAAATGGCGAAATAGAAAGTTCAACTACAAGAGTTGCTGGAACAGGATATATAAGCCCAAGTATGTCACCTTGGAGCGCACCTATTCTCTTTGTGAAAAAGGACGGTAGTCTGCGGTTGTGTATCGACTATCGTGAATTAAACAAGATTAAAAAGAAAAACAAGTATCCAATTCCACAGATAGATGACTTGTTCGATCAACTAGCTGGGTCAATGGAATAATCAAAGCTTGATTTGAAGTCTGGCTACTACAACTTGCGGATTCGGGAATATGACATCCCCAAGACAGCGTTTGGAACACGCTACAGTCATTACGAGTTAACTGTAATGTCATTTGGGCTATGTAATGCGTCATCGGTGTTCATGGACTTAATACACCTCACTTTTAGAGAGTACTTGGATTTATTTGTGATCGTATTCATTGATGGCATCTTGGTGTACTCTCAATCTGAAGAAGACCAAGCGAACCATTTACGGATGGTGTTGCACACCCTGAGAAGTAACAAACTCTACGCCAAGTTCTCCAAGTGTGAATTTTGGCTATCGTCAGTCGTTTTTCATGGCAATATGGTTAGTGGTGAAGGTATAGCAGTGGATCTGGTGAAAGTCACTGCGGTACAGGAGTGGCCGATTCTATCTACCATAGCTAAAGTCAGGAGTTTCCTTGGACTTGCGGGCAACTACAGACGCTTTTTAGAGAACTTTTCCCGGATAGCTTTACCCCTCACCACACTGATGCGAAAAGATCTGAAGTTCGTCTGGGCGCCGGATTGCGTGTGATCTTTTGAAGAGTTGAAGAGTCATTTGACCACGACGCCTATTTTGACATCGTTATGTGGTACAGATGGCTATGAGATTTATAATGATGCATCAGGGAGCGGTTTAGGCTGCGTTCTTCTTCAATTTGGAAAAGTGATAGAGTATGGCTCATGATATTTTAAAGTGCACGAGCAAAACTATCCCGTCCACGACTTGGAGTTGGCGGCGGTAATTTTTGCACTTAAATTATGGCGTCACAATTTGTATGGCGTGATGGTGGATATATTCACGGACCATAAGTGCCTGAAGTACCTATTGGATTAGAAGAATCTCAATATGCGACATCGAAGGTGGATGGAGTTCCTCGGATACTACACCTTTGATATTCATTAAACTCCCGTGAAAGGAAACGTTGTCGTAAATGCCTTGAGTCGTAGGACTCCGACAAGGGCAATTGGTTGCAAATGTATGATAAGCGCCTAATCTAGGAGCTGGAAGCATTGGAGATTTCTTGTGTTGACAAGAATTCCACCGCAGGTGCATGCAGAAACTGGACAGAGGTACAATATGACCTTGCGGACAGAGTTCGGCGAGCAACGGAACTGGATGAAAGTCTACAACGCTATGCAACAGATGGGTCAAATGCCCAGTTCTCCTGGGATGATGGCCTTTTGCGAAAAGATGGTCATTTGTGCATCCCAATTATACGAAAGCTCAGAGAAGAATTGATGTAAGAGGCTCACTCTACGAAATACTCAATTCACTCAGGGAGCACAAAGATATACAAGGACATAAAAAAGCTGATCTGGTGGCCGGGCATGGATAAAGACATAGCATAATACGTGGCTAAATGTTAGACTTGTGCCATAGTGAAAGATGAATGCCAGAAGCCTGGAGGTTTCCTGAAGTCGTTACCTATTCCGGAATAGAAGTTTGATGATATTTCAATGGATTTCGTGCACAGTTTGTCAAGATCTCAACGCAGGAACGATTTTGTTTGGGTGATCGTGGACTGATTGACTAAAGTTGCTCACTTCATTCCGAATAAGGGAGGAGATTCAGTGGAAATTTTGGCTAATCTTTACGTTGAGCAAATTTTATGATTACACGGTTTGCCCCGTAGCATCGTAAGTGATCGAGAAGGGCGCCTCATGTCAATTGATTGGAGTCTAATCCATCAGTTGTTGGGGACAAAACTAATGTACAGTACGACCTTTCATCCATAAACGGATGGCCAGACTGAAAGGACCGACATAACGTTTGAGGACATGCTCCGAATGTGCGCCTTGGATTTTGAGAAGAGGTGGGAAGATGATCTCTATATGGTAGAGTTCTCCTACAATAATAGCTATCAAGCTAGCATAATTATGACACCTTTTAAAGCTTTATATGGTAGGAATTATCGTACACCATTAGCTTGGGTGAAAACAGGAGAGCCAAAATTATATAAGGAAGTTAAAGAGGCTAATTCGATGAAATGCTCTATCCGGGAGAGGCTACTGATATCCCAAGATAGGCAGGCAAAATATTACAACGCCAATCACAAAAACGTAGAGTTTGCGGTTGGCGAGTGGGTATACTTGAAAATTAAACCACTCAAGGGCGTGTACATGATTCAGCGCTTGAAAATGTTAAGTCTGAGGTATCTTGGTATGTTCGAAGTAGTGGTGCCAGTTGGAGAAGTTGCCTATCGGCTAGCTCTTTTGGCAGAATTGAGTGGATTTCATGATGTGTTCCACATATAAGTGCTTTGAAAATCCATGAAAGATCCAACTCATGTGATTGTGAATGACCACGTACTGGTCAAATTTGTGCTAACAACTAAGGTTAGGCCCATTCAGATCGAGGATAAGGCAGTTAAGAAGTTGCGGAACAAGATAATCAGGATGGTCAAGGTCCGGTGGGACAACTGTGGCCATGAGGAGCTAACATGGGAGCGGGAGCAAACCATACGTGCTAAATTTCCTGAATTGTTTGTATAAAATATTGTAACATTTTTTTTGTTGAAGAAAATATATGTTATAACTTATTTGTTATTGTGTTCTGGGTGCTGTATGCAAATTTCGGGATGAAATTTTATAAGGAGGGGAGGATTGTAACACCCCAAAAATGAGTTGGAGAGACAAGGATAAAAGTCGACCTGTGCTCGACGAAGATCGTCGAGCCGAGCTCGATGAAAATATCGAACGTCGAGCAGAGTTCGACGATTTTGGTCTATTATGTGAAATAAATCCCGTTCGATGATTTGTTGAAAAATGAAGATATGGCCGAGCGGTGAATCGTGTCAGGTGGCTGGTGAGTGTCCAGTATGTCGTGGGTGACTCTTCAGCTTAAACCCGAGCCGTTGATGTGTTTTGATGATTTTATTATGTGGCTAGGGTGAAACCAGAGACCTGAAAGTATCTAGTGTCAAGCTAATTTACCTATAAGGGGGGGGGGGAATAGGTGTCGTGCAGTCTTTTGCAAAATTAAACTAACATGCACAAGTAAGCAAACAAATCACAGAAAACACACAAAGAATTATGGTGGTTCCCCGATTTGGGTACGTCCACTTTCCCCCTTCGACTTATCTCCCACCAAGGGACGATTCGGTCACTTCTCCAAACGGATTGAAATCCAATCCTCACACTTGGAGCAATGCTCCCCTAACCTTGGAAGGAACCCTTCCAACAACGGAGTCACAACTCCACCATAACGGGTTGCACCCAACCCTTACAAATAGGAATGAAAATTCCTTTACAACAAAATTGAATGTAAATAAAAATACAAACAATGCTTTATGGAGATTCCGATGTCCTTCGTTCGTTGAAGCTTGCACGAAAAGTACGAAGAGTCCACAACCGGATTTCTCACTTGGAATGGATCTTGTCAAGATCGGCGGAGGCAAGCAAGTGTGGCGGAGATGCTTTGTAAATCCAAACTTCTTGACGAAGCAAGCTAGGTCTTCGAATGATCTTTGTCGGATCAAACGTCTCAACCGATTAGGAAGGGAGAACAAGTCTCGTTCAACGAATCGGAAGACAAGAGATCTCGAGAGAGACATCTAAGACAGGCTGTTTGCCTTGGTACTGTCGTCGAGAAATCAGAGACGAGCTGAGATCAGCGGCGGCGAGAACCTTGTGAGCGGCGACGTGCGATCGGCGGATTCTGCGATCGGCTAGGTCACGACCGACTTCTTCTGTTTTTCGTATTCCGGTGTGTACTATAGACAACGAGAATAACATCGTATTTATACCCAAAGGCAAACCCTAAAAGATCGTTGTGGGGCCCACCTTGAAAATTCTGAGTTTTGGCCGAAATGAGCAAGGCGGCCTGGACTAGTCCAACGAGCGGCGAAATCTTCCTAAGGCAAAATCGGCGGGAGTCGTTGGTGATTCCCGTCGATGTCGGCGGGAATCACTCCCGACTCCCGTCGATTCTGCCTTGGCAGAATTTCTAACTTTGCTGGCCGGAAGTAGTCGGCGGCAGTCACTTAGTGATTCCCGTCGAAGTCGGCGGGAATCACTAATGACTCCCGTCGATTCTAACTTGGAAGAATTTTCCTCCTTCCTTCTTTTGATAGCTTGGTCTTTGACCCATCCTTGCTCCTTCTTCTGCTCTTGATCTACCTTGACCCTATACTTTAAAATAAGTACACTCCAATAGAGAGAGCACGCATGGATCAACACACTGATCTACACAATGAGGGATTACATTGCGCAGACCTGTATATATTGACCCACTGCACTCTGACATTGGTGTGTACTCAGCATAGAATAGCTGCAAGCACAACATGATAGAATTGTCAAATACATTGTCAATTCAACTTAGCTTGTTCAGGCTCTTCTTCAAATCAGGTCTATTATGGATGCAATACCCAACAATCTCCCCCTATTTGAAGAAGCCTAAACCCTACAAGATAAGGTGAATAGAACAGATGGAAATGAAAATCATAAAATGAAAATTTAGTTGAGTGTGGAATTCATTACCATTTTCCTGAGAGCAACATAGCCTTAACCGAGGTGATCTCCCCCTATCTGAGAGCAACATAGTCTTTGTGGCCTACTTAGCATTAGCAGCCACCTTAGCCTTGGCCGAGAGAGTAATCTCCCCCTATTCGGCTTCTGCAAACCTGGGACTTCACTTGGAGCAAAATACTCCCCCTCAGTTCTTGCATCCGTGCCCGATCTTGAGTTCCTAGCAGATGCTTCCCCTTGATCCAAGAGCCTTGAGCCTTTCAGTCTTCAATCTTCAAAGTTCAGCATGTCGAGTTCAGTTTTTAAGAAATTGAACTTGGCCTCGTCTAGTGGCTTCGTGAAGATATCTGCAATCTACTTATCCGTGGGGACATAGCAGAGAGATATATCTTTGTTCTCCACATGCTCCCGAATGAAGTTGTAGCGCACTTCAATATGCTTTGTTCTGCTGTGCGACACTGGATTGTTCGCAATTGTAATTGCGCTCGAGGAGTCACAATATATGGGAACTTCTCTGAACTGCAAGTCATAATCTTCGAGTTGATTTCTGATCCATAGAAGTTGTGCGCAACAGCTGCATGTTGAGATGTACTCAGATTTAGCCGTAGAGGTTGCGACACAGTTCTGCTTTTTACTGCTCCACGATATAAGCCTTCTTCCAAGGAATTGGCATGTCCCGGAAGTGCTTTTCCTATCATCCCTGCTTCCTGCAAAGTCGGCATCTGAAAAGCCTATCAGTTCGACATCATTGTTTCTTGGGACCACAAGCCAAGATTTGGTGTACCTTTAAGGTATCTTAGAATCCGCTTTGCAGCGACATAATGAGATTCCTTAGTGTTCACCTGATATCTGGCACAAATGCATGTGGAAAACATAATATCTGGTCTACTAGTAGTAAGGTAGAGCAGGGATCCAATTATGCTTCTGTACTTGGTTTCATCAAAAGGTTTCCCTTTCTCATCCTTGTCAAGAGACACAGTGGATCCCATTGGAGTCCTCATAGAGGTTGCACTCTCCATTCCAAATTTCTTAAGGAGTTCATTTGTGAACTTCGTCTGAGAAATGAATATTCCATCCTCAGACTGTTTCACCTTAAGTCCCAAGAAATACTTCAGCTCTCCCACACTACTCATTTCAAACTTCCCTTGCATAAGTTTTGAAAACTTCTTGCACAGGTTGTTGTCCGTTGAGACGAATATTATTTAATCGACATAGATTTGCACCAGCAAAATCTTGCCTTTGACTTCCCTAAGAAACAATGTCTTATCTATTTTTCCTCTCGAGAACTTGTTGTCAAGAAGAAAACTAGACAGAGTCTCTACCAAGCTCAAGGAGCTTCTTTTTAGCCATATAATGCTTTATTAAGAAAGTAAACATGATCAGGGAGAGTTGGATTTACAAAACCTGGGGTTTTCGCGACATATACTTCCTCTTTTAAATCTCCATTCAGGAAAGCAGACTTCACGTCCATCTGATAGACAGTGAATCCTTTGTGAGAGGCATATGCCAGGAACAACCTGATCGCCTCGAGCCTTGCAACTGGTGCAAAGGTTTGGTCGAAGTCAATCCCCTCCTCATGTCTGTATCCTTGAGCCACCAGTCTGGCTTTGTTCTCTATGATGACACCGTGTTCATCCAGTTTGTTTCTGAAGATCCACTTAGTGTCGATCACATTCTGTTTCTTTGGTTTGGGAATTAGCGTCCAGAAGTTGCATCGTTCGAATTGATGAAGTTCATCTTGCATGGCCAATATCCACAACGAATCTTTGTTCGCTTCGTCGAACTTCTTTGGCTCAACCTGTGAAAGAAAACTAAGGTGTAGAATCTCGTTAATTGTACCTTTGCAAGTTCTGACACCGTCTTGAGGATCTCCTATGATCTGATCTCTTGGGTGATCCCTCACGTGTCTGAGCTCTAAGAGTCTGGCATTTGGAGCTCCTACAGCTTCTCGGGCTCCTCCCTCTTCTGGGAGAATCTCCCCATCCTTACCGTCATCTTCTCCAGTTAGTGTTGAGGTGGAGACCTTGACGTACTTGGGAGCTTCATTTTTTGCAGTCTAATCTAGACTTAGTTGTTCAATCCTTGCACCTGCATCTTCAAGAATGCCACAAGAAGAATTGCTGTGAAGCAAGCTTCCTTCATCAAATACAATATTAATTGACTGTTCTACCACTAGGTTTTTCTTATTGAAAACCCTATATGCCCTACTTTGGCTACAATAGCCCACGAAGATGCTTTCGAAGCATTTTTCTCCGAATTTAGTACGTGAGTACTTCCCATTATTGAGTACATAGCATCTGCAGACAAAAATCGTTAGATAGGACATGGTCGGTTTCCTGCCTTTCAATAGCTCATAAGGCGTCTTACGATGGTTCTTGTTGATCAAGGCACGGTTTTGCATGTGGCAAGCAGTATTGATAGCCTCTGCCCAGAAGTACTTTAGAAGAGAAGCGTCATTCAACATTATCGTACATGTTTCAATGAGCATTCTATTCCTCCTCTCCGCAACTCCGTTTTGTTGAGGAGTACGCGGGGAGGAAAACTCATGAAAGATACCATGTTCTTCACAGAATTCTGTCCTAGCCCCAGAATCGAATTCTGTTCCATTGTCACTTCTGATTTTGACCACGGAGCAGTTAAGTTCGTTCTGAATCTGCTTGACAAAATTAGTGAAGATGTCAAATGTATCTAACTTTCGTTTCAAGAAGAACACCCACGTAAACCGAGAGTTATCATCAACAATCACTAGCGTATATGATTTGCCTCCTAAGCTATGAACTTGAACTGGACCGAACAAGTCCATATGCAGAAGATAAAGACATCTAGAAGAGTCTTTGTCTGTAATGCCCTTAAAGGTAGCCCGAGTCTGTTTGCTCTTCTGGCATACAGGACAAGGGCTATCTTTGATGCACTTAATAGTAGGGGCATCCCTTACTAAGTTCTTAGAAAACAACATATTAATTGTTTTGAAATTAATATGTGCTAATCTCTTGTGCCATTGTTCACAGAGAGATGCACAGTCTTTTGCTACTAGGCAAATGGGGGTAGAAGAGTCTATGCTAAGAAAATCTAAGCAGAAAATATTTCTGCTCCTAATGCCAGTTAATACCGTCTCCAAAGAGGCACACGATATTATCAGGAACTTTTCCTTGCAGAACTTAACGTCGTATCCTTTATCACACAACTGTCTTACACTGATCAGGTTATGGTTTAACCCTTCAACATAGGACTCGTCTGTGATAGAGAATACACCGTTGGATATCACACCTTAACCCTTGGTGACTCCTCGATCTGATCCTCCAAAGATGACTTTGGGTCCATTTTCGACTGGGGAGTAATCACGCAACAGGCTTCATGTCCCGGTCATATGCCGGGAACATCCACTGTCCAAGTACAAGATTTGTGTTTTGGTGGTCTTTGGACATACCTGCAAAACAGAATTAGTTTCCCTTAGGAACCCAATTGAACTTGGGTCCTAGATTCCTTGTTAGCACACTCCTCCTCGGGTGGTTAACCCTACGAGTGGTCGACCTCGCATTACTAACATGAGGAGTCTCATTATTTCTTGGATTAAACTAGCAATCCACGGCAAAGTGACAAACTTTGCCATAACACCAACAGTCAAACCTATTGTACCGTTTCCTAGGCTCCTGCTTCACCCTTGGAACGGTGGGTCTAGCCAGCGCCTTGGATATGAATTTTGAGGCATCATTATGACAGCAGTCACACGATTTCTTCCCTTCTTGTTCCTTCTATATAATAGGCTTAGCCTTTGGTGCCTGCTTCTTATTATGGTCGCTAGAGAAGTGGCCATAATTATCCACTTGGATTTCCACATAAGGTGCCTTCAAGACACTCTCACCATAGTTGTGGGGGAAGGTCCATCCATCATACCGGCTCTTAGGATTTTCAACCGAGGGCCAGGAGAGGTTGCCATAGGTTGAATCAAAGTCATGCTCATTGCAGGGAAAGCTAGGCATTCAGAATGAAATATGACCGAGAGGGGCCTTTCCCTTTTCTGCAGCAGAGGTCTTCTTAGTAGCCTTATTTTTCCTCTGATTTCTGTTTCTCCTAGATGATTTACCAGGCTCAGCCACATGCCCTAAGCCAGCCCCCTTAGCCTGAGCAGAGAGTTCATTAACCAGAGGAAGAACGGTCTTGGGCATAGAGAAGCTTTTGACAATCTTCCTCTCGGCCGCAAGCTGTTCTTCCAGCTTGTTAATTTCTTCCTGCTTTTGGTCAAGGAGCCTTAGAGAATCTGAGTGCTCAGAAGTTAGGTCCAGGTGTTCCTGTCGGAGAGATATAAAGCCAGTGATCTCTTCTCTTAGGGACACTCCCCCAGTCTTAAGGAATTTGACTTCCTTTTTCTGAGCGCTCAACCTCTTTCAACATTCTTCAAATGTATTGAGCAGGAGCTCATACTTTTCGAGGAGTTAAGCTTCACGGGCAGATGGGTTGTCCTTGTGATCATCTTCAGGAGACTCAGAGTCAGAGTCAAAGTCTGAGAGGGGGGTGCGATCTTTTACCTTCCCAGTAAATGAGGGACAATCTCCATCTGAGTCGTAGCGACCACTTAGCCCGAAGTAGGCTTCCTCATCATCACTGGAGTCTGATGAGTGAGATTCACTCAGTGTCTTTAGCTTCTTGGCAATGTAGCTTTTCTTCTTCTTCTTGTCTCGAGAGGACTTGTGCTCCTCTCTTTTCCACTTATCTCTCTTGCTTTGGTGGTAGTCAGCAATGACGTGGCTTGGCTTATTGCACCCAAAGCAGATAATTTCAGCAAAACAATGTTTGTTCTGTTTAGAATCGTACATGTCAAAAAAGTAATTCTTCTCCTGATGTCTGGAGGAGGAGCCATCTCCTTTTCTCTGATTCCTCATCTTGAGGAACTTCTTGAACTCTCGAGTGATGAAAGAGAATTCTTATTCAGATAGCTCTGAGTCGGATGAGCATGGCTCAAAGTCTTCTTCCTCAGCCTTTCTTCGAGAGTGGGACGAGGCTGCACCCTTGCCTTTCCTTGAGCTATTAGCTTTCAGGGCCACAGTCTTTTCTTTGGCAGTAGCCTTTTCGACCTCCTCTTCAGCTTTTCTGGTGTTCAGCTGAAGCTCGTAGGACATTAGCTTCCCAAATAGAACCTGGGGATCAGTTTCTGCAAGCTTGTCAAACTCTCTGATGGCGCATATCGTGGTGTCCCATTCCTTAGTTAGGGATCTAAGGAATTTGTCATTTAGTTCACCATCGGTGAACACTCTGCCATAACCCTTCAGGGCATTAATGATCTTCAGGAAGTTCTCGAATGTCACTACGATTTCTTCCTTGGGACCTTGCCTGAAGGCCTCATACTTCTGGTTTAGAAGGGATCTTCGATCATCCCTTACTTCATCTGTGCCCTCCATCAGAATGATCAGGTAGTGCCAGATGTCCTTGGCAGTCATGCAGTTGCTGAAATTCTGCATCATTGAATCATCGACGGTGCTCACTAAATTGTTTTGAGCTTTCTTGTCTAGGCTGACGAGCACCATCTCATCCTTATCCATTTCGGAGAGCCTCTTGGGCACCATCTTGGTCGGATCAATGGTGGAGGCCTTAGTGGGGATATGAGGGCCCTCCTCCACTATCATGAAGAGTCGGGGATTGACTGCTTCCATGTAGAACCTGATCATTTCCTTCTAGATGGGAAAATTCAGCTTGGTGCATACTGGAATCTTTCCTGTATACTTGAGTCTGTCCATTCCTGAGATCTTCTTTCTTCTTGACACTAGACACAGGATCTTACTCAAGGTGTTAACCTTATTGATGAGTAACCTCCCTCTGATACCACTTGAAAGTATCTAGTGTCAAGCTAATCCTCCTATAAGGGGGGGGGGAATAGGTGTCTTGAAGTCTTTCGCGGAATTAAACTAACCTGCACAAGTAAGCAAACAAAACATAGAAAACACACAAAGAATTATAGTGGTTCCCCGATTATGGTACGTCCACTTTCCCCCTTCGACCTATCTCCCACCAAGGGACGACTCGGTCACTTCTCCAAACGGATTGAAATCTGATCCTCACACTTGGAGCAACGCTCCCCTAACCATGAAAGGAACCCTTCCAACAACGGAGTCACAACTCCACCACAACGGGTTGCACCCAACCCTTATAAATAGGAATGAAAATTCCTTTACAACAAAATTGAATGTAAATAAAAATACAAACAATGCTTTATGGAGATTCCGATGTCCTTCTTCGTTCGTTGAAGCTTGCACGAAAAGTACGATGAGTCCACAACCGGATTTCTTACTTGGAATGGATCTTGTCAAGATCGGAGGTGGAAAGCATGTGCGGCAGCGATGCTTTGTAAATCCAAACTTCTTGACGAAGCAAGCTAGGTCTTCGAACGATCTAAGTTGGATCAAACGTCTCAACCGATTCAGAATGGAGAACAAGTCTCGTTCAACGAATCGGAAGATAAGAGATCTTGAGAGAGACACGTGAGACAGGCTGCTTGCCTCGGTGCTGTCGTCGAGCGATCAGAGACGAGCTGAGATCAGCGGCGGCGACAACCTTGCGAGCAGCGACGTGCGATCGGCGGATTCCGCGATCGGCTAGGTCACGACCGACTTCTTATGTTTTTCATATTCCGGTGTGTACTATAGTCAGCGGGAATAACATTGTATTTATACCCAAAGGCCAACCCTAAATGACCATTGTGGGGCCCACCTTGGAAATTTCGAGTTTTGGCCGAAATGAGCAAGGCGGCCTGGACCGGTCCAGCGAGCGGCGAAATCTGCCTAAGGCAAAATCGGCGGGAGTCGTTGGTGTTTCCTGTCGATGTCGGCAGGAATCACTCCCGACTCCCGTCGATTCTTCCTTGGCAGAATTTCTAACTTTGCCAGCCGGAAGTAGTCGGCTGGAGTCACTTAGTGATTCCTATCGAAGTCGGCGGGAATCACTAACGAATCCCGTCGATTCTTACTTGGAAGAATTTTCATCCTTCCTTCTTTTGATAGCTTTGTCTTTGACCCATCCTTGCTCCTTCTTCTGCTCTTGATCTACCTTGACCCTATACTTGAAAATAAGTACACTCCAATAGAGAGAGCATACATGGATCAACACACTGATCTACACAATGAGGGATTATGTTGCGCAGACCCGTGTATATTTACCCTTTGCACTTGTACATTGGTGTGAACTTAGCATGGAATAGCTGCAAGCAAAACTTGATAGAATTGTTAAATACATTATCAATTCAACTTAGCTTGTTCAGGCTCTTCTTCAAATCAGGTCTATTGTAGATGTAATACCCAACAAGACAACTTTTGCACCGGGGTTAGAATGAGGAAATCATTATTTCCTTTTCTCTCTCTCTCTCTTTCTTGTGTTCTAGTTCTGGAGCAGATAACTCTCGGCTGGAGCTAGGGCTTGCTGAAGTTGCTGGAGTAGATCTTGTGACTAGAATCAAGATCTAAAGCTAGATTCGCAAAGGGGAAAGTGAGGCGCTCATTTCCATCCGCATAGAAAAGCTGTACCATGGCTCCGAAGAGAACGTCAAGGGTAACGATCTTCCTCCCTGGACATGTGAAGTCCTTATTTTGGCATGCGCATGGATTTCCCTCACCAAAAGGTGGAATGTTGAGGGATTTCTGTTGGGTTGACTCTTGAAATCCTCAAGAAGTCTTGCATATAGATCCAGAAATGTGTAGTACGGAATATGCATGATGTGTTAAGCCCATCTGGACAGGTTGGTTTGGATTGGTGATGTTTTATTTTGTGCACCGGAGAAGACTCTGCGTATAAATGAGTATTTTGTGTATTCGGCGGGTTGTGCCTGTGAAGTGGAGTAACAGGAAGTACTGGAGTGGAATTCCAGGAAAAATACCCTCAAAATTCGTGTGTTGTATGCTATGAAAGTAAAGTATTTCTAGCACTACAGGTGGCTGCAGAGTTTTCTGGATAGTTGGTCCAGATATGGTTGGGGTTGGGTACAAAAAGAGAGTCATGTCGCTAACGCGAGGCGATAATGGTTATCGCTAGCGATATCTCCTAGCTAACTTGTGATTGTGAAGCCAGTCCTTCAGTGACGTTGTAGTTATTGTGAGCTATGCGCTCTTAAAGGCCGGTGATCCGAACGGACAAGGGGATGCCGACCTGCATTAGTCTAGACATTGAACTAGCGATTTAAGCAACGGGCAAGGGCTGAACTGTATCTGCGTTATGGTTGTCTAACTTGAGTGCCTAAGTTATTGTCTTCGTTAGGATAAAATAATGAGAGTCTTGGGCAGTTCGCCATCAAGATTAAAGTCTACTGCCATTGGCCATGGAGCATGAATGCTCAAAGATTACCGTTAAGTTTGAGACCTAAGAACGGTGGTGGGACCCTGGTTTTCTGGTACACCGATAATGTTCCCTGAGTACACGGAGCGTCGGGCCGTTTGGTCGACGTTTGTGATATATTAATTGTGAGTGGGTGCTAATCTTGTAATATATCTGCTTGTAAAAATTTTATGCCTGTTGGGAAGGGATACCACTGCCCCCGGAAAGGGGTAGGGTCATTATAAATTGGTCAGCTGAATGCTGACCATTGTCTTGTTTACCACCGTTACAGTGGATTGTCCCCATGCAGGTGCTAGAGAGCCGAGCGAGAAATAATGGGTTGATTCCCTTGCTACTACTGCTACTATGCTATCCCTCGAAGTCCTAATGAAGAAAAGTTTACTGTTTCTATGTGTGGCCGGCCTGCGTGCCGATTTACGAAATCCACACTCTTGAAGGTTAACTGTAAAGCCTTATGGCCATAAATTTTATATATGTATAAAGTGACATTCCTTTGCTATAATATAAATGGTGGTTTATATATTGTGGATATTCAAATGAGTTTGAGTTCAAATAACCTTAAAGCTTCCGTTAGCATGCTCTGATTTAGAATGCGAATAGTTTTTGGTATTAACCTGTAACCTTTCCGCCTGTTTGTGAACTATGGTGTGGGCCCCGACCGGACCCTCTATTTTATTTCATTTAACGAATGGAGACGTTACATTCTCTCTCCTAGTCACCCTCTCCAAAATTTTAATGGCAATTTAGGTAAATTCTTGCCTCCTAAAGCTAATGGGCCACACTAGTTGGGCTTAGCCTAAGTGAGTTGGGCTTGGTTAGGTCCACTTAGGCTAATTTGACCTAATCTTAGGGTTGTGTTGACCTTGGTCAAATTGACCTTTTGGGTTGACTCCAATGGGTCCTTGGTGACCCATTGGCATCCCCTAAGGTCAAGGTAGGGTTGGCTTGGTACCTTGGAGGCCACTTGACCATTAATTAGGGCACTTGACCATTTTAGGGCTAGTGTTGATTTTGGTCAACTTAGCCTCGTTGGTTGACCACAATTGGTCCTTGGTGACCCATTGACCTCCCTTAGGGCTTAGGAAGGTCTAGGTTGGTCCCTTGGCTAAGGGGAGGTCAATTGACCTTGTGTGAGCTAGTTTGACCTAGTTAGGGTTTGGGTTGACTTTGGTTAACTTGACCCTTTTGGTCGACCCTAATGTGCCCATAGTAACCCAAGGGTCCTCCCAAAGGGCTAGGGGTGCCATGGTTGGGTCATGGAGTTAAGGTGGAACCCTAAAGTCAAACCCTAGGTCTGGTGATTGGGTTGAGTTATTTGCAAACCAAGGTGATCGCTGATGAGTCCGATTTATATAGGGTTTTTCGGACTCATCTGGGCTAGTTTTCACGCGTTTGCACTTCACTTTTAGTTCTATATCGTTCATATTTCTTATAATCTATATTACCAAAGGAAGTGCACTTATAGGCCCGTGAGTGTGCAATTGCGCATGCTTTTGTTGGGGGTAAGTACCTAGTGCTCCCCATAGCTCTTTTTGTTGTTGTTGTTGTTTGCATTTTGTTGCTGGGAGATGGTGCTCCAGTTGGTTTCGTTGTTGTGCAGGAAGTCGGGATGTCCCAGATTCATTTTCAAGTCTCTGTGTAAAATGTACGGTCATGCGTGTTTCTTCGCGCACGGTTTTAGTGCAATCGTGTATTTCACACAGCAAATTCTGGGGACTTCTGTTTCTACCCATGCGTTTTGTTCCCGCATAGTTTAGGCCAAACCGTGCGAGAAGGAATCGTACGGTCTGCACATTTTTCTCTGTATTCCTGCATTATGGGGTAAATCGTGCATTTCCTTCACGCACGGGCAAACGCGCCCGTGCGCGAGTAAAACGCACGGTTCCCCCGTTTTACCCTGTTTTCTATGCTCTGTGTTTTCCCGTGTGATTTCCTTCACGCATGGGCGGAAGTGCCCGTGCGCGAGGAAACACATGGGTCAACGCATCTCTCCCGCAGGCCATTTTCTAAGCGCCAAAATCACATGGTTCATGCACGGTCGTGCGCCAGACCGTGCATGACCAATTTTCTGATCTTTTTCTATTTAAGCGCAGATATCTTGCCATTTGAGAGAACTTCATTTTGAGCCATTCCAACCGCATTTTAGGGCAAAGCTCTGCCATTCTACCTCCGCCCTTCATCTTCCACCAAGGATAGAAGCTCCGACCATGATCACGAAGCCTATACCTTGTCGGTGCTTGCTCTCAGCCTTCTCCTTCGTCTTCTAAGCTTTATTTAACGCTTCGACGCCATAGCTAACAAGAAAGGGAATCTTGCAAATTTCTTCCGGATCGTGACACGAAGAAGACGGGTCCATTAGAAGGTAGTGACAACCCTTCTCTACCCCGGATGCAGTTGAAGACCGAGCTAGGACGCGGAATGACAACCCGGCGAATCCTACCGTGAATCCTCTGCAAGACTTTGGATTCGGTCGATCTCTTGACTTGATCTTCCTTTATTGTTGTTTATGTGCTGTTAGAAATTTTTTGTTGATGATGTGCTCTTAGTTGAAAACATTACTAGTTTCATGTCTAAGTTAACTTGTATTGTTTATGCTTAAGTTACTTGAGTTGCGCCCGCATTTCCATCCTCCACCATAGTTGTCCTTGCTGCACTAGAGATTGTTAGTGGCGTGCGTAGAGAAGAGGTGCTTACGAAACTCATATTCCTCTATTTGTTTGGTCCTTACGCTTGCCTACTCGCCCATCCGCCTAGCGATTCGGTGCATAGCGGCCCGACTAGTCTTCCTTCCCGCCATACGAAGTATTACATAACGACATTGCATAGGATTAGTTGTTAGTATTTTATTTTCTTCGTCCGCAAATATCAAAACCCCCATAGTTAACTCCGACCTAAGAACTTCAATCTCAAGTCCTCCTCGATATTAACTCCCCCCTTAATGTGTTCCTTGAAGAGATTCATACTTGGGAAAGCCACCCATTTTATATTACTTGTGCGACTGGTACACTTGTCGTCCAACGCATCAATGTCCACCTTCATGTCTTGGCTCACTTGGGTCTTCTTGGGCTTCCTAGGGTTTTGTCATGACCTAGTCATGACAAAACCACTCTTAGGGATCTAGTTGTTTGATGGATGTTACAGCCTTGGCCTTTGAGGGTCGTCATAGCAAGCATGGGCTTTAGCCCGCTATTTAACACTTGACTCTCAAACACCTACAAGGAACAATCCACCAAGATGACTCAAAACACGGCTACGGTCAATATTAGCTTACCAAATTATGATGACACTGCCCCTCACCTGGGGTAGTGATTCTCCTTCCCTTAAGGAACATAACATGTATATATAATGGTAATAGAATGTGCAATTTATGTGCAATTCTCCACAGGCGTTAGCCCAACCGGCCGCACGCCCAGTGCAGTCAGGGGACATTATTGGTGGGCTGAGATTCAAGCCCCACCTCTATCCTTAAGATGGTATATTTGAGCATTTCTAGTCTTTCTAGTCCGTAGCTTGAGACTCATTTCATCCTATGATTTGACAAAGTCAAAGGCATTCTTTCATTTTTAGATCCATACAAGTGAGTCACTTCATGTTGATTGCCATATGGTGGTGGGTACAGGTTAGCTATAGCCCGGTACTCAAACTGTAAGGCTTGTAAGCCACGATACAGGTCAGGCTTTCCTTGCCCAATCACACAATTCATAACCATGTAATGTCCAAGGCTGGCTCTCATGACCACCACAATGGAGCAATCTAAGATCACAGCTCATCATACAGGCCCCCAGGTCTTTATGAGAAATGCCTTACAAACAATGCTCATTGGGAGCTACCACCAGCGGTAGCACTACCGCCCCACGGTAGGGAACAGAATATCGTTTCTTCCCTAAAGTGGGTGTTTTCCTTGATACCTATTCAAGTACTCTCAGTGCAGCCATCTACACACAGAGTCTTCTCCGGCATACAAAAAATTCATAACCAATCCAGCCCAACCCGTCTGGATGGGCTTCACATAGAATGCCTATTCCGTACTTCGATTCCAGATTCTTAATACAAAGATAATGGGGATACGACAGATCAACCTGTTGGAATAACCACTTCTACATGCTCGTGGAGCGTCTACCCTCTCATGCCAAAACAAAGGACTTCACATGTCTAAGGTGGAAGATCACCACCCTTGACGTTTGTTTTGGCACAATGGAGAGGGATCTAGCCAGGTGAAAATGACTGGAATGGACTTTCCTCCATAGTTTGAAATCGGCTCATGACTAGAAGATCTAAAGCTCTAACGACGGTGGATCTCTTCTTCTTCTTCCTCTTCCTTGCTCTCCCTTCTCTCTAACTCTTAGAGAGAGAATAATTAGGTTAAGAATGAAATGTAATGCTCATCCCTCGAACTTAAACAACCAATCGCAGGCTACCATCGGATCTCAGCAAATGGCCAAGATTCAAAACACTCTACTCAATTGAACTCTACCACCACGTGGTTAAAAGGTACCGTCGCGCAGTAGCCCTACTCGGTAACTTTTCCGGTGAGCCACCGTTCAAAATCTCTAATCCCAGGCCGACACGTGGCCGCATTGTAACTACACTTATACGCGTGTGGTAACTACTCTGCTACCGACGGAATGTAGCTCACCGAGAGCCTTACCTAATAAATTTGCCATGCTATCGTTGTCGTTAGTACTACTGTCGGGTGGTAGATCTCCAAGAGCTCTGCCAATTAATTCATCATGCTACCATGATGCGGTAACATGCAGTCTGTAACGCCCCCGATTTTTCTGTGATTGTTTAATCTTTGTTTGGCGTTACGTTGGCCCATTTTTGTCCTTTGTCATTGTTAAAGCGTGGTATTAGCTCTTTAGGCTCTCTGAGTGGCTTATTTTGTAGCCTGTTTGCAAGGTTCCCTAGCGAGCCGGAGTCTATTTTGGTGACTCGGTAGAGCCTTTCCTGGAATGCATGTGTTTTGGCTTCGGGAAGTATTAGCCCAAGTTTTGTTTGTAGGATGACGATTCCGACTTCGCCACTAGATTCATAGCGTGTGTATTTAGCTACAGTCTGAATTTCATCAAATTCTGAGAACGTTTGTTTTTCGCATCGTTTAGGCGTGTTATTTAATTGGCTGATATAATGATATCAGTGGCCGGTTTTGATTGGCTACATGTTGTTAACTTGTTAGCTTGAATTTTCTATATGTATATATATGTACATATATATACAGTGGCTTCTTTATAATATTATATTCTCAGAGATAATATTATATCATGTATGATAGTTTAGTGGCTGGGTGTGGTTGTACTATAGTAATATTATAATAGATATTTATGTAAAGCATATCTTGGTCTTATCCCAATTCCTCTTCACCAAACCCGACGGATAGCTTCCAGAGTAAGGAGAAAGGTGACGAAAAAGCTTGAGCTCCGGTCGGTGATTTCTTGCAATCTAGAGCTTGTTTTCTCGGGTAAGGGCATATCTTGACTGCTCCCCCAGATCTTCCTCCCTAAGTAAGTATTTCTCGTTCTAGAGTTGTCTTTGTAAGCTAGGGTTTTTCGGGTTTGCTCATCATCCCTCTAAAGCTTCAGGTTTGCCTCTTAGGTAGCCGATCTTGCCGCCAGTGCCGAATTTTGGAAGGCAACTGCTGTTTCCTGGAGGTAGAGGAAAGTGGCGCTCTTTTCCCTTGCCAACCTTGATTTACTCCAATTAATCTTGTTGTAGTAGCTCATTCTTTCTTTTTCCTAGAAGCTAGGGTTGCTGCAGTTTTCATCCCAGATAGATCTTTCTCGATCTTGTCCAGTTTTAATTTATTCTCTCTCTTCTTATTCACTGTTTTGTGTCCAGGTAGTGGCTGGAGGTAGGATTTTAGTTTGCTAGTTTTAGCCCAGCTTGGTTGGTAGCTATAGCCGAGTAGAAGGGGTAGGAGAGAGGAAATTAGAAATTATGTTTGCCAACTCTCTATGAGCAGGCATTGAGTGTTAGCCTAGGGCAGAAGTTCATTTTATAGGCTAAGTATAAAAGCATTGAGTGTGATGGACACACTCAACGCCTAGCTGTTTGGTGTGGAGTCTAAGTACAAAAGCGTTGACAACGTTGAGTGAGTTGAGCTCACTCAACGCCTTCTGCCTTTAGTGTTGAGTGAGTTGCGCTCACTCAACGCCGTCTTGCATGATATTTTTTCTAAGTCTTTTGGCATTGAGTGAGTTGAGCTCACTCAACGCCGTCTGCCTTAGTAATTTTGCTAAGTCTTTTGGCGTTGAGTCAGTTGAGCTCACCCACGCCGTCTGTCATTTGGCGTTGAGTGAGTTGATGTAACACCCTAAAAATCTCAACATTAGATTTGAGATGCAGGCTGCTTGACACGGCCTGGGACACGGGCGTGTCCCAGGGCGTGTCGGGGGTACACGGCCTGGGACACGGGCGTGTCCCAGGGCGTGTCACTCAATAAATTGCCGGATCGAGTCAGAAATGTACACGGCCCGGAACCAAGCCTTGAACACGGCCGTGTCAGATTTGACACGGGCGTGTCTGAGGGCGTGTGCCTACCCGTGTACTGCTCTGACTTGTTTTAGAGCTCGTTGAGTACCGTGTAACAGGGGTGACACGGGCGTGTCACATGACTGACACGGGCGTGTCAGGTTCGACACGGGCGTGTCGATGCCCGTGTTCTGGTAATTTTCAGTCGGTACGTGTGCTGCTTAAGGGTACACGGCCTGTGACACGGGCGTGTCACAGGCCGTGTCGGCCAAAAAGTCTAGTTTTCAGGCAGATCGTGGCCGTTCATTTTTCCTTAAAGAAGATCTTGTGGCTGGGGCTCATTCCTGGGCTGATAAGGCCGGGAAAGGAGGAGGAAAGGCTCATTTCCAAGTTCATACTCTCTTTCTAGCTTTAAGAGAGAGGTGAGAGAAAGGTGAGGAAGAAAAAGTGGAATCCGGCTGCCGATGGTGCTACGGTGGTCCAAATCGCGAGCCGAGTTCGGATTTGCAAAGGCAACGCTGTTGTGAAGGCTTTCATCCGTCTCAATTTCTCTCCATGGCTCCGAAGTGAATTCCTAGGGTAACGATTTCCTGCTTGGACATGTGAAGTCCTTAATTCCTGCATTGCATAGGGAAAACCCTTCCCCGCGAGTGTGCGGTGGGTTGTGGCGTCCCTTGGGGTAGATATGTGAAGTCCCCCTTGTTAGAGTCCAGAATTGGAGTATAGATCTAGGTATGCTGTGTGAAGCCCATATGGACATATTGGTCTGGATTGGTGATGCTTGTTTGCATATCGGAGAAGACTCCGTGATTATTGCTTGGATGCATGATGGATAAAGTACTGGAGGAAGTCCAGGAAATATTGAGAGTTGGGTGCAACTCTTGTGGCCGTGAGTTGCCACTTTGTGCGGTTGGGCGTTGGGCTGCAACTGTTTGAAAAGGCTTCGTGCCGAACAGGCAAGGTGAAACCGACCCGCGCCTTTAAATGTGGCCTCAGGTATGATGTACTTGGTTGGGCAAGGCGATTTGAGCAACGGGGGGTGGCTGATCTGTACCTGCGTTATGTAGGCTGGACATGAGAGCGCCAAGGCATTGGGCTTTCGTCAGCGGCATAATGAGAGTCCTGGGCCTGTATGCCGGACTAAATGCTCAATGGTGAGATCTGGTGTTTCCGGTGCACCCGAGAGTGCCATGAGTGCACGGGACGTCGGGCCGTCGTGCCGGCGTTTGTGATATGTGACTGTGCGGTCAAGCACGTCTTGCTTAAATTGTTATATATATCATATTGGAAGATTGCTATGCAGGGATGGAATTCCGCTGCCCCGTGCCAGGGGCAGGGTCGTTATAATTGGTCAGCTGAATGCTGACTGTTGCCCTGTTTGCCACCGCTTGGTGGATTGGTTCTTACAGGTACTGGAGGTGCTGGTCCGAGCGGGACTTAGCGGGCTGAAGCCCAAAGCTGCGTTGCTGCCCTCGAAGGCATTGTTTTGTTTCTTTTGTTCTTGTGTGGCCGGCCTGCGTGCCGATGTCTATAATCCACACTCTTATTAAGAGAAATTATTGTAAGGCCTTAAGGCCAGACTCTTTTGATGTTTTTGTACATTCTTATGTTATAGTGGACAGTGTTCTGTATCTTGAGTTCAAAGATTCAACCGTGAAACTTCTGCTAGAATGCTCTGTGTTAGGATGTGTTGGTTATGATATTAGTTCGTAGCGTCTCCGCCTGTTTGTGGAATATGGTGTGGGGCCCCGGCCGGACCCTCTATTATATTCTTCTTGACGGGTAGAGATGTTACAGTTGAGCTCACTCAATGCCGTCTGCATTTGGCATTGAGTGTGTAAGACCCCATTTTTTTCTTCAAAAACCGGGGTCTTATGCCCAGAACCTTGTGGTGACGCCTTCGCTCTCGGGAAGTTGTCACTACAAAGCGCCGATTCTGCCGTCCTTTTTCGATCACATTTTTAGTAGCAAGTATTAAAGATATGCAGTCCACAGAAGTAGTAAAAGGGCCAAATCACATATAATATAAATAAAGCTCCATGAAGGGAGTGTCCACAGAAACATCAGAGTGCAGCATAATGTAAAACTAGAAATAAGGGCATAAGCCCTGTACATCAGAGTCCTCACTACAAGTCACTCAGCGGAAGCAAAACTAAAAGAAACTACTCTAAGGGTCGGGACTCACAGTCCCTGCAGTCTGGACTCCAGTGCTAGGCTGCCCCATCTCCAGTCGTACCGGCCTCCTGGGCTGTTCCCCCATGCTGGGCTCCGCGATCCCCTAAAATGATGTGGTTCGAAAACCATTAGTCATAAAGACTAAGCCCTATCATCCCCTACCCCTTCCCCCATGGCCCTTAGGCACCGAGCGAAGAGGAAGAAAGGGGAGGACATATTTGTGGAGAATAAAAGTAAACAGGTGACAGTGGACTTAATCTAGCAAGTTGTATTCGGTGAGCAGTTAATATGAATGTTATAATAGGTCTAGCAGTAAGAAAAGCAAATATATGAATTTAAACCTTCACTTATGCGAGAACACATAAGCAAAACGGATCTTTTGCAAGGCTCCCATCGTATAAGTGTCCCATACCACTTATACCTTGGGGTGTCGGTTATCAAACAGCAATGGTTGTTATTATATATATCAAATAAACCTTAATTTATAAACTTGCCCACACAAACTTATAGACTAAGGGGTCGTTTTGCAGGTCCCAAACTATAAGCGTCCCATA
The DNA here is from genome assembly GCA_039513925.1 of Platanthera zijinensis. Classification (NCBI taxonomy): domain Eukaryota; kingdom Viridiplantae; phylum Streptophyta; class Magnoliopsida; order Asparagales; family Orchidaceae; genus Platanthera; species Platanthera zijinensis. Next base: position 204,348,055 of record CM077079.1, on the reverse strand, counting down.
CCACTTAGTTTTTGGGATGTCCAAAGTTGTAATGAATGATTATGATGGCAATACATATGGTGGGTTATTATGTCATGCAGTGCAACACACACACCCGACTTTGTGCACAAACCTTATAGTTCCCTCTTTCGGAGCCGTTACCTCTCAAGATACCTCCGTAGTGGCAGACGGAAGCGGTGGGTCGGGCCTACCCCACCTCAAAACCAGTTATGTACACCGTTCTGACCTATCGTACGCCCTCAACGCCTGGTGCACGAGGCGGAACACCGCGTACTCTTGTCGGGTATGGACCGCCGGACTTAACCTTGGCAATGCGCTAACCGTCTTGCCGAGACAACGATATTGGTGCCGGTGCAACGAACTCCCCAATATCGCTGACCCGCCACCTTAGTTATCCTAACTTTATGCACATGTAATAATTATAGAGTGAGTAACCAAACAACACAAACAGTCAAAAGAACTCCCGGACAAGCTGTCCGTAACAACCTAAAACCCGAGCTTAAGCTCCCCGGACAAACCCGTCTGTGTCAACTATCAACCGAGCTAAAGCTCCCTGGGCTAAAAAAAAAACCCGTCCAGCTCGATTCCCAATCCCATCCCTTTGAACACCTCGGGATGACTCATCATTTCAATCTCCTAGCCTTCTAGTGCGTGCCGTGTAAATCCCTACTTAACTAATTTCTCTTTCTTTTAGTTTGCAGTTTACGTTAGCCCAGGACTGCCTCCGGATTATGCCCCGTGAAGGGTTCTCAATAGGCACTAGGAACTACGATTTTATAACAAGACCAAAGTTCCCTTTCGCAAGGCACTTGCTTTAATTGGTTTCTCACCCTACCTTTTTCCCTTTAAGAGTTACATTAAACTAAACCTAGGATAGCTTGACTCTTCACCCTCTCCACACGGAAAGACGGTCTTCCGCCATACCCGCGTAACACCTAATCTTCCAACTACCATCAGTGCTAAACCAAACCTCCTTGGGACTCACCTAGGCTACACGATAATCAAGATTACACGTAATTTACTTTTTCATCCAAATGCCACAATTTATTTATCGGGTGTCTATCCTAACAAGATTTGCCTAAATCCAAAATATTGGAATTTTCCTAATAAATCTGATAACTTATTTATTTATTCTTAAGGGTCTAATTTCATCATTTTGAACATGAGGTATAACATTCTAGATGATTCCAGCTATCACAAAATTAAGGTAAATAATAGTAGGCCTAAATATCTTGTTTCCAAAGTTTGATAGTTTTACAATGATTTTCAAGGGCCTAAACTTATTTAATCATTATTTCAGTTATTTCAAGCTTAATGAATAAACTACCTTAATTTGTCCTCCAAATAATTCAAATAAAACACAGGGTGCTGGTTTTATCATGAAAATAACTTTGACAGAATCCCATAATTTTCTTGCTGGTAATTAAATCATAATAAATCAAATACTAAATTACAATCTAACATGCTTTGTGAATGAAGTACTATAACAGTAACTCTAAAAATTCCCAAATAATTCCCAGTGATATAAAAGGGCCTAAAAACATTAAGTTCCAATTATCATAATTTTCCAGCAATTGTACAAGCCCTAATTTATTTTTATGCTCGAAAGCCCATATTAAAACATTGTGAATAAACCTCTAAAATTTCTCAACATAAAATTCTATAAAAAATTCAGTGATCAATGTTCTACTAGTCAAGATCTAAATCCAGAATTTTAACTGATTATAATTAATTTAAAACTTCCAAATAATTGAAACAATAAATCGGGCTAATAATCATTTAACACATGAAGTATAATATTTATTAATCATAAAATTCTAGGAAAATTACCATAAGTCTAAAACATCCTAACACTCCCTCCTCCCGAGTATCAAAATTTTTGAATTAGATTTAGTGCTTAAAATAACTAAATTACATTTTTATCCTAATCCAAAATCTCAACTTTCGAGGTACCTAATTACCTCCAATTCCTTCACTATTTCAACAAGAGGGTTTTCATCATATCATCCCCCTCTCCTCCAAATTTCAAGGGCATACAAGAGCTTTTGCTCCTATGTCCTTCACAAACCTCAAACTCCCACCCACTGGATTTGAGCCAATCTCTTAGGGTAAAATCTACCCTAATCCACACCATGTTACCCAAGAGGGTAGACATAGACTCAACAAATCAGTGGCCACAACATTAGCCTCTTTTGAGGAGATTTGTCCACTCCATTTCCAATCATACTTTTCCCCAAAGTATCCCTCACCAAGACCTATCTAGGACTTGATACTTCCCTATTCAAAACTCGACCAATTGAGTTGAAATTTTGTACAGATCTTAACATTGATGCCAGGGACCACCACCCAAAATTTGGGGGAGTTTGGACTTAATTTCATCTCCTAATTAATTTTATAATGTTTATTAAAATTTTACAAAAAACTTTATGCAAAAGTTCTCCAAAAATTCTCATTTTTGGACAGCCTCTCGATATACATATTATAGATCTCCAGTCCAAATTTCAAGTCATTTGGAAATGTTATGAACCGTGGGCAACCATTTCAATTTCTGGTTAGCCTAGGTCTTGATCCCATAAAAATGAGTGCTGTGGTCAAACCACTCACCCAAATTGAATAAAATCAATTTTAAATTAAAATAGACCCAGAGGGCTACAACTTTTGTGACTGGTCATTTTTCCTAATTCGGCCTCTAAGGTCCTCAATTTTTAACTTTAAAATAGGTGAGTTTTCATGTTCATTAATTATAAAATTCCTAAATAAATTATTTAATATTTTAACATCACTATTCGTCTTCTTCTCAAAACCGAACCAGTGAACAGAAAGTTTATTTTCCTGTAGTTTTCCGAATTCAATTTCCCGGCCATCCGGTCACCTCCCTGGCCAGCCACCACCACCACCACCTCCGTTGAGGCGACGGCTATCGATCGGCGGTGATTTGGCCGCCGGAGATAGCGGTTTCCGGCGAACTCGCCGCCATTAATTTACGGAAATACGATGAAACTCCCATCCGATCTAATCCTTTTGGACTCGATATCTCTCCTAAAGAATTTCTAAGATCTATCCATGAAAGATGAAGTAGAGGAAGACCTTATTCGCGGTTTGGAGACGAGTTGATCGGCGGTTCGTCATGGCGCGGCGTTGGCGTCGTTCGATTTCTCCTACGGCAACTCCAACTCCAACTCCAAAGTATGAGATAAAATGGGTAAACTTTTGCTCTCTTACAGCAGGGAGGCTTTTATAGATTTCAAGGGGAGGAAGATGAAGAGGAGAAAGAGAAATGGCAAGAGATCAATGGCCATTTAATTTGTATTTAAAACCGATTTTCGGTTACAGGAAGTCAAGAGGTGGAAATGAATAGGAAAATCCCAGGTGGCAACCTCCTATAGGACGTCTTAATTATTTTTACTCCATCTTTATGTTAAAATTCGGCCATTAAGAGGGGGGGTTTCTTCTTCTTCATGCCATTAATCTTCACTTCAATATTTTCCCTCTCCTCCCACCATTAATTCTCTAAATTTCTCTCTCCTCCTAACAAAATGAAACTCCTAAAAAAAGAATGTCACACCTTACACTCTATTGGCAGCCCTCTACGGTTTATAACTCCTCATGAGAATCATGAAGGGGGTGGTTCACCTTCCACCTTAAGTGGCTCTCTTTCTCACTTTCTCTCTCCTCCATTATTCTTCAAAATAAAGCTTTTGATTCCTCTCTCCTAGTCACCCATTTGACTAGTCAACTCTAGGTTATTGGCAGCCCTAATACATCATATTAATCATGCAAATAGGGTTAGCCTAGAGGAGTGAGTGGTTTGAGCATGGGTTAGCCCAAATAGGCTAGGTTGACTTGACTTGGTCATTTTGGCCACTAGGGTTGACCCAAGTGGGTCCTTAGTGACTCATTGGGCCCACATGATGTTTAAGGGGGGGGGGGGGGGGGGCTTAGAGCCATATTAATCCAACTAAGCCACCCAAATCCAGGGTTTTAGGAAATTACTAAATGCAGACCAAAATGGCTCACACTAATTTCTTGGATCATTTTGGTCCTTTTGGCTCTCTAAGGACTTGCCATGACTCTGGCATGCTCAAAGTCACTCCGAGGGGGGTCAAATTTGAAAATGGGATGTTACAAATCCCAATAAACAAAACATAAATTTCGTCCCCGAAATTAAGGTTAAGTCTACAAGAGTTTTCTACCGGCACAAGCTAAGCTTGTAACATCCCATAAGGGTTGAAGTGCCTAAAATGTCAACAATTAGGGGCTAGTCCCCAATAAACAAAAAGTTTAGCCTATATCTTTTTAAATAATTCTACTAGCACGAGAAAATACGGAAAAACCCTAATACACCGGAGGAGTTGCGAGGTATACCTGACTAAAAAGCTCCGGATATTTCTCCTGCATCAGGTCCTGAGGCTCCCAGGTATGCTCCTCTCGTCCGTGGTTCCTCCACAAGACCTTGACTAGCGGGATCTTCTTGCGGCGCAAGACTCGTATCCCCTGGTCATCGATCCGTATCGGTTCCAAATGCACAGACCGATCCGAGGCTACCAGCCAATTAGTGGCCGTAATCTGTAACTCCGGGCGTAGTAGAGCCCTCCTGAGTGAAGATAATTGAAAAACGTCGTGCAAGCCGGCCAACTCCGGTGGCAGCTCCAGCCGGTAAGATAGAGGACCGATCCGCTCCAGGTTCCTGAACAGTCCCATGAATCTCGGGCTGAGCTTCTTCCGATGACCCAGCACCCGTGAAACTCCATGCATCGGCCGGATCTTCAAGAACACCCGGTCCCCGATCTGAAACTCCACCTGACGATGTCGAGCGTCATAATACTTCGCTTGCCTGCTCTGCGCCTCTAACATCCGGTCCCGGATCAGTCTCACCTGAGCCTCGGTGTCTTCCACAAACTCTGAGTCTAGAATCTTCGGATCCACGTCTTGCAGCCAAGATAACGGTGTCCTACATCTTCTCCCATACAAGGCCTCGTAAGGAGCCATCCGTATGCTGGATTGGTAGCTGTTGTTATACGAGAACTCCACCAATGGCAGCACCTTCTCCCAGGGCTCTCTGTAGTCTACAATACATAGTCTCAGGAGGTCTTCCAGCGTCCGATTGGTACGCTCCGTCTGTCCGTCAGTCTGGGGGTGGAAAGCCGTACTGAACGTCAGTCGGGAGCCAAGGTATGCCTGCACCGATCTCCACTCTCTGGATGTAAACCGACCATCTCGATCTGATACGATCGTCCTAAGCACGTCGTGATAACGAATATACTGCTCCACGAACCTCCGAACCAACACTCCAACAGAGTTATGCTTCCTGATCGGGATGAACATAGCCACCTTCGTCAGACGGTCCACGATCACCCGGATCGAATCGTTTCCCGTCCGTGATCGAGGTAGGCCATGGATGAAGTCCATCGCGATGTCCTCAAATTTCCACTCCGGCATCGGGAGTGGCTGCAATAAACCAGCGGGATGTCTACACTCTGCCTTCACTAACTGTCACGTCTCACAGTGGGTCACGAAGTAGATGATGTCCTTCTTCATGCCCGGCCAGTATAGGTTCTTCTTTAAATCTACCGTCATCTTTGTGATCCCGGGATGTATAGAAAATCTGCTATGATGAGCCTCGACCATGATATCCTCCCGAATCTGGCCCCCATCCGGTATGTAAGTCCGACCTCTGAAACATATCAGTCCATCTCGCATCGAGTAGTCCCCAGCTGAGCCTGCCTCCAAGGCCCGGAAAATCGGCTCTAGCTTGGCATCACGCCTCTGCCAATCTCTGACTCTGTCATGAATATCATAGGTGGTGCTCGTAGCGGCCAGGTACTCCTTGTACAGCTCAGGGTCATCAGGTGATACCAGAGTGATGTGCATTTCTTCGAAACATCGTAGTAGCTCCATGGACATAAGCTGAGGTCCTGCTCCGGCTGTGGCAGCTCTCCGGCTCTGTGCATCGGCCACCACGTTTGCCTTACCCGGATGGTAGTGCATCTCATACTGATAGTCCGCTAGAAATTCCACCCATCTGCGTTGTCGGATGTTCGGCTCCTTTAGCGTATCCACATACTTCAGATTTTTGTGATCTGAAAATATGTCGCAGTGAACTCTATAGAGGTAGTGCCGCCAAACCTTTAATTCGAAACTGACCGCTCCCATCTCCAGATCATGAACTGGGTAGTTCTGTTCATGTTTCTTTAACTGGCGGGAGGCATAAGCGATCACATGTCCCTTCTGCATCAAAACTGCTCCCATGCCCTGGTAGGAGGCATCTGCATAAACCTGAAATCCTTCTCTCCCCGATGGGAGGGCAAGAATCGGGGCCGAAGTGAGTCGATTTTTCAGCTCCTGGAACGCCGTCTCGCACTGCGGTGTCCAGACAAATGGTATTTCCTTCCTCGTCAGAGAGGTAAGTGGGAGGGCAAACCTAGAAAAACCCTCTACGAACTTCCGGTAATAGCTAGCAAGTCCTAGGAAGCTCCGTACGTCTGTAGCTGTCTTCAACTTTGGCCAATCTCGGACTGCCTGAATCTTGGCTGGATCCACTGCCAACCCTGCTCCGCTAATAACGTGTCCCAAAAAGGCCACCTCCTTCAGCCAGAACTGACACTTGCTGAACTTGGCATACAACTGATGCTCCCGTAGCCTCTCTAAAGTCAGCGTTAGATGCCTCGCATGCTCCTCCTCGGTCCTCGAGTAAATGAGGATGTCATCGATGAAAACGATGACAAACACATCTAGATACGACTCGAAGACCCGGTTCATGAGAGTCATGAATGCTGATGGCTCATTCGTGAGCCCGAAGGGCATCACGGTAAACTCGTAGAGTCCATACCTGCTACTAAAAGCAGTCTTCTAAATATCCTCTTCTTTGATCCGCAGCTGATAATAGCCCAATCTCAAGTCCAACTTCGATAAGAAGTGGGCTCCCTCCAGCTGGTCAAACAGCTCATCTATCCTTGGCAGAGGATAGGTATTCCTGACTGTTAGTCGGTTCAACGCTCGGTAATCGATACACAACCTGAGTGTTCCGTCTTTCTTCTTGACGAACAACACTGGGGCTCCCCATGGCGAAGAGCTCGGCCGAACAAACCCGGCTTCCACTAACTCCTGCAACTGACTCCCGAACTCCGTCAACTCCCTTGGGGCCATGCGGTAGGGAGCTCTGGATGCCGGCTTAGCCCCTGGCACAAGCAATATCTGGAAGTCCTGCTCTCTATGCGGGGGTAGCCCTGGTAGCTTTTCCGGGAAGACGTCCGCAAAATCTCGCACTACGGGAACGTCAGATAAAGATCCCTTGACTTCCGTCATCTCGAAAAGAATCTGATAGATCTCGTCGCCCTGCATGTGGGCCTTGACCGTCTGAATAGATGATAAGAAAATATGGGATGCAGATCTAATACCTTCCATCATGATGAAAGAATCCCCATATCTAAGGGTAATCTTCTTGGCCAAGCAGTCAATCTGGGCATGGTTCCAATGGAGCCATGACATTCCCAGAATCAGATCATAGTCCGGCAATGGCAAGATCGTCGCTGGCGCTTCGAAAGGTTTCCCGCCTATCCATGCCTCCATATTGCAATGAGATGAGGTGAACAACTCCGACCCGTCAGGTAGCCGTATCTTCATCATCGACCCCGTGAATTTCTCCACGCCATCCAACCCTTGGATAAAGGTCTCCGACACAAACGAGTGCGAGGCACCCGTGTCGAAGAGAGTGTGTGCGGGTTTGCCGCAAATGAAGACAATGCCTGAGATTGTGACTTAACTTAGAGTTCTGTTCTTGGTTTTTACTACCTAAAGCTACAGACAATAGTTTTCTAGGAAAGGATGGAAAAAGAATTGAAACAAGCAAACAAAACCTTGTCGTACCTGTGATCACTTGCTCAGGATGCCGGGGTTGGGCCAGGTCCAGTGCATATACCTGCTCCCTTTCCTGCCTACGGTCTCCGCCCTGGTATCCTTGTCCTTGACCGCGTCCTCGGCCTCCATAGTGCTGAGCAGGTGGGGCAATCTGCGGCGTTAGAGGGGGCCCCCTTCTCATAGGGCAGTTCCTCTTGATATGTCCCACCTAGCGGCAATGATAACACTCTGGTGGAGGGTAAGCCCTCTCTCTTGGTCTCTGCACATCCTGTATCTGTGGTCTTGGTATCTCCCGCATCTGGAGAGGCTAGGGAGCCAGAGCCACCTGCTCCCTCGGCTCCTGTCTCACCTCCTGACGAGACTGATCCTCCATCCTGCCTATATCTGTAGCACGGCCTCGTCGCTGCTCATTTCTTGCTCCACGATTCTGATCCTCCGTTGGCCATTTCCGGCCTCGGGTAGCGTGCCAGTCTGCCTCGATCCTCTTGTCCATCTCTAGAATCTGAGGAATAGGACCATCGGACACGAACAGTAGGGCCTCCCTCAAATCCTCCTTCAAACCCTTGTAAAATCTCTTGGTGTACCCGGCTTCGTCCAGCTGATAAGAGTCTGCATATCGAGCCAGATGATCAAACTCCTGATGGTATTCCACCACCGACCTAGTGCCCTGCTTCAGCTGTAAGAACCGGCCTTCAAGCTCATCCCTGGCCGACTGCGGAACAAAATGTTCCAACACCGCGACCCTGAATTCTCCCCAAGTGACCTCCGCAACCTCCCTGTCGGCATAAGTCTTGTCCAGGAGCGTCTTCCACCATCTCTTGGCATGGGACTCTAGGCAAGAGACCACCAATGCCACCCTCTCCTCCACCAGGCATCGTATCCCTGTCAGCATCTCATGCATGATGTCCAAACACTCCTCTGTCCGGACTGCCGTCTCTATCCCTAAGTAGGACGGGGGAGAGAGTCCTCGGAAGATACTCAGCCAGTTGGCTCACGGAATCAGCTGCGGAGCTGGAGCCTGTTGAGCCCTGAAGGCTTCTAGGATGGCAGTCAAAGTCTGCCCCATATCCGTCTGTAGGAAAGGAGCGGGAACTGGTGGAGGTGGTGCAGCATCCAAAGTCTGTAGAACCTCACCCTGTGGAGTAGGTTGTGCTAGAGGCTGCGAATAAGAAATTTTCACTATGAGAAGTCGGTTCATAAGAACTAAAAGTGGACAATTATATGTGATTCCCCATATGGGCACACCACTGCTTCCGCCGCTTAGTTTGTCCGCAAACTAAACTCGCGCGGGGGTGACCCAGGGATTTGTGGACTATTACTAATCCGATCGATGTTTCCTCTGATACCACTTGTAAGACTCCTTTTTTTCAAAAACCGGGGTCTTATGCCCAGAACCGCCGCTTTGCGGTGACGCCTTCGCTCTCGGGAAGTTGTCACTACAAAGCACCGATTCTGCCGGCCTTTTTCGATCACATTTATAGTAGCAAGTATTAAAGATATGCAGTCCACAGAAGTAGTAAAAGGGGCAAATCACATATAATATAAATAAAGCTTCACGAAGGGAGTGTCCACAGAAACATCAGAGTGCAGCATAATGTAAAACTAGAAATAAGGGCATAAGCCCTGTACATCAGAGTCCTCACTACAAGTCACTCAACGGAAGCAAAACTAAAAGAAACTACTCTAAGGGTCGGGACTCATGGTCCCTGCAGTTTGGACTCCAGTGCTAGACTGCCCCATCTCCAGTCGTACCGGCCTCCTGGGCTGTTCCCCCATGCTGGGCACCGCGATCCCCTAAAATGATGTTGTTCGAAAACCATTAGTCATAAAGACTAAGCCCTATCATCCCCTACCCCTTCCCCCATGGCCCTTAGGCACCGAGCGAAGAGGAAGAAAGGGGAGGACATATTTGTGGAGAATAAAAGTAAATAGGTGACAGTGGACTTAATCTAGCAAGTTGTATTCGGTGAGCAGTTAATATGAATGTTATAATAGGTCTAGCAGTAAGAAAAGCAAATATATGAATTTAAACCTTCACTTATGCGAGAACACATAAGCAAAAGGGATCTTTTGCAAGGCTCCCATCGTATAAGTGTCCCATACCACTTATACCTTGGGGTGTCGGTTATCAAACAGCAATGGTTGTTATTATATATATCAAATAAACCTTAATTTATAAACTTGCCCACACAAGCTTATAGACTAAGGGATCGTTTTGCAGGTCCCAAACTATAAGCGTCCCATACCACTTAGTTTTTGGGATGTCCAAAGTTGTAATGAATGATTATGATGGCAATACATATGGTGGGTTATTATGTCATGTAGTGCAACACACACACCCGACTTTGTGCACAAACCTTATAGTTCCCTCTTTCGGAGCCGTTACCTCTCAGGATACCTCCGTAGTGGCAGACGAAAGCGGTGGGTCGGGCCTACCCCACCTCAAAACCAGTTATGCACACCGTTCTGACCTATCGTACGCCCTCAACGCCTGGTGCACGAGGCGGAACACCGCGTACTCTTGCCGGGTATGGACCGCCGGACTTAACCTTGGCAATGCGCTAACCGCCTTGCTGAGACAACGATATTGGTGCCGGTGCAACGAACTCCCCAATATCGCTGACCCACCACCTTAGTTATCCTAACTTTATGCACATGTAACAATTATAGAGTGAGTAACCAAACAACACAAACAGTCAAAAGAACTCCCGGACAAGCCGTCCGTAACAACCTAAAACCCGAGCATAAGCTCCCCGGACAAACCCGTCCGTGTCCAACTATCAACCGAGCTAAAGCTCCCTGGACTAAAAAAAAAACCCGTCCAGCTCGATTCCCAATCCCATCCCTTTGAACACCTCGGGATGACTCATCATTTCAATCTCCTAGCCTTCTAGTGCGTGCCGTGTAAATCCCTACGTAACTAATTTCTCTTTCTTTTAGTTTGCAGTTTACCTTAGCCCAGGACTGCCTCCGGATTATGCCCCGTGAAGGGTACTCAATAGGCACTAGGAACTACGATGGTATGACAAGACCAAAGTTCCCTTTCGCAAGGCACTTACTTTAATTGGTTTCTCACCTTACCTTTTTCCCTTTAAGAGTTACATTAAACTAAACCTAGGGTAGCTTGACTCTTCACCCTCTCCACACGGAAAGACGGTCTTCCGCCATACCCGCATAACACCTAATCTTCCAACTACCATCAGTGCTAAACCAAACCTCCTAGGGACTCACCTAGGCTACACGATAATCAAGATTACACGTAATTTACTTTTTCATCCAAATGCTACAATTTATTTATCGTGGGTCTATCCTAACAAGATTTGCCTAAATCCAAAATATTGGAATTTTCCTAATAAATCCGATAACTTATTTATTTATTCTTAAGGGTCTAATATCATCATTTTGAACATGAGGTATAACATTCTAGTTGATTCCAGCTATCACCAAATTAAGGTAAATAATAGTAGACCTAAATATCATGTTTCCAAAGTTTGATAGTTTTACAATGATTTTCAAGGGCCTAAACTTATTTAATCATTATTTCAGTTATTTCAAGCTTAATGAATAAACTACCTTAATTTGTCCTCCAAATAATTCAAATAAAACACAGGGTGCTGGTTTTATCATGAAAATAACTTTGACAGAATCCCATAATTTTCTTGCTGGTAATTAAATCATAATAAATCAAATACTAAATTATAATGCTTTGTGAATGAAGTACTATAAAAGTAACTCTAAAAATTCCCAAATAATTCTCAGTGATATAAAAGGGCCTAAAAACCTTAAGTTCCAATTATCATAATTTTCCAGCAATTGTACAAGCCCTAATTTATTTTTATGCTCGAAAGCCCATATTAAAACATTGTGAATGAACCTCTAAAATTTCTCAACATAAAATTCTATAAAAAATTCAGGGATCAATGTTCTACTAGTCAAGATCTAAATCCAGAATTTTAACTGATTATAATTAATTTAAAACTTCCAAATAATTGAAATAATAAATCGGGCTAATAATCATTTAACACATGAAGTATAATATTTATTAATCAAAAAATTCCAGGAAATTTACCATAAGTCTAAAACATCCTAACACTCCCTCCTCCCGAGTTTCATAATTTTTGGATTAGATTTAGTGCTTAAAATAACTAAATTACATTTTTATCCTAATCCAAAATCTCAACTTTCGAGGTACCTAATTACCTCCAATTCCTTCACTATTTCAACAAGAGGGTTTTCATCATATCATCCCCCTCTCCTCCAAATTTCAAGGGCATACAAGAGCTTTTGCTCCTATGTCCTTCACAAACCTCAAACTCCCACCCAATGGATTTGAGCCAATCTCTTAGGGTAAAATCCACCCTAATCCACACCATGTTACCCAAGAGGGTAGACATAGACTCAACAAATCAGTGGCCACAACATCAGTCTCTTTTGAGGAGATTTGTCCACTCCATTTCCAATCGTACTTTTCCCCAAAGTATCCCTCACCAAGACCTATCTAGGACTTGATACTTCCCTATTCAAAACTCGACCAATTGAGTTGAAATTTTGTACAGATCTTAACATTGATGCCAGGGACCACCGCCCAAAATTTGGGGGAGTTTGGACTTAATTTCATCTCCTAATTAATTTTATAATGTTTATTAAAATTTTACAAAAAACTTTAGGCAAAAGTTCTCCAAAAATTCTCATTGTTGGACAACCTCTTGATATACATATTATAGATCTCCAGTCCAAATTTCAAGTCATTTGGACATGTTATGAACCGTGGGAAACCATTTCAATTTCTGATTAGCCTAGGTCTTGATCCCACCAAAATGAGTGCTGTGGTCAAACCACTCACCCATATTGAATAAAATCAATTTTAAATTAAATTAGACCCAGAGGGCTACAACTTTTGTGACTGGTCATTTTTCCTAATTCGGCCTTTAAGGTCCTCAATTTTTAACTTTAAAATAGGTGAGTTTTCATGTTCATTAATTATAAAATTCCTAAATAAATTATTTAATATTTTAACATCACTATTCGTCTTCTTCTCAAAACCGAACCAGTGAACAGAAAGTTTATTTTCCTATAGTTTTCCGAATTCAATTTCCCGGCCATCCGGTCACCTCCCTGGCCAGCCACCACCACCACCACCTCCGTTGAGGCGACGGTTATCGATCGGCGGTGATTTGGCCGCCGGAGATGGCGGTTTTCGGCGAACTCGCCGCCATTAATTTACGGAAATACGATGAAACTCCCATCCGATCTAATCCTTTTGGACTCGATATCTCTCCTAAAGAATTTCTAAGATTTATCCATGAAAGAAGAAGTAGAGGAGGACCTTATTCGCGGTTTGAAGACGAGTTGATCGGCGGTTCGTCATGGCGCGGCGTTGGCGTCGTTCGATTTCTCCTACGGCAACTCCAACTCCAACTCCAAAGTATGAGATAAAATGGTTAAAATTTTGCTCTCTTACATCAGGGAGGCTTTTATAGATTTCAAGGGGAGGAAGATGAAGAGGAGAAAGAGAAATGGCAAGAGATCAATGGCCATTTAATTGGTATTTAAAACCAATTTTCGGTTACAGGAAGTCAAGAGATGGAAATGAATAGGCAAATCCTAGGTGTCAGCCTCCTATAGGACCTCTTTATTATTTTTACTCCATCTTTATGATAAAATTCGGCCATTAAGAGGGGGGGGGGGTTTCTTCTTCTTCATGCCATTAATTTTCACTTCAATATTTTCTCTCTCCTCCCACCATTAATTCTCTAAATTTCTCTCTCCTCCTAACAAAATGAAACTCCTAAAAAAAGAATGTCACACCTTACACTCTATTGGCAGCCCTCTACGGTTTATAACTCCTCATGAGAATCATGAAGGGGGTGGTTCACCTTCCACCTTAAGTGGCTCTCTTTCTCACTTTCTCTCTCCTCCATTATTCTTCAAAATAAAGCTTTTGATTCCTCTCTCCTAGTCACCCATTTGACTAGTCAACCCTAGGTTATTGGCAGCCCTAATACATCCTATTAATCATGCAAATAGGGTTAGCCTAGAGGAGTGAGTGGTTTGAGCATGGGATAGCCCAAATAGGCTAGGTTGACTTGACTTGGGTCAAAGGTTGACTTGGTCATTTTGGCCACTAGGGTTGACCCAAGTGGGTCCTTAGTGACTCATTGGGCCCACATGATGTTTAAGGGGGGGGGGGGGGGGGGGGTTTAGAGCCATATTAATCCTACTAAGCCACCCAAATCCAGGGTTTTAGGAAATTACTAAATGCAGACCAAAATGGCTCACACTAATTTCTTGGATCATTTGGGTCCTTTTGGCTCTCTAAGGACTTGCCATGACTCAGGCATGCTCAAAGTCACTCCTAGGGGGGGTCAAATTTGAAAATGGGATGTTACAGAGTGAGTTGAGCTCACTCAACGCCGTCTAGTCCAGCGATGTTTTTCTTCTAAGTCAAAAGCGTTGAGTGTGGTGAAGTCACTCAACGCCTTCGGCTGTTAGCTTTGACAGCGCTGAGTGAGCTGAACTCACTCAACGTCATCGTCCAGTGAGTTTTTGCGGCTAAGTCTTTTGGCGTTGAGTGAGTGGAGCAAACTCAACGTGGCGTCGAGTAGACTCGACGCCTTCTCTGCTTAGATTTTTGGCATTGAGTGTAAGGTACTCACTCAACGCGGCGTCGAGTGGACATGACGCCTTCTCTGCTTAATGCTTTGCGTGGAGTGAGTGGTACTCACACAACACAGCGTCGAGTGGACTCGATGCTTTTTTCCTTTGGCTTGTATTTTTCTCCCGAGTTGGTTAGAATGGGTTTTATTTCGGTTTGGTGTTGTGTTTTTGGCTAGTTGTTGGATGCAGAATCGTGGATTTTGACAGGTTTTTTTTTCTGGTGGCTCTGTAAGGGGTGATTTGTTTGTGCTGAGCTATGACCACCACCAGTTAGTCCCCGGTTTGGGCTGGTTTGGTTCGGTGTGTGGACCTTGGAGCTTCCACTGGTTGTTTTCATCCCTGGAGAATTTTTTGGTCTGGTTGTTTGGAAGAGGGCTGTTTTTGGCTACCAACCCAAACCCATGGTTTTACCACTACTATTAATTCACAAGATAGGACTGTTAGTTCTTTTCCTTTTCTAAATGGCTATATTTTAGCATATGTTTGCCTTTTTGCTGCTGTAGGTGTTTAGCAGGGCATGTTGCTAATTTCTCGCACTTGGTGCGCTTTGATTATTCTTTAGACAGAGTTTTACTTTTGTTGTCTCGTTTATTTCCTTTTGCTAAGTTTGATAGCATTCTACTATAAGGGTATGGTAAACCCCTTCCTTTCGATTGCTTATGACCTAATGCTCCATTTCTATTTGATTATATTTTTGCTGAGGTGTTCTTTCTTTCAATTCCTCAGGTTCAGAGCAGTAGCCGGTTGGGTGGCTAGTTTTCTTTTGGGGGCTTGCTAGTGATCTCTTGGGCTGTTGAGATTCCCCTTCCTCAGTTTGTGAGGTAGATCTTTTCTTGTTTTCTTCTGTATAGACATGCATACTGACCAGTGGGTTCGTGTCAGGTTATTGACGCCCACTGGTGGTTTTTCTTGTGATACTAAGTATGTGACTTAAACTGCTATTTTTGCCTATTTAGAGGTTGTTTACTTGCTCTCTGGGAATGATTTATGCTAGGATGCATGTTAGGTTTTTTAACTCATAAAAGCATTACTATATGTACTTCATACATGCCATATTTCTAAACCTAAAGTACTATTTTCCAAAGTAACGTAAAGACTAATTTGAAATTATACAAAATTTAGAGTCCTGCATTTCATGAGTTGTCCTTTGGGGACATTTACACTCATGTAGGATGTCAAATCACCTTAACCAAGTTATTTTTTCCACAGCGTATAAATATATTTTTACTTATGGACTAGTTGATCAACTGTGCCGAGGGATACGACCATCCATCTAATTTGAAAGATGTTTTTCATAATAACTTATGATTTCAGTTTAACTTTTTTAGGTTGGTGCCTTGCATGAGCGTCTGCAGTTCTCCCTTGCGTGGCGTGGCATCACGACACGTATTTTCTCTTACTCTGATAAAAGTTTGTTGCTGAGAAAATGCGGGTCGTGATAGTTGGTATCAGTGGGAGGTTGCTTGATAATTAGTTGGGCAACCTTCCCTTGTTAGTGATTAGTTGTTTAGTGTCATATCATACACAAAATGATGTGTCATCAGTACGTCTTGGCTGAAGCATGAGCACTACACTCATAAGCATGACAAGAAGTATATGGGGCATATTATGTAGTATGGGATGCATAATATTTGTTTGTATATGGATCCACAATAGGTGGCAACATGTGAGGGTTATGTAGTATGGGATGCATAACCTCACCACATGAATGCCCATTAGCACGTTTTCTCTTTTCGTTACATGCAATGTTCTGTAGTATGGGATGCATAACATTGCATGTGTACGCCGCTCATAATATGCATTAAGGCCTTTTTAGAATGAACAGCACAACATGCATTGCATAACAAAGCATAAGCACAATGTGCCAAGCTAAAGATTCACATGAAAATATATGTACACACATGGTTTTGAGTCAAAAGGAATATAAATTCATGCATTAATGGTCTAAGAACATGAGTTAGTGTGATGATGGTGAATCATCCTAGGTTAGGCATAACATCATTATTGAAAAAAATCCCAGAGCAAGTTAGCAGTCGATGCTCATATTTAAGTATGTTTTGTCTGTACTAGGTTGTCTAGTTCTAGCGGTTGGGCTAGGTTATGACTAGTTGTGTGTATGTTCATCGTATGTCGAAGCGTCCTTCGACGAGGCTGACTCCCCAATCTGAGGGCGAGTCTTCGGGTGCGCAGATCAATGCAATGATCGACAGTATGCGACAGAGAAATGAGGCCTTGTCAAGGCAGATGGTGGATGTACAGTCCCAGATCCAGTCTCTGATATGAGTTGTGTCCGAGCTAGCTCCGAGAGTACAGGACCCTGCTGTGATTCTAGCTGTTCCTGCCCCACCTGCTCCTCTAGTGCCTCCGGTAGTGGTTCCAGTAGAGATGACGTTTATCTCACAGTTTCAGCGACTCGGGTCTCCTACTTATGATAGAAAGGCCGATTTCATGATCTTGGATGATTGGCTTATATCGATCGAGGATATGTTTTCGTACTCTGGAGTTACTGATGATCAAAGAGTGATGATTGCCGCCTACCAGCTCAAAGGGTTAGCAAAAAGTTGGTGGCTAAGGGAGAAGGAGAGCATGAAATAAGGATGCTCTTGGGAATCTTTTAAGGAGATGTTACTGGGAAAGTTTCTGCCCTCGGTTGAGCGGGACCGCCTGATGAATGACTTCTTACATTTAAAGCAGAGGCAACTCACAGTTAGTGAGTATGAGATTGAATTTAGCAAATTAAGTTGGTTTTTTACTGGATTGGTGAACATTGAAACAGATTGAGTAAAAAAATTTCTTGGTGGTCTAAGAAGTGACATCTAGTAGCTAGCTGGTGCTTATGGAGCAGGTAGTTATACTGGTGCGGTAGAAGCTGCCTTGAAGGTTAAGGCAATCGAAAATGCTAAGAATAGAGGCCAGCAAATGAGAAGAGTCAAAAGGAAATTCGTTGAAGGAAAGAGTCCCCATCCATCCAGAGATGCTTCAAGAAAGAAGGGCAAGGAATTTTGTAGCTTTTGTTGCCGACCGGGCCACCCGTTGGAGAGATGTTACAAAAGGGAGGGAGATCAAAAGAAAGAGCAGGTTCATGCGATATAAGGTGCTCCAAGGAAAGATTTATTTTGTCTTGCATGTAAGAGGCCAGGGCATGATGTTGCCCACTGCTGGGGAAAGAGTATGACAAGAAGCCATTTTCTATGTGGTCAAAAAGGGCATATCAAGGCTCAGTGCTCGCATCTCCAGCCGGTGCTTCAACCAGTCCCACTTCAGGCATTGCCACCGCCTCAGTGATTGGATAAAGGTAAAGGAAAGCAGAATGTGATTTCCTTAGAGGAAGCTCAGACTTCTACTCAGGTTATTTCAGGTTAGACTTTCTCCCTAGTTTTAACGTTTTAGCTTGTAGTTATAGTTTTAGCAATTATTTCCTTAGAGGCGTGCGCAATCTTATAGGAAGATTTAAGGTAAAGAACCGTTGGGCACATGTTCTATTCGACTCTGACGCTACCCACTCTTTTGTGGCTAAATCCTTCGTGGAGCGGTACTGTTTGGATCTAGATCGAGTTAGGGATGATTTTTGCGTCAATTTCCCTTTTGGTGATTCTGTGGTTTTAGATCGGGGCATTCAGGATTGTCCGATTATGTTAGGGGATTTTCTAGCATAGGCAGATCTGAAGGTGATTGACTTGGAAGACTTTGATGTTATCTATGGCATGGACTGGTTGTCCAGGTATGATGCAGTTATCCAGTGCAAGGGTAAGCGCTCGGACTTCAGAAAGGATAACGGTCAGCCTGGGAGTGTTTATGGTGATCCGCACTAGGATTCTCCAGTTTTTTCTGCGGTATGTGCTCAGAAGATACTAATTTCCGGCTGCTTTGCTTGTTTGGTCTCATTTTTGGGAACGGTTGGTAGTTTGCCACGTTTATAAGAGATTCCTGTTGTGCGCGAGTTTTCAGATGCGTTTCCTGATGATCTTCCTGGTATTCTACCTGATAGGGATGCTGAGTTTGTGATAGATTTAGAGCCGGGCACGCGTCCTATTGCAAAGGCGCCATACCGGATGGCCCCTCGAGAGCAGGAGGAGTTGCGTATCCAGCTGGATGAGTTGTTAGAGAAGGGTTTTATAAGGCCGAGTTCGTCGCCTTTCGGTGCTCCTATTCTATTTGTTAAGAAGAAATATGGATCGATGAGGCTTTGCATCGATTATAGAGAGCTAAATAAGGTCACTATTAAGAACTAGTATCCCCTGCCGAGGATTGACGATTTGTTCGATCAGTTGCACGGTAGCGCGGTGTTTTCTAAGATTGATCTTCGTTCTAGCTACCATCAGCTCAGGATCCGTGAGTCAGATATTCCACGGACTTCTTTTCGATCAAGGCATGAGCATTTTGAATTTCTGTTAATGTCGTTTGGTTTGACTAATGCGCCCTCAGCCTTTATGGATATGATGAACCGTGTGTTCAAGGATTTTCTGGACAAATTCGTAGTTGTGTTTATAGACGACGTTTTGGTATATTCCCGCAATGCTGAGGATCATGACTAGTATCTGCGATTAGTTTTATCTGCTTTGAGGGACCACAATCTATTTCGCCAAATTGAGCAAGTGCGAGTTTTGGTTTCCTCGGGTTTCATTTCTGGGCCATGTGGTTAATAGGAATGGGATTTCAGTCGACCTAGATAAAATAGCTGTTGTGATGGAATGGAGTAGGCCTAGCACACCCAAAGAGATTAGGAGCTTTTTAGGGTTGGCCGGATACTACAGGAGGTTTGTGGAGGATTTTTCTTCCTTGGTTGCACCTTTGACTAAATTGACTCAGAAGAATTCGGCTTTTGTTTGGAGCGAGAAGTGTGAGTAAGCCTTCCTAGAGATCAAGAATAGATTGTGCACTGCTCCCATTTTGACTCTGCCTACAGAGGGCATGGATTATGATGTTTATGTGGACGTATCGCATGTAGGGCTTGGTTGTGTGTTGATGCAAGGCGTGAAAGTGATTGTGTATGGGTCCAAGCAACTGAAGACTCATGAGAGGAGCTACCCTACGTAGGATTTAGAGTTTGCAGCCGTGATTTTTGCGCTAAAGTTGTGGAGACATCTTCTTTATGGCGTGCAGTGCAAGATTTTTACCGATCATAAGAGTTTAAAGTAAATCTTCACCCAGAAGGAATTGAATCTGCGCCAGCGACGATGGTTAGAGTATGTCGCCGACTACGATGTTGAGATCAAGTACCATCCGGGGAGGGCTAATGTGGTGGCCGAAGCCCTAAGTCGGAAGACGGGGAAGATTTTTAATCTCTCTGCCGAGCTATTGGTGGAAGAATTTCTTTTGATGGATATTTATGTGGGGAGCTGTTACTTGTAGAGTAGTTTGGTACAAGCAGAGCCTTCTTGGATTGCGCTTACGAGGTTACATCAGAAAGATGATCCAGATTTGCTGCATTTATATCTTAGAGCTGAGAAAGGGGATTTACCAGATTTCTCGATTGATGATGCAGGTACTTTGAAGTACCGCAATAGATTTTGTATCCCCGTCGGTATGGATATCCGAGTTATATTGTGCAGAAGAGCTCATAGTTCTAGTGTTGCCTACCATCCAGGATCTGCCAAGATGTATCATGACTTAAAGTAAATTGCTTGGTGGTATGGGATGAATGGAGACATATCCAGGTTTGTTTCTGAGTGCTATACTTGCAAGCGTGTTATGGCTGATCATGGAAGGCCGGGTGGCAAGTTGACTCCATTGGATATTCCGACTTGGAAGTGGGAGAGCATTTCGATGGATTTCATCAAGGGTTTACCGAGATCTCCTAAAGGATATGATTCAGTTTGGGTGATTGTGGACAGATTAACGAAGTGTGCTCACTTTGTACCTTATAAGATCGACTATCCGATGAAGAAAATAGATGAGCTATATTTGAATGAAGTCATTTGATTGCATGGTGTTCCGGTCAACATTATTTCAGACTGAGACTCCCGCTTTGCATCTCGCTTCTGGAAGAGTTTGCAAGAATGTTTGGGTACGGATTTGAGATATTCTACTGCATACCACCCGCAGACCAATTGTCAGACAGAGCGATTTAATTAGATAGTGGAGTACATGATCAGATGCTACATTTTAGACCGCGGAGGAGCGTGGGATGAGCGTTTGAGGCTTATGGAGTTTGCTTATAATAACAATTACCAAGAAAGCTTGCAAATGGCTCCTTTCGAAGCTCTGTATGGGAGACACTGTAGAACTCCCCTTTTTTGGACTGAGGTTGGCGAGAGATCTTTGTTGGGTCCGGATGCTATTGAAGAAATGGAAGTTGCTGTGAAACCTTTTCGAGAGAAGCTTCGGATAGCTTAAGAATGATATGAGAAGAACACCAACTGGCGTAGATCTGATTTGGAGTTTGCTATAGGGGACTTGGTATTTCTTAAAGTTTCCCCGATGGTTGGAGTCAAGAGGTTTGGTAAGAACTGGAAGTTGGACCCAAGGATTGTGGGACTGTTTAAGATTGTTGAGCGGATTGGTGTGTCAACTTACAGGATGGATTTGCCCGCAAACTTTCCTTGTGTGCATGATGTTTTTCACGTAAGCCAACTACGGAAGTGTGTGCTAAGCGAAAGGCAAGTTTTGAATTCGGTGCCTCAGTTAGAGCCAAATATTTCTTATGTGGAGATGCTTGTCTGCATTTTGGATACGCAAGATCGGGTGTTACGGAGGAAGAGCATTCCAATGGTTTAAGTTTTGTGGAGGAACCGGGACATGGAAAGCGCGACTTTGGAATTGGAGTTGGCTATGAGGGAGGCTCACCCTCATCTATTTCCCTGAGTTCACTTGGTATGTATTCTTCTGTTTAACTCTTGGCTTATTATGTCCCTTCTATGGTAGAAGTGTTGTGCGTAAAGTTTCGGGGCAAAACTTTCTTTTAGGGGGAGTGACTGTAATGCCCCCGGTTTTTCTGTGATTGTTTAATCTTTGTTTGCCATTACGTTGGAGCATTTTCGGCCCTTGCCATTATTAGAGCATGGTCTTTGCTCTTTAGGCTCTCTGCGTGGCTTGTTTTGTAACCTGTTTGCAAGGTTTCCTAGCGAGCCGGAGTCTATTTTGGTGACTCGGTGGTGCCTCTCCGGGAATGCTTGTGTTTTGGATTCAGGAAGTGTTAGCCCGAGTTTTGTTTGTCAGATGACGATTTTGACTTCGCCACTAGATTCGTAGCATGAGTATTTTGCTACAATGGCAATTTCGTCAAATTCCGAGAACATTTGTTTTTCGCGTCGTTTTGGCGTGTTATTTAATTGGCTGATATAATGATATCAGTGGCCGGTTTTGCTTGGCTACATGTTATTAGCTTGTTATCTTGAATTTTCTATATGTATATATATGTACATATATATATACAGTGGCTGCTTTATAATATTATATTCTCAGAGATAATATTATATCATGTATGATAGTTTAGTGGCTGGGTGTGGCTGTACTATAATAATTTTATAATAGATATTTAGGGAAAGCATATCTTGGTCTTCTCCCTATTTCTCTTCCCCAAACCCGACGGATAGCTTCCAGCGGAAGGAGACGGGCGATAAAAAAGCATGAGCTCCGGCCGGTGATTTCTTGCAATCTAGAGCTTATTTTTCTCGAGTAAGGGCAGATATGGACTGCTCTCACCCGGATCTTCCTCCCAATGTAAGTATTTCTTGTTCTAGAGTTGTCTTTGTAAGCTAGGGTTTTTCTGGTTTGCTCATCTTCCCTCTAAAGCTTCAGGTTTGCCTCTTATGTGGCCGATCTTACCTCCGGTGCCGGATTTTAGAAGGAAGCTGTTGTTTCCTAGAGGTAGAGGACGGTGGCACTCTTTCCCCTTGCTAACTTTGATTTTACTCCAATTAATCTTGTTGTAGTAGCTCATTCTTTCTTTTTCCTAGAAGCTAGGGTTACTGCAGTTTTCATCCCAGCTAGATCTTGCTCGATCTTGTCAAGTTTTAATTTATTCTCACTCTTCTTATTCACTGTTTTGTGTCCAGGTAGTGGCTGGAGGTAGGATTTTAGTTTGCTAGTTTTAGCCCAGCTTGGTTGGTAGCTGTAGCCAGGTATAAGGGGTAGGAGAGAGGAAATTAGAAATTATGTTTGCCAACTCTCTTTGAGCAAGCATTGAGTGTTAGCTTAGGGCAGAAGTTCATTTTGTAGGCTAAGTATAAAAGCATTGAGTGTGGTGGACACACTCAATGTCTAGCTATTTGGTTTGGAGTCTAAGTCCAAAAGCGTTGACAGCGTTGAGTGAGTTGAGCTCACTCAACGCCATCTGCCTTTGGCATTGAGTGAGTTGCGCTCACTCAACGCCGTCTTGCCAAAGTCTTTTTCTAAGTCTTTTGGCGTTCAGTGAGTTGAGCTCACTCAACGCCGTCTAGCTTAGGAATTTTGCTATGTCTTTTAGCGTTGAGTGAGTTGAGCTCACTCCACGCCGTCTGTCGTTTGGCGTTGAGTGAGTTGATCTCACTCTATGCCGTCTGCGTTTGGTGTTGAGTGAGTTGAGCTCACTCAACGCCATCTAGTCCGTCGATGTTTTTCTTCTAAGTCAAAAGCGTTGAGTGTGGTGAAGTCACTCAATGCCTTCGGTTGTTAGCTTTGACAGCGCTGAGTGAGCTGAATTCACTCAATGCCATCGTCCAATGAGTTTTTGCGGCTAAGACTTTTGGCGTTGAGTGAGTGGAGCTCACTCAATGCGACGTCGAGAAGACTTGACGCCTTCTCTGCTTAGATTTTTGGCTTTGAGTGTAAGGTACTCACTCAGCGCGGCGTCGAGTGGACTCGACGCCTTCTCTGCTTAGTGATTGGCGTTGAGTGAGTGGTACTCACTCAACATGGTATCGAGTGGACTCGACCCTTTTTACTTAGGCTGGTGTTTTTCTCCCGAGTTGGTTAGTATGGGTTTTTTTGGTTTGGTGTTGTGTTTTTGGCTAGTTTTGGATGTCGAATCATCGATTATTGCAGGTTGTTTTTTTATGGTGGCTCTGTAAGGGGTGATTTGTGTGTGCTGAGCTGTTGCCACCACCAGTTAGGCCCTGGTTTGGGCTAGTTTGGTTAGGTGTGTAGACCCTGGAGCTGCCAATGGTTGTTTTCACCCCTGGAGAATTTATAGGTCTGGTTGTTTGGAAGAGGGCTGTTTTTGGCTACCAACCCGGACCCAAGGTTTTACCACTACTATTAATTCACAAGATAGGACTGTAAGTTCCTTTCCTTTTCTAAATGGCTATATTATGGCATATGTTTGCCTAGTTGCTGCTGCAAGTTTTTAGCAGGGCATGTTGCTAATTTCTTGCACTTGGTGTGCTTTGATTATTCTTTGGACAGTGTTTTACTTTTGCTGTCTCGTTTATTTCCTTTTGATATGTTTGATAACATTCTACTATATGGGTATGGTGAACCCCTTCCTTTTTATTGCTTATGACCTAATTCTCCATTTCTATTTGATTATATTTTTACAGAGGTGTTCTTTCTTTGAATGCCTCAGGTTCAGAGCAGTAGACGGTTGGGGGATAGTTTTCTTTTGGGGGCTTGCTAGTGATCTCCTGGGCTGTTGAGATTCCCCTTCCTCAGTTTGTGAGGTAGATCTTTTCTTATTTCCTTCTGTATAGACATGCATACTCACCAGTGGGTTTATGTCAGGTTGTTGACGCCCACTGGTGGTTTTCCTTGCGATGCTAAGTATGTGACTTAAACTGCTATTTTTGCCTATTTGGAGGTTGTTTACTTGCACTCTGGGAATGATTTATGCTAGGATGCATGTTAGGTATTTTAACTCGTAAAAGCATTACTATATGTACTTCATACATAGCATATTTCTAAACCTAATGTACTATTTTCCAAAGTAATGTAAAGACTAATTTCATATTATACTAAATTTAGAGTCCTGCATTTCATGAGTTGTCTTTTGGGGATGTTTACACTCATGTCAGATGTCAAATCACCTTAACAGAGTATTTTTTTCGCAGCGTATAAATATATTTACTTATGGACTAGTTGATCCACTATGCCGAGTGATAAGACCATCCATCTAATTTGAAAGATGTTTTTCATAATAACTTATGATTTCGGTTTAACTTGTTTAGGTTGGTGCCTTGCCTGAGCGTCTGCAGTTATCCCCTGCATGGCGTGGCATCACGACACATATTTTCTCTTACTCTGATAAAAGTTTGTTGCTGAGAAAATACGGGTCGTGACACAGTCATTGTGCTATACTATTCGATGCTTCCATATGTCGAATTCGTCGACTGCTATTGCCGCATGGTATCAACCTACTACCAAGCGGTACCTTGCAAAGAGTTCCTGCACTAATTCCATATTACTACTGCCAGCAATAACCCTACCGCCGGGCGGCATCTCACACAACCTACTCCTGGCTATGGAAAACTTAGGGCATTACACTCCTCCTTAACAAAATCTTCTTGAAGATCATTTCTCTTAAGGAATTCCATTCCAGGTGCTTGATCTATTCCTTAGAAGAATACGTGTAGTCAATGTTCTTAAGAAGTTGTCCATGGCTTAGAAAATAATTTATAATTATTGTCTCTGAGGCATCACTAAGATATTCATTATCTGGATCATCTGTATTTTCATCTCTCCTCCTTGCCACGAACTCTTCAGCCAACAGAGTTCCTTCTCTCTTTCTCCTCGCTGCAAGTTGTGTATCCTATGCTACACTGTCTTGAGTAGGGAAATCAAAAGCTTCTTGCCTAGCTATTCTTGTCCAGTAGAGGAAGGTGTATTGCAATCCTTGTACCTCGAATCACTTTGAAGGCATGCTCATCAATGAGCTTAGCCATCTTAGCATTGCTCTTCGCCCCCCTTTCTAGCATCTTCAAATAGCTTGTTCTGCAGCATAATGGTTTTAGCCTCAATCTTGTTGGATAGTGTCTGGAATATGTTTTCACAGTCAACTAACATTTCATCTTTGATCAGAGATCCTTCTTCCATGGATTTTATGGAAGTAGTGGTAATATGATTGTGTATATGATCTACAGCTGCCCTGATGACATCATTAGTCTGACTTACACAGTTCTTTACATATCTAATATCAGTAGCAGAGAATTATAAGCTTTTTTCCATTGATCTTAGTATTGAAGATTGTGCTTTGAATATGCTGGCTTCTTTATCAAACCAACTAGTCACCTGTTTGTTCAGATGAACAATCTCATCTTTCAAAGTTTTTATTTTTGTCAATAACTCAGCTTTTACTTTAGAGATGGAGTTCTATATGAGAGCATTAATAGAACTGGCTTGCTCATCCAATAAAGCCTTAATAGAGCTGAGAAGGGAGGTATTTGTAGTTGTTGAAGGTGGATGATTAATCATAGGAGAATTTTTCCCTTGGTCCTCTTAATAATCACACTGTTTGAGTGTGGATGGATTAGCCATATCCTGATCATTGACCTTTGAAGGCTCCCCCTCAACATTAGCTTCATTAGCAGAAATGATATCATCATCATCCATATCTACATCCGTAGCATTATCTAAATCACTATGAACATCTGCAGTAGCAACAATTTTTGCAATAATCTTATTGAGATCTGGCTCATCTATTAGCACAAGCTCCCCCTCAGAAGGTGCATTCACCTCATCTTGTATAGATGATTCTAGATAATATTCAAGATCCTTTGTTGGTTCCATTAGCTCTTCCTTATCAGAAGTATCTAGAGCATTGGGCACATCTTATGCAGCACTTTCTATAGGAATATGTGTAGAATCAAGAGCAGCATGGATTTCATCACCAGGCTCTCCACCAATTAGATTTCTGATTGATTCATTCATGGATTGAACACTTGCAGAGGACTGACCTTGATCAATATCAACCTGAATATAAACATCTGCTTGGGATTCAGATTCTTAATTTTAGTATGAACTAGACTTAGAATTAATAGTCCCCATAACTTTCTTTCCTTTGTCCTTGGACTTATCCTTACCCTCAGAGGGTTTACTCAAAGGATGAACTCTAGAGAATATTTCCAATGTCTTGATGTCCATCCTTTTCAGGTAGGGAATTCCGACTCCTTGCTTCATGTTGAAGATGTCTAGATAGGAGTTGATCAGATACTAGGACAAGATTCTTTCCAAATTTGGAGCTCGCGGACAATCAATTATCCTCTTGAATATGACATTGGCCTATATGGTCTTCTTCTGTTGTATAATCCTGGTGATTACCTCAAACATGGGCTTGGATATGGTGTCATGTGATCCTGGCTTGAATAAAATGTCTTTCCCAATATTGTTTGCAAGTAGATTTCCTCTCTAATTGAAGTTTTCCTTCTTAGTGATCCAATCTTGGCATCACTCTACTCACAACATTCCAAAGCACTATCTCATTCCTTGTTGGAAATGTCCTCTTCTTCATCACTATAAAGAGAGGGAAACTGAAGGGCCTTAGCCAACTTCCTTGGAGTAATCTATCCTTCCAAATTTGGATTTCAGTGATGTCTTATCTATGGAAAGCATTACATTGGAGAAAAATTCCAATATCTCATCTCTCAGGATGGGGAAAGGTTTAGATAGGACATATTCTAAACCTAGTGCATCCAACATCCTGATGACTTCTCTAATATCCACTGAGTCATGTATAAATCCATTCCTGACAATTTCATAACCTTCCTCCATATCTTCTAAAGAAAATTAGCGCCATTGAAGCTGGAAGATGATACACTGAGAGAGGTTTGGTCT
This sequence comes from Platanthera zijinensis, assembly GCA_039513925.1. NCBI lineage: Eukaryota > Viridiplantae > Streptophyta > Magnoliopsida > Asparagales > Orchidaceae > Platanthera > Platanthera zijinensis. Next base: position 204,320,857 of record CM077079.1, on the reverse strand, counting down.
CGATTGCTTGGAAAGAGATTAAGGTTTAATGACTTTCGATTTACTGAGCCTTTATTGATATAAAATGTTTTGGAGTTGAATGGACAACCTAGATTATTATGATTACTTATTTTACAAATAAAATGAGTTGATTAAATTATAATCAACCCGTCTCAGTGGATGCGCTGAGATGGATTGATAAGCCACTGGGACAGGGTAATTTATATACCTGTGTGAACCGCTGAGACTGTCTCAGCGGTCCCAACAGTTCAGCTGAACCTTTTTTAGCTGATTCAGCTGACCTCACTATTTTTTAGTGAACATTGTCAAAATAAGTTTGACATATAGTAATAATTACTTGTGCCATCTTGTACCATTAATTATGGTAAAGGTTGTTAACCTAACATACTACTAAGGGTTTGCTAGCAGCTAACAAATTCTAACAGAATAACTATTCAAACTACCTAGTTGAGGTGATTAACACCTATCAATCTTCCAACATAACACAATTATTGAAGCATGAAGGTAAAGTAGAAATGTAGAGAGTTTAATCTACAACTGGAAAACTTAATATACATGAATCGTTCACTATTAAGCTTTCCTAACTCAATTTTGAAGAAATTGAACTTAGCATCATACAATGGCTTAGTGAAGATATCAACAAATTGATTGTCAGTGGAGACAAATTCAAGGCAAATATCTTCACTCTCTACTTATTCTCTAATAAAGTGATATCTAATTTCTATATTCTTAGTTCTGCTATGTGAGACAAGATTTTTAGCAATAGAAATTGCACTGGATGAGTCACAATACAAAGGAGAATGACTTATCTTAAGGTTGTATTCCTATAGCTGATGTTGTATCCATTGGATTTGTAAACAACAGCTTCCTGCATAGATGTACACAGGCTCAACAGTGGATATAGTCACACTAGTCGGCTTCTTGCTACTCCATGAGATCAGTCTTCTTCCTAGAAATTTAAAAGTTCCACTTGTGCTTTTCGTATCTTCCTTGCAACCTGCAAAGTCTGCATCTGGATAGCCAATTAGTTCAAAATCATTATTTCTAGGGTACCAAAGGACAAGGTGTTAGCTGTCCTTTAGATATCTCTAAATCTTCTTTACAACTAAGTAGTGAGATTCCTTAGGGCATGCTTGGTACCTAGCACAAACACATGTAGTATACATGATATCTGGCCTATTAGTAGTGAAATACAACAATGATCCAATGATAAATCAGTACATGGATTCATCAAAGGGCTTACCCTTCTCATCCTTGTCCAGGGATAAGTTGGACCCCATGGGAGTTTTCATGTTGGAAGATGATTCCATCCCAAATTTCTTAAAAATCTCCTTAGTCTACTTGGTGTGAGAGATAAAAATCCCTTCATCAGATTGTTTAAATTGGAGGCCTAAGAATTATTTGAGCTCTCGCATACTCATCATCTTAAACTCTCCCTGCATAAGGTTAGCAAACCTTTTGCAAAGGTTGTCATCAGTAGACCCTAATATTATATCATCCAAAAAAATTTGGACTAGGAGACACTTCCCCTTTGTTTCCCAAAGAAACAATGTGATATCTATCTTTCCCATCAAGAATTTGTTCTTTTTAAGAAAGGTATATAAGGTTTCATACCAAGCCCCAAGGGATTGCATTAAACCATATAAAGCTTTGTTTAATTTGTAAACATGATTTACTAAAGTGGGATGTACAAAACCTAAGGGCTGCTCTACAAATACCTCTTCCTTGAGATTACCATTCAAGAATGCATACTTGATATCTATCTGGTAGACTTTAAATCCCTTGTGTACAACATAGGAAATGAACATCATTATGGCCTCTAACCTTGCAACTGGGGCAAAGGTTTGGTCAAAGTCTATTCCCTCTTCTTACCTATAGCCTTTAGCTACTAACCTTGCCTTGTTCTTGATGACTGTCCCATTCTCATCAAGCTTGTTTTTGTAAACCCACTTGGTGCCAATTATGTTATATCCAAGTGTCTTTGGCACCAACTTCCATACCCTACACCTCTTGAATAGCTGTAACTCTTCTTGCATGACATTGATCCAAAATTTGTTCTTATTTGCTTCTTCAAACCCCATGGGCTCAATATGGGACAAGAAGCTTAGGAATAATGCTTCATTGTGAACTCTGCTTCTTGTGGTCACACCTTGATTTTCATTCCCAATGATGAGATTTCTTGGGTGATCTCTCAGAATCCTGGTTGCAGTAGGCAATGTGTCTTCATCATGCTGAACTTCAATGACAACATCCGCTTCTCCTTCAATCTGATAACCTATAGCTCCATCTGTAAGTGCTTCAACTTCTGATGTGACATTATTTGAGCTGGGTATGTCTTTAATAGGGAGCTCTTTCATCTTCATATCTTTCCTACGATGACAGTTGTGCTGGACAACCCCTTATAAAGTAGGCTAGTCTCATCAAAGTCAACATGCATTGATTCTTCAACTAAATTGGTATTCTAGTTGAATACTCTATAGACTCTACTTTATGAGCTTTGTCTAATAAGAACACCTACATTGCATTTTTCAGTAAATTTTGTAAGTTGAGATTTTCCATTATTTAAAATATAGCACTTACAACCAAAGATTCTAAAATATGAAATAATTGGTTATTTGCCTTTCAGAATTTCATAGGGGGTTTTCTCATAGGCCTTATAATGGAGGATCTATTCAGAAGAGAACAAGCTGTATTGACTTCCTGAGCCCTATAGTATTCAGGAAGTGAGGAGTCACTAAACAGTGTTCTGCCAGCCTGTATTATGTTCCTATTTCTACTCTCAACCAATCTATTTTGTTGGAGAGTATTGTGAGAGGAAAACTCTTTAGAGATACCAAAGTATTGACAGAACTTTTTCATAGACCCAAATTGAAAATCTGTACCCTGGTCAGTTTTATTTTTGGCCACAGTACATTGTAACTCATTATGGACAACCATGATATGGTTCATAAAGACACCTAAGATATTTGGCATCTTCTTAAGGATGAATACCCATGTATACCTAGTGATCATCTAATATCACAAGGGTATACAACTTCCCACGAAGGCTCTGAATGGGCAAAGGACAAAATATATCCATATGCAATAGATAGAGACATCTTTAAGTTTCCTTAGAGATAATAATTTTAAAAGTGGCCCTTGTTTGCCTGCCCATTTGGCATGCATGACAAGGACCACTTTTAACACATTTTAAATTAGGGTTATTTCTTATTAGATTTTTAGAAAATAATTTGTTCATTGTCTTGTAGTTAATATGGGCAAGTCTCTTATGCCATTGAACATAAAGAGACTCTCTGTCATTAGCAAGAAGACATACAGGAGATAATGAATTATTGCAAATGAAATCTAAGCAGTACACATTTCCACTCCTAGTGCCTCAAAGGAAGACCTCTAAGTCAACTGACTTCTTGATCAAGCACTTGTCATTGTGGCATTCAATGACATAGCCCAAGTCGCATAGTTGACTAATGCTTGTAAGGTTGTGTTATAACCCTTCAACATAAGCTATCCTTGTTATTGAGACTATGCCATTAGTAATCATATCATAGCCTCTAGTGATGCCCCTGTCAGATCCACCAAATAAGGCTTTAGGTGTAAGACCCCCTTTTTTTTCTTTCTTTGATACCAGGGTCTTAGCCCAGAATTGCCGCTTTGCGGTGGCACCGACTCATGAGAAGGCCGCCACTACAAAAGGCCAATTATGCCGGCCCTTTTCGATCACAAGAGAGAGAAGCAATTATACATAAATGTAAACAAGTCCACAGAAACTGTAAATAAAAATGAAATCACATCTAGTCCATCAGTAGATAACAGAAGTACTGCAAAGATACAATTCAGATGATATATAAATGAACGGGCTCGAGCCCGATACATCAGAGTCCTCACTACAAATCACTCATCGTAGAAACTATAAAAGTACTAATCACTCACGGAGCTGGTCGCAGGTGCACCGGTGCTAGACTGACCCACCTCCATGCGCACCGTACTCTGCTGGTGCTGGTCCCTGGACTGCTGGTCCCTGTCTCCCATCCGGAGCTCCTGTAATGTTGTGGTTCGAAAACTATTAGTCATAAAGACTAAGCCCTATCATCCCCTACCCCTCCCTCTACGGCTCCTAAGCACCGAGCAGAGAGGAGGAAAGGGAAGCTACAAAGGTGGAGAATAATCAAGCAGGTGATAGGGGAGTTATTCTAAAAACTATCTAGAACAAAGTACAACTAGCAATTCTATGGTAGTAAGTGGTAAAGAAGAGAAGTAGTAAGTAGCAATTGAATAAAAAGGCAGCTAGAGAACAGTAAGTAAACAAGAAAGTAAATAAGTAGGTAACCTTAACTTATATGAATGCCCATACAAACTTATAAGTTAAGGGGTCTTCTGCAAGGCTCCCATCGTATAAAAAGTCTCATACCAATTTATATGTTGTGGTGTCAGTTGTATGCAAATATGAGTGTAGTGATATGCTATGCCATGATTCAAGCAAGTGCAACTCACGCACACGACTCTATGCGCACAGACCTTTAGTTTCCCCTATTCGGGCAGCTAGCTTCACTCCCAGGAACCTCCGTAGTGGCAAATGGAGACAGTGGGTCGGGCCCCCCACTCCTAGGCGGGTATCCACACTACCGGGCCTAGCCCTTCCGTACGCCCCTAGAAGAACACAACCTAGAGTATCCGCGTACTACTGCTGGCTATGCCCACCAGACTTTCTTTGGCTAAGTGTCCCACACCGCCTAGTCAACATACTGATGCCGGTGTGAACGACAATAAGATATCGAAGACCCACCACCTTTATTCTGTACTCCAACCCTCGAGCCCTCGGCCCCCCGGACTGTCCCGTCCGTGCATCTACCTTCAGAGCTACCGTCTGAATGGCAACCAAAGCAACTTATTATACCTTCCTAGCTACCGGTGTGAATGTGTGTGCAACCCTAATTATACTAGTTGCTCTTTAGATTATTATTTCTACAGTTTACGTTAGCCCAGGATTGCCCCCGGTATTTCCCGTGAAGGGCTCTCAAAGGGCACTAGGAACTATGATGTTAGCTGAAGCCCACCGTTCCCTTTCGCAAGGCACTTATTGTTATTGGTTGATACCCAATACCCGATCCCTTTTAAGTTACTTTAGATCTGGCCCTAGCGTATTAAGACTCTTCCACTACTACTCGGGGTGGACGATCTTTCGTCGTTCCCGTACGCCCTTATCCTTAACCATTCTCGCACTCTACCTATCCCGACCCCAATAATGTACTTAAACCTAGCTTGCCCTAACCAACAAGAAACTACCAAAATTCCAACTCCCAAAGTTCATTATCCGCTCTAGTTCAGTTTCCGTGGTTTTACTATATGCAGACCATCTTAAGATACATGAGGAGTATAAGGGGAGGTACTCCAAATTGTCCTTCGAATCTCCTATAATATTTACTAGAGGCCTATCGTGACATAATATAGCTAAGACCAAGATTCCCAAATTTTCTTATTTATCAGGCATTTAATTTATTTATTTTAAGATTCCAAATGCCCTAGTATGAACATGAAGTGCACTAATCAGCCAACAATAAATCATCATAAAATCAATAAAAATCCTATGAGACATTTAAACAGCAATTCCAAGTTTTGAGAAATTCCAGAGGTGCTTAGGCCTATATTTTCTAATTTACTATTTTAGGTCATTTCTAATATATTATGAAGGAAGTACTGTAAATATGTATCCAAAAATCCGAAGAAAATTATATAAGCTTTATGGTGACCTACAACCATCATAATCCAAGTACCATAATTTTTTATCAAACATTTGGGCTCTGAAACTATTTTAATGTAAGATACCGACTTTCCTAGCTTAGAGAAGGAGGTGCTATTTTTAATCATCTAAAATCCCATATAAAATTACAGGGTGACTAGAATAACTTTTAACACCCACTGACCAAATTTAATAATTTTTCAGACGGTAATTAGACATTATTTGTATTTTTGACTCCATGTCACAACTAGTACATTAAAGAAATATGTACCAGAAATAATCAGTTAAAATTTCCAAGAAAAATACAGGAGGTATAACATGCTATAAGATGCCCTAATCCAAGATTTCATATTATTCCAGTGAACAGAAATTCCATAATCATCAAAATAAATATCTAGGGCACAATTAGAGTTGTAAATGAAGTACTGAATAAATTAACCCAAAAATCTCAACAAAATTATATCATGGTTATTTTGACCAGAAAATCCCTTTGCCCAAATTTTACTTGATTTGAAGTTCATTAGATAGCTTAATAATTCAAATTAAAGGTTGTGACCTAAACTAGGGTTAGGATTTTAGGTTGCCTAGCTATCTCCAAATACCCTAAACTTTTGTCCAGAGGACTATACTTGCCCTATGGTTCTCTCCACCAAATTTTAAGTCAGTCCAAGGTCATTTGACCCCATGACCTTCACAACCCCAAAAAACCACCATTAAGGGATTTTCCCTAGGGTTCTAGGGCTACCCTACACCAAACCACCCCAAACTCCCTTGGAGGGTGTGTCATGCCCTAAACAGCCTTTGGACAAAATATCAGCCTCTGTTGAGGTGATATGACCACCCAAATACCAAGGGGGTGTTTGATCCTAAATTATCCTATAAGGACCAACCTAGGGTTGGATAAAAACTTAATCAAAACATCTCCAAATGAGATGAAATTTTTACCAAAAACTTATGATAAACCCTGGGACCACTCACCAAAATTTGGGAGGGTTTGGAAGTCATTTAGCCATCTAATTAAATTATGCTAGGATTATTAAATTTTTCTAAAAACTATAGAAAAATATTTTCCAAAAATCCTAATTTTTGGTAACACCTACATATAGGTAAGATTAGGCTACACCCGAAATTTCAAGTCATTTTGATGACTGGATTGGAGTGGAGAATTTTTCTAAGGTCAAGACAGCCCTATGGATAGACCTCACCAAAAAGTGTGATGTGGTCTAACCAGGACTCCAAATCGAGTGAAATTAATTTTGAACTAAACTAGACTTCAAGGGCTATATTTTCTATGTTAACAACTTTTTATGTTTCAGCCCGTACGGGCAATAATTTTCAGTTTTAACCTAGTATACAGTAGAGGGAATTAATTCCTAATTATATAATATATAATATAATAAAATGCTATTGTTCACCTTCTTTAGCCCGAACCAGTAACCTAAAAACAAAAGCTTGAAACCTGTAGCTTTTCTAAAGCCATTTCCTGGCCACCCATCCATCTTCCTGGCCGGCCACCACCACCACTTCCTCTGTTGAGGTGAGGGGTACCGTCGGTGGCCGGCACGACCGCCGGAGAGGCGATTTCCGGCGAACCCGCCACCATAAAATTTCGGAAAAACCATGGAAACGCTCACCCAATCCGGCTCTTTAGAGCCCGATATCTCTCCTAATGATTTCTAAGATCTCTCCGCAGAAGAAGAGGGAGGGGAGGACCTTGTTCGCGGGCTGGAGGCGTGTAGACCGTCGGGAAGCCATTTCGCAGTGGCGGTGTAACCAGAAATTCTTCAACAGCAAGGGGAGGAATCTGAATCCGTTTGATCGAGCGTGTAACCTTCTCCTCATGCTCTAAGGAGTCTTTTATAGATCAGCAAGTGGGGAGGGGAAAGAGGTAAGCAATTATGGTCATGAAGGCTCCTTTTAATGGTGTTTTGGTTATGGTAGAGGCAGTTGAAACACTGGAAACGAAGAGGTGTTTGCCAGGTAGAGATTTCCTATTGGACCAACATTTCCTTACTTTACTAAATAATTCGAGTAGGAAACGGCCCATAAATACTCCTGGTGTAACTTCCCGTAATCAAAATTGATTACGACGTCAGTTACCGAAATTTCCAGTCTGGCTGACATTTCGGCCTTGGTCACGGGCGTGACACATAGGTCACGGGCGTGACAGGACCGGGTGGCCAATTCTCAGTTCGACGATCGTCGAACTGAGATCGACGATCGTCAAAGGGTGGTCATGCCCTAGGTCACGGGCATGATAAATAGGTCACGGGCGTGACAGGGTCATCAGGCAAATTCTGCGCTTCGAAGATCGTCCCGCTGAGATCGATGATCATCGAAGGTGTCACGCCCTAGGTCACGGGCGTGACACATAGGTCATGGGCGTGACAGGCCCGGGTTGAAAATTCTGCGCCCGACGATCGTCTCCCTAAGATCGACGATCGTCGAAGGAGTCACTCCCTAGGTCACGGGCGTGACGGGTCGGTCACGGGCGTGACCAACCCGTGACCCGAAATCTCGGTCGATGTATTTCAATTTTTGGGCTTCCTAGGGTTCTGTCACGACCAACCGACTCCTAGGGGTCTAGCCGGAAATGGGATGTTACAAATCCAAATAAACAAAACAAAGATTTCGTCCCCGAAATCAAGGTTAAGCCTACGAGACTCTAATCGGGAAAAAGAAGCTTGTAACAACCCATGAGAATTGAAAGATTACATCTCTACGTTATGTTTGCTTTGTGCGGTTTCAAATCTAAGATTAATTCGCCCAATTAATTAGGTATATACACCCCAATAAACAAAAGATTAGCCCCTATTCTTGAAATTTCAGTCTTATTGGTTTAAAGCAGGAAAGCAAATTGATTGTCCAGAGGGGTTGTGAGGTATACCTGATGAAAAAGTTCCGGGTATTTTTGCCGCATCAAGTCCTGTGGCTCCCATGTATGCTCCTCCTGCCCATGATTGTTCCACAGAACCTTGACTAACGGAACCTTCTTCCGTCGCAAGACCCGCACTGCTGTATCGTCAATCCTGATAGGCTCCAAGTTGACTGATCGATCTGAGGCCACTGGGCCATCTGCAGAGGAAATCAGCTGCTCAGGGCGTAGCAGAGCCCTTCGAAGTGAGGAGACGTGGAAGATGTCATGCAATCCCGCTAACTCCGGTGGTAGCTCTAGTCTATAGGCTAAGAGACTGATCCGCTCCAGGATCCTATAAGGCCCCATATATCTCGGGCTGAGCTTCTTCCGCCCGCGAACCTGCGAGACTCCGTACATCGGCCGTATCTTCAAGAAAACCCGGTCTCCCACCTGGAACTCCACTTGACGATGCCTCGCATCGTAGTATTTGGCATGTCTGCTCTGGGCTTCCAACATCCTGTCCCGGATCAATGTAATCTGAGCATCTGTATCTTCCACAAACTCCGAGCCTAGTGCCTGCGGATCCTCATCCTGAACCCATGATAGTGGGGTCCTGCACCTCCTTCCGTACAACGCCTCGTATGGAGCCATGCATATGCTGGACTGATGGGCGTTGTTGTACGAAAACTCGACCAGTGGCAGCAATCTCTCCCAAGGCTCGCCCCGGTCCAAAATACACAGTCGCAGCAGATCTTCCAGTGTACGGTTGGTGCGGTCTTTCTGCCCGTCGGTCTGAGGGTGAAAAGCTGTGTTGAATGTCAACCGAGAACCCAGATGTGCCTGGACTGACCTCCATTCCTTGGATGTAAATCGCCCATCCCGATCCAAAACGATAGTCTTGGGCACCCCATGATAACGCACAAACTGCTCAATGAACCTCCGTACTAATACACTAACCGATGCGTCCTTCGCCACTGGAATGAATCTGGCCATCTTTGTTAGTCTGTCCACTATCACCCAGATCGAGTCATTCCCCGCACGGGATCGAGGTAGCCCATGTATGAAGTCTATGGCTATATCCTCAAATTTCCACTCCAGCACCAGAAGCGGCTGCAGCAAGCCTGCCGGGTTCCTACACTCCGACTTCACGAGCTGGTAGGCCTTGCAATGCGTCACAAAGTACGTAATATCTTTCTTCATACCCGGCCAGTACATCGTCCTCTTCAAATCCTTTACCATCTTGGTGATCCCCGGGTGTACCGAATACTGGCTACAGTGAGCTTCCGTCAAAATGTCCTCCCGGATCCGTCCTCCTGCTGGTATGTAGACTCTGCCTCGGAAACACAGGAGACCATCCCTCAAAGAGTAATCTCCTGTCGTGCCTTCCTCCAAGGCTCGGAATATCGGCTCAGCTCTCTCTCCAGCATCTGCCCATCTCTGATGCGGTCTCGAATATCATCAGTAGTAACCATCGATCCCAGGTACTCCATGTATAGCTCCGGGTCATCCTCAGACACTAGTGAAATCTACATCTCCTCGAATGATCTAACCAACTCCAAGGCCATCAGCTGCGGGCCTACTCCTGTCGTACTTACTCTCCGGCACAGAGCATCCGCGACCACGTTCGCCTTCCCCGGATGGTAGTACATGGTATACTGGTAGTCCGACAGAAATTCCACCCAGCATCTCTGCCTAATGTTTAACTCCTTCTGGGTGTCGACGTACTTCAGATTCTTGTGGTCGGAGAAGATATCACAATGTACCCCGTAGAGATAGTGTCTCCAGATCTTAAGAGCAAAAATAACTGCCCCCATCTCCAAATCGTGCATGGGGTAGTTCTGCTCGTGCTGCTTCAACTGACGGGAGGCATAGGCTATTACATGCCCGTTCTGCATCAGAACAGCACCCATCCCCTGATAGAAAGCATCTGTGTACACCTGGAATTCCTCCTTCCCTGATGGAAGAGCAAGGATGGGAGCCGAGGTGAGACGATCCTTCAGCTCCTGGAAGGCAGATTCGCATCGAGGCGTCCAGATAAAAGGGGACTCCTTCTTCGTCAGAGACGTAAGAGGGAGGGCAATCTGAGAGAACCCCTTTACGAACTTCCGGTAGTAACCGGCAAGTCCCAAGAAACTTCGAACATCCGAGGCCTACTTTAGTGGTGGCCATTCCCGTACTGCCTGGACCTTCGCCGGATCCACTGCCAGACCTGCTCCACTGATGACATGGCCCAGAAAGGCCACCTCCTTTAGCTAGAACTGGCACTTGCTGTACTTGGCATACATCTCATGCTCCCGCAGCTTCCCCAAGGTCAAGGCCAGATGTCTCGCGTGATCCTCCTCCGTCCTTTAATAGATAAGGATGTCGTCGATGAATACGATAACGAAGACGTCCAGATACTCCTCGAACACCCGATTCATCAAGGCTATGAATGCGGAGGGTGCATTTGTGAGCCCGAACGGCATCACGGTAAACTCGTACAACCCATATCTGTGCTGAAGGCCGTCTTCGGGATTTCCTCCTCCCGAATGCGAAGCTGGTAGTAACCTGACCTCAGATCCAGCTTTGAGAACCAATGGGCTCCCTCCAGCTGGTCAAAAAGCTTGTCTATCCTTGGTAAGGGATAAGTATTCCGGACCGTCAACCTGTTCAGGGCCCGGTAATCTATGCACAGTCGAAGGGTCCCGTCCTTCTTCTTAACAAACAGCACCGGAGCTCCCCATGGTGAAGAGCTAGGCCGAATGAACCCGGCCTCCACTAACTCCTGAAGCTGGCTTCGAAATTCCACCAACTCCTTTGGGGCCATTCGATAGGGAGCTCTGGCTACCGGCTTAGCCCCCGGTATGAGCAGAATCTGAAAGTCCTTCTCTCGGTGCGGGGGTAGCCCTGGTAGCTTCTCCGGAAATATGTCGGCGAAGTCCCGCACTACTGGATTATCTGAAATGGAGTCCTTGGCCACGACCGCCTCAAAAAGGACCTGATAAACTTCTCCCCCCTGCAGGTGGGCCTTAACGGCCTGCACAGACGATAATAAGGTGCGAGGTGCTGGTATAATACCTTCTATGACAATGAAGGAGTCGCCGTGCCTCACAGTGATCCTCTTTGCCACGCAGTCGATCTAGGCATGGTTCCAGCACAACCAAGTCATTCCCAGGATCAAATCGTAATCTGGCATCTTCAGAATCGTCGCTGGTGTCTCAAATGCCTTCCCGCCGATCCTCGCTTCCATATTGCAATGAGTAGAGGTCATTATCTCTGATCCATCGGGTAGGCGCACCCTCATCATCTTCCTGGTGAATGGCTCCACACCTTCCAGTCCTTTCACGAAATCCTAAGACACGAATGAGTGCGAAGCACCAGTGTCAAAGAGAGTTTGAGCGGGCTTGCCGCTAACGAAGACTATGCCTGGGGTAATTAAGTGTCTTAGTATTTTGTTTGTAGTTTTCTTCTCTTAATTTCTAACTAGGTCATGTCTAGAATACTAATTTATATGAAGAAAATTAAAAGTACTGCCATACCTGCGATAACCTGCTCCGAGTTTCGGGGCTGTGTCAGGTCTAGAGCATACACCTGCTCCCTCTCTGGCCTGCGACCTCGATCCTGAAATCCTCGTCCTCGGTCCTGTCCTCGTCCTCCAAACTGCCGGGGAGGTGGAGCGCCCTTATGTGCTGGTGGGGGTGCTCGCCTCATAGGGCAGTTCCTCTTGATATGCCCCGGCTGGTTGCACTGATAGCATACCGGTGGCTGCTCAGCTGTCCTTGGAATTTCCAGCATCTGTATAGGCTGGGGAGCCAGTACCCCTGACTCCTCTGCTCCTGCCCAAACTCCTGACGAGGCTGATCCCGTTCCTTCTCTCCCCAATAACCTGGCCCCGAGGACGGTCTCTACGACCTCCAATCACTGTATCATCAGCCGGTCTCTTCCGACTCTTCACTGTAAGCTGATCCGCCTCTCTCTTCTTATCCATCTCCAGAATCCTGGCCAGACTCCCTTCTGAGATGAAAAGGAGGGCCTATCTCATGTCGTCTTGCAGCCCCTTATAAAACCTCCGGGCATATCCAGCATCGTCTAATTGATAAGCGTCCGCATAATGGGCTAGGTGAGTGAACTCCTGATAGTACTCCACCACAGTCCTGTTCCCCTGCCTCAATCGCAGGAACCTATCCTCCAGGTCATCCCTCGCCGACTGAGGTACAAAATGTCCCAGGAGCGCTGCTCTGAACTCCTCCCAAGTAATATCAGCGCAATCCATCCCCGCAAAGGTGTTGTCAAGTTGAGAATTCCACCACCTCTTTCCGTGTTACTCTAGGCAGGAGACCACCAAAGCAACTGCCTCCTCAGTAGGGCATCAAATCCCTGCCAGCATCTCGTAAATGGTGTCCAACCATTCCTCCATACGTACTGCAGACTCCGTCCCCTGGTAAGCTGGAGGGGAAATTCCCCGGAAGACAGTCATCCAATTGGCCCCGGGGTTTGGCTGTGGAGCCGGGGCTTGCTGAGCTCTGAAGGCCTCCAGAATGGCCGTCAGTGTTTGCCCCATCTCCGTCTGCTGGAACGTAGTTGGAGCCGGCGGAGGCGGGACCATATTTGGAGCCTGGGGAGTCCCCTGCTGTGATGTAGGGTTCGTCGCAGGCTACAAGTAAAAATTCCGTTTGTTAGAGAGCGAATGAATGGAATTTTAAGAAGGGTTAGGATGGACTCTCACATGTGATTTCCCTTATGGGCACACAACTGCTTCTGCTGCTAGTTTGTCCGCAAACTAAGCTCGCACGGGGGTGGCCCAAGATTTTGTGGACTACTTCTCTTTCGATCGATCGAGGTTGCCTCTGATACCACTTGTAAGACCCCCCCTTTTTTTCTTTCTTTGATACCGGGGTCTTAACCCATAATTGCTGCTTTGCGGTGGCACCGACTCACGGGAAGGCCGCCACTACAAAACGCCAATTCTGCCGGCCCTTTTCGATCACAAGAGAGAGAAGCAATTATACATAAATGTAAACAAGTCCACAGAAACATGTAAATAAAAGTGAAATCACATCCAGTCCATCAGTAGATAACAAAAGAACTGCAAAGATACAGTTCAGATGATATATAAATGAACGGGCTCGAGCCCGGTACATCAGAGTCCTCACTACAAATCACTCATCGTAGAAATAATAAAAGTACTAATCACTCACGGAGCTGGTCGCAGGTGCACCGGTGCTAGACTGACCCACCTCCATGGCACTATACTCCGCTGGTGCTGGTCCCTGGACTGCTGGTCCCTGTCTCCCATCCGGAGCTCCTGTAATGTTGTGGTTCGAAAACCATTAGTCATAAAGACTAAGCCCTATCATCCCCTACCCATCCCTCTATGGCTCCTAAGCACCGAGCGGAGAGGAGGAAAGGGAAGCTATAAAGGTGGAGAATAATCAAGCAGGTGATATGGGAGTTATTCTAAAAACTATCTAGAACAAAGTACAACTAGCAATTCTATGGTAGTAAGTGGTAAAGAAGAGAAGTAGTAAGTAGCAATTGTTTAAAAAGGCAGCTAGAGAACAGTAAGTAAACAAGCAAGTAAATAAGTAGGTAACCTTAACTTATATGAATGCCCATACAAACTTATAAGTTAAGGGGTCTTCTGCAAGGCTCCCATCGTATAAAAAGTCCCATACCGATTTATACGTTGGGGTGTCGGTTGTATGTAAATATGAGTGTAGTGATATGCTATGCCATGATTCAAGCAAGTGCAACTCACGCACACGACTCTATGCGCACAGACCTTTAGTTCCCCCGGTTCGGGCAGCTAGCTTCACTCCCAGGAACCTCCGTAGTGGCAAATGGAGACAGTGGGTCGGGCCCCCACTCCTAGGCGGGTATCCACACTACCGGGCCTAGCCCTTCCGTACGCCCCTAGAAGAACACAACCTAGAGTATCCGCGTACTACTGCTGGCTATACCCACCAGACTTTCTTTGGCTAAGTGTCCCACACTGCCGAGTCAACATACTGATGCCGGTGTGAACGAAAATCAGATATCGAAGACCCACCACCTTTATTTTGTACTCCAACCCTCGAGCCCTCGGCCCCCCGAACTGTCCCGTCCGTGCATCTACCTTCAGAGCTACCGTCTGAATGGCAACCAAAGCAACTTATTCTACCTTCCTAGCTACCGGGGTGAATGTGTGTGCAACCCTAATTATAGTAGTTGCTCTTTAGATTATTATTTCTACAGTTTACGTTAGCCCAGAACTGCCCCCGGTATTCCCCGTGAAGGGCTCTCAAAGGGCACTAGGAACTATGATGGTAGTTGAAGCCCACCGTTCCCTTTCGCAAGGCACTTATTGTTATTGGTTGATACCCAATACCCGATCCCTTTTAAGTTACTTTAGATCTGGCCCTAGCGTATTAAGACTCTTCCACTACTACTCGGGGTGGACGATCTTTTGTCGTTCCCGTACGCCCTTATCCTTAACCAGTCTTGCACTCTACCTATCCCGACCCCAATAATGGACTTAAACCTAGCTTGCCCTAACCAACCAGAAACTACCAAAATTCCATCTCCCAAAGTTCATTATCCGCTCTAGTTCAGTTTCCGTGGTTTTACTATATGCAGACCATCCTAAGATACGTGAGGAGTATAAGGGGAGGTACTCCAAATTGTCCACCGAATCTCCTATAATATTTACTGGAGGTTTATCGTGACATAATATAGCTAAGGCCAAGATTCCCAAATTTTCCTATTTATCGGGCATTTAATTTATTTATTCTAAGATTCCAAATGCCCTAGTATGAACATGAAGTGCACTAATGAGCCAACAATAAATCATCATAAAATCAACAAAAAACCGATGAGACATTTAAACAGCAATTCCAAGTTTTGAGAAATTCCAGAGGTGTTTAGGCCTATATTTTTTAATTTACTTTTTTAGGTCATTTCTACTATATTATGAAGGAAGTACTGTAAATGTGTATCCAAAAATCCCAAGAAAATTATATAAGCTTTATGGTGACCTACAACCATCATAATCCAAGTACCATAATTTTTTATCAAACATTTGGGCTCTGAAACTATTTTAATATAAGATACTGACTTTCCTAGCTTAGAGAAGGAGATGATATTTTTAATCATCTAAAATTCCATATAAAATTACAGGGTGACTAGCATAACTTTTAACACCCACTGACCAAATTTCATAATTTTTCAGACGGTAATTAGACATTATTTGTATTTTTGACTCCATGTCACAACTAGTACATTTAAGAAATATGTACCAGAAATAATCAGTTAAAATTTCCAAGAAAAATATAGGAGGTATAACATGCTATAAGATGCCCTAATCCAAGATTTCATATTATTATAGTGAACAGAAATTCCATAATCATCAAAATAAATATCTAGAGCACAATTAGAGTTGTAAATGAAGTACTGAATAAATTAATCCAAAAATCTCAACAAAATTATATCATGGTTATTTTGACCAGAAAATCCCTTTGCCCAAATTTTACTTGATTTGAAGTTCATTAAATAGCTTAATAATTCAAATTAAAGGTTGTGACCTAAACTAAGGTTAGGATTTTAGGTGGCCTAGCTATCTCCAAATACCCTAAACTTTTGTCCAGAGGACTATACTTGCCATATGGTTCTCTCCACCAAATATTAAGTCGGTCCAAGGTCATTTGACCCCATGACCTTCACAACCCCAAAAAACCACCATTAAGGGATTTTCCCTAGGGTTCTAGGGCTACCCTACACCAAACCACCCCAAACTCCCTTGGAGGGTGTGTCATGCCCTAAACAGCCTTTGGACAAAATATCAGCCTCTGTTGAGGTGATATGACCACCCAAATACCAAGGGGGTGTTTGATCCTAAATTATCCTATAAGGACCAACCTAGGGTTGGATAAAAACTTAATCAAAACATCTCCAAATGAGATGAAATTTTTACCAGAACCTTATGATAAACCCAGGGACCACTCACCTAAATTTGGGAGGGTTTGGAAGTCATTTAGCCATCTAATTAAATTATGCTAGGATTATTAAATTTTTCTAAAAACTATAGAAATATATTTTCCAAAAATCCTAATTTTTGGATAACACCTAGATATAGGTAAGATTAGGCCACACCACAAATTTCAAGTCAGTTTGATGACTGGATTGGAGTGGAGAATTTTTCTAAGGTCAAGACAGCCCTATGGATAGACCTCACCAAAAAGTGTGCTGTGGTCTAACCAGGACTCTAAATCGAGTGAAATTAATTTTGAATTAAACTAGACTTCAAGGGATATATTTTCTATGTTAACCACTTTTTATGTTTCAGCCCCTGCGGGCAATAATTTTCAGTTTTAACCTAGTATACAGTAGAGGGAATGAATTCCTAATTATACAATATATAATATAATAAAATGCTACTTTTCACCTTCTTCTTTAGCCCGAACCAGTAACCTAAAAACAAAAGTTTGAAACCTGTAGCTTTTCTAAAGCCATTTCCTGGCCACCCAGCCATCTCCGTGGCCGGCCACCACCACCACTTCCTCTGTTGAGGAGAGGGCTACCGTCGGGCGGCGGCACGGCCGCCGGAGAGGCGGTTTCCGGCGAACCCGCCACTATGAAATTTCGGAAAAACCATGGAAACACTCACCCAATCCGGCTCTTTTGAGCCCGATAATGATTTCTAAGATCTATCCGCAGAAGAAGAGGGAGGGGAGGATCTTATTCACGGGCTAGAGGCGTGCAGACCGTCAGGAAGCCATTTGCGAGGTGGCGGTGTCGCCGGAAATTCTTTAACAACAAGGGGAGGAATCTGAATCCGTTTGATCGAGCGTGTAACCTTCTCCTCATGCTCTAAGGAGTCTTTTATAGATCAATAAGTGGGGAGGGGAAAGAGTTAAGCAATTATGGTCATGAAGGCTCCTCTTAATGGTGTTTCGGTTATGGTAGAGGCAGTTAAAACACTGGAAACGAAGAGGTGTTTGCCAGGTGGCGATTTCCTATTGGACCAACATTTCCTTATTTTACTAAATAATTAGAGTAGGAAACGACCCATAAATACTCCTGGTGTAACTTCCCATAATCAGAATTGATTACGACGTCGGTTACCGAAATTTCCAGTCTGGCTGACGTTTCGGCCATGGTCACGGGCGTGACACATAGGTCACGGGCGTGACAGGCCTGGGTGGCCAATTCTCAGTTCGACGATCGTCGAACTGAGATCGACGATCGTCGAAGGGTGGTCACGCCCTAGGTCACGGGCGTGACAAATGGGTCACGGGCGTGACAGGGTCATCAGGCAAATTCTGCGCTTCGACGATCGTCCCGCTGAGATCGACGATCGTCGAAGGTGTCACGCCCTAGGTCACGGGCGTGACACTTAGGTCACGGGCGTGACAGGCCCGGGTTGAAAATTCTGCGCCCGACGATCGTCTCTCTGAGATCGACGATCATCGAAGGAGTCACGCCCTAGGTCACGGGCGTGATGGGTCGGTCACGGGCGTGACCAACCCGTGACCCGAAATCTCGGTCGATGTATTTTAATTTTTGGGCTTCCTAGGGTTCTGTCACGACCAACCGACTCCTAGGGGTCTAGCCGAAAATGGGATGTTACATTAGGTCCATTAATTAATGGAGTGTAGTCTTTAAGTAAGCTCCTTATCCCAATTAAATATATAGAACACCCACTGTCCAAGTACCATATCTGATTTAGAAAGGTACTTGAACTTACTTGCAAAATTTAGATCACTTATCCATAGGAGCCCAATTTATCTTGGGTCCTAGGTGCATGTTAGCAGCATAAGTAGTTCTAACAAAATCTTGCCTGGCAGGAATCCCTTTCTTTGTGTTAGGCACATTTGGGTTATGTCAACAATTTATGGCAAAGTGACCAACTTTCCCACAACACCTATACTCATGGCTATTGTTTTTTTTCTTAACAACTTTTGAAGTAGATACTTAAGTTTTCTGTTCATGAAGGAAGACAAAAGCTTTCTTCTTGTTTCTTTCAGCAATTCCTTGGCATTTTGCTTGTGTGTAGTTATTCTTAACAGTCAATGTCTTATTGGTAACAGTAGGTCTCAGTTTGGTGCCTGTGCACAAGTTAATAGCATCAGATATTGCCATGTGAGATTGAGATACATGCTGGACAGCAGCCAACTATCTAGCTGGAAGGGACTTGGAAGTTGATGCTTCATTTTCCTTGAGTGAGGGGGCTTGGGCACCAAACACAAATTGTCTAGGATGGGCCATCTATATTTCCTCATATGGGGTTTTAAAGGCACTCAAGCCCATCCCCTTCCATCCACTATAGTCGTGAACATTTTTGTTCACATTATTGGATATTTATTTTAACCAATGACCATACATACTTTCTTGGTCATATTTGTTGGATGACAACACGACTTTCTCAAAAGAAATTGTAGGCTGGATTGGAGCCTTGCCCTTACTCCTATTTCTTCTTCTATTATTCATCTCAGTGTACCCTAACCCCTCCTTACTAGTTTCGAAGGTGAAGGTATCAACGAGTGGCAATACTGATTTGGGTTTGCAGTATTGAGCCACTAGCATCATATCTTTGATGAGCTTATCTTCAAAATCTTTAATTTAAGATATTTTATTATTTCTGGTTGTTACTTGGATAACAGTGATTGCCTTAAGTTGGGATATCTCCTTGCTCATTTGATTCAACTAGGATGCCGACTCAGCGTACAAGGAGATATCTTCTATTAAGGAAGAAATATCCTTGACTTGTCTTTTGACAAGCAACTTGCTCTTCTTTAGGGCTTCCAAGATCAATCCATACTTGTCAATCAATTGATTGACATCTTCCTCAGATTAAGAGACACTTTTATGTTGAATTTTTTGAAGTGAAAGTGGCGGCCTGGGCTGTCTGTTTGCATGGACTGTGCGGACAGAGGTAGCAATTTGTCAGGTCGGCAAGAGAGTTGCAGTCAGCTTGTTCCCTAGAGGTAACCAGGCGGATAGTTTTTATATCCATACAGTTTGTCAGCTTGGGCAGGCTAGTTTATGTGTCTGCTGGTTTTGTGCGGGTTGATCTTTGTATCCGCTGGTGCTCTGTTCGCACTATGGATGGCTGGTGGTGTGGACTTGGTTTGGATTTGTACCAAGTCCAGGTGTGCTCAGTTCGGGAGGTCGTGAGGTTAGCACAGACTGCTTTCTTTGTCCACTGAGTTTGGCAGCTGTCAGCCTTGTGTTCTTTGGTTGCGGGCTCGAGTGTGCGGACTGGAGTAGTATCCGCAGGTCTGTGCAAACTAGAGCTGTGTCTGATTATATGTGAACTTGTGGTGTATCCGCAAGGACTGCTGGTATGGGAGTCTAGTCTTGGCTTAGCCTTGTGTCGTCAAGGCGGACTGGCCTTGTGTCAGCGGCTTGGCAGATTCTCTCAGAGCTCGCTGCGGATCGGGTGGTGATTCTATCGGCTAGGGAGGTGATCACACTCCTCTCCGTGCCTATAAATAGGACCCTTGTCACATCAATAGTACATCAGAATGAATAGTAAGTGAGCTTGGGTGGTTGCTGCGGACAGGATTTTGTGTTAACACGATTTGATTGATTAACTGGTGTTTGCTATGCAGGTTGTGCGGACAGCACTGAGAAGCTAAGAACTTTATTTTGACTTCGGTTAGGGAACAGTGCAGACTCTACGGTTAGCAATTGGAGGTTAGCAGCATGTCGCGATTTGCGGCCAGGCGGTCTTCTTTCATCCACAACTTTTTCACAGTTCAATAAGCTGTCTGCTTCTAGCGAGTAGTTCAGTTTGGCAGCAGCTATTCACGGCGGTCTGGCAGCTAGGTGAGCTCGCTGCTAGGCGACCTTGCTGTTAGGCGGCTTGTAGATCAGCGTACAGAGTTCTTCAGCTTTGGAATAATGAGTTGTCCGTGTGGCTAGGTTGCGGTCTGGCAACTTGGTGGCTTAAGCGGACTCCGTATGCAGATCGGTAGAGTTGACGGCTTCTCATTGAGACCGTACGGCTAGCTTTGTTTTTTATTGTTTTTTGCTTCCATCGAGTACATCGACAAATCATGTCTCGCAATATATTTCATGCCTTGTAAAGATTGTTGATAGTATAAGGGTTTCTTGCTCTTCTAATGCATCTGGTTTATTTGGCTTCAAATATGTTGAGTGTTCCTATTCCTGGTTTCCCCTTTTTTGCGATTGATAAATTTTTACATGGTATCAGAGGGAATAGAGGCTTGAGCAGCGATAAACCGGTAGTTTGCATTGTAGCTTCTGGAAGTCTAAGTGAATCAGGGATAGTGCAATGGAAAGAGGACTTCCAAGAGGTCTTGGATTTGAGAGTCTTACATCAACTAAATTTAAGAAGTGGAAGTCATGTATGGAACGCTATATTTTGGGCAAGGACTTATGAGACATCGTCTGCGGAGATGACTGACAAGAAGTTACTGCTGCTGGAAATGCTAAAGCGGTGAGAGATTGGAGGAAGACAAATGCAAAAGAAGAGTTTACTCTCAAATGAGCTATCTCATCAGAACTCTTCGACCACATCATCGGATGTCGGTCAGCTGCAGAGATTTGGAATTCCCTCGATAAGTTGTTCAATAGGAAGAATGTAGAACGACTATAATTATTGGAGAATGAGTTGGCAAGGGACACTCAAGGAGATCTGCCTATCTCGACGTTCTTTCTGAAGATGAAGTACTTGTCCACTAAAATTTCAGAGTTAGACCCTATTGTGCCTATTTAAGAAGCAAAGCTAAGGTGGCACATAATTCACAGCTTATGGATCGAGTATGTGGCCTTTGTTACTTCTGTTCAAGGCTGGGCCACTCAACCATCTTTGTTGGAGCTGGAGAACCTACTGGCTTTGTAGGAGAGCTTAGTTGGACAGATGGCTAGAGTCACTATTTATGAATGAGGTAGTGAAGCGCTCTTCTCAGGGTAGAAGAAGAGGTGGGAGAAGAAGAAGAAGACTACTGATGGTGATGGCCCTTCAACTTCATATCAATAAGAGAGGATTTATACTCCTAAGCGTGATTGGAAGAATAAGGAAGGGATTAGGTGTTTCAGATGTGCCTAGCTGGGTCACTTCAAGAAGGACTGCAAGCTCAAGCTGTAGCCAGGGCACGTTGCAAATAAAGAGGAAGCTGGTTCCAGTGCCTAGGAAGCCGGATGGGGGAATGCGTTCATGACGGGCATGTGTGTTCCTGCCTTGTCCACCATCGACTACAAAGATGACTGGATAGTGGACTCGGGGTGTGGTAACCACCTCATCGGGGACGAGTCGAAGTTCTCCTCTCTACGAACGTTCTCAGGTAACGAAGCTATCATAACTATTTATGATACAGTTCATGCAGTCGAAATGGAGGGTGTCGTTTCTTTTGGTAGTGATAATGGTCTACTCATCTTGAGGAGTGTCTATCGCATACCAGGCATGAAGAAGAACCTCATCTTAGTTACACACACTATGGACCCAGGCTATAATGTTCTGTTCAGCCTAATAGAAGTGAAGTTTCTCCGCAGCATGTCAGCAGTAAAGGCTGACGTTGCTCATGTAGGGAGAATGGTGAGGGGCTTGTTTTTGATATCAACAAACTCCTATGTTGATCGGATGAGGGCCAATGATAGTGCAACTATTTGGCATGAGCAGTTAGGACACGTTGGGATTCAAAAATTGAATGTTATGGCATTGAAGAATATGTAAAAGGCTTGCTCAAGTTGTCATCCTTCGACGATGGTCATGTCTGTGCGGGGTGTAAATATAGAAAGGCTCATCGCCTTCCATTTGACAAGTCATGGACCAAGTGTAAAGCACCATTGGAGTATATCCATGGTGATCTGATGGGGCCAACTATCACTTCCAGTCTTGGAGAAAGCAGGTACATGCTGGTGCTGAATTATTACTACTCAAGGTATAATTTATTGTACTTCATGAAGGAGAAGTCAGACGCGTTATGTTTGTTTGTTGAGTTCAAAGAGTTTGTGGAGGGCCGGCTTGGCCTGCGGATTAAGAAGTTAAGAATGGACAATATAGGTGAGTTCGTTTTAAATGAGTTCTCTAACTTCTCAAGAAGCGCGAGATCCGAAGAGAGTTCACTTAGGCTCATACTCTATAATAAAATGGAATAGCATAGCAGAAGATCTGTCATCTGACGGAGACCTGCAAGTGTTGGATTTATGCCAAAGGCATTCTGAGGTCCTTCTAGGTAGAAGGGATAGCATGTTCAACTTATGCCATCAATCATAGACTCTGAGTCCGATCAACATGATGTCTCCTTATGAGATGATATTTAAGGAGAAGCCTGATCATGGACACCTTCGGGTGTTCGGATCGACCTGCTACGTACACATCTCGGATGCTCTCAGGACAAAGCTGGATCTGAAGGCGAGAAAGATTATTTTCATGGGCAATGATGAGTGGAATAAGGGATGGAAGTGAAGGGATTCAATGACGAAGAAGTTTGTCATTTCCTGAGACATGGGCTTCGACTTGCTGACATCATATGGAGGTAGCTCCTGTGTGGAGCTGCAGGAAAGTAGGTTAGATAGCAGGCAGGAGGAGGCTGCTAAGGATCTTCTGGTGAAGCTGCCTATGTCACCAAGAGCTCCAAGTATTTTTAGCTCCGGTGCGGAGGCTTCTGGTTCTGGAAGTAGGGGGAGCGATGCTCCTAGTGTGCCCGGGAATGGAGTTGATTTAGAAGAAGCAACGTAGGTGGTCTGCAAGGGTCAGAAACTTCGGAGATCGAAGTGGACCATAGAACCACCGACTCGATATAGCGAAGGAAACGAGGTGAGTTGGTCTCTTGTTTCTTCGCAAGACCTCTGGATGAGAGAGAGCATTCTAGCTTTAAAGATTCCACTAGAGTCAAGGAGTGGGATAACACTATGGATGAGTAGATGACTGCTCTCAGAAAAAATGAGACATGGGACCTTGTTCCAAAGGTCGAAGGCATTACTCCTTTGACATGAAAGTGGGTATACAAGCTGAAGAACAAGGAAAATGGGAGCATTGAGAAGTACAAGGCTCTCCTTGTAGCTCGAGAGTTCTGTTGGATCCCTAGTATGATTTGGGCTAGGTTCACTAATTTAGGATCTTATGACCCAACATCTATAGCCAGGGTCATGGTTGTGTCCAAGAGTGTAGGCCAAGTCCTTAGAGTCAAAATCACTTAGACCAGCCATCAACTGACTGCGAGAGACTCAAGACTTAGAGATTTCAAAGACTTAGTAAAGATGAGTTCGACGTTCGTCAAACTCAGGTCGTTGAAAGTCATGCTCTGCTCGAAAAAATCAGAGAAAGATTCTCTGAGCTGAGATCGACAAACTCAATTCACAGGTCTCAGGTCGACTAATTCTAGATCATATGCATCAACACTCAATGCCAAAGAACATCTCAAATATTCTAAGTCCAGAATCAAACTCAGGTCGATGATCTTGGATCTCAGATCGACGAACTCAGTTCTCAGGTCTCAGGTCGACTAATTTTGGATCATATGCTTCAATACTCAACTCCAGAGAACATCTCAAATATTCTAAGTCCAGAATCAAACTCAGGTCGATGATCTTGGATCTCAGCTCAACGAACTATGCACTCAGGTCGACGAATCCAGACTTGGTTATTTTTTATCCTTCTATCCCTATTATAATGTAATAATTCCTGAGTAATTAATGCCAAAATATTCTCTGAATATTACCGTTAAATGGAGCATTAATTATGGTCTTCATCAGGGTTATTGCCTGCTGTTTTTCATAGGGACAGTTGGGGAAATAAATCAATGCAAAATATTCTCTGGCCATCAGCATTGAATGCAGAAAGGATTTCGAAATTCAAAAGGACTTTTACATGGAAAATATAAAACATGGATTTTTCTTCTTCCTGGACATACAACTGATACAAACACACAGAAAACTAGTCTGGAAGAGTAGAACAACATCGTCTCGCAACAAGGATTCTCTCTGCTCACGCTCTCTCTTGACAACAAAGTGCTAGAAAGACAGAACTGCTAGACAAAAAGAAGAATAGCTTTCAGAAGAAGAAGAACAACTATTCAAATCAAGAGTCTAGTTCTTCTATCATCCCCTTTGGAACTTTCAAAGGACAACAACTATTGCATCAGTCAAAGAAGTTCCTGAAGATCTTCTGGTTGAAGCTAAATGCTTGAAGGCCTATCACCCTGAAGCAAAGTTCCAACCACCTGAATCTATTCACTATCTCAGGGGGAGCTTTTTCTACCATCAAAGCAACAGAGTCTTCTCAAGTTGTATAATTGAGAAAGAGAAGACATAATCACTCTCTCATCCCCCCACTGTATAAAGGGTTGTCTACTCCCTTCAAAAGTGATTCCTGGTTGCAAGTCACATAACCAAAAGACTTGAGGTTTGGTTTTTGAGTACCTGATCAAAAGCTCATTGGTGTTAGGCACCTGATCAAAAATCTGAGTGGATTCCTACCAGGGTGGTAGAAGAGTGGATGTACCCAGGTTGGGGAACCACAAAAAATTCTTGTGTTGTCTGGTTGCCCTTTTCTTTTTGTTTTTGCTATGACTGTGCTAGTTAGGACTGCTCTATTTTTGCTTAATTTTTTTTTCATTCTGCAATTTTCATTTACCGTAAAAGTTCAAATAGTTTTTAAGGATACTCTATTCACCCCCCCCCCCACCTCTAGAGTATTCCAGATCTAACACCCCACTTTCAATTGGTATCAGAGGGGAGTTCTTTTGGTTGTACAAGCTAACCCTTGAACCAAAGATCCTGAGTTAGATCTATCATTCTATTCCCATTAGATTTATACTCACACAGCATGACCCAGAACAAAGATTTTGTAAGCACCAGACCTGCAGTTTGTAACCTAAACAAGTTTGCCATCTATAAGGCAAGAATAAAATTATATATGAATTCCATTGATGAAGATATCTATAATTCCATTTTGACAGGTCCCCCTGCATCACTTACAACAGCAGCATCATCCAACACTAACGCAGTTCCACCACCTGAGTGGACTGAGGCTCAGAAGATGGCCAAAGTTGCTGATGCCAAGACAATGAACATATTGGCCCAGACCATGTCAGATGACATTTTTAAGAAAGTGGATGAATGTAAATCAGCCAAGGACATTAAGGATTCCATGAATCAAATGGTGGCTGGATCTGCTGATGAAAGAAAGGATAGAAGATCAAATCTAATATCACAATACAAAAATTTCAAGAATGAGGAAGCTGAGTTAGTGGCAGACATGTACAACAGGTTGAGCTCAATCATAAATGAGCTTAAAACCTTGGACAAGGACATCACCCTCATATAAGTGAATGACAAGATCCTCATGTGCTTCCAAAGCTCATGGGATTCAAGGATCTTGCCCATCAAGGAGGCCAGAGGCCTAAATGTGTAACGACCCGATTCGCGCTAGGCCCCTTGTGCGCGCTTTTGAGTCAGGAGAGCTGATTTAGGCTCAGAGAGTGCAGGCGATCAGGCGCGCACTCATGGGAAAAAGGAAATAAGTTTTGTAAGACCCCCTTTTTTTCTCTTTTTAAAACTCGGGGTCTTAGGCCCAGAGTCGCCGCTTTGCGGTGACACCTTCACGTCCTGAAGGGTCATCACCACAAGGCGCCGATTCTGCCAGCCAATTCGATCATAGAAAGGTAGCACAATAATTGAAGTAAGAGCAAATACACTGAAAGTAAATCACATATATAAAATAAAACCTCCACGAAGGGAGTGTCCACAGAATAACAATAATCAGAGTACTATAAATATGGGCTTATGCCCGATACATCATGTCCTCACTACAATCTCTCATGCGGAAGCTAAAATAGAAACTACTCAGGGTCGAGACTCACGGTCCCGGCTGTATGAACTCCGGAGCTACACTGCCCCATCTCCAAGCGCACCGGTCTCTGGGGCCGCTCCTCCATGTTGGGCTCCACGATCCCCTAAATGATGCGGTTCGAAAACCGTTAGTCATAAAGACTAAGCCATATCATCCCCTACCCCTTCCCCCATGGCTCCTAAGTACCGAGCGGAGAGGAAGAAAGGGAAGGAAATGAAGGTGGAGATTTAATCAAGAAACAAATGGCAGCGGAACTAATCTAGCAATTCTATAAATATATGACAGAAACAGAAAGTAAGAAAGGTAACCTTAACTTATGTGCGAAAGCGCATAAGCCAAGGGATCTTCTGCAAGGCTCCCATCGTATAGGGTGTCCCATACCACTTATACGTTGGGGTGTCGGTTATCAAACAACAGCATATCTATATATATTGAAATTAACCTTTGATTTATAAATTTGCCCACACAAGCTTATAGACCAAGGGGTCGTTTTGCAGGTCCTAACGTATAAGCTTCCCATACCACTTATACTTTAGGTGTCAGGGTTAAATGAATCGATTATGCTATGACATGAAAGTGGGAATGATGAAACATGCAAGTGCAACTCACACACCCGACTCTGTGCACACAGACCTTTAGTTCCCCCTTTCGGAGCCGTTACCTCCCAGGATACCTCCGTAGTGGCAGACGGAAGCGGTGGGTTGGGCCTCGCCCACCTCTAAACCAGTAAAGCACTACCGGTCAGACCTATCGTACGCCTCAACGCTTGGTGCACTAAGCGGATGCCTGCGTACTCTTGCCAGCTGGCGCACCGGACTTCTGTTGGCAAAGTGCTAACCACACTTGCCGAGTCAGCGTATTGGCATAGGTGCATCGACCCTCCAATACCGAAGACCCACCACCTTAATTTTCATTCCTTTTTATGCACATGCAAGTTTAATCGTAAACACACAAAATCCGAGCCAAAGCTCCCCGGACCAAAACGTCCGTCTCCAAACCAACCGAGCCGAAGCTCCCCGGACCATCCCGTCCGTCTCTTAACCAACCGAGCCGAAGCTCTCATCAATCTTCTTGTGCCAACAGTGTTTGTGAAGGGTGCAGCCCTTGTTACTAAGTTACTCTTGTCGGTTTGTTATTACAGTTTACGTTAGCCCAGGACTGCCCTAGGTATTCCCCGTGAACGGCTCTCAAGGGGCACTAGGAACCAAGACGGCGACATTACGGCCTGAAGTTCCCTTTCGCAAGGCACTTATTGTTATTGGTTGATCTCCCTTAACCCGATTCCCTTCTCATATTACGATAAACTATCCTAGGGTGATTTTAAACCTTCCACTCTTCGGGGAAGACGATCTTTCGTCGAACCCGAGCACCCCTTAACTCTAACTATCACCACTTCTCACTACTCTTCATATCATCCTTTCGTGATATCATCCACAATTGTCCACCCAGACAAAATGATTAACTCCAATGACTTCCTCAGATCATGTCATATTGCATTTCACAAATTTGTTAAATGTAGACCGACCTAGACTATATGTCGAACCGGCTATGTAATGATCCAATACTCATCCAAATGCCCTAAATTATTTACTGGAGACTTATCATGGTATAACTAGCCTAAATCCAGAAAGTGGTAATTTTCCTAATTTATCTGATGTTTAATTAATTTCCTCGAAAGACCCAAGGGTTACCGGTTTGAACATGAACTACCCTAAGTAATCATGCAAGATGTCTAGAAATTTTACTATAAAAGTTATGTTATCCCAATATGGTAAATACAAGGTATCACAATTTTTCTATCATCAAAAGGGCACTAAAACTATTTTAGAAATAATCTCTATCTTTTGTTATTTATGAATCAAGTATAGGAAATATCCATCCATAAATTGTAAATTAATTATACTAAGTAGATAAGACATTCAAAATAACATTGGCCAGGTTTCATAATTTTCCAACAAGTATATCATCCATAATTAATTTTTAAACCATAAAACCCCTTTCTAACATCTGTGAATGAAGTACTAGAATTACTCAACTAAAAATCATACAAAAATTCAGGGGCAACTATTCTGACCTAAAACATTTACCTCGAAGATTTCATGAGGTTTCAATGAACAGAAATTTCTAAACAATTAAAACATCATTTAAGGCCATAACAAGCATTACAAATGAAGTGCTAGCAATAATCAACATGAAATTCCAGAAAATTACTATAAGTTCTACCTGATCCAAAACTCACTCTACCCGAATTTCACAGCTTTTAAGTAAGGTTTAGTGACTGGTTTTACCTATTTGATATTTTACCCTAAAACTAAGGTTAGGGTTTTAAGGTATCTACTTGCCTCCAAATTCTCCAAGATTCCATCCAGACGATTCTTATCAGGCCTTTGTCAACTCTACAGAGTTTCAAGGTAATACAAGAGCAATTGCCCCCATATCCTTCACAACCCTCAAAACCCTCCATCTAGGGTTTGAGTTTGGATCCTAGGGTAAACCAACCCTAAATCACACCATTTTCTCCAAGTGGGTTATAATAACCCTTACAAGTCAGTGGTCAAGATATCAGCCTCAGTAGAGGTGACTTGACCTTTCCAAACTCTTAGTGCACTTTTTACTAACAGATGTCTCACTAATGCCTAGTTAAGGGTAGAAAATTTCCTATCCAAAACTCCTCCAAGCTAGTTGGAATTTTGTACAGATCTAGGTTTTATAGCTAGGGACCACTCACCAAAATTTGGGAGGGTTTGGAGGTCATTTGACCACTTAAATAAATTTCTCTAACTTAATTAAATTAAAACAAAAAATTTAGGCAAAGTATCTCCAAAAATTCCCATTTTTGGTCTGCCTTTAGGTATAGCTAAGGTTAACCCCCTGCCCAAATTTCAGGTCATTTGGACAAGGGACGAAGAGTGAGCATCCATTTTAATTTCTGCCCAACTCTAGGTACAGCCCCCACTAAAATGGGTGCTGCGGTCGAACCGCTTACCCAGACGGGTTGAAATCAATTTTAAATTAAACTAGACTCAAAGGGCTAGAACTTTTGTGACTGATCATTTTTCCTAAAGCGGCCTCTAAGTGCCTCGTTTTGCAGCATAAAAATGTGCTCATCTAATTATATTTTCCATACAAATTATTTACATAATTTATATAATATAAACAGCTTTTACTGTTCATCTTCTACAGAACCCGAAAAACCAGAACACAGAAACTCATATATCCTGTAGCTCTTTCGCGATCCGTCACCGATCGTCCGGTCACTTCCCTGGCCGGCCACCACCACCACCACCTCCGTTGAGGCGATGGCTATCGGTCGGCGGTGGTTTGGCCGCCGGAGGTGGCGGTTTCCGGCGAACTCAAAAATACATTTTTTCATGGTTTTTCATGAAAATGAGAGATAGGTCCGACTCCGTTGAGCACGAACCTCCTTTCTAAGAATCCTAAGATCTACCGTGAAAGAAGAAGCAGAGGAGGACCTTGTTCGCGGTTTGGAGGCGAGATGAACGACGGGGTGCCATGACGCGGTGGTGGCGTTGCTGAACTTCTCCTGCCGCAAGGTACAAAGATCTGAGTCCGTTTGGTCAAGAGTGTAACCTTCTCATCTTGCTCTAAGGGGTCTTTTATCGGTCAGTAAGTGGGGAGGTGAAAGGGTAAAGCCTTAATGGTCATGAAGGCTCCTCTTAATAACCTTTCGTTTACAGTGAAGGGATAAGAAACGGTGGAAGATGAATAGGTGTTTGCCAGGTGACGATTCCTATTGGACCAACACTTCCTCCTTTATTATATAATTACAGAAGGAAAAACGGCCTGTAATTACTCCTGGTGTAACTTCCCACACCAGTATTTATTACCACGCATGTTAGAATAATTTCGGGCCTGAACCGTCGTTTCGGTCAATGTCACGGGCGTGACACATAGGTCACGTGCGTGACAGGCCCGGGTGGCCAATTCTGGGGTCGACGATCGTCGAACTGAGGTCGACGGTCGTCGAAGGGTGTTCACTCCCTAGGTCATGGGCGTGACACCTTGGTCATGGGCGTGACATGCCCGAATGGCAAATTCTGCGGTCGACGATCGTCGAACTGAGATTGACGGTCGTCGAAGGGTGGTCACGCCCTAGGTCACGGGCGTGACACCTTGGTCACGGGCGTGACATGCCCGAATGGCAAATTCTGAGGTCGACGATCGTCGAACTGAGATCGACGGTCGTCGAAGGGTGGTCACGCCCTAGGTCACGGGCGTGACACCTTGGTCACGGGCGTGACAGGGCCGGGTTGAAAATTCTGCGCCCGACGATCGTCTCCCTGAGATCGACGATCGTTGAAGGAGGCACGCCCTAGGTCACGGGCGTGACGGGTCGGTCACGGGCGTGACCAACCCGTGACCCGAAATCTTGGTCGATTTATTTCAATTTTTGGGCTTCCTAGGATTCTGTCACGACCAACCGACTCCTAGGGGTCTAGCCAGAAATGGGATGTTACAAATCCCAATAAACAAAAAAAAAAATTTCGTCCCCGAAATTGAGGTTGAGTCTACGGGGATTTCTATCGGAATAAATTAAACTTGTAACATCCCATACGATTTTTCTATTGGGTTCAAGCGACTACTTATTTGATAAACGAAGACAATTTCCCCAATAAACAAAAGATTAGCCCCTACTTTCCCGCGCATGCCTAGGTTCTCAATTTTCCTTATCTAATCTTACCGGTTTTGTACAAGAAGGTAATTTATAGTATACCAAGAGGTGGTGAGGTATACCTGACTGAACAACTCCGGGTATTTTTGCCTCATCAGGTCCTGCGGTTCCCAGGTGTGCTCCTCCTGACCATTGTTTCTCCACAGAACCTTGACTAAGGGGATCTTCTTGCGGCGCAAGATCCTACTCCTTTGTTGTCAATCCAGACCAGATCTAAGTTAACAGATCGGTCTGAAGCTACCGGCCCTTCGGTGGTCAAAATCTGCTGCTCCGGGCGTAGTAGAGCCCTTCTCAGCGAAGAAATGTGGAAGACGTCGTGTAGAGCTGCCACCTCTGGTGGAAACTCTAGCCTGTAGGCTAGGGGTCCGATCCGCTCCAGGATCCGGTAAGGGCCCATATACCTAGGGCTGAGCTTCTTCCTCCGACCGCGCACTCGTGAGACTCCGTGCATGGGCCGGATCTTCAAGAACACTCGGTCCCCTACCTGAAACTCCACCTGACGATGTCGGGCGTCATAGTACTTAGCTTGTCTGCTCTGCGCCTCCAACATCCTATCTCTGATAAGTCTCACTTGTGCCTCGGTGTCTTCAACAAAATCCGATCCCAACACCTTCGGGTCCTCGTCTTGAACCCAAGAAAGCGGGGTCCTACATTTTCTTCCATACAAGGCTTCATAAGGCGCCATCCTGATGCTGGACTGGTAGCTATTGTTATAGGAGAACTCGATCAACGGTAACATCTTCTCCCACGGCTCCCCTCGGTCTAGTATACACAGTCGTAGTAAATCCTCCAAGGTCCGGTTGGTGCGCTCTGTCTGCCCGTCCATCTGAGGGTGGAAGGCTGTGCTAAAAGTCAATCGGGTGCCCAAATATGCCTGCACTGACCGCCACTCCCTGGATGTAAACCGTCCATCGCGGTCTGACACTATTGTCCGGGGCACGCCATGATATCGGACATACTGCTCCACGAACTTCCGAACCAGCACTCCCACCGAGTCATCTTTCCTGATTGGTATAAAGCGGGCCACCTTCGTCAACCGATCAACAGTCACCCAGATCAAGTCGTTCCCCGTCCGAGACCGGGGAAGACCATGTATAAAATCCATAGCTATATCGGCAAACTTCCACTCCGGCACCGAGAGTGGCTGCAACAATCCTGCGGGGTTCCTTCACTCCACCTTCACCAACTGACACGCCTCGCAATGGGTCACGAATTACGTAATGTCCTTCTTCATTCCCGGCCAAAACATCGTCTTCTTCAGATCAGCGGTCATCTTTGTGATCCCCGGGTGCACAGAGTACCGGCTGCAATGCGCATCCGTCATAATATCCTCTCGGATCTGGCCTCCTGCGGGTATATATACTCTGCCTCTGAAATGTAGCAGTCCATCTCTCAGGGAATAATCTCCTGTCGAACCCTCCTCCAAGGCTCGGAACATCGGCTCTGCCCACGCATCTGTCCTCTGTCCGTCCCGAATGCGATCCCGAATATCGTCTATGGCCACCATCGATGTCAGATACTCCCTATACAACTCTGGATCATCCTCGGACACTAGGGATATCTGCATATCTTTGAATGACCGTACTAGCTCCATGTACATAACCTGGGGCCCAACTTCGGAAGTGGTAGCTCTCCGGCTCAATGCGTCGGCCACCACGTTTGCCTTCCCTGGATGGTAGTGCATCTCATACTGATAATCTACTAAGAACTCCACCCAGCGCCTCTACTTGATATTCGGCTCCTTCTGTGTGTCCACGTATTTCAGGTTCTTGTGGTCGGAGTAGATGTCGTAGTGGACTCCATAAAGATAATGGCGCTAGACCTTCAGATCAAAAACGACCGCTCCCATCTCAAGGTCGTGCACTGGGTAGTTCTTCTCATGGGTCTTCAGCTGGCGGGAGGCATATGCTATGACGTGTCCGTTCTGCATCAGCACCGCTCCCATCCCCTGGTATGATGCGTCGGTATACACCTGGAATCCTTCCTTTCAGATGAAGGGCCAGAATAGGGGCTGAGATGAGTCGGTCCTTCAGCTCCTGGAAAGCCGCCTGACACTGCGGGGTCCAAACGAAAGGTGCCTCCTTTTTCGTCAAAGACATGAGTGGGAGGGCAATTTGAGAGAACCCCTCCACGAACTTCCGATAATACCCGACAAGTCCCAAGAAACTTCGTACATCGGTGGCTGTCTTTAACTGCGGCCAATCACGGACTGCCTGAATCTTTGCCGGATCCACCGCCAACCCGGCTCCGCTGATAATGTGGCCTAGGAAAGCCACCTCCTTCAACCAAAACTGACACTTGCTGAATTTCGCATAAAGGCGATGCTCCCGCAACCTTTCCAAAGTCAGTGCCAGATGCCGAGTGTGCTCCTCCTCCGTCCTAGAGTAGATCAGGATGTCGTCTATGAATACTATGACGAAAAAATCCAGGTAAGCCTCGAAAACCCGGTTCATGAGACTCATGAACACCGACGGAGCATTTGTGAGCCCGAAGGGCATCACGGTGAACTCATACAGGCCATATCTGCTATTGAAGGCCGTCTTCGGGATATCCTCCTCCTGGATCCGTAGCTGGTAGTATCCTGACCTCAAGTCCAGCTTCGAGAAATAATGGGCTCCCTCCAGCTGGTCGAACAATTCGTCTATCCGTGGGAGTGGGTAGGTATTCTGGACGGTCAGCCTGTTTAGTGCTCGATAATCGATACACAGGCGAAGTGTCCCATCCTTCTTCTTCACGAATAGGACCGGGGCTCCCCATGGCGAGGAACTCGGTCTAACAAATCCTGCCTCAACCAATTCCTGCAACTAAGTCCGAAACTCTGCAAACTCCTTCGGGGCCATCTGATAAGGGGCCCTAGATGCCGGCCTGGCCCCCGGCACAAGCTATACCTGAAAGTCTTGCTCTCGGTGTGGAGGTAGTCCGGGCAGTTTCTCTGGAAATATGTCAGCAAAATCTCGCACCACCGGAATGTCTGTCACTGACTCCTTAACTTCCGCTATCTCAAAAAGAATCTGATAGACCTCCTCTCCCTGCAGATGGGCTTTAACGGCCTGTACCGAAGATAAGAGTATACGAGAGGCAGATCTTGTACTTTCGATGACAATGAAAGAGTCCCCGTGTCTCACGGTGATCCTCTTTGCCTGGCAGTCAATCTGGGCATGGTTCCTGTGCAGCCATACCATGCCCAGGATCAGTTCGTAGTCTGTCAGCTTCAAAATCGTCGCTGGAGCCTCGAATGCCTTTCCACCAATTTTTGCCTCCATATTGCAGTGATCCGTGGTAAGGAGCTCATATCCATCCGGTAGTCGCACCCTCATCCTCGAGCCTGTGAATCACTCCACGCCTTCCAATCCTTCTACGAACGTCTCCGACACAAAGGAGTGAGTAGCTCCAATATCGAACAACGTGCGGGCCGGCTTGCCACTGATGAAGACTATATCTGGGGTGATTAGATGTCTTAGGATTCTATAGTGAGTTTTACTTTCCTTGCTAATCTATCTAGTGCGATTCAAAGTTTTAACCATTTAAAGGGAAATTCTATGAAAATAAAGAAGCATTGCGGCGTACCTGCTATGACCTGCTCCGGATTCCGTGGCTGTGCAAGGTCCAAAGCATATACCTGCTCTCTTCCCTGTCTACGGTCTCCCTCCTGGTATCCATGACCGCGGCCGCATCCTCGACCTCCATAATGCTGAGCTGGGGGCCGCCCTATGGTGCTGGAGGTGGTGCCCCCTCATGGGGCAGTTCCTCCAAATGTGCCCAATCTGATGACAAAGGAAGCACTTTGGTGGGGGATACGCCATTCCCCCGGGTCTCGGCATCTCCTGCATCCGAAGAGGTTGAGGGGCCAATATCACCTGTTCCCTCGTCTCCTGCCTCATGTCCT
Organism: Platanthera zijinensis; assembly: GCA_039513925.1. Taxonomy (NCBI): domain Eukaryota; kingdom Viridiplantae; phylum Streptophyta; class Magnoliopsida; order Asparagales; family Orchidaceae; genus Platanthera; species Platanthera zijinensis. The sequence continues at coordinate 204,285,908 of CM077079.1, read as the reverse complement.
GACGAGGCTGGTCCTCTATCCTCCTCCCCTCTGGTACAGCACCTCGTCGATGGTCATTTCTACCTCTCCGTCCCTGATCCTCTGCTGGCCGCTTTCGGCCCCGGGTGGCGTGCCAATCTACCTCAATCCTTTTTGCCATCTCCAAAATCCGGGAGATAGGCCCGTCAGATACAAACAACAAAGCCTCCCTCAAGTCCTCCCGTAGGCCCTTATAGAACCTCCTGATATACCCTGCTTCGTCCAGCTGGTAGGAATCTGCGTATCGAGCCAGATGGTCGAACTCCTGATGGTACTCCACCACCGTCTGGGTGCCCTGCTTCAGCTGTAAAAACCGCTCCTCCAACTCATCCCTGGCCAACTGCGGAACGAAATGCTCCAGCAGTGCGGCCCTGAACTCCTCCCAGGTAACCACCGCAACCTCCCTATCGGCAAATGTCGTGTCCAACAGCGTCTTCCACCACCTCTTTGCATGGGACTCAAGGCAAGAGACAACCAGAGCCACCCTCTCCTCCCAGCGATACTGTATCCCGGTCAGCATCTCGTACATGATATCCAACCACTCTTCCGTCCGAACTGCCGACTCTGTCCCCAAATAGGACGGGGGGAAAGACCCCGGAAGATGCTCAGCCAGTTGGTCCCCGGATTTGGCTGCGGGACCGGAACCTACTGGGCCCAGAAAGCCTCTAGGATGGCTGTCAGAGTCTTTCCCATGTCTGACTGAAGGAAAGGAGTGGGGACCGGTGGGGGTGGTGCAACATCCTGAGCCTGTTGAACTCCACCTTGTGGCGTAGGCTGTGCTGGAGGCTGCGTAACAAAAACACATACTGAGAAAACGTTCAAATATTACATAAAGGTGGACAATTTATATGTGATCCCCATATGGGCACACCACTGCTTCCGCTGCTTAGTTTGTCCCCAAACTAAACTCGCGCGGGGGTGACCCAGTGTTTGTGGACTGCTACTTTATTCTGATCGATGTTTGCCTCTGATACCACTTGTAAGACCCCCTTTTTTTCTCTTTTTAAAACTCGGGGTCTTAGGCCCAGAGTCGCCGCTTTGCGGTGACACCTTCACGTCCTGAAGGGTCATCACCACAAGGCGCCGATTCTGCCGGCCAATTCGATCACAGAAAGGTAGCACAATAATTGAAGTAAGAGCAAATCCACTAAAAGTAAATCACATATATAAAATAAAACCTCCACGAAGGGAGTGTCCACAGAATAACAATAATCATAATACTATAAATGCGGGCTTATGCCCGATACATCATGTCCTCACTACAATCTCTCATGCGAAAGCTAAAACAAAAACTACTCAGGGTCGAGACTCACGGTCCCGGCTGTATGAACTCCGGAGCTAGACTGCCCCATCTCCAAGCGCACCGGTCTCTGGGGCCGCTCCTCCATACTGGGCTCCACGATCCCCTAAATGATGCAGTTCGAAAACCGTTAGTCATAAAGACTAAGCCCTATCATCCCCTACCCCTTCCCCCATGGCTCCTAAGTACCGAGCGGAGAGGAAGAAAGGGAAGGACTTGAAGGTGGAGATTTAATCAAGAAACAAATGGCAGCGGAACTAATCTAGCAATTCTATAAATATATGACAGAAACAGAAAGTAAGAAAGGTAACCTTAACTTATGTGCGAAAGCGCATAAGCCAAGGGATCTTCTGCAAGACTCCCATCGTATAGGGTGTCCCATACCACTTATACGTTGGGGTGTCGGTTATCAAACAACAGCATGTCTATAAATATTGAATTTAACCTTTGATTTATAAACTTGCCCACACAAGCTTATAGACCAAGGGGTCATTTTGCAGGTCCTAACGTATAAGAGTCCCATACCACTTATACTTTAGGTGTCAGGGTTAAATGAATTGATTATGCTATGACATGAAAGTGGGTATGATGAAACATGAAAGTGCAACTCACACACCCGACTCTGTGCACACAGACCTTTAGTTCACCCTTTCGGAGCCGTTACCTCCCAGGATACCTCTGTAGTGGCAGACGGAAGCGGTGGGTTGGGCCTCTCCCACCTCTAAACCAGTAAAACACTACCGGTCAGACCTATCGTACGCCTCAACGCTTGGTGCACTAAGCGGACGCCTGCGTACTCTTGCCGGCTAGTGCACCGGACTTCTGTTGGCAAAGTGCTAACCACACTTGCCGAGTCAGCGTATTGGCGTCAGTGCATCGACCCTCCAATACCGAAGACCCACCACCTTAATTTTCATTCCTTTTTATGCACATGCAAGTTTAATCGTAAACACACAAAAGCCGAGCCGAAGCTCCCCGGACTAAAACCTCCGTCTCCAAACCAACCGAGCCGAAGCTCCCCGGACCATCCCGTCCGTCTCTTAACCAACCGAGCCGAAGCTCTCATCAATCTTCCTGTGCCAACAGTGTTTGTGAAGGGTGCAGCCCTAGTTACTAAGTTACTCTTGTCGGTTTGTTATTACAGTTTACGTTAGCCCAGGACTGCCCCCGGTATTCCCCGTGAAGGGCTCTCAAGGAGCACTAGGAACCAAGACGGCGGCATTACGGCCCAAAGTTCCCTTTCGCAAGGCACTTATTGTTATTTGTTGATCTCCCTTAACCCAATTCCCTTCTCATATTACGATAGACTATCCTAGGGTGATTTTAAACCTTCCACTCTTCGGGGAAGACGATCTTTCGTCGAATCAGAGCACCCCTTAACTCTAACTATCACCACTTCTCACTACTCTTCATATCATCCTATCGTGATATCATCCACAATTGTCCACCCAGACAAAATGATTAACTCCAATGACTTCCTCAGATCATGTCATATTGCATTTCACAAATTTGTTATATGCAGACCGACCTAGACTATATGTCGAACCGGCTATGCAATGATCCAATACTCATCCAAATGCCCTAAATTATTTACTGGAGACTTATCATGATATAACTAGCCTAAATCCAGAAAGTGGTAATTTTCCTAATTTATCTGATGTTTAATTAATTTCCTCAAAAGACCCAAGGGTTACCGATTTGAACATGAACTACCCTAAGTAATCATGCAAGATGTCCAGAAATTTTACTATAAAAGTTATGTTATCCCAATATGGTAAATCCAAGGTATCACAATTTTTCTATAATCAAAAGGGCACTAAAACTATTTTAGAAATAATCTCTATCTTTTGTTATTTATGAATCAAGTACAGAAAATATCCATCCAAAAATTGTAAATTAATTATACTAAGCAGATAAGATATTCAAAATAACATTGGCCAGGTTTCATAATTTTCCAACAAGTATATCATCCATAATTAATTTTTAAACCATAAAACACCTTTCTAACATCTGTGAATGAAGTACTAGAATTACTCCACTAAATATCATACAAAAATTCAGGGGCAACTATTCTGACCTAAAACATTTACCTCGAAGATTTCATGAGGTTTCAATGAACAGAAATTTCTAAACAATTAAAACATCATTTAAGGCCATAGCAAGCTTTATAAATGAAGTGCTAGCAATAATCAACATGAAATTCCAGAAAAATTGCTATAAGTTCTACCTGATCCAAAACTCACTCTACCCGAATTTCACATCTTTTAAGTAAGGTTTAGTGACTGGTTTTACCTATTTGATATTTTACCCTAAAACTAAGGTTAGGGTTTTAAGGTATCTACTTGCCTCCAAATTCTCCAAGATTCCATCCAGACGATTCTTATCAGGCCTTTGTCAACTCTACAGAGTTTCAAGGCAATATAAGAGCAATTGCCCCCATATCCTTCACAACCCTCAAAACCCTCCATCTAGGGTTTGAGTTTGGATCCTAGGGTAAACCAACCCTAAACCACACCATTTTCTCCAAGTGGGTTATAATAACCCTTACAAGTCAGTGGTCAAGATATCAGCCTCAGTAGAGGTGACTTGACCTTTCCAAACTCTTAGTGCACTTTTTACTAACAGATGTCTCACTAATGCCTAGTTAAGGGTAGAAGATTTCCTACCCAAAACTCCTCCAAACTAGTTGGAATTTTGTACAGATCTAGGTTTTATAGCTAGGGACCACTCACAAAAATTTGGGAGGGTTTGGAGGTCATTTGACCACTTAAATAAATTTCTCTAACTTAATTAAATTAAAACAAAAACTTTAGGCAAAGTATCTCCAAAAATTCCCATTTTTGGTCTGCCTTTAGGTATAGCTAAGGTTAACCCCCTGCCCAAATTTCAGGTCATTTGGACAAGGGACGAAGAGTGGGCATCCATTTTAATTTCTGCCTAACTCTAGGTACAGCCCCCACTAAAACGGGTGCTGCGGTCGAACCGCTTACCAGACGGGTTGAAATCAATTTTAAATTAAAGTAGACTCAAAGTGCTACAACTTTCGTGACTGGTTATTTTTCCTAAAGAGGCCTCTAAGTGACTCGTTTTGCAGCATCAAAATGTGCTCATCTAATTATATTTTCCATACAAATTATTTACATAATTTATATAATATAAACAGCTTTTACTGTTCATCTTCTATAGAACCCGAAAAACCAGAACACAGAAACTCATACCTCCTGTAGCTCTTTTGCGATCCGTCACCGGTCGTCCAGTCACTTCCCTGGCCGGCCACCACCACCACCACCTCCGTTGAGGCGATGGCTATCGGTCGGCGGTGGTTTGGCCGCCGGAGGTGGCGGTTTCCGGCGAACTCAAAAATACATTTTTTTCATGGTTTTTCATGAAAACGAGAGATAGGTCTGGCTCCGTTGAGCACGAACCTCCTTTCTAAGAATCCTAAGATCTACCATGAAAGAAGAAGCAGAGGAGGACCTTGATCGCGGTTTGGAGGCGAGATGAACGACGGGGTGCCATGGCGCGGTGGTGGCGTTGCTGAACTTCTCCTGCAGCAAGGTACAAAGATCTGAGTCTGTTTGGTCAAGAGTGTAACCTTCTCATCTTGATCTAAGGGGTCTTTTATCAGTCAGTAGGTGGGGAGGTGAAAGGGTAAAGCCTTAATGGTCATGAAGGCTCCTCTTAATAACCTTTCGGTTACAGTGAAGGGATAAGAAACGGTGGAAGATGAATAGGTGTTTGCCAGGTGGCGATTCCTATTGGACCAACACTTCCTCCTTTATTATATAATTACAGAAGGAAAAACGGCCCGTAATTACTCCTGGTGTAACTTCCCACACCAGTATTTATTACCACGCGTGTTAGAATAATTTCGGGCCTGAACCGTCGTTTCGGTCAATGTCACGGGCGTGATACATAGGTCACGGGTGTGACAGGCCCGGGTGGCCAATTCTGGGGTCAACGATCGTCGAACTAAGGTCGACGGTCGTCGAAGGGTGGTCACACCCTAGGTCACGGGCGTGACACCTTGGTCACGGGCATGACATGCCCGAATAGCAAATTTTGAGGTAGACGATCGTCGAACTGAGATCGACGGTCGTCGAAGGGTGGTCACGCCCTATGTCACGGGCGTGACACCTTGGTCACGGGCGTGACATGCCCGAATGGAAAATTCTGAGGTCGACGATCGTCGAACTGAGATCAACGGTCGTCAAAGGGTGGTCACGCCCTAGGTCACGGGCGTGACACCTTGGTCACAGGCGTGACAGGTCCGGGTTGAAAATTCTGCGCCCGACGATCGTCTCCCTGAGATCGACGATCGTCGAAGGAGTCACGCCCTAGGTCACGGGCGTGATAGGTCGGTCACGGGCGTGACCAACCCGTGACCCGAAATCTTGGTCGATTTATTTCAATTTTTGGGCTTCCTAGGGTTCTGTCACGACCAACCGACTCCTAGGGGTCTAGCCGGAAATGGGATGTTACAAGTTTAGTACTTGTGTTAAGTATGACATGGGTAGGGACATGGGCTTGTACCTACCCGTGTTCCGTGGCATTGAATGACCGTGGTGTTGAGTGATTTTGGTATGGCGTTGAGTGGCTTGTCCCGAGAAGGACACTGGTAGGGACACGGGCGTGTCACTAGCCGTGTGTCGTGGCGTTAAGTGCCATGGATTTGAGTGGCATGGCGTTGAGTGGACTGTCCTCAGGAGGACACGGGTAGAGACATGGGTGTTTCCCTACCCGTGTGTCGTTGAGTTGAGTGTCATGGCTTTGAGTGGCATGACGTTGAGTGGACTGTCCTGAGGAGGAAACGGGTAAGGACACAAGCGTGTCCCTACCCGTGTGCCATGGAGTTGAGTGTCATGGCTTTGAGTGGCATGGATTTGAGTGGAAAACATGGCTGACTAGAGAAGGATACGGGTAAAGATACGGGCGTGTACCTACCCGTGTGCTCCAAGGCAAGCAAAACGAGGAGTGTCCTTAGCAGGACACGTGTATCGATATGGGTGCAGACACGGGCGTGTCACATAGACACGGGTACAGACACGGGTGTGTTAGTACCCGTGTATGAGCACGAAACGGCAGTCAAACCGTGGATGACGTTTCGCCAGAGCAGAACACGGGTAAGGACACGACCGTGTCCCTACTCGTTTCACATCTGTATAAAAGAGAAAAATGAAACCCTAGCCGTCTTATTCTCTTCCAAACCCTATTTTCTGGAGAGGAACTTCTGAAGGAGATAGATCTTGCTGGAGCCAACCAACCCCGTGAGGAAACGCCACCGTCGTCAAGGGAAAAAATTCCAACGAGAAGGATGACAAGATCCATGGCTGGAAATGGCGAAACCGCTGGAAATGAGGTGAGCTCCCCCCCTCTCTCACTTGGTGCTAGATACATAGTTATTCATAGGTGAGACATCGACTCAAATGAGTCTTTATGTGTGAGGTGAAGGTTTCTAGGAGGGCCTTTCTAGAACTTATGTTCTAATGTTTAGTCATCTTCAACCTCCCCTTCGTCAAAGTGATGATGGAGGTGTATTAGTGAAGAGGAATGGCCTTAAGAGGGTGAATAAGGGTGTAGCAACTTCTGGTTGTGATTTGTGAGGACTTGCTGGAGGAGGAAGATGAACCGATGTCGTTCATTTCGCCTCAAGATGCGTGCAGAAATCTGTGTTCTGCACGCAACGACCTTCTTGGCTATCTTCAGGAAAGATATGTTCAGATTTGGGCTTTAAACTAAAAACGAGAGTCTTAGCCCTTGGAATTACCTTTCCTACGAGTGGTTACACGCTTTCGGGTGAAGTCTGTAGCCACGGGAATGTCTGATCGACGTAGAGGGCTATCAGACTAAGCGTGCGGAAATTGTATTCTGTACGCAGCAGGCTTTGGAGCCAAATTCATGTGGGATACAGTCCGATCTGGGTTGCGGACTGAACATGAAAGTTATAGCCCATGGAAATACCTTTCCATCTAGGTCTTACACGCACTCACTGGAATCCTGTAGCCACAGGAACCTTCAGTTGAAGTTGATGTCTAGCAGGATTCTGCACCTGGATTCCTGGGTTAGTTATATAAATGAATTGGGACTGGGAGGAGGTCTTATAATGACCCAACATTAAGATGTAGGCGAATCATTATATGTACACCATGATAATTCAATGCATGATGAAAGTATTGGAATAGACCCCACGTAAACAAAGGGTAAGTGATATGCGGTTGAGCGAAATAACTTGGTGGGGATTAGTGAACGAATGCTATTTTGTCATTTAACAACAATGATTACTAGAGCTTGGGTAATTGCTCAGTGTTGATGTTGATTATCGGATGAGTAACTCATGTGCTCACAAGTGAGTAGGTTGGCAGAATAAATGTTGTTGGTGATGTGATAAGGGTCATAAATTGGGCGGTTGGGCTTGGTCCTTGGTTTTCCCGTCCCGAGGCTCCTTCCGTGCCAGGTGAACGGTTGGGCTTTGTCCTCGTGCTCGTTTCCGAGGCTCCTTCCATATCACGATGTGGATATGATGCATGTGGTGTGAGTCGACACGCGGATTCGCAATCCTGGGTTAAGGATAGTGTGGTAGGTCTACAGGCTCGCCAATCTTCACACCGATGGGAGTTGAAAGCTAGACCTTGGGCGGTTGGGCCTCGTCCTCGGTGTTCAAGTCCCGGGGCTCCTTCTATGCCAAGTGAATGGTTGTGCTCTGTACTCATGCTCATTTCTGAGGCTCCTTCCGTATCACACCTTAGGCAAGTTCAGGGCTAGAATCTCGGTGCACATCTACCCGAGACACCCGCTGAGCCGTACTACGCATGTGAGCTCCATTGTTGTGTCCTTAGCATTGAGGCGTACAAAGGCATAGTTCAGGTAGTGTGGAGACCAGCCTAGTAGTAGAGATGCTCGCTTTACTATCACAGTCTGGCCATGACGGTTGATGCCTGAGAGGTTAGCTACCTGCTCAAAAAGTGGGAACTACAAGTCTGTGTCGACATAGCGATTGCATGTGCGTGATCATGGTAAGTCATTACATTGCATACATACTATTACACCTCATTACATTCACAAGATCCTCATCGTATAATTTTGTATGGGCACTCCTATACGATGAGTTACTTATTGCTGGACGATCACCAACTTATAAGTTGTATGGGCATTCATATAAGTTGAGTTACCTTCTGTCATATCTTTATTAATATGCTGTGGTAGATGGTAGAAATGCTAGAACTACATGTTACTTGTTTATACACTGCTTTATATACATAGTAATATACCACCTGCTTGTAACTATGTTTATATATATTGTACCTGGTTCCTTTCTCCGCCCGGTGCCGAGGAGTCGTCGGGGGAGCGGATGTGAAGCCACTTAGTATTTATGACTAACTGTTGCTACGTCTTCCTTTTTAGGTGGAAACCCCGCAGGTGGAGCTGTATGATATGCAGTCGGACAGGTAGGCCAGGACGACTGGGCCTGAGGGGATGGTACCATCACTACCGTCGGTTACTGATATGAGTGTGTGAGAGCCTTTCTGTTGTACCCTTTTTGGGAAAACTATTTACGTACTCTGATTTTAGAAGCTTAATGTTGCTTCTCTACTGTAGTTATTTTATGGACTATATGCTTGGTGTGGATTTGACTTCTATTCTATATTCTGCTTAGGTTGGCAATGAATGATATTGGTTGTAGCCGGCAGAATAGGCATCTTGTGGTACAGACTAGCCTGAGTGTTAGTGTTACCACAAGGAGGCTGTTCTGGGCATAAGACCCCTCTCGTGCCGTGTTTTGTGTTCCGAGAAGGGGGTCTTACAAATGGTATCAGCTTGCTCCGATCCTGAACTAATGAAGACATTTAACAGTGGGGCCTCCCCCGTTTGATTAGTCAGTTTGCGGACAAACTGACTTAGCGGAAGCAGTGGTGTGCCCATATGTAATTCACACTAAGTTTGTCCATCTTTGACCTTAGATTGACCGACCTAACCTTAAGTTTGTACCTTACGTGTAGATCCCAGTACATGTTGAGCCGGTGAGGGGCACCCCCGCCCCGTCCATACCTACACAATTCTAACAATCAGAGCTGGGGCAGACGCTCACAACTATCCTAAATACCTTCAGGTCCCAATCAGCCCCTGTACAACAACAGGGTCCGGGATCCAATTGGCTAAGCACATTCCGAGCTCTCTCCCCTCCTTCTTACTTTGGGATGGAGTCGGCAGTGCGTACGGAAGAGTGGCTTGACACTGTACAAGAACTGTTGGCAGGAATAAGGTGCCCAAACAACATGGCGGTGACCCTTGTAGTGACAGTCTTAGAGCTGCACGCCAAAAGGTGGTGGAAGTCCCTCATGGGCTCCACATTTCAAGGATGGGTGTACACGGATATCAGTTGGAGCGAATTCTCTGAAGCCTTTTTAGAGCATTTCATCCCCTCGGCCGCTCGGGATAATCTTGAAGAAAGATTTTTGCAACTGAAGCAAGGGTCCAAGTCGGTGATAGAGTACCAACAGGAGTTTCAGCACTTGGCTAGATTTGCTTAATCTTATGAGTTGGATGATAGAGGATATGCAAAATAATTCTACAAAGGCTTGCGAGACCCCCTGATGCAAGCCCTTTTGTTTATAGCGGACTCTACTCTAGCCGAGATTATTGACATGACGAAGTGGTTGGAAGCGGACAACTTGGAAAGTGGTAAGAGGCCAGCTAAAGGCGTGATGGAAGCCGGCCCCACTAATAGAAGGAGATTTGATAATAGAGGAGGAAGAGGATATAGAAGAGGTGGCAGACGTTTCCCCCAGAATTTTAGAATGGAGCGCCCGGTTTCAAAACCGCCAGCATTGCCTCCACCTCAATAATTTCAACAACCCGGTGGGCGGCAGGAGCGAGTGTGCTTCGAATGCAATCAACCGGGCCACATTCGACGCTACTGTAACGCCCCCGATTTTTCTACGATTATTTAATTGTCGTATGGCGTTACGTTGACGCGTTTTCGTGGCTCGTGCCTTTTTAGGAGTGTGGTCTTAACTCCTTAAAATTGGGTGCCCTATTTTGTAGCCGGTTGGCAAGATCTCCCTTGCAAGCTGAGTCATTTTGGGTGACCCGGTGTGGCCTCTCGGGGGATGCTTGTGTTTTGGCTTCGGGAGGGTATAACTCGAGTTCTGTTCGTCTAAAGTTAGTTTCAACTTCGTCGTTGTGTTCGTAGCATGGATATTTAGCTATGGTGCAAATTTCGTCGAATTCCGAGATAGTTTGGTTTTCGCATCGTTTTTGGTGTGCCATTAGTAAAGCCTATTAGAGAATTCTCTTAATTTAATAAGGGAGCCGGCGGTTAGGATTCGGTTTTGCTGAACCGATGCGTTTAAAGCTTATAAAAAGGCTTTATTAAGAAGTGGCGGGCCACTCTCTTCTTTCTTCCCAAGACCAAAACCGTCGCCTGCTCCTGTTCGCAGAAAACAGAGGAAACCGCCGGACCTGCTTTTCCTTCGGACGGCGATTCCGGGAGTGTTCGTGGACGGATTTCGATTCCGAAAGTGGCGTTGTCTTGCTCTCGCTCAGATCTACGTTTCGACGGTAAGAGGTTTGTTTTTCGTGGAGTTTTAGGAGACTTGGATTTCCGGTTCTTGTGCTTTTCCGCCATTAAAGTGCGGGTTTGCGTGTTAGGTGTTGCTCCTTCTAGTGCAGAACGAAGAGGATGGAAGGCCGACCAAGCTTCGCCAGAAATCGAGGCAAGTGGTATTCTTGCCCTTGCCATTCTTGTTCTTTTGATATTCTATAATGTTTCCCGGTTAGCCCTAGGGTAGAAACCAAGCTTATTCTCTTTTACCTTGTTGAATTTAGGGCTTAGATTCGCCTATGAACCCCCCCCCCCCCCCCCGCCTTGTGCTGTTTTGCTAAACCCGATGGTTGTTTTAGCCATTTAGACTCCAGATTTGTAATTCTAGTTAGGTGCTTTTGCGGATGGAGCCGAGAGAGAGAGAGTGAGGGAGGTTGTTGTGGTATGGCTCTGGTTAGAACCAGTCTTGGTAGACTCTCGGGTTTTAGTGTCGAGTGTGGTGCACACACTCAAAGCCAAAAGCTGCCCGGACTTGGCGTTGAGTGTCGTGGACACACTCAAAGTCATAGTTCGGTTTGTTCTGTGCGGCTGAGTGGTGGGGTGTTTGAGTGAAAATTTTCGTCTAAGTCAAAATCGACGAGAATCATCCTTGATTCCCGCCGATTTCGACGTGATTCCCACCGATCGGCGAGAATCATCCTTGATTCCCGCCGATTTGGCGAGAATCATCCTTGATTCCCGCTGATCGTCAAGAATCCTTCTGGATTCTCGCCGATTCAGCGAGAATCATCCTGCATTCCCGCCGATTCGGCGAGAATCATCCTGCATTCCCGCCGATTCGGCGAGAATAAGTCGGCATTCCCGCCGACCTCCTCCTGTTGGCGTTGGCTAAGGGTTTTCCTGCGGAAATGAACTTTGGCGTAGAGTGAGTTGACCTCACTCAACGCCGAAGCTGCTTTGGCGTTGAGGGAGGTAGACTCACTCAACGCCACTGTTAGGTTTTGTGGTTTTGCTGAAGGCGTTGAGGGAGTGGACCTCACTCAACGCCATAGCTGTTTTAGCATTGAGTGAGGTTAGCTCACTCAACGCCGCTGCCTCTTTTGCTGAAGGCGTTGAGGGAGTGGACCTCATTCAACGCCATGGCTGTTTTGGCGTTGAGTGAGGATAGCTCACTCAACGCCAGAGCTGTTCTTGCGGAAGGCGTTGAAGGAGTGGACCTCACTTACCGCCATGGCTGTTTTGGCGCTGAGTGAGGCCAACTCACTCAATGCCAAGGTATGGTTAGGCACTGAATGGGTCCCACTCAATGCCGAGCCGTGTTGAGTAACTTAAACACTATTTCTTTTTTCCTCGATTTACGTTCCCGAGTGAATTCCTTGTTTATTTTTGTAGTTTCCTTGTCCGTCATGTTTTTCTTTCCTAATGGCCGAATCGTGGGTCGTGGTTAGTAGTGGTGGTTTAAAGCTCTTCAAGGGGGAGGTGTTGTGTAATTTAGCCAAGGCCACCCTTAATCTTCTATCTTGCTCCAGGTACGGGCTGGGCAAGGGGGTGGAAGGTCCCTTGTGCTTAAACATGTAGACCCTTGAGCTTGTTGGCTTGGAAATGGTGGTTGGGGGACTGAGTTTGCCTCCTACCCGGATCCATGTTGTTTGTTTTAGCTACTACCATCTCCCACAGCTTAGGGTGTTAGAAGTTTCTTCCTTAGTAGATTGCAACACTTTGGGCTCTTGGTAGCCTACTAGACCCTGCAGGATGTAGTTTCTGGGCAGGGTTGGTGCTGTTTCCTTGCACGTAGTGCATTTCTTATTGTCTTGTCTTGGACAGTTGTGACTTTTACTGTTGTGTGTTTTTCTCTTTTATTTATTCCCTGGTTGACACTTCCATGCAGTTTTTCCTTGTTTTGCTTGCTGAGGTATTCTTTCTTCTTTTGAATGCCTCAGATTCTGAGCAGTAGCCAGTTTGGTGGCTAGGTTGCGGTTGTGTTGCTGGTGGTCTCTTGGACCTTGGAGATCTTGTTGCTTTGTTAGTGAGGTAGTATTTCAGTACTTTTTTTTTACAGACAAACATATTTGCCCGTGGGTTCGTGTCATGTTGTTGGCGCCCACTGGTAGTTTTTACCTTTGTACTTGATATATTACTTTTGCTGCTACAATTTTTTGGAGATAGTCTACTTGCTCTGAGGAGGATTTATGCTAGGTTGCTAGTTATTTTAAAACTACAACTATTATTATTATAAGATTATTGCATGATCAGCATGTTTTATAAAGGTAAATCACTATTTTCCAAACAACGTATAAAGATCGTTTTCTTATGTATAATATAAATTAAATGTCGAGTCTTGCATGGAATAAGTGGTCCTCTTAGGGCTCTTATGTACTTCTTAGGATGCCAAACCTGAATAAAGTATTTTTCCGCAGCGCTTAAGTATAATTTTTTAACTATGGACTAGGTGATCCACTGAGCCGAGGGATACGACCTCTTTTATATAACTGATTTTTTAATCATTAAACTCATAAATTTTTTCATTAAGTGTAATAGATGGTTTTGCCTAAGCTTCAGCAGTTATCCCCTACTTGACGTGGCATCATGATGCGCTTTTTCTCATACTCTGATAATTCTTAAATTCGGAGAAAATGCGGGTTGTGATAGTTGGTATCAGAGGGAGGTTGCTTGACAAGTTAGTCGGGCAACCTTCCTTTGATTGCTTTAGTAGTTCAGCATCATGTCATTCACACACAAATATGTCATCAGCACGTCTTGGCAAGAGCACGAATACTACACTCATAGCATAACATAAAGTATACGGGGCATATTGTGTAGTATGGGATGCATAATATGTGTTCGTATATGGATCCACCATAGGGGCAACATGTGAGGGTTATGTAGTATGGGATGCATAACCTCACCACATGGCTGCGACTAGCATGTTTTCTTTTCTTCGTTGTATGCGAATGTTATGTAGTATGGGATGCATAACATTTTCATGCGTACGCCGCTCATAACATGCATTAGGGCCTTTTTAGAATGCATAGCACAAACATGCATATCATAACATTGCATAAGCACAACGTGCCAAGCTAAAGACTGGCAGGATGACATATGTACACACATAAGTTTTCAAGTCAAAAATAATATAAAATCATGCATTCCCGATCTAGGCACAAGAATTAGTATGGTGGTGGTTAACCATCCTAGGTTAGGGCATAACATCAATTTTTGTAAAAATACAAACTCCTAGAGCAAGTTTAGCAGCTTTAAGTTCATATCTATATATGTATTGTCTGTACTAGTAGTTTGGTCTAGCTATTATACTAGGATCTAACTAGTGTTGCTATGACTTTAGAATGGCAAGACGTCCTTCAACTAGATCAACTCCCCTGTCTGAGGGTGAGTCATCTGGAGCTCAGAATGATGCGGTAATCGAAAGCTTGCGGCAGAGTAGCGATTCCTTGAGCAGGCAGTTGGTGGAGGTGCGAGCCCAGATTCAGTCTTTGGTAGCAGTTGTGGCAGGTAAGACTCAGGGAGTGCAAGGCCCTGCAGGGGGGATTGCTGTTCCTCCCCCTCCTGCACCCTTAAGACCTCTAGTGGTGGTGCTAGCGGAGATGCCCTTCATCTCGCAGTTTCAGCGGCTGAGCCCTCCCACTTATGACGGGAAGGCAGATTTCATGGACCTAGACGACTGGCTGATCTCCATGGAGGAGATGTTCTCGTACTCAGGGATTGCAGACGATGAAAGGGTGATGATAGCCTCCTATCAGCTTAAAGGATTGGATAAGAGTTGGTGGCTGAGAGAGAAAGAGAGCTTGGTAGCTGGATGCTCTTGCGAGGTGTTCAAGGAGATGCTATTGAGGAAGTTCTTACCCTCGGTTGAGCGTGACCGCCTCATGAACGACTTCCTCCATCTGAAGCAAAGGCAGCTCACGGTGGGTGAGTATGAGATAGCATTTAGCAAGCTGAGCCGTTTTGCCCCAGGATTGATCAGCATTGAGGCTGATCGTGTTAAGCGATTTCTCGGTGGTTTGAGGAGTGAGGTGCAGCAGCTGAGCAGTGCTTATGGGTCAGATACTTATGTAGGAGTAGTGGAGGCTGCTATGAAGGTGGAGGCTATTCTGACTGCAAAGAGCAGAGGACAGCAAAGTAGGAAGGATTAGAGGAAGTCTGTGGAGGAAAAGAAACCCCAGGTACCCGGTACGGTTCCTGGGAAGAAGAGAAAAGTGGTGTGCAGTTTCTGTGGCCGGTCAGGCCACCCTGTCGAGAGATGTTTCAAGAGGGCAGCAGCTCAGAGGAAGGAGCAGGTTCATGCGATTCAGGGTGCTCCTAGGAGAGATGTCTCCTATTCTGTTTGAAAGCGACCCGGGCATGATGCTGCCCAGTGCTGGTCCAAGGATAAGGTCTGTTTTTAGTGTGGGCAGAAGAGACACATCAAGTCTAGGTGTCCTCAGGTCCAGCCTGCTCTTCATGCAGTTCCTTTTCAGGCATTACCTCCGCCCCAGCGTGTGGACAAGGGAAATGGAAAGCTGAACGTGATCTCTTCCGAGGAGGCTGAAGCTTCGACTCAGGTTATCTCAGGTTAGTTGTCTTCCAGCCTGAATGTTTTGTTCTTGTCTTACTAGAATGTTTGTAGTATTGTTGTGGTAGTTCGTTAGTTATATATGTTCCTATAGGGAAGTTTAAGGTGGAGAACCGCTGGGCGCGGGTTCTGTTTGACTTCGGCGCTACCCACTCGTTTGTGGCTAGAGCCTTTGTAGAGCAACATCGGTTGACTTTAGATTGAGTTCGGGATACCTTTCGTGTCAAGTTCCCCTCTGGTGAATCTGTGTTGTCAGATTTGGGCATGTTAGATTGCCCTGTTTTGTTGGGGGACTTCCTTGCGAAGGCAGACCAGAAGATGATTGATCTGGAGGACTTCGATGTTATTTTGGGCATGGACTGGCTGTCTAAGTATGATGCAGTCATTCAATGCAAAGGGATGCGCTTGGACTTCATCAGGGACGATGGTCAGCCCGGAATCGTGTATGAGGATCTGAGCAAGGATTCTTCTGTCATCTCTGTGGTATGTGCTCAGAAGCTTTTTCTTTCAGACTGTTTTGCTTGTTTGGTCTCGGTGGTTGGGACCGCTGTTAGTGTACCGTGCTTAGAGGATATTCCAGTTGTTTGTGATTTCGCAGATGTTTTTCCTAATGACCTTCTTGGTCTTCCTCCCGAGCGGGATGTTGAGTTTGTGATTGATTTGGAGCCGGGTACGCGTACTATTGCTAAGGCGCCGTACCGGATGGCCCCTCGAGAGCTAGAGGAGTTGCGAGTCAAGTCTGACGAGTTGTTGGCGAAAGGGTTTATCAGGAAGAGTTCGTCGCCTTGGGGTGCTCCTGTTCTATTCGTGAAGAAGAAAGATGGGTCAATGCGGCTTTGCATCGACTATAGGGAGTTGAACAAAGTCACAATTAAGAACAGGTACACTCTGCCGTAGATCGATGATTTATTTGACCAGTTGCGCGGTAGTTCGGTCTTCTCCAAGATTGACCTTCGTTCAGGCTATCATCAGCTTAGGATCTGTGAGACAGATATTCCACGGACTGCGTTTAGATCGAGGCACGGACATTTTGAGTTCTTAGTGATGTCGTTTGGATTGACCAACACTCCATCAGCGTTCATGGATATGATGAACCGGGTGTTCAAGGATTTCCTAGATAAGTTCGTGGTGGTCTTCATTGATGACGTGTTGGTTTATTCTCGCAGTGCTGAGGAGCATGAGCAGCATCTGCGCTTGGTTCTATCGGAGTTGAGGAACCATAAGTTATTCGTCAAGTTAAGCAAGTGCGAATTTTGGTTGCCTCAGGTCTCGTTTCTGGGCCACGTGGTGAATGAAGATGGGATATCGGTTGACCCAGAAATGATCGCAGCAGTGATGGATTGGAGTAGGTCAGGCATGCCCAAGGAGATCAGGAGCTTTCTAGGATTGTCCAGCTACTATAGGAGGTTTATGGAGGGTTTCTCTACCCTAGCTGCACCTTTGACTAAGCTGACTCAGAAGAACGTGGCTTTTGTTTGGAGCGAGAAGTGCGAAGAAGCCTTCCTGGAGTTAAAGAGGAGATTGTGCACTGCTCCCATCCTGACCCTGCCTACCGAGGGCGTGGATTATGATGTATACATGGATGCTTTGCATGTGGGTCTTGGATGCGTATTAATGCAGGTGGGTAAGGTGATTGCCTATGGGTCAAGGCAACTGAAGACTCATGAGAAGAATTATCCTACGCATGACCTCGAGTTCCCAGTGGTTATTTGTGCATTGAAGCTATGGAGACACCTACTTTATGGGGCTCAGTGCAAGATCTTCACCGACCATAAGAGCCTGAAGTACGTGTTCACACAGAAGGAGTTAAATCTGCGCCAGCGTCGGTGGCTAGAGTATGTGGCCGATTATGATGTAGAGATCCAGTATCATCCAGGCAAGGCCAATGTGGTGCCCGACGCCTTGAGCCGAAAGATGGGAAAGATCTTTAATCTCACCGCCGATCGTTTAGTGGAGGAGTTCCTCCTTATGGATATATCAGTGAGATGCTGTGGCTTGCAGAGTAGTTTGTCAGTGGCAGAGCCTTCTTGGATTTGTTTGACCAGACTTCACCAGAAGGACGACCCAGATCTTCTACACTTGTACTCCAGGACATAAAGAGGAGAGTTGCCGGATTATTGCATCGATGATGCGGGAACTTTGAAGTACAGCGGCAGATTTTGCATCCCCGCAGTTGGAGACATTCGGGGTATGGTTTGCAAAGAGGCTCATGGATCCAGCATTGCCTACCATCCAGGATCTACAAAGATGTATCGGGACTTAAAGCAGATTGCCTGGTGGTATGGCATGAAAGGAGATATAGCCCGATTTGTTGCGGAGTGCCACACTTGCAAGCGAGTGAAGGCCGATCATGGAAGGCATGGTGGCAAGTTGACTCCGTTAGAGATCCTGACTTGGAAGTGGGAAAGTATATCTATGGATTTCATCACGGGTTTACCGCGATCCCCAAGGGGATTTGATTCCGTTTGGGTCATAGTGGATAGACTGACGAAGTGTGCTCACTTCGTGCCATATAAGATTGATTACCCGATGAAGAAGATAGCGGAGTTGTACTTGAATGAAGTCATCCGACTGCACGGTGTGCCGGTTAGCATCATTTCTGATCGAGACTCCCGATTTACTTCTCGTTTTTGGCAGAGTCTGCAGGAGGGTTTGGGTACGGATCTGAGGTATTCTACTGCGTACCACCCACAGACTAATGGGCAGACGGTGCGGGTGAATCAGATAGTTGAGGATATAATCCGATGCTACGTTTTAGACCACGGTGGAGCGTGGGATGAGCGGTTGCGACTTATGTAATTTGCATACAACAATAGCTATCAGGAGAGCTTGCAGATGGCTCTATTCGAAGCCTTGTATGGGAGGCGTTGCAGAACTCCGTTGTTTTGGGCTGAGGCTGGTGAGAGACCATTGTTGGGTCCTGATGCGCTCGAGGAAATGGAAGTCGCAGTGAAGCTTGTTCGAGAGAAGCTTCGTATAGCTCAGGAGAGGTACGAGAAGAACGCCAATCGGTGTAGGTCTGCCTTGGAGTTTTCTGTAGGGGACCTTGTATTTCTTAAAGTTTCCCCGATGGTTGGTGTAAAGATGTTTGGTAAGAATCGAAAATTGAACCCGAGGTATGTGGGCCCGTTTAAGATTTTGGAGCAGATTGGCGTGTCAGCTTACAGGTTGGATTTGCCAGCAAACTTCCCAGGTGTTCATAATGTTTTCCATGTTAGTCAATTGTGGAAGTGTGTGCGCAGCAGTGGGCAAGTTTTGGACGTTGTGCCCCAGTTGGAGACCAACCTCTCTTTTGTTGAAGTGAAGATTCGTATTTTGGATACTCAGGAACGGGTGCTGCGAAAGAAGTCTATTCCGATGGTGAAAGTTCTTTGGAAGAATCAGGATTTGGAGAGCGCGATTTGGGAGCTAGAGTAGGCTATGAGGGAGGCTTACCCTCAGCTGTTTCCCTGATTAGTTTGGTTTGTTTTTCTTCTTGTAATGTTTGGACTATTACTTTCCTTCTTTAGTAGAAGTGTTGTGCGTAAAGTTTCGGGACGAAAAATTCTTTTAGGGAGAGTGACTGTAACGCCTCCGATTTTTCTGCGATTATTTAATTCTCGTTTGGCGTTACGTTGATGCGCTTTCGTGGAACGTGCCATTTGTGGAGTGTGGTCTTAACTCCTTAGAACTGGGTGCCCTATTTTGTAGCCGGTTGGCAAGATCTCCCTAGCAAGCCGAGTCGTTTTGGGTGACCCGGTGTGGCCTCTCGAAGGATGTTTGTGTTTTGGCTTCAGGAGGGTATAACTCAAGTTCTGTTCATCGAAAGTTAGTTTCGACTTCGCCGTTGTGTTTGTAGCATGGATATTTAGCTACGGTGCGCATATCGTCGAATTCCGAGATAGTTTGGTTTTCGCGTCATTTTTGGTGTGCCATTAGTAAAGCCTATTAGAGAATTCTCTTAATTTAATAAGGGAGCCGGCGGTTAGGATTCGGTTTTGCTGAACCGATGCGTTTAAAGCTTATAAAAAGTCTTTATTAAGAAGTGGCGGCCACTCTCTTCTTTCTTCCAAAGACCGAAACCGTCGCCTGCTCCTGTTCGCGGAAAACAGAGGAAACTACCGGACCTGCTTTTCCTTCGGACGGCGATTCCAGGAGTGTTCGTGGATGGATTTCGATTCTGAAAGTGGCGTTGTCTTGCTCTCTCTCAGATCTTCGTTTCGACGGTAAGAGGTTTGTTTTTCGTGGAGTTTAAGGAAACTTGGATTCCCGGTTCTTGTGCTTTTCCGCCATTAAAGTGGGGGTTTGTTTATTAGGTGCTGCTCCTTCTAGTGCAGAACGAAGAGGAGGGAAGGCCGACCAAGCTTCGCCAGAAATCGAGGCAAGTGGTATTCTTTCCCTTGCCATTGTTGTTCTTTTGATATTCTAGAATGTTTCACGGTTAGCCCTAGGGTAGAAACTAAGCTTATTCTCTTTTATCTTGCTGAATTTAGGGCTTAGATTCGCCTATGAACCCCCCTCCTTGTGCTGTTTTGCTCAACCCGATGGTTGTTTTAGCCATTTAGACTCCAGATTTGTAGTTCTAGTCGTGTGCTTTTGCGGGTGGAGCCGAGAGAGAGAGAGTGAGGGAGGTTGTTGTGGTAGGGCTCTGGTTAGAACCAGTCTTGGTAGACTCTCGGGTTTTGGTGTCGAGTGTGGTGCACACACTCAAAGCCAAAAGCCGCCCGGACTTGGCGTTGAGTGTGGTGGACACACTCAAAGCCATAGTTCGGTTTGTTCTGTGCGGCTGAGTGGTGGGGTGTTTGAGTTAAAATTTTCGTCTAAGTCCAAATCGACGAGAATCATCCTTGATTCCCGCCGATTTCGACGTGATTCACACTGATCGGCGAGAATCATCCTTGATTCCCGCCGATTCGGCGAGAATCATCCTTGATTCCCGCTGATCGTCGAGAATCCTTCTGGATTCTCGCCGATTCGGCGAGAATCATCCTGCATTCCCGCCGATTCGGCGAGAATCATCCTGCATTCCCGCCGATTCGGCGAGAATCAGTCGCCATTCCCGCCGACCTCCTCTTGTTGGCGTTGACTTATGGTTTTCCTGCGGAAATGAACTTTGGCGTAGAGTGAGTTGACCTCACTCAACGCCAAAGCTGCTTTGGCGTTGAGGGAGGTAGACTCACTCAACGCCACTGTTAGGTTTTGTGGTTTTGCTGAAGGCGTTGAGGGAGTGGACCTCACTCAACGCCATAGCTGTTTTGGCGTTGAGTGAGGTTAGCTCACTCAACGCCGCTGCCTCTTTTGCTGAAGGCGTTGAGGGAGTGGACCTCACTCAACGCCATGGCTGTTTTGGCATTGAGTGAGGATAGCTCACTCAACGCCAGAGCTGTTCTTGCGGAAGGCGTTGAGGGAGTGGGCCTCACTCAATGCCATGGCTGTTCTGGCGCTGAGTGAGGCTAACTCACTCAACGCCAAGGTCTGGTTAGGCACTGAATGGGTCCCACTCAACGCCGAGCTGTGTTGAGTAACTTCAACACTATTTCTTTTTCCTCGATTTACGTTCCCGAGTGAATTCCTTGTTTATTTTTGTAGTTTCCTTGTCGGCCATGTTTTTCTTTCCTAATGGCCGAATCGTGGGTCGTGGTTAGTAGTGGTGGTTTGAAGCTCTTCATGGGGGAGGTGTTGTGTAATTTAGCCAAGGCCACCCTTATTTTTCTATCTTGCTCCAAGTACAGGCTGAGCAAGGGGGTGGAAGGTCCCTTGTGCTAAAACATGTAGACCCTTGAGCTTGTTGGCTTGGAAATGGTTGTTTGGGGACTGAGTTTGCCTCCAACCCGGATCCATGCTGTTTGTTTTAGCTACTACCATCTCCCACAGCTTAGGGTGTTAAAAGTTTCTTCCTTGGTAGATTGCAGCACTTTGGGCTCTTGGTAACCTAGTAGACCCTGCATGATGTAGTTTCTGGTCAGGGTTTGTGCTGTTTCCTTGCACGTAGTGCATTTCTTATTGTCTTGCCTTGGGTAGTTATGACTTTTATTGCTGTGTGTTTTCCTCTTTTATTTATTTCCTGGTTGACACTTCCATGCAGTTTTTCCTTGTTTTGCTTGCTGAGGTATTCTTTCTTCTTTTGAATGCCTCAGGTTCTGAGCAGTAGCCAGTTTGGTTGCTAGGTTGCGGTTGTGTTGCTGGTGGTCTCTTGGACCTTGGAGATCTTGTTGCTTAGTTAGTGAGGTAGTTTTTCAGTACTTTTCTTACAGACAAACATATTTGCCCGTGGGTTCGTGTCAGGTTGTTGGTGCCCACTGGTAGTTTTTACCTTTGTACTATATATATTAATTTTGCTGCTACCATTTTCTGGAGATAGTCTACTTGCTCTGAGGAAGATTTATGCTAGGTTGCTAGTTATTTTAAAACTACAACTATTATTATTATAAGATTATTGCATGATCAGCAAGTTTTATAAAAGTAAATCACTATTTTCCAAACAACGTATAAAGATCGTTTTTTTATGTATAATATAAATTAAATGTAGTGTCTTGCATGGCATAAGTGATCCTCTTAGGGCTCTTATGCACTTCTTAGGAAGCCAAACTTGAATAAAGAATTTTTCCGCAGCTCTTAAGTATAATTTTTTAACTATGGACTAGGTGATCCACTGAGCCGAGGGATACGACCTCTTTTATATAACTGATTTTCTAATCATTAAACTCATAAATTTCTTTCATTAAGTGTAATAGATGGTTTTGCCTGAGCGTCAGTAGTTATCCCCTGCTTGACGTGGCATCATGACGCGCGTTTTCTCATACTCTAATAATTCTAAAATTCGGAGAAAATGCGGGTTGTGACAGCTACTGCCCACAACTATTTGGAAATGCGCATCTCTATTTCCCTCCAGCAGCTCCTCGAGGGCGGGGGCACATGTGTGGTTGAGGACGAGGACCACGAAGAGGAAACCCCGGGCTCGTTCGGGATCAGATGTTTGCATTGGATATGAATCAAGAGCGGAACCCTCAGGAGGTGATGCAGGTTTGATTACAGCTAATCACTTTATTTTCATTAATACCCTGAAGTTGCTTAAGATATACTAGACGCCTAGCTTGAGAATTATTATTGACACTTAGGCACCGTAATGGTCGGTGGGAAACCGGCCTATACGTTATTCAACACTAGTGCCTCGCACTCTTTTTTCTGAAGACTTCATCAAAGATATAGATGGAGTGCAACTTCACAGGTATTGCTAGAAGGGTGCACCTTCCAGACGGAACGGAGATGACAGCAACCGGAAAGTGTGAGTTTGAGGTTCTCCTTGAAGGAAAGCTCTTCGAAACCCCTACCACAGTCTTGGGAATGCAAGAGTTCGACATCATTTTGGGCATGGTATGGATGGATCAGCACTATGCGAAGATTGACTGCACGGAGAAGAGGATCTCGTTGAGACATGGAGATTCGGAGGTCATCTTTCAAGGTATTAACTTCGCGCCCCGTATGATGTTATCTTCAGTCCAGGTTTTAAAAGCCCACATGAAGGGGGATGAAGTTTTCATGATTTACTTCGAGCTGAAGTAGATGGCGTTGGATATCAAGGATGTGTGGGTGGTGCGTGATTTCCCCGAAGTATTTCTGGAGAAATTACTAGGATTACCCCCACACAGAGAAGTAGATTTTCAAATCAAGTTAGTACCGGGTGCCAAGCCTGCCTCCAAGACTCCTTACCGAATGGCCCCGAAGGAACTCGCCGAGTTTAGAGTTCAGCTGTAAGAGCTAGTAGAATCAGAGTTTGTTCTCCTCGGCTCATCACCTTGGGGAGCCCCTGTTCTATATGTTAAGAAGAAAGATGGAACCCTGCGATTATGCATAGACTATTAGGAGCTCAACTGACTGACGGTACGGAACACCTATCCGTTACCTCAGATCGATGAGTTGTTCGATCAATTGGTGGGAGCGCATTGGTTTTCCAAGCTAGATTTGCACTCGGGGTATTATCAATTGAGAATACAATAGGATGATATTCAGAAAATAGCTTTCAACTCAAGGTATGGCTTGTATGAGTTCACAGTGATGCCGTTTGGGCCCACAAATACCCCATCAGCTTTCATGAGCTTGATGAAGAAGGTATTCGACGTATATCTAGATGTCTTCGTCATTGTTTTCATCGAAGGCATATTGGTATACTCCAAGACAGAGGAAGAACATGCCGGGCATCTGGCCTTAGTACTGAAGAAGTTAAAAGAGCACGCCCTATTCGCCAAGTTCAGCAAGTGCGAATTCTGTCTTAAGGAGGTTGCATTTTTGGGTCATGTGATCAGTGGGGCTGGACTAGCTGTGGATCTGGCCAAAGTGCGTGCCGTGAAGTAGTGGTCGCCTTTGAAGTCAGCGGCCGACGTACGGATCTTCCTTGGAATTGTCAGGTACTACCGCAAGTTCATAAAGGGATTCTCAAAGATTGCTCTTCCTCTTACTTCCCTAACAAAGAAAGGTGTGTCGTATGAGTGGACACCCCAATGTGAAGCTGCGTTCCAAGAACTGAAGGACAGACTTACATCCGCACCCATCCTAGCCCTTCCATCCGGGAAGGAAGGATTTCAAGTTTACACGGACGCATCATATCAAGGAATGGGAGCGGTATTGATGCAACACGGGCATGTGATCTCCTATGCTTCAAGACAACTGAAGAAGCCCGAAATCAACTATCCAGTACATGATTTGGAGTTGGGAGCTGTAGTGTTTGCCTTGAAGATTTGGAGGCACTACCTATACAGCATACACTGCGAAATCTTCTCAGATCATAAGAACTTAAAGTACGTCCATGCCCAGAAGGAATTGAATCTAAGACAGCGACAGTGGTTGGAGTTTTTGTGCGATTATGAATACACCCTGAACTACCACCCCAAAAAAGTAAATTCCATAGCCGATGCTTTGAGCAGGAAGGTACCAGAAACAAGCCCCGAGTCCCGGTTGATGCATATGGAGTTAGCTCGGATGCTTGAGGAGATGGAGATCACTTTGGTGTATAAGGATCAACCGGACGGGTATACGGAGTACTTGACCACGATGAGCATAGTGTGCAATGTTCCAGACCGGTTCCGGGCGGAGCAAGGAAGGGATGAGGCTCTGGACCAGGGAATAAAGTCAATTAAATATGGGAGAACCAACGAGTATTCTCTAAAAGACGGCCTTGTTCATTTCCATGGACGGCTTTACGTTCCCAAGGGATGTAAAATTCGGGAAGATATCTTGAGAGAGGCACACTGCTCTCAGTATTCTGTGTACCCTGGAATTGCTAAGATGTATGCCAACTTGCGGAAGACTATGTGTTGGCTGGGGATAAATAATGACGTCAGGTGTTTTTTATGCATTGCGAGGCCTGTCAAAGAGTGAAGGCAGAATGCAGGTGCCTCGGTGGATTGTTGTAGTCATTTCCCATCCTCGAGTGGAAGTTTGAGGATGTCTCCATGGAATTCGTCCACGGTTTGCCTCGCTCCCGCGCAGGGAATGATTCGATATGGGTAATTGTTGATCGCTTGACGAAGGTAGCCCGTTTCATACCTATGATGAAGGAAGCACACGTGGACATTTTGGTATTTCTTTTTGTGGAACAATTTGTACGGTATCATGGCGTGCCAAAGAAGATCGTTTCTTACCAGGATGGTCGGTTTACCTATAGAGAATGGAGGGTTGTGCAGGCGTATTTGGGTTCGCGCCTCACCTTTAGTACATCATTTCACCCTCAGACTGACGGGCAATCTGAAAGGACAATCCGGACATTGGAAGATTTATTGAGGTTATGTGTGTTGGATAGAGGAGAGCAGTGGGAAAGGCTCCTACCCTTGGTAGAATTCTCATACAACAACAACCATCAAGGTAGCATCGGGATGGCGCCCCATGAAGCCCTTTATGGAAGAAGGTGTAGAACACCCTTATCTTGGGTGCAGGATGAAGATCCGAAGGCTTTGGGAGTTGAATACATAGATAATACTGATGCGGCTGTGAGACTAATACGGGACTGCATGCTCGAGGCTCAAAGTCGTCAGGCAAAGTATTATGATGCAAAACAACGAATGGTGGAATTTTTGGTGGGTGACAAGGTATTTCTGAAGATCAGGCCAATGCATGGAGTATATCGGGTATGCGAGGTGAAGAAGCTCAGCCAAAGGTTTGTTGGGCCCTACGCCATATTGGAAAGGATTGGCCCTTTGGCCTATTGGTTGGAGTTATCGCCGGATCTAGAGAACCTTCATGACGTATTCCATGTGTTGTCGCTCTGAAAGGCGTTGCTGCGGCCTGAAAAATATGTCCCAACCACTAACGAAGCAGTTGCGACAGATAGGTCGGTGCGACTAGAGCCGGTGCAGATAGTAGACAGCGAGACGAGGATTTTGTGCCGCAAAAGTTTTCCTCTAGTAAAAGTGTTGTGGTCCAATCATGGGAAAGAGGAGTTAACGTGGGAGTCGGTGGACTTGATGCAAAAGCGCTACCCGAAGCTATTTCATCAAGGTAACCTTTAAAAGCATGTTTTAATTCATGTTCATTTTATGCTTTTATCTCCCCGTAGCCTTAACCTGATTTCGGGGACGTAATCTTTTATTTTGCTTATAGGATTTGTAATGACCCGATTTGCGCTAGGCCCCTTGTGCGCGCTTTTGAGTCAGGAGAGCTTATTTAGGCTCAGAGATTGCAAGCGATCAGGCGCGCACTCGTGGGAAAAAGGAAATAAGTCGAGTACCTGTGTTGAGTATGACACGGGTAGGGACACGGCCGTGTCCCTACCCGTGTTCTGTGGTGTTGAATGACCGTGGTGTTGAGTTATTTTGGCATGATGTTGAGTGGCTTGTCCCGAGAAGGACACGGGTAGGGACACGGGCGTGTCCCTACCCGTGTGCCGTGGCATTGAGTGTCATGGCTTTGAGTGGCACGACATTAAGTGGACTATCCTGAGGAGGACACAGGTAGAGACACGGGCGTGTCCCTACCCGTGTGCCATGGCGTTGAGTGCCATGGCTTTGAGTGGCACGACGTTGAATGGACTGTCCTGAGAAGGACACGGGCGTGTCCCTACCTATGTGCCGTGGCGTTGAGTGCCATGGCTTTGAGTGGCGTGGCTTTGAGTGGCAAACATGGCTGACCAGAGAAGGACACAGGTAGAGACACGGGCGTGTCCCTACCCGTGTGCTCCAAGGCAAGAAAAACGTGTAATGTCCTCAGCAGGAAACAGGTATCGACACGGGTACAGACACGGGCGTGTCACCTTGACACGGGTACAGACACGGGTGTATCAGTACCCGTGTATGAACACGAAACGGCAGTCAAACCGTGGATGTCGTTTCGCTAGAGTTGAACATGGGTAAGGACACGGCCGTGTCCCTACCCGTGTCACCTCTGTATAAAAGAGAAAAATGAAACCCTAGCCATCTTATTCTCTTCCAAACCCTATTTTCTGGAGAGGAACTTCTGAAGGAGATAGATCTTGATGGAGCCAACCAACCCCGTGAGGAAACGCCACCGCCGTCAAGGTAAAAACGATGCCATTGAGAAGGATAACAAGATCCATGGACAGAAATGGCAGAACCGCTGGAAATGAGGTGAGATTCCCCCCCCCCCCCTCTCACTTGGTGCTAGATCAATAGTTATTCTTAGGCGAGACATCGACTCAAATGAGTCTTGATGTGTGAAGTGAAGGTTTCTAGGAGGGCCTTTCTAGAACTTGTGTTCTAATGTTTAGTCATCTTCAACCTCCCCTTCGTCAAAGTGATGATGGGGGTGGATTCATGAAGAATAATGGCCTTAAGAGGGTGAATAAGGGTGGAGGAACTTCTGGTTGTGATTTGGGAGGATTGTCTTGAGGAGGAAGATGAACTGATACCGTTTATTTCGCCTCAAGATGCGTGCAAAAATCTATGTTCTGCACGCAGCGACCTTCTTGGCTATCTTCAGGCAAGATATGGTAAGATTTGGGCTTTCGACTAAACACGAGAGTCGTATCCCTTGGAATTAACTTTCGGTCGAGTGGTTACACGCCTTCGGGTGAAGTATGTAGCCACGGGAATGTCTGATCGAAGTAGAGGGCTGTCAGACTAAGCGTGCAGAAATTGTATTCTGTACGCAGTAGGCTTTGGAGCCAAATTCATGTGGGATACAGTCCGATTTGGGTTGCGTATTGAACATGAAAGTTATAGCCCATGGAAATACCTTTCAATCAAGGTGTTACACGCACTCACTGGAATCCTGTAGCCACGGGAACCTTCAGTTGAAGTTTCTGTCTAGCAGGATTCTGCACCTGGATTCCTGGGTTAGTTATATAAATGAATTGGGAGTGGGAGGTTGTCTTGTAATGACCTGACATTAAGCTGTAGGCGAATCATTATATGTACACGGTGATAATTCAATGCATGATGAAAGTATTGGAATAGACTCCACGTAAACAAAGGGTGAGTGATAAGCGGTTGAGCGAAATAACTTGGTGGGGATTAGTGAAGAATGCTATTTAGTCATTTAACAACAATGATTACTAGAGCTTGGGTAATTGCTCAGTGTTGATGTTGATTATCGGATGAGTAACTCATGTGCTCATAAGTGAGTAGGTTGGTAGAATAAATGTTATTGGTGATTTGAGAAGAGTCATAAATTGGGCGGTTGGGCTTAGTCCTCGGTGTTCCCGTCCCGAGGCTCCTTCCGTGCCTGGTGAACGATTGGGATTGGTCCTCATTCTCGTTTCCGAGTCTCCTTCTGTATCACGATGTGGATATGATGTATGTGGTGTGAGTCGACACACGGTGTCGCAATCCCGGGTAAGGATAGTATGGCAGGTCTACGGGCTCGCCAATCGTCACACTAATGGGAGTTGACAGCTAGACCTTGGGCAGTTGGGCTTGGTCCTCGGTGTTCACGTCCCGAGGCTCCTTCCGTGCCAAGTGAACGTTTGGGCTTGGTCCTTGTTCTCATTTTCGAGGCTCCTTCTGTATCACACCGTAGGCCAGTTCGGGGCTAGGATCTCGGTGCACATCTACCCGAGACACCCGTTGAGCCGTAGTACGCATGTGATCTCCGTTGTTGTGTCCTTAGCGTTGAAGCATACAAAGGCCTAGGTCAAGTAGTGTGGAGACCAGCCTAGTAGTAGAGATGCTCGCTCTACTGTCACTGTACGGCCACGATGGTTGATGCCTGATAGGTAAGCTACCTTCTCAAAAAGTGGGAACTATAAGTCTGTGTCGACATAGTGATTGCATGTGCGTGATCATGGGTGAGTCATTGCATTGCATACATACCATTACACCTCATTACATACACAAGATCCTCATTATATAAGTTTGTATGGGCACTCCTATACGATGAGTTACTTATTGTTGGACGATCCTCAACTTATAAGTTGTATGTGCATTCATATAAGTTGAGTTACCTTATGTCATATCTTTATTCATATGTTGTGGTAGATGATAGAAATGCTAGAACTACATGTTACTTTTTTATACACTGCTTTACATACATAGTAATATACCACCTGCTTGTACTTATGTTTATATATATTGTACCCGGTTCCTTTCTCCGCCCGGTACCGAGAAGTCGCCGGGGGAGCGGATGTGAAGCCACTTAGTCTTTATGACTAATGGTTACTACGTCTTCCTTTTTAGGAGGAAACCCCGCAGGTGGAGCAGCAGGATATGCAGCCGGACAGCCAGGCCAGGACGACAGGGCCTGAAGGGATGGTACCATTCCTACCATCGGTTACTGATGTGAGTGTGTGAGAGCCTTTCTATTGTACCCTTTTTGGGAAAAATATTTACGTACTCTAATTTTAGAAGCTTAAAGTAGCTTCTCTACTGTTGTTTTTTTTATGGACTATATGTTTGGTGTGGATTTGACTTCTATTCTATATTCTAGTTAGGTTGGCAATGAATGATATTGGTTATAGCCGGCAGAATATGCGTCTTTTAGTACAGACTAGCCCGAGTGTTAGTGCTACCGCAAGGCGGCTGTTCTGGGCATAAGACCCCTCTCATACCGTGTTTTTTGTTCTGGGAGGGGGTCTTACAAAATGAGATTTCCACTGAATCTCTTTTGGGAATTTAAAGTCATATAAACAACTCATCAAGACCAGAGAAGAAACTGAGCAAAGAACACCTCCACCAGCAAGGAAGGAGCACAACATTGCATTCCAGGATGCTGAAGAGACAGAGACTCTAACAGTTAATGAAGAGTTAATGAGTCTATTTGCCAAAAGATTCTACAAGATGGAAAGGAAAGACTACAAGAGAAAGTCATCCAGGCAGGATGATAAGCCAAGGTATGATAAAACCCATACTAAGGAAGTGGTTTGCTTTGGCTGTAGGAAACCTGGACATTTCATCTCTGAGTGTCCAGAGAATCAGAAGAAGAAGAAGAGATGAGAGAAGGACACAAGAAGATAGCACAGCAGCAGGCCTTCTTCCAGCAAATATTAGAAGAAGGATAAAGGGTTTGTAGCTGAATCCTGGAGTGAAACAGTAGATGAATCCACATCTTCCAGCTCTAGTGAAGAATAAGAGGAGGGAATAGCAAAGGAAGTTTGCCTCATGGCAATTGATACCAGCAGTAGCAGATCAGAGTCAGATGAATCTGATGATGAAGAAATCCTATCAGCTGAAGACCAGGTATTAGCATCATATGATTTTGAACCTGATGAATTAAAATTTGAATTTAAAATTTTTTCTTAGATTTGATAATCTTTGAGAAGGAAATCAAACTTCTCAGAGAAAAAAATTAAAAGATCAAGATAAAACCATTTTTGAAAATGATAATCTATCTAATGAACTAAAGTCTGCAAAAGAACAAATCATCTTTCTGAAATCTGAACTTAGCAAAGCTAAGATATTGTAATAACATTAAATGGCAGAAGTTTAAGACTGTTATATATAACCAACACATTAAATAATAGAACTAATAACTGTAGATTAGGGTTAGGAGCTTCATCTAGTGAACCAATACTAATCCAAAAGAATCATCTTTCTAAACCTATAAATTTTGTTTCTGATAAAGGGAAGAAAAACACTGAACAAGTCAATAAGGTTAATGAAGTCCTTAAACAAATTGAAACTAAGAACAAACTTAAAAAACAGAAGAATAATAAAAATGACAATGTTCAGTAGTTATCGTCGAACTCAGATCGACGATACATGAATAGATCGTCGACCTCAGAACGATGATATCTGAACGCAAATTTTAGTAAAAATCAATCTTCGATCTACGATCGAAGATATCAGTATGGTTCGTCTACCAGAGATCGATGATTTTTGTGCCCCAAGAATAAATATCTTCATTCTTCGAGTAGAGATCGAAGATCTCATCCAACATTGTCGAGCTCAGTTCGACGATCCAACCAGAAATCGTCGATCCCAAATCCTAACAACAGAAACTTAAATTCTAATAGCAATACTAATCCTTTTAATCAATGGGTAATACAACCAAGAAGATATCATCCTAAAGTCTATAAGAACCAACTAGAATACTCTTACGTTCTCAGTTACAGTTATGTAAATCAACAAGTACCCAAGGTTACCTGGGTCAAGAACAACTAACTATTATTCTTGCAGGTAAAGAGCTATCCAACATTTAATCGTCAATGGTATCTGGACAGTAGTGGCTCCAAGCATATGACAGGAAACAAGGACAACTTAAGTGATTATAAGTCCAAGCTGGGACCAAAGGTTATCTTTGGTGATTAAAACTGTGGCCAGACCAAAGGCTATGGTAAAGTCAAGATAGGAGTAGTGACTTTCAAGAAGGTTGCCTATGTAAGTAGATTGAAGCATAACCTCATCTCAATAAGTAAACTTTATGATAAAGGTTATCAGGTAATTTTTAACTCTAGCTCTTGTATTATTTCATCTAAAGAAAACAAAATTGTTTTAATTTGAAATAGACAAGGCAACATATACTTAATTGATTTTCTATCTACTAACTCAGACATCTGCTTACTTAAAATAATTAGTAATCAGAATGAACTTTGGCATAAAAGGCTAGGTCATGTAAACATTAAAAACATTGCTAGGCTATCAAAAGATAACCTTGTGAGAGGTCTGCCTTCTAGTCCCTACAAGAAGGAAGGTCTCTGCAGGGCTTGTCAACTAGGCAAGCAAACTAAATCTCGTTTTAAATCTGTTAATAAAAGTTATTCACCTAAGATCTTGTACTTGCTACACATGGATCTCTTTGGACCTATTGCTGTACAGAGCCTAGGATGGAAATCCTACACCTTAGTTGTTGTAGATGACTTCTCAAGGTTCACTTGAGTGTTCTTTCTGAGATCTTAGTCAAATACCTTTAAAGTTCTTACAGATTTTCTCAGGACCATACAGATTGAGTACTCTACTCATGTTGCATTGATCATAAGTGATCATGGTACATAGTTTGAGTCTCTTCTTATGCATGAGTTCTGTGAGAAGGAAGGTATCAGGCACTGCTTCTCAGCTCCTAGAACTCTCCAAAAAATGGGATAGCTGAAAAGAAAAATAGGACCCTCATTGAAGCTTTTTGCATATTACTTGCAGATGCTTACATGCCCCTAACCTTCTGGGCAGAGGCTGTAAGCACAACAAATTATGTCCTGAATAGGAGTCTGATATACAAACAAAAGAATAGGACTCCCTATGAATTACTCAAAGGGAAGAAACCTAAAATCACTTATTTTAAAGTATTTGGATGTATATGTTATGCACATAACAACAACAAGAGATACATGAGAAAGTTTGAAGCTAAGGCTGAAGAGGGAATTTTTCTAGGATATTCCCAAGTAAGCAAAGTTTATAGTGTTCTCAATAAATCATCATTAAAAATTGAAGAATTTGTTCATGTTACCTTTGATGAAACTCACATGTCTTGCAAGGAGAAAGAGATTTCTACCAATAGTCCTTTACAGGTACCTCACTAGTGTAAGAATTTGGATGGACTAAGCCTCACCTAAGAGGTTCCAACACATCCTTCTCCACAAGTTAATGAAGAAAGTGAAGAAGAAAACACTGAAGGAATTGACAATCCCTCAACAACACACACAATTCCACAAGAGGAATTAGTTCCAAATGCTGTTGCAGAACCAACTCCACCCACTGACTTTGTCACACTAAGGGATCACCCCAGATCCCAAGTGATTGGAGACATCTAAGTAGGTGTACAGACAAGTCATCAACTCAACCAGGATTTGATGCATGCCTGTTTTCTCTCTTAGGTTGAGCCTATATCCATACAATGCTGAGCAGGATCCCCACTGGATCATTGCGATTCAAGAGGAATTAAACCAATTTGAGAGATGTAGAGTTTGGGATTTGGTTCCAAGACCCCAAGACCACCCAGTCATTGGAACAAAATGGGTATACCGAAATAAGCTAGATGCCCAAGGAGTGATTGTGAGAAACAAGGCTAGACTTGTTTCTCAAGGATATAAGCAAGCAGAGGGCATTGCCTATGATCAAACTTTTGCCCCTATTGCAATGCTAGAAACTATAAGGATATTTCTGGCTTATTCTGCATTAAAGAAGTTCAAAGTATATCAAATGGATGTCAAGAGTGCATTCTTAAATGGAGAACTTAAAGAAGAGGTTTATGTTGAACAACCTCCAGGTTTCATCTCTCCAACTCATCCCTCTTTTGTCTTCAAATTGCATAAAGCTCTTTATGGTTTAAAGAAAGCTCCAAGAGCTTGGTATGAGACCCAAGTTAGCTTTCTGATAGAGCATAAGTTCACTAGAGGCATAGTAGATAAAACATTATTCACTAGACATCATAAGGACCAAACTTTGTTAGTACAAATTTATGTGGATGACATCATATTTGGGTCTACTGATTTAAAATTATGCAAGAGGTTCTCTTACCTCATGCATTCAAAATTTGAAATGAGTAGCATGAGTGAGCTCTCCTATTTCCTTGGTCTCCAAGTGAAGCAGCTGCCTGATGGCATCTTCATCTCCCAAGCTAAATATGTTAAATAGCTTATCAAAAAGTTTGGGATGGCTGATGCCTCAGCAAAGAAAACACCAATGGATACCAATGCTGTAATTGACCTTGATGCACTTGGGAAACCTGTGGATCAGAAACTATATAGGGGCATTGTTGGTTCCCTATTATATCTTACAGCTAGTAGACCTGATATCATGTTTGCCACATGTCTTTGTGCTAGGTTCCAGGTGAACCCTAAAGAATCTCACCTAGTTTTTCTAAAAAGGATTTTAAGATATATAAAGAGTTGTCCTAGTCTAGGACTCTGGTATCCCATTGAGTAAAAATTTGAGTTAACTGGATACTCAGATACTGACTTTGATGGAAGCAGGGTGGACAGAAAGAGTACATCAGGAACCTGCCAGTTCCTTGGTATGAGATTAGTGTCCTGGTTTTGTAAAAAATAGTCTTCTGTGTCTACATCAACTGCAGAAGCAGAATACATTGCAGCTGGCAGTTGCTGTTCCCAAATGTTGTGGATCCAAAACCAACTCCAGGACTATGGCGTCAACTTTAATAATTCAACTCTCTTATGTGATAACACAAGTGCTATAGCTATAACACAAAATCCAGTCCATCATAGTAGGACTAAACATATAGACATTAGACATCATTTCATTAGAGAGTGTGTAGACAAAAACAAAATTAAACTTGTCTATATCTACACTGATTTCCAAAAAGCTGATTTTTCACCAAGCCCTTGGATGAAAGAAATCACTTGTTCTTTGTAAATCAGCTAGGAATGATCAATGGAGAAGACTTAGTTTAGTTTCTGTCTACACTCGAAGAACTCTTCAGATTTCGTCGACCTAAGATCAACGAACTCCCTATTACTAAAGTTAGTTTCGTCGACCTGAGATTGATGAACCTACTTCATAAAACTTTCGTCGAATGGAGCTCGGCGAAATTTCTTCAACCATTCAGACTGAGATCGATGAATTATTTAACTCCAAATTATTTTGTTGACCTCAGATCGAAGAACTATTTCTTTTAGTGGAACGGAGTTTGTCGTTTCATATTCTGGAAAACCTAATATTTAGGTTTTCTTCGACCTCCGTCCCTCCCTTTCAGTTCCCCTTGCACCCAATCTTCATTTTCTCTCTTGTAGGTGCACTCATGGAGATTCCAACAGGAACACTTAGTGCGATGAAATTTGACACTGGAATAGACGTGGATTTTGATTCCTTCAAGCACTCAGATCCTATCTTCCTACACATTCTGAAACTGCTGGAAGACCAGCAACTTAAGAATCTGCTGACAACCAGAATCAAATTACCTGCCATACAGATCAGAGAATGGGTATACACTGCTTCTACAGCAGAGGACAACACCATGATCGGATCAATAGCGGGTACTGTCCTCTCTCTCTCTCTCTCATGTCGTATTAACTGAAATTTTTGGATTAAATAATGGAGATGAAGAGTTAGAAATCGACAATGAAGAATATGATATGAAGCTGAGTATGATGGGTTATTCTGGAGAAAACCCAAATAAGTTGCTGAAGAAACACTTATCTGTTGAGTTCAAGTTTCTCGAAGATATTATTGGGAAAGTCTTGATGGGCAAGCACACTGCGCACGATTATATAACCAGGCATCAATTTCTGGTTATGTGTGCAGTGGTGAATAAGAAACAAGTTAACTGGGCACATAGAATTTTTGATCTTATAAATAAAAAGAATAATAAAAAGGAAGTTAACTTTGGAAGGATCCTGAGGATCTTCTTGAAAAAAAATCTACTGAATCACTGGTCTCCCAGACCATATTCATCAATGCCAGCAAAAGGCTCACCTGTACCTTATTTGGCAGGTGGGAGAGGACAATCACAAAGCCCTCTAAGGATTCATCCTCTGCCACCCAAGCTCCTGAGAGTACAAGGGCTGCTCCAGCCACTTCCCACCCTACTGAAGAGATTCCATCCACCACTACACAATCTCTGGCTCTCCAAACTCCATCCCAGCCAGCAATTCCTACATCTCCAACCCATATTCCTTCTCGTACTCCTTCCCCCCAGCATCATACATCAATGCCATCACCAACCCCATCTTCACTTCAAAGGCATTTATCTAACATCCCCCTATCCAACCTCTCATCCCTCCCATCCTTCAACCTCCTATCATCCCCTCTCAATACTCCCTCTCCTCCAAATGACTCTCACCAAGACACTCAACTCCCACCTCCACCTCCACCTCTAAGTCCACCAGCAAATACCACCTCCACTCAACCAACCCCTACCATAACATCTACCTCCCCCCTCTTGTACCCTTCTATTGTATCTCCACTCATTACCCTCCTCACACCCCTTCTAAAATCACTCATAGCAGAGGCTATATCTCCTCTTACATCCTCCATCTCCTCTCTAGCTGCACAAATATCTGCTTTCACTTCTGCTCCCTCTTTAGTTGGGGGCCTGGCTTCAGTTCCTACTGAAACCAGGAAGGGGGAGATACTATATGAAGAAGCAGCAGTAGTTGTAGCAGAACAAGCTGCACCAGCAGAATCAGTTGAAAAGGATATGGACACAGTAGAAGCAGCAGCAGATGTAGCAACAAAAGCAGCAGCAACAGAGTTAGTTGAAACTGAACTGGAAATAGTATCAAATGTAGCAGCAGATGTACAAGAAGAATCTATAGCAGCAGATGTACCAGCTGACAGCACTAAGCCATCCATGGCTATAATTCTCTATATCACACCAATCTGGCTCAAGGCAACTTATGCAGCTCCAGAGTCTCCTCCCAGAGTTGCTTCCCCCACCATCTCATCCCCTAATGCACTAGTTTATGTTATGGATGATTCTCCAATGCCTGATCTAGATGCACTGGTCATGGCTGATATTGAGGAAGAAAATAAATCAGCTGCTGAATGCACTGATGTATATAGTTCTCCAGCTTCTGCTCCAGCTCTTTCCAAGAAAGAAAAGTCAGTAATTCCTGATGACACAATAAGAGAGATTGATGAACTGTATGACAATCCACAGCAATCAGATGATGATGATGATTCTGATTCTGATGAGGATCCAAAGAGGAAGAACGTTTCCAAGAAGAGAAAAGCTCCTCCACCTCCTGCCCCAAAACCTAATCCAGCAAATGACATACCTTACTACATCTTGTAGAATATAACTCCATACAAGGGTATGTCAGCATGGATGTGGCTATCCAAAAATGAACAGAAGGCAAGGAAGAAGAGAAGAAGATACTATCCTCCTCCATAGAAATTTAAGAGAGGTCCTCCTCCTCCTCCTCCTCTTGCTGTTGGGGCCTCAGGAGCTACTTCTCAAAGTTCAGATGTATCTTCCAAGCATACATCATTCACCAGAACATATCAAGGGCAGGAAAGGTCATCCAGACATCATTCCAAAGGAGACAGTCAACAAAGGAATATCATTTCTATAGAGGAAATCAAGGAAGTCGTTTATCAAAGACAAGAATTCTCACCTCCCAAACAACAAGCTCCACAACACCAATACAGAAGGCACACAGAGTCCCATAAGCCCAAAATAAAATATAGTGAGGCTGCTCCTCCAAAGTCCCTATACACTTAAAGTGATGAAAGACAAAAAGTGATAAGTTTCCAAGCACAATCCAAACAATTCAAGGTTGTTACCCTGCTACCTCCACAAGATGATCAGTCATCTGTCAGTCGGGATGTTGATCCCATTTTCAGGATGGAAAGTCTCCAGGAGTTGATTGGTCTATCACAAATAAAGAAGGCTATGGAGAAAGGTGAAGATCCATCAAGGTTTACAACTATGTCATTATATAGAGAAAGAGAACTGGATAAACTTCAAGTCAGCAAGAAAGTGTTTAATCCAACAGAATACATGTCATTACATCCAGATGCTATTGTACTCAGAAGTTCTACCCTGACTATTATTGGAGCATCAGATCTGTATATATCAAAGAAAGAAGCTGCCAATCCCAACAAGGAGATCATTTTCACTAAGTCTGGGGATAATAGCAAAGAAGAGAGGCCAAAGGAAAAGAAGCAGAAGAAATAAAACCTGAACTGCTGTGTTTATGGTATTATTTTTGAAAAATTATGCTCTTATGATACAAAGCTTACTATGTATAAATATATTTGCTGCATATATTATTTCATTCTTTGCCAGATATATGTTTTTCTTGCTTTGTACATTTCTTTTTATCATTGAGTTTGTAATTAGTGACCTCACCAAAATAGGGGGAGATTGTTGGATCCCTAGTAGGATTTTGGCTAGGTTCAATAAGTTAGGATCTTATGACCCAACATGTATAGCCAGGGTCATGGTTGTGTCCTAGAGTCTAGGCCAAGTCCTTAGAGTCAACATCACTTAGACCAGAAATCAACTGACTGCCAGAGACTCAAGACTTAGATATTTCAAAGACTCAGTAAAGATGAGTTTGACGATCGTCGAACTCAGGTCGACGAAAGTTGTGCTCAGCTCGACACAATAAGAGGAAGATTATCTGAGCTGAGATCGACGAACTCAGTTCATAGGTCTCAGGTCGACTAATTCTGGATCATATGCATCAATACTCAACGCCAGAGAACATCTAAAATATTCTAAGTCCAGAATCAAACTCAGGTCGACGATCTTGGATCTCAAATCGATGAACTTAGTTCTCAGGTCTCAGGTCGAATAATTCTGGATCATATGCTTCAACACTCAACGCCAGGAAACATCTCAAATATTCTAAGTATAGAATCAAACTCAGGTCGATGATCTTGGATCTCAGCTCAACGAACTATGGACTTAGGTCGACGAATCCAGACTTGGTTATTTTTCATCCTTCTGTCCCTATTATAATGTATTAATTCCTGAGTAATTAATGCCAAAATATTCTCTGAATATTACCATTAGACGGAGCATTAATTATGGTCTTCATCAGGGTGAATGCCTGCTGTTTTTCATTGGACAGTTGGGGAAATCAATCAATGCAAAATATTCTCTGACCATCAGCATTGAATGCAGAAAGGATTTCGAAATTCAAAATGACTTTTACATGGAAAATATAAAACATGGATTTTTCTTCTTCATGGAAATACAACTGATACAGACACACAAAAAACCAGTTAGGAAGAGTAGAATAACATCGTCTCACAACAAGGATTCACTCTACTCTCGCCATCTCTTGAAAACAAAGTGCTAGAAAGACAGAATTGCTAGACCAGAAGAAGAATAGCTTTCAGAAGAAGAAGAACAATTATTCAAATCAAGAGTCTTCTTCTTCTGTCATCCCCTCAGGAACTTTCAAAGGACAACAACTACTATATTAGTCAAATAAGTTCCTGAAGATCTTCTGGTTGAAGCTAAAAGCCTGAAGGCCTATCACCCTGAAGCAAAGTTCCAACCACCTGAATCTATTCACTATCTCAGGGGGAGCTTTTGCTACCATCAAATCCATAGAGTCTTCTCAAGTTGTATAATTGAGAAAGAGAAGACATAATCACTCTCTCATCCCCCCACTGTATAAAGGGTTGTCTACTCCCTTCAAAAGTGATTTCTGGTTGCAAGTCACCAAACTAAAAGACTTGAGGTTTGTTTTTTGAGCACCTGATCAAAAGCTCATTTGTGTCAGGCACCTAATCAAAAATCTGAGTTGATTCCTACCAGGGTGGTAGAAGAGTGGATGTACCCAGGTTGGGGAACCACTATAAATTCTTGTGTTGTCAGGTTGCCCTTTTTTTCTTGCTGTGGCTGTGCTAGTTAGGACTGCTCTATTTTTGCTTAATTAATTTTTCATTCTACAATTTTCATTTACTGCAAAAGTTCAAATAGTTTCTAAGGATACTCTATTCACCCCCCCCCCCTCTAGAGTATTCCATATCTAACACCCAACTTTCAGGTTATCTTAACAGTATGGAGAAGACTATGAAGAGAGGTTTAGTCCTGTTGCCAAAATAACTTCAGTACGGGTGGTGATGGCCTTGGAGGGTTGCCAAGGTTGGAAGATGTGGCAGCTGTAGGTAAAGAATGCTTTTCTTTATGGGGAAATTTATAAGAAAATCTTCATAGTTCAGCAAATGGGATTTGTGTCTGAACATTATCCAGGATACGTTTACAAGCTATGAAAGGCTCTTTATGGATTGAAGCAGGCTCCACGGGCATGGTATGGGAAGATTGCACAATACCTCCAGTTTTGCGGTTATTTTGCCTCTGATTTGGATTCGAGCCTATTCATCAAGAAGATGGGGGAGCTTCATGTCTTTGTGTTGTTATACATGGATAACATAATCATCATGGGGAACACCGAGGAGGAGGTAGCAAGGCTCAGGGCAGAGCTAGCTATTCAGTTCGAGATGAAGGACTTGGGTGAACTCCATCACTTCCTTAGACTTGAGGTGGAGAGGAAATAGAGTGGAGTACTCATTTACCAAAGCGGCTATGCAGAGCTGATTGTTCAGCAGTTTGGAATGTGGGAGGGGAAGAGTAGCTCTACTCCACTTGATGTTGGCATCTAGTTTTAACGTGATGAGGGGAGGATACTTCCAGATCCTTTAGTGTTTCAAGCTCTAGTTTGGAGCCTTATTTACTTGACGATTACGAGACCACACATTGCTTATGTTGTAGGCCGAGTAAGTCAGTATATGGTGGAACCTCGGAAGCCTCATCTTATGACAGCGAAGAGAATTCTGATGTATGTGATGTACACTTCTGATATGGATATCCTTATAGGAGAGACACGGGCTTCAACCTGCACGATTACACAGATGCTGACTATAGGGGAGATTCAGACGATTGGAAGTCGATGTCCAGTTATGTTTTTACATGTAGATCATCGGGTATCTCATGGTGCATCAAGTAGGATTTTGCGTCTATCTCTACTACGGAAGCGGAGTATAAGGTTTTGGCCTTGATAGCTCAGGAAGCTATCTGTCTTAGGAGGATAGTAGAGGACGTCCATGAAGAAGTGTGAGGACCCACTCGGCTACGTGGTGACAATAAAAGTGTCCTTAAAATGGTTAATAATCCTGATTGTCACGCGTGGACCAAGCACATTAAGATTGAGTGCCATTTCATTCGGGAGAAGGTGTGAAAGGGGTCTCTTATGGTCGGACATGTGTGGAGAGAAGACAATATCATGGACTTCTTCACGAAGCCGTTGTCGAAGGGGCCATTTACACGTTTATTGGGACTGCTAGGGGTTGTTTCCCCTTCTCACATCAAGGGGAGTGTTGAATTTTTGGAAGTGAAAGTGGCGGCCAAGGCGGCCTTGGCAGTCTATCCACGCCGACTGTTCAGACAGAGGTAGCGATTTCTCAGGTCAGCAAGAGTGTTGTAGTCAGCTTGTTCCCTAGAGGTAATCAGCCGGATAGTTTTGTTATCCGCACAGTTTGCCGGTTTGGGTAGACTAGTTCTAGTGACCGCTAGTTTTGTGCGGGTTGGTCTTTGTATCCGATGGTGCTGTGTTCACACCAAAGAGGGCTGGTGGTGTGGAATTTGTCTGGAATTTTATCGAGTCCAGATGTTCTAAGTTCTGGAGGTCGCGAGATTAGAGCAGACTGCTTTCTTTATCCGCCGAGTTCGGCAACTATTGGCCTAGTGTGCTTTGGTTCCGGGCTCGGAGTGTGCGTACTGGAGTAGTGTCTGGGTAGGTGCAGACTAGAGCTATGGTTGCATGTATGTAGACTGGTGGTTTATCCGCAAGGTCTGCTGGTGTGGCGGTCTAGTCCTGGCTTGGCCTAGTTGAGTCAAGGTGGACTGACCTTGTGTTCGCATCTTGGCAAGTTCTCTTAGTGCTCTCCGCAGATAGGTTATCCTATCGACTAGGGTGGTTATCATACTCCTCTTCGCGCCTATAAATAGGACCCCCCATCACATCAATAGTACATCTGAATGAACAGTAAGTGAGCTTGGGTGGTTTCTGTGGACATGATTTTGTGTTCTCGTGATTTGAAGGATTGACCGATGTTTGCTGTGTAGGTTGTGCAGACTGCGCTGAGAAGCCAAGGACCTGGTTCTAACATTGGTCAGGGATTAGTGCAGACTCTATGATTAGTAATCGGCGGTTACCAGCAGATCGTGGATTGCGGCCAGGCGGTCTTTTTTATTTAGCAACTTTTTCCAAGTTCAATAAGTTGTCCGTGTTGGATCCATAGTTGGATTTGCGCTAGGTTCACCAACTTAGGTTGAGTATGACCCATGATTGTATATCTAGGGTCATGTGTAGTAGTCCTAGAGTTTAGGCTAAGTCCTTATTAGTGCTACCTCCTTGGACAAGCCAGAAGTGGACTTCAGAGAATTAGATTTAGCAGCTTTCAAAAGACAGTGATCAGTTCGAAATTCTTCGAACTCAGCTCGATGAACTCAGAGTTAATTCTCTGAGCTGAGCTCGACGTTCTCAGAGATCAGGTCGACGCTTAGTTTTCTTCTGTTGGTTTCTCAGCTTGACGAAATCAGAGTGTAGATTTGGAAAGTTATTCTCAGTTAGCAGATCGCAGAGCTCATGTCAACGAACTTGAATTACCTGGTCGACGATCTTTGATCTCAGGTTGACGAATTCTGTTTTGCGTTCGAAGTTTTCTGTGTAGTTCCAGAATGAGGCCTTCTCTCTTTTGTTTCTTATTAGTAGTATTATTCTGAGCATTTAATGAAAATATTCCTCTGAATATAGCTGTTATATGGCTGCATTAAATGTGGTATTCATCAGAATAAATATTTGCCTATTCTATCAAGAATAGTTGGGAAACTCATTAATGCTATTATTCCAGCCGCTTTCTATTCCACACAGCAGCCAGCATTTATGGAAAGAATTCAAAAATTCAAGGAGAATTTTTTTAGCAGTGGAATAAAAGTGATTCTCTCCTTTTCGAGAAAAAAAAACAGTCAGAGATACAAAAGAAAGAAATCGAGAAGCACTGCACAGGAAATAATGAACGAGCACTCAACTCTCTCAACGCTTTTCATTCTCTGCCAACACTGTAGTTTGAAGAAGAACAAAATCATCAAGATCAAGAGTCTTCTTAAACTTATGTTCCAGAAATCCTCAGATACTTTCTATTCAACATCTATTACTGGATTTCCTGGACCTTGACAGATCAAGCTGAAGACCTACTCACCCTTAAGCAAAGCTCTGTTCTTCCTAAAGAAATCTACTTCTCAGGGAGAGCTTTGAGCACACAAGAATCAATACAGTATTCTCAGTTTTATTGAGAAAATAGAAGACTTCCATCAAAATCTTCCATCCCATTGTATAGGGTTATAGCTCCCTTCAAAAATTAGTTTGGTTGACAAGTCTCCCTCCAAAAGACTTGAAGTTAGTTTTTGGGCACCCGATCAAAAGCCTGAAGGGTTTCCTGATCTAACTGAACCAGATCTTATGGTGGCAGTCAACTGATCAAAACCTGCTATTGGATTCCTACCAAGGGTGGTAGAAGAGTGGATGTACCCAAGTTTAGGAGAACAACTATAAACTACTTGTGTCGTCTAGTTTCTCCTTTTCATTTGTTTT
Source organism: Platanthera zijinensis (assembly GCA_039513925.1). NCBI lineage: Eukaryota > Viridiplantae > Streptophyta > Magnoliopsida > Asparagales > Orchidaceae > Platanthera > Platanthera zijinensis. The sequence goes on along the minus strand of CM077079.1, from coordinate 204,243,112 downwards.
TGCTGTGCTTGTCATTGCTAGAATTATTAACTTAGTTTTCCTATTCTTTAACTAATATATGGTATCACTATATTTAATCCGATATAATCTAGAAAAAGGGCAAAAGTTTTAAGACTCTATTCACCCCCCCCCCCCTCTAGAGTAATACGATCTAACACCCTCCTTTCAATTGGTATCAGAGGTTGTTTTTGTTTTGTTGTACAAGTTAACACTTGAACCAAGATCCAGTTAGATCAGATTTTCCTCTTCGCAACTATTCTCTATCACAATGGTACAAAACAGGGATTATGCAAGCACCAGACCTCAAGTATGCAACGTAAATAAGTTTGTCATCTAGAAGGCAAGAATTAAGTTGTATATGAATTCTATTGATGAGGATATATTTAACTCTATCTTGACAGGACCTCCTACTGCAGCAACTACTTCAATATCTACTTCAAGCACTCATGTTGTTCCACCACCTGAGTGGACAGATGCCCAGAAGAAAGCCAAGATTATAGATGTAAGAGCCATGAACATTTTAGCTCAGACTATGTCTGATGACATTTTTCAGAAAGTGGCTGAGTGCACTTCAGCCAAATCCATCTGGTATTCCCTAAACCAGATGGTGGCTGGATCTGCTGATTAAAGAAAAGACAGAAGATCCAATCTCATCTCTCAGTATGAGAAATTCAAGAAGGAAGAAGTTGAGTCAGTTAGTGACATGTACAATAGGCTAAGCTCAATCATGAATGAGCTAAGGACCTTAGAAAAGGAAATTAATCTGACTGAAGTGAATGACAAGATCCTTATGTGCTTCCCCAGCACATGGGATTCAAGGATCTGGCCTATCAAAGAAACCAGAAGCATGACTGAAATATAACCTGAGTCTCTCCTTGGAAAGCTCAAATCATATAAGCAACTAATGAAGACCAGAGAAGCAGCTGCTGAAATAAAGACTCCAACACCTACCAAGAAGGAGCATAACATTGCTTTCAAGGCTGCTGAGGACTCTGAAGGGACTCCATTCAATGAAGAACTGATGAGTCTATTTGCCAAAAGATTTTTCAAAATGGAAAAGAAGGACTTCATAAGGAAGTCATCTAGACAAGATAACAAACCAAGGTATGACAAAACACCTTCTAAAGAATTTGTCTGTTTTGGTTGCAAGAAGCAAGGAGACTACATCTCTGAGTGTCTAGAAGCTCAGAAGAAAAATAGGAGAAGAGAAAAAGAGTCAAGAAGAAATCATCACATCAAACCCTCCTCAAGCAAGCATAAGAGGAAGGAAAAGTGTTTTATTGCTGAGACCTTGAGTGATACAGAAGAAGTGTCATCCTCTTTCAGCTCTAGTGATGATGAAGAAGAGCAAAAGACAAAATAAGTTTGCTTAATGGAAATTGATGCCTGCAGCAGCAAATCAAATGCTGAAGATTCGGATAATGAAGAATCAATGTCTGCTAAAGACCAGGTAATTGCTTCCTATGATTTTGAATCAGAAGAATTTAAATCTTAATTTAAAAATCTTTGCTTAAACTTAATAAGCTCTGAGAAGGAAATCAAAATTATTAGAGAGAAATTAACTGATCAAGATAAATATCTTGCTGAAAATGCTAAATTGTCAATTGAACTAAATTCAGCTAATGAACAAATAGTTTTTCTAAAAATTGAACTAAGTAAGGCCAAGAAACTAGAGGAATCTCTAAATGGCTGGAGCATGAAATTACTAGATATAACTAGTACCTTAAATGCTAGGACTAATAACTGTAAACTAGGATTAGGTGCCTCATCTATTGAACCACCTCTAATCAAGAAGAACAATCTATCAAAACCTGTAAACTTCATTTCAGATAAAGACAAGAAGAGCATTGAATAGGTTAATAAAGCTAATGAAGTTCTAAAGCAAATGGAATTAAAACAAAAATCTAAGAACAAGAAAAATAATAGATATAACAATGTTCAGCAGTTTTCGTCGAACTCAGATCGACGAAACGTGAACAGTTCGTCGACCTCAGAACGATGAACTATGAACACAAACCATAATAATAAAAATTCATCGATCTACGATCGACAAAAGCAGTACGGTTTGTCGACCAGAGATCGATGATATTGATGCCATCAGAATGAATACTTTCCTTCTTCGAGCAGAGATCGTAGATCTCATTCCAATTCGTCGAGCTCAGGTCGACGAACTCACCAAAATTCGTCGATCCCAGATCATAATTACAGAAACTTAAATTCCAACAGAAACTGTAACATTAAACCTAACCAACATAGGGAGAACATCAACCCATTCACCCAATGGATAATTCCTCCTAGAAGATTTCACCCCTTAGGTTATAAGAGCCAACCTGAATGTTCATTTATATCAAAATTTTCATTTGAGAAGAAATAAGGACCCAAGGTTACCTTTGTAAAGAACTTTTAATTTGTTTCATTGCAAGTAAAGACCTATCCTATCTCTAAAAATAAGTGGTATCTGGGTAGTGGGTGCTCTAAGCACATGACTGGATGCAAGGACAGCCTCATCAACTTCAAGGCTAAACTTGGTCCAAGAGTCATCTTTGGAGATTCAAGTTTTGGACAGACTGAAGGCTATGGAGACTTCAAAAGTGGAGATGTCACTTTCAAAAAGGTAGCATATGTTAATGGTCTCAAGCATAAACTCATATCCATAAGTTAGTTATGTGAGTCAGGTTATCAGGTTTGCTTTTCTAAATCTCAATGTATTATTTCTGCAAATAATCAAATTGTTTTAACTGGAATTAGACAAGGTAACATATACTTAATAAATTTTAAATCTACCAGTTCAGAAATTTGTTTATTTAATCTTGTTAGCAATCAAAATGATTTGTGGCATAAAAGATTATGTCATGTAAATTTGAGAAACATAGCTAGGATTTCTAAAGACAACCTTGTTAGAGGATTGTCTTCTTACCCCTATAAGAAGGAAAGTCTCTACAGGGCTTGTCAGTTAGGCACGCAAACTAAATCTAGTTTTAAATCATTAAACAAAAGTGACACACTTAGGATATTGTACTTACTACATATGGACCTTTTTGGCCCAATAACAGTACAAAGCCTAGGAGGGAAATCTTATACTTTAGTTCTTGTAGATGACTTTTCTAGATTCACTTGGGTATTCTTTCTTAGATCTAAGCCAGAACCTTTCAAGATTCTTATAGATTTTCTCAAGAATATACAGATTGAGTACTCTACTCCAGTTGCATTGATCAGAAGTGATCAAGGTAATGAGTTTGAGTCTCTTCTTATGCAAGAGTTCTGTAGGAAAGAAGGTTTCAGACATTGCTTCTCAGCTCCTAGAACACCTCAACAAAATGGGGTTGCTGGAAGGAAGAATAGAACACTAATTGAATCTGCAGGCACATTACTTGCAGATGCTTATTTGCCCCAATCCTTTTGGGCAGAGGCTGTAAGCACAACAAATTATGTGCTGAATAGAAGTCTTATACACAAACTTAAGAATAAGACTCCTTATGAGTTACTAAAAGGGAAGAAACCTAAAGTCACCTATTTTAAAGTATTTGGTTGTATATGCTATATTCATAACAATGACAAGAAATATATTAGAAAATTTGAAGCAAAGGCTGCAATGAGAATTTTTCTAGGATATTCCCAAGTCAGCAAAGCTTATAGGGTGTTTAATAAATCTTCTTTAAAAATTTAGGAATCTGTGCATGTAACTTTTGATGAAGCTAATATATATTGCAAGGAGAAAGAAATTTCTACCAATGAGCTATTGCATGTACCTCACTTGTGTGAGAAAATTGATGAACTAAACCTTACGCCAAAGGTTATATCACATCCTCCTCCACAATGTGATAAAGAAAGTGAAGAAGAAACTGTGGAAGCAGTTGAACTTCCTACAACAGTAGATGTAATTCCACAAGAGGAATTCATTCTAAATGTTATTGTTGAACCAACTCCACCATCTGATCTTGTCACACAAAGGGATCACCCTAGATCTCAAGTGATCGGAGACATGTCAGTAGGTGTACAGACAAGGCATCAACTCAACCATGATGTGATGCATGCCAATTTTCTCTCTCAAGTTATGCCTCAATCCGTAACTGATGTAGAGAAATATCCCCACTGGATTATTACAATGCAAGAGGAGCTCAATCAGTTTGAGATATGTAGAGTTTGGGACTTGGTTCCAAGGCCTAAAGGCTATCAAGTAATTGGGACCAGGTGGGTTTTCAGTAACAAGCTTGATGCTCAAGGTGTGATTGTAAGGAACAAGGCTAGGCTTGTTGCTCAAGGCTATATGCAAGAGGAAGGGATTGATTATGAGCAAACCTTTGCTCATGTTTCCACGCTAGAGGCAATAAGGATTTTCCTTGCTTATGCTGCTTTTAAGATATTCAAAGTCTAATAGATGGATGTAAAAAGTGCATTTCTGAATGGAGAACTAAAAGAAGAGATTTATGTTGAACAACCTCCAGGTTTTATCTCTTCATCTTATCCCTCTTATGTTTTTAGATTGCATAAAGCTCTCTATGGTCTAAAGCAAGCTCCAAGAGCTTGGTATGAAACCTTAGCTAGCTTTCTTTTAGAGCATAGGTTTTCTAGAGGCATGGAAGATAGGACTTTGTTTTTCAAGCATCATAATGATAAAATACTTTTGGTACAAATATATGTATATGACAAAATATTTGGCTCTATAGATCCAAAACTATATAAAAGGTTTTCTAACCTTATGCATTCCATGTTTGAGATTAGTTGCTTGGGTGAGCTCTCCTACTTCCTTGGCCTCCAAGTCGGGTAGACTCCTGATGGCATTTTCTTATCTTAATCCAAATATGCTAAAGAGCTGATTAAAAGGTTTGGGATGGCTGATGCCTCAGCTAAGAAAACACCTATGGCTATAAATGGTGTGGTTGATTCTGATGAATAAGGGAAACCTGTTGATAAGAAATTGCATAGGGCCATTGTTAGGTCCCTTCTATATCTCACAGCAAGTAGGCCTGATATAATGTTTGCTACATGTCTTTGTGCTAGGTTCCAGGTGAACCCTAAAAAATCTCACCTAATTTTATTAAAAAGGATTTTAAGATATATAAAGAGTTGCCCAGATCTAGGACTCTGGTATCCAACTGAATAAAAATTTGAGTTAACTGGATACTCAGATGCTGACTTTGTTAGATGTAGAGTGGACAGGAGAAGCACTTCAGGCACATTCCAGTTTCTTGGTGCTAGACTTATCTCCTGGTTTTGTAAAAAGCATACATCTGTGTCTACATCAACTGTATAAGCTAAATATATAACAGCTGGCAGTTGCTGCTCATAGATGTTATGGATACAAAATCAATTCCTGGATTATAGTAACAACTTAAATAATTCAACTCTATTTTGTGACAGTACCAGTGCTATATTTATAACACAAAATCCAGTGCATCATTCTATAACCAAGCATATAGATGTTAGACATCATTTCATTAGAGAATGTGTGGACAAGAAGAAAATTAATATTACTTTTATTCCCACAGATTTGCAAAGGGTAGACATCTTCACCAAATCCTTGGATGAGAAGAAACATCTATCCTGTATGAATCAGCTAGGCATCATGAATGGTGATACATTAATTTAATTCTCTGTCTGTGGTCGAAGAAATTTCCAAAAATTCGTCGACCTAAGATCGACGAACTAAGGGAAGTTCTTGAGACATTTCGTCAACCTGAGGCAGACGAACGCTCTGTGGAAGTCTTTTTTTGTCGACCTGAGATCGACGATCTGGCTTCAGAAAAGTTTTCATCGACCTGAGTACGATGAAAAGTTTTCCCCTCTTCTGACTGAGATCGACTAATTCTTTTGACTATAAAACATTTCGTCAACCTTAGATCGAAGATTTCTCTTATTTCGCAGGACAGAGTCTGTCAGTTCATATTCTGAAAAACCTTATAACTATGTTTTCTTCGACCTCCATCCTGCGCTTTCTGTTCCCCGACACTTGATCTTTTTTGCTTCCGTGTTACAGGCAACTAATGGCGATTCCAACAGGAGCTCTTTCTGGCATGAAGTTCGATATGGGTTTCGACATCGATTTTGATTCTTTTCAACAATCAGACCAGATATTCAAAAATATTTTGTAGTTATTCGAGGAACTCAATTTGAAGACCCTAATGTCTACCAGAATGAAGATAGCTGGTTCTGAAATAATAGAGCGGGTTTATACATCATCTACTCTAGATGCTGACACGATGGTTGGATCTATATCGGGTAACGCTGTTTCCTTAACCCCAGATACTCTTTCTGAAATCTTTGAACTAGTTAACGGTGAAGAAGATATTGAACATGAATCTTCTGAGTATGAGGAAATGTTGACTTTGATGGGTTATTGTGGAGACAACCCAAATAAATTGCTGAAGAAGCACCTATCTGCTGGGTATAAATTTCTTGCAGATATAGTCGGTAAAGTGTTGTTAGGCAAGCATACAACCCATGATCACATTACCAGGCAACAGTTCTTAGTGATGAGTGCTGTGGTAAATAAGAAGGCTGTTAATTGGGCCAAAACTTTGTTCAATCTGATTAGGAAGAAGAACAACAAGAAAGAAGTTTTCTTTAAAAGGACTCTTGGTATGTTCCTTAATGCCAAGGTCGCTGAATCCCTTATCGCCTCGACCATATTCATCCACGCCTCTAAGAGGCTGACCTGCACCTTATTTGGAAAGTGGGATAGGAATATCCCAAAGCCGTCTAGGGCTTCCTCCTCTAAAACCTCTGAGAGTACTAGGGCAGTATCAGCCACTCCCCACCCTGCAAAATAAAGTTCCATTCCCCCTCTTGACCAAACTCTTTCATCATCCCTCTAACAAATTTCCTCAGCTCCAGCCTCTCTACCTATACCTCCTGCTTTCCCCATCCACCCTGCTTCTCTAGTTCATCAACCTACACCTCATCAGTCCCCCAACATTTCATCCCTAGTGTAACAACAACAATAACATCTAGAACAATCTCAATCTCCAGATTCTACAACTCCACTTCTATCCCCCCTTCCATCTCATCTTTAAAATCTCACTTCTCTACCCTCTTTCAACCTTCTTTCATCCCCAAGCAATTCTTCAGATGAACCAATGTTAGATTGTCATCCCTCATCCTCTTCCATCATCAAACCATCTATCTCTACCCAAACCCCTCAAGAATTCTTAGATTCATCTTCTCCCTCCATCTCTCTCATCTTAGCATCCATCACACCCCTTCTCAAACAGCTGATAGCAAAGGCTATTTCACCTCTTGCTATGTCTATCTCTACCCTTGCTGCTCAGCTTTCTGCCTTTTCTATCCCATCCTCTTCTGTCAGGGGCCTGGCTCTAGTAGCTACTGAAACCAGGCAGGGGGAGATACTCAGTGAAGAGGTTTCTCAAGTAGTAATAGCAGATACAGTAGCATATACAGTAGCAGATACAGAATTTGTAGCAGAAGCTGACATTATTGATACTGAATTTATTGATGCAGATCTTGTTGAGTTTTTTGATACTGACTTTGAGAGAAATCCTTTGGAAATTCTTTATGGAGATTGCCTCATTGCTCCATATTTTGACCTAGATTCATTTCTAAGATCTTTTGATCTTTTGTACAGAAATTTTATTCTTTTTGTATCTTTTCATTGGTGTACAGATATTGTTTGCTACTCAGCTCCCATCAATTCAGAGATCTTTCAGCAGATACAGAAAAGTTTTGAAGCTCTTGAGCCTGAACTCATCTTAGTTCCAGAGGTTGAGCTTATCCAAGATATGGATCTGGAAACTGAAGAAGTCCCTACTGAAATCATTCCACCTCCAGCAGTTCCACCTCCAGTTGTCCCTCCTCTAGCTGGAAAGCAAGTTCCAAAAGAAGTCATTACTGAGATTGATGCTATGTATAATAATCCTCAAGGATCTTCTGATGATGATCAATCTGATGACTCAGATTCTGATGACAGTAGAAAGAAAATGTCAAAGAAAAGGAAAGCCCCTCCTAAGGCAGTTCCAAAGCCAAATCCAAGCAATGATACTCCATAATATATATTACAAAAGATTACTCCCTACCATGGTATACCATAGTGGATGTGGTTGTCTAAGAATGATCAGAAAGCAAGAAAGAAGAAGAGAAGGTACTCTCCTCCTCCTCCTCAAAAGTTTAGGAGAGGTACTCCTCCCTCTTCAGGTTCCTCAGGCAACTTATCTCAGAAATCTGGTTCTATGACAAAAACTTATCAGAGATAACCCCGACAAAGATATCAACAGTCTTCTTCAAGAAATCGACCTTTAGATTCTTCAAAGAAAGTTCCTACTGAAGAACCAATACAGGATTCTAGTTCAAAAAGGCCAGAGTCTCCTTAAATTCCTTTTGTTGATCCAGAACAGGAGACTTCTACCAAGATGGCTAGATTCCATGAGCTTATAGGACTTTCTCAGATTAGTAAAGCAAAAGTTGAAGGCAAAGATATTTCTCAATTCTCAACTATGTCAACCTACAGAAAAGAAGAATTGTTCAGGTATGCTAAGGCTAATAAATTTTTCAATGTTGATGATTATATGAAACTGCACCCAGAGGCTGTTGTACCCAGAACCTCATCTCAAACTATGAATAGAGTATCTGACATATATATGTCAAAGAAAGAAGCTGGCAATCCTAACAGAGTAATCAAAGACAACCTTCTGAAGATTCAGACAAAGACAAAGCCCGGAAGAAGAAATGAGTTTCCTTTCTATTATTTTTTTAGTTGTCTTTTGAACACTATTCTCTTAGTTTATCATGAAGCACAACTATGTAAATACTTGCTGAATATTTTTCTTCTATCAAATATATTTTCTTTTGCTTTATGATTATTTTGTTTTTGTGTTAGTGACCTCACCCAAATATGGAGAGATTGTTGGATCCCTAGTTGGATTTGGGCTAGGTTCACTAACTTAGGCTGAGTATGACCCATCATTGTATAGCTAGGGTCATGTGTAGTAGTCCTAGAGTTTAGGCTAAGTTCTGATTAGTGCTACCTCCTTGGACAAGCCAGAAGTGGACTTTAGAGAATCAGATTTAGCAGCTTTCAGAAGACAGTGATCAGTTCGAAATTCTTTCAACTCAGCTCGACGATCGTCGATCTCAGATCGACAAACTCAGAGTTAGTTCTCTGAGCTGAGCTCGACGTTCTCCGACCTCAGGTCGACGCTTAGTTTTCTTCTGTCAGTTTCTCAGCTCGATGAACTAAGAGTGTAGATTTGGAAAGTTATTCCCAGTTAGCAGATCGTATAGCTCAGGTCAATGAACTTGAATTCCCTCGTCGACGATCTTTGATCTCAGGTCGACGAATTCTGTTTTGCGTTCGAAGTTTCCTGTGTAGTTCTAGAATGAGTCCTTCCCTCTTTTGTTCCTTATTAACAATATTATTATGAGCATTTAATGAAAATATTCCTCTGAATATAGTCGTTATTTGGCTGCATTAAATGTGGTATTCATTAGAATAAATATTTGCCTATTCTCTCAAGAACAATTGGGAAAATCATTAATGCTATTATTCCAACCGCTTTCTATTCCACACAATAGCCAACATTTATGGAAAGAATTCAAAAAATCAAGGAGAATTTTTTTAGCAGTGGAATAAATGTGATTCACTCCTTTTCGAGAAAAAAAAGATAGTTAGAGATACAAAAGAAAGAAATCGAGAAGCACTACACAGTAAATACTGAACGAGCACTCAACGCTCTCAACGCTTTCATTCTCTGCCAACACTGTAGTTTGAAGAAGAACAAATCATCAAGATCAAGAGTCTTCTTCAACTTCTGTTCCAGAAATCCTCAGAGACTTTCTATTCAACATCTATTACTGGATTTCCCGGACCTTGACAGATCAAGGTTAAGACCTACTCACCCTTTAGCAAACCTCTGTTCTTCCTAAAGCAATCTACTTCTCAGGGAGAGCTTTGACAACACAAGAATCCACACAGTCTTCTCAATTGTATTGAGAAAAGAGAAGTGTAACACCCCTATCCGTCACATTATATATAATAGTAGGTCCGGCCGGGGCCCGACGCCATATACTGCGGACAGACTGGTTGGTTACTTATTGAAACCGTTCAGCCAATCACAACGTCCTACACAGAGCATCCAGCAGAAGTAAATTATTAAGTTGTATAAAGAATAAAGAACCCTGCCAAGCATGAATGCCCACTACTCAAACCAAGAAGGAATGTTTAATACACTAAACAGGAATGGCCTTATGGGCTTACAAGAGTTTGCTTAATAAAAGTGTCTTCCAAACCTTGGCACGCAGGCCGGTCACACATGAGTACAAAAAGGAAAACACTCAACAATTGGCCTTCGAGGGCCGGCACAACAACTTGGGCTTTAGCCCATTATTTATCGCTCGGCTCTGCAGAACCTGCAAACAACAGTCCACCGCACAGTGGTAAACAAAGGCAACGGTCAGCCATTCTGACCAAATTATAACGATTCCGCCCCCAAACTGGGGCGGCAAAGCTTCTTCCCTACACTTGTTAGCAAAACAAGAAACATAGCGAAATAAGCATCACATCACAGGTGCACGCTCAGACGGCCGTACACCCCGTGCTCTCAGGGCACTTACTCGGCGAGCCAGTCGAACCCCGTCCGGTCCTTGACTCCACCACCACCCCCAGGGTGGATACCTCGTGAGCATTTAGTCCTTTCGGCCGTAGCCTAGACTCGATCTCCAAACCTCGGTAAGTCCCACGTAAAACTTTAGGTTGCTTTAACCGAGCAGATGGAGCGGGTAGGGGTCCACTAGCCCGTTGCTCACCCCGCCGTTGCCATTTAGCCTTTGACGCGGGCTAAGCTTCAGCAGTCCCAAATATCGTTCAAACATGGTACATAGCCCCGCTATGTACCTGGTTGGCTCCCAGGCCACTGATATGACAGAAATGCGTTTCCGTCCAGATTTCCGGGTGCACCTCGGGGTAATCCCCAAGATTCCCTGATGCATTCTACCGCATAGCAACCCGAAAATAATCAAAACGCTAAAAGTCTTCTCCAGCTAAAAATGCACAGCAAATCATCACTGATCCAGACCAACATGTCAGGGTAGGCTTCACACATCATGCATATGTCCGTACTACGATTCCAGACTCTAACAAGGGGGACTTTACACATCTACCCATAGGAATACTACAATCTCGCCGCACACTCGCGGGAGAAGGGTTTTTCCCATACAAAGGAAGAAGAGCTTCACATGCTCAAGAAGAGAATCGTTACCCTTGCACTTTTCCTCGGCGCCATGACGATCTATCCGGATGGAAAGCACCCTATCGTCCTCGCCTTCGTGGATCCAGACTCAGATCGTGATTTGGAGCTCCGAAGCTACGCCGGTGACTGGATCTTGGCCTTCTTCCTCCTCCTTGCTCTCCCTTCTCTCTAACTTTTAGAAAGATAAAACTCAAAAGGAATAAGGGTTTCCAAGCCCTATTCCCGGATATAACATACCAGCAACAACCTTGAGCCGTCGGATCCCAAATCAAGAAATCGAAGTGCTGCGATTCAGCCCAATATTATAAAATCTGGGCCGAACACGGGTTACAACACGGCCGTATGCATGGCCGTATCACCCATTCGCCGTCTCACCTGACGTTCCAACCAGCACATGGCATTTAACACGGCCTCCGACACGCCCGTGTCACACATGACACGACCGTATCAAGACCCGTGTCATGCCCGTGTGCACTGCCAATAATAATTTCCCGAGGAGGACACGACCTGCGATACGGCACCCGACACGCCCGTGTCACATGTGACACGCCCGTGTCTGTGCCCGTGTCATGGACCGTGTGCATACTCAGAAAATTCCCAGCGTGACACGCCCATGTCCCAGGCCATGTGCCTCAACTCGACGATCGCCGATTGCCAAAACGTCGACCCCACAACCCGAGGTCGATCACGCCCATGACACGCCCGTGACACGCCCATGACACGCCCATGTCACGCCCGTGACACCTGCTCCAAAACCTAGACTTGGCTTAAAACGTCACCCGTCCCTCTTTTGAGTTTCGGGGTATTACTCTCCCCCTCTTAAAAGAATTTCGTCCACGAAATTACTAAAGGAGAGAAAGCAGAAACTCTCAGCGGTACCCAGGCGGAACAACTCTGGGTACACTTCCAACATAGATTGCTCTCACTCCTAAGAGAGCTCCTCGCTAACGCAATTGTCCTACCGGAACACGACTATCCTGATCTCCTTGATACAAAGTCGCTCGACTTCACGGTCTCCAAAACGAATGGGTTTGACCCTAGTCGTCAACCTTTCGTCCACCAAAACTTGATCACTCACGATCAAGTTCGAAGGCTCTTGCGCCGCCTCACCAAACCGCTCCAAAAATCTCAAGTGGTCCAAGGTATACCGGGCTCAGCTTCCTAAGCGTCGCTCCCGTGAAACACTCTTGAACGACTATAAATTCCAATACGCCATCGGATAACTCCACATTCCGATACGTGGCATTAAAGTACTTAGTCTTCCTCTCCTGAGCGATTAGCAAAAGTTCTCATATGGTTCACACCAAAGGGTAGTGTTTAACACCTCTTGCTTTAAATACAACTTTGTGTCATCCGTTTCTAGCCACGACAATGACATGCGACAACTTCTACCATATAGGGCCTCGAAGGGCGCCGTTTGTATGCTCGCTTGGTAGCTAAAGTTGTACGCAAACTTTACCAAAATAGATGGCCTTACCACTGCTTCCCAAAGTCCAGAACGCACATGCGAAGCACATCCTCTAACGTCCCGTTGACCATCTCGGTCTGCTCATCCGTCCGCGGATGTAAGACTGGACTAAACTACAACTTAGTCTCCAACACTTCCTATAACCACCTCCAATCATTGGACATAGAACGCCCACCTCGATTGTTCACGATGTTGCGGGGCAAACCGTATAGTCTAACTATGTTATCCATAACCATTTGTCAGTTACTCCGCCGAATTATCCTTCCTATGCGGAATGAAGTGCGACACTAAAGTCAACACAACTACGATCACCCACACGGCGTCGCTTCCCCACTGTGACCTTGGCAAACCATGCACACAGTCTAGTCGAACTTTTATTTCGAACTAGGCAAGGATTTCAAGAATCCCCCGACTCTTGGCACTCTGCCTTCACAAAGGCGCAAGGCTGGCATTTTGTCATACATAGTGCCACAACCTTCTAGAGTCCTGGCCACCAGAGCACTTCTTCAGATCTCGGCACAACTTTGTGCTTCCTAAGTTAATTTTGTACTGGGTATAACATACCACAACTCCACCCATTGATTGCCCACGCTTGGGTCGCACAAACGGTTGTCTTTCCTTGGTAGCCCACCTTCAATCGTCGATTTGGGACTTTGACCCATCGAAGCTGTATTCATGATTTCCTTCACGTTGCTTCCCAAACCATAGTCTGCCAAATACGATTAGCCAGGTCATACAAGTCTTCTGACCAGTTCAATTACGCTTCGACGCTAGTCTGCTTGTCAACGCAAGAGATAGCTAACATCTCCAACTCCCGGGTCAAACTCTCAACATGAACCTACAACTAGTTAGCTTGGGCGGAAGCCCTGCGTCTCAACGCATCCGCAACTACATTGCCTTATAACAGGCACAAAATAACTTTCGAACGTATAGTCCCCCAGGAACTCCATCCATTTTTGCTGCCTTAATTTTCGACCCCTTTTGATCCAACCCATATATCAGACTCCTATGATCAGTACAAACATCGACTTATGCGCCGTACGAATAATGCCTCCACAGCTTAAGCGCAAAACACACGGCCGCTAACTCCAGATAGAGGACCGAGCAATTCCCCTCGTGCTCTTTCAGCTAATGTGAGCCATAAGCCATAACATTACCACGCAGCAGCAGCACGCAGTCCAATCCACTGCCCAAGGAAGTGCCGTAGATCTCACAGCTTTTGGTTCCACTCGGCGAACTTAACACTGGCGTCGTGGTTGACCAACTCTTTAACCCTTCAAAGTTTGGGCACACTCGCGCATCAAAACAACCTTTTAAGCTTTTCCTTGACAATGTTTTGAGGGGTAAATCAATTCGCAAGAAGTCCTGTACGAAACGCCTGCGGTAGCTGACCACACTAGAAACTAATGACTTATGCTACCGAGACAACACAGGCCACCCTCGTATTTAGACTAACAACGCTGGATCCACGCTCACCCACTCTACCAACTATAGGACCGAGGAGCGCTACGAGGATAACCCAAGACTCGTGTTCGGAGAACTTGGTGTATACATGGTTCCTCTTTAGCATCCACAAAACACAAAGTAGATATTCCGAAGTGATTCCCTTCGCACTTCAATTACCCCAATGTGTCGTCGATGAATATGGTCACAAAATTTACTAGGTACTCCATGAACGTTCCGTTCATCCGGTCTATGAACACTGATGCCACACTTGACTGCCAAGACGGCACGATCGTAGACTCGGATTGCTCATTCCTCGTGCTTAACTCCGTCTTTGCGACAACACTTACCCTTATTCTATGATATGGGTAACCGGACTTGCGATCCACTATTGAGTCCACTAAAGACCCGACTAACTGATCACAAGATCATCGATCATTTGGATCGAGTACTTGTCCTATTTCTGCAAACTTATACAGCTCTCTGCAACAGATACAAAATTGCAAGCTCCCGTCCTTCTTCTTGGTAAAAAGGACCCGTGCGCTCTAAGGCAGCGATCTTGGACGCACATACCCTTGCTCCATCAACTTTTCTCGTTGAACCTTTAACTCCGCTATCACCTTAGGCATCAACCTATAAGGAGAGCATGACTCAGGTTTGGCACCTGGCACAACTCAATCGTGAAATCGATCTCTCGCTATGGTGGGGCTCCAGGGAGATTGTTCCGGAACACCTCGGGATACTCATAAACCACTGGGATACTCCCCAGAGTGGACTTAGGCGTTACAGCCTCCATTAACGTGAAGAACAGCTCTGCGCCCGCACGAACTGTCTTGACCATCGGGAGGGCGGACGTCAGCGTCCTGCTCGATCCCTTCAGTTCCGCAAACGTTTTCTCCTGCCCAACACCCAGCGAGGTCTCTTTACAGTTGCAAATGATAAAAGCCTTCTTTTCCGAAAGCCAGTCCATACCAAAGATGACGTCGAACTCTACTAGCGGCAACAGCGACGCTAGCAAGTTGAATCCTTGACTTTCTATAAGACTCTTACCGCCCAGACTGTATCTCTGCGCGCATTGGACGACTACTGGGCAATAACCCATCCGAATTGTTCCTTTACCATCGAAGGGAAAACTCCGATGCGCGATACAGATTCTTCGGATAACAGGAATGCAAAGTTCCCGTATCGAAACTATGCTCTCTCCGTGTTACCAATATTCCAAAACAAAGCCTAGAACTTCCAGTTCTAAGTTACCACGCATAAGGTATCCGGCATAAGGAACTAGTTTGCTAACAAGAAAAAAAAAACCTGACATCCCGACGGTCGGCCACATGTCCTCCTGCTGGCCAAGGGTGTTCACTCCCGGTTGGGCCAGAGTAAACAGCGATGAGGTGGACGCCACTGACTTGACTTTCTCTACAGATATCTCCCCCGGCTTCTTTTCGGACATTAGGCATCCACTTTGACAATCCCGGGCATAGTGCCCCGACTTTCCACAAGCAAAGCATGCATCTGGGGTTTGGACTGTAGTCGCTCCGGATGTGCTAGAGGAAGGGACTAGACCCGACCTCCTAGCCCTCTTATGCCACCTACGGTACCCAGATTTTGAGGTTGGCATTTTGAACATCGTTCCTTTACACTAGAGGCTTCAACTGCTCCTGCCACAGCTTTCGTTGTCTTCTGAGCATCAACCCAACACTCTCTGGCATAGTGCCCTTTCTTTCCACAAGAATAACAATTATAAGTGGTTTGGCTAGTAGATGATCTAGCCTCTTTACTCAGCGTCTTTCGATAAACAGTCCTTATAAGATCGGTAGAGTTTGGTACCCTATCCACTGGTACATGGTGAGTTTTCCCCAACTCCACCTCCAAAGCTCTGGCCGATTCCACCAAAGCTCGGAATCCCAATAACTTTGGTCCTAGTAGTAGGATACGCAACTCGCTGCACAGACCATTATAAAATCTATCAACTATAGATTGCTCGCTTTCCCATTCAAATCCTGGGTAGCGCCTTATCATAAGGAACGTCTGCAAATACGTGTCAACTAAATGCGCTCCCTGCACAACAGTCATGCTCATCTACTACTCTAATTGACCCCCAAATGCCCTTTGCTCCAACATACCGCCCGATGTTGGGGCTATCTCAGGGACAAAGGGTTGCACATTACTCCCATGTTGTGCATTGGTCACAGCGAACACCGCTTCAACCACCCTTCTTATGGTTTCCAAAGACGTAGGGGTCTCAGGAACGTTACTTGGTGCAGTACTTTGCTCAGCAAACGTGTGTTCAGACTACCACGCTCCACTTCCGGACACCTATAGCCGTTCAAAACACCATAAGTGACTGAACAAAATTACAAAAAGAAATTATAGGAACACGCAGGTTCCTCAAACATGTGTATTTTCATTCCTAAGTGGACATTCATGGGTTCTTTTCATGTTATAACGATGACGCAGACACATGTGCTCACAACCCCTTAAAGTGAATTCGCCCACGAATTCATTTAAGCTTGACCGAAACTAGTAGTCTGATACCAATTTGTAACACCCCTATCCGTAAAATAGTATATAACAGTAGCTCCGGCCGGGGCCCGATGTCATATACTGCGGACAGACTGGTTGGTTAATTATTGAAACAATTCAACCAATCACAACATCCTACACAGAGCTTCTAGCGGAAGTAAATTATTAAGTTGTACAAAGAATAAAGAACCCTGCCAAGCATGAATGTCCACCGCATGGTGGTAAACAAAGGCAACGGTCAGCTATGCTAACCAAATTATAACGATTCCGCCCCCAAACCGGGGCGGCAAAGCTTATTCCCTGCACTTGTTAGCAAAACAAGCAACATAGCGAAATAAGCATCAATTCACAGGTGCACGCTCGCACGGCCGTACACCCCGTGCTCTCAGGGCACTTACTCGAACGAGCCAGTATGAACCCCGTCTGGTCCTTGACTCCACCACCACCCCCAGGGTGGACACCTCGTGAGCATTTAGTCCTTTCAACCATAGACTAAACTCGATCTCCAAACCTCGGTAAGTCCCACGTAAAACTTTAGGTCGCTTTAATCGAGCAGATGGAGCGGGTAGGGTTCCACCAACCCGTTGCTCACCCCGCCGTTGCCAATTGGCCTTTGACACGGGCTAAGCTTTCCCAGTCCCAAATATCGTTCAAACACGGTACATAGCCCCGCTATGTACCCAGTTGGCTCCCAGGCCACCGATATGACAGAAATGCATTTCCGTCAAGATTTTCGGGTGCACCTCGGGGTTAATCCCCAAGATTCCCTGATGCATTCTACCGCATAGCAATCCGAAAATAATCAAAACACTCGGAGTCTTCTCCGGCTAAAAATGCACAACAAATCATCACCGATCCAGACCAACACGTCCGGGTAGGCTTCAAACATCATGACTATGTCCGTACTACGATTCCAGACTCTAACAAGGGGGACTTTACACATCTACCCCAAGGAATACCGCAATCTCACCGCACACTCGCAGGAGAAGGGTCTTCCCATGCAAAAGAAGAAGAGCTTCACATGTTCAAGAAGAGAATCATTACCCTTGCGCTTTTCCACAGCGCCATGACGATCTAGCCCTATGGAAAGCACCGTATCGGCCTCTCCTTCACGGATCCGGACTCGGATCGTGATTTGGAGCTCCGAAGCTCCGCCGGTGACCGGATCTTGCCTTCTTCCTCCTCCTTGCTCTCCCTTCTCTCTAACTTTAGAAAGATAAAACTCAAAGGGAATAAGGGTTTCCAAGCCCTATTCCCGGATATAACATACCAGCAACAGCCCTGAGCCGTCAGATCCCAAATCAAGAAATCGAACGGTTGCGATTCAGCCCAATATTACAAAATCTGGGCCGAACACAGGTTGCAACACGATCGTGTGCATGGCTGTGTCACCCATTCTCCATCTCACCCGACGTTCTAACCAGCACATGGTATTTGACACGGCCTCCGACACGCCCATATCACACGTGACACGACCGTGTCAAGACCCGTGTCATGCCCGTGTGCACTGCCAACAATAATTTCCCGAGGAGGACACGGCCTGCGGCACGGC
Organism: Platanthera zijinensis; assembly: GCA_039513925.1. Classification (NCBI taxonomy): domain Eukaryota; kingdom Viridiplantae; phylum Streptophyta; class Magnoliopsida; order Asparagales; family Orchidaceae; genus Platanthera; species Platanthera zijinensis. The sequence continues at coordinate 204,224,928 of CM077079.1, read as the reverse complement.
ACCCGACACGCCTGTGTCACATGAGACACGCCCGTGTTTGTGCCCGTGTCATGGCTCGTGTGCATACTCAGAAAATTCCCAGTGTGACATGCCCTGGGACATGCCCGTGTCCCAGGCCGTGTGCCTCAACTCGACAATCGCCGATCTCCAAAATGTCGACCCCACGACCCGAGGTCGATCACGCCCATGACACGCCCGTGACACGCCCGTGACACGCCCGTGTCACGCCCGTGACACCTGCTCCAAAACCAAGACTTCGCTTAAAATGTCACCCGTCCCTCTTTTGAGTCTCGGGGTATTATAAGAAGACTTCCATCAAAATCTTCCATCCCATTGTACAGGGTTATTGCTCCCTTCAAAAGTTAGTTTGGTTGACAAGTCTCCCTCTAAAAGACTTGAAGTTGGTTTTTTGGCACCTGATCAAAAGCTTGAAGGGTTTCCTGATCTACCTAAACCAGATCTTGTGGTGGCAGTCTCCTGATCAAAACCTGCTAGTTGATTCCTACCAAGGGTGGTAGAAGAGTGGATGTACCCAAGTTTAGGGGAATCACTATAAACTTCTTGTGTCGTCTAGTTGCTCCTTTTCACTTGTTTTTTGCTGTGCTTGTCATTGTTGGAATTGTTAACTTAGTTTTCTTATTCTTTAACTAATATATGCTATCACTATATTTACTCTGATATAATCTAGAAAAAGGGACAAAGTTTTAATACTCTATTCACCCCCCCCCCTCTAGAGTAATCCGATCTAAAACCCTCCTTTCAGTCCGCTTCTGGCGGCTTGTTCAGTTTGGCAACAGCTGTTCACGGTGGTTTGGAGGCTAGGCGCCCTCGCGGTTAGGTGGCTTGCTTATCAGCCGACAAAGGTCTTTATCATTGGAATAACGGGTTGTATGTACGACTAGGTTTCGGTCTGGTGACTTGGCGGCTTAAGCGGACTCCGTAAGCAACTCGGTACAGTCGGCGACTTCTCATTTAGATTGTTCGGCTAGCTTTGTTTTTATTTCCATCGGGTACATCGACAAGTCATGTCTTTCCATTTATACCTCGCCTTGTAAAGATTGTTGATAGTACAATGGTTTCTTGCTCTTCTAGTGCATCTGGTTTTTTTGGTTTCAGATAGTTGAGTGTTCATGCACCTGGTTTCATGTTTTCTGCCATTCACAAATTTTACACTTTATCACAAGATGAAGGTTCTTCAGAATTAGGACTTGTTTCATAATTTGATTTAAAGGAGGAGATGGAATGAACAAATACCTCATCAGGATCAAATTGATCCTGTCTAGATTCTCCTTCTGCCATGGCCGTAAGTCCACAACAATAATATATTATATTAGTAGAAATATGTTTATTAGGTTTAGAATCATACCTGTTCCCCTGGAGAATTTCTTCCCAAATTTGTTGTGATCCTTATTATAGTATGAAGAGGAGGAAGGTTTGCTCATCTATTGCTTCCTCTTCATCATCTTTTGGAATTGCCTTGAGAAAGCATCAAATACCCAATCTGAAATGTTACTATCAGATGTGCTGGACTCAGTGATTTCTGAATCAGCTTGTCTTCTTGGGGGAGAGGCAATTCTATCCTTGATTTTCTTAGAGCTCTTAGCCTTATGATCCATTATCCTCTCATTAGCATGGGACCTAATGTAATCCCCCTCCGGGAACACAAGACACAGCCGAGGGGAGTCTTATGCCCAGAAGAGCCACCTTGCGGTAGTGCCAACACATGGGTTGACCTGTACTACAAGACACCTATCATGCCTGCTAAAACCAATATCATCATTGCCAATCCAACATAAGAGTATAAGCAGAAGTCAAAATCCACATAAGTATATAATTTCCAACTAGTACATCAAATAAAAGAAGAAACCAAGTATTCTATAATATTTGAGTACATATGAAATACCAAAAGGCTACAAAATGTGTCTCTCAAAAACTCACATCAGTCACTGACGGCAGCGATGGTATCATCACTTCAGGCCCTGTCGTCCTGGCCCGGTTGCCCTCCTGCAAAACCTGATTCTCTATCTGTAGGGTTTCCTCCTGAAAAGTAAGACATAGCAACTATTAGTCATAAACACTTAGTGGCTATCACATCCGCTCCCCCGACGACTCTTAGGCACTGAGCGGAGAAAAGAAGAGGGTTCAATATATATAAATAGTAGTGCAAGCAGCTGGTATAAGACTAATCAATATCAGAGTATATCAAAGTAACTACAACAATTGTGTATATCAATCTACACTAGCAGTTCTACCATCAATAGCTGTATAGAAGTAAAGTCCTACAACAGGAAAGTTACTCAACATATATGAATGCCCATGCAAACATATAAGCTAAGAATCGGCTTAACAGTAAAGTAACTCATCATATAAGAGGTCCCATACAAACTTATATGATAAGGAAATTATGTGGTGCAATGCTATATAATGAATGACTTATGATGACTGACCCATGCTCACGCACATGAAACTGCTATGTCGACACAGACTTATAGTTCCCACTTTTTGAGAAGGTAGCTAACCTCTCAGGCATCATCCGAAGTGGCCAGACAGTGATAGTGGAACGAGTTTTCCACTACTAGGCGGGTCTCCACACTACCAAGCTTAGGCCTCTGTATGCCTCAATTCTAAGAACACAACAGCGGAGCTTAAATGCGTACTATAGCTCAGAGGGGTCTTGGGTAGAAGTGCACTATGAACACAACCCAAATTGGCCTATCATTATGGCTCGGAAGTTTCATTTGTTAACACATCACTAAACGACAAAGGCCAACTTTCCACTAGCACGGAGGGTGCCTTGGGAAGTAAACACCGAGGACCAAGGACCAACCTATTGGTGCTACTAAAGTGAGATGGAAGTGATCAAGCATGTATCCTCACTGCCAACTCAGTATGAACCTATCAAGGTCGCACATAAGATTGTGGAGAAATTGGGAGTTTGGATCTGTATGGTATAGCTCATATGATGAGTTGAAAAGGGATTAAAATATTCTAAGGCAAAAGCGTTGAGTGCGTTGAGTTCACTCAATGCCATTCAACGCATCTGGCCTTTGGCGTTGAGTTTGTTAATTTCACTCAACGCCATGGTGCAGAAGCATTGACATCGTTGAGTTCACTCAACGCCAGGGCATATTAGTTGTATGCCATTCGACGAATGCTGGCTGATAAATGTCATTCGACGAATGCCGTTTGACTAATCTGTCCTTTGCCACAGAAGTCGTATGCTATTCGACGAATGCAGTCCGACGAATGTCGATCGACGAATGTCGTTCGATGAATCTGGCTTTTGGCACAAAATTCATACGTCGTTCGACTAATGCGGTTCGATGAATACAGTTTGACGAATGTCGTTCGATGAATCTGGCCTTTAGCGCAGAAAGCGTTGACAGCATTGAGTCCATTCAACGCCTTCGTCGAGTCAAGTGTTGATTCGGCTGAAGGTTTGCATTGAGTTTATCGTGTATCCTATGGATACTCGACGATTCGACGAGTATGGATTTATACTTGTCGATTCATCGTGTATGCTGTCGATACTCGACGATTCATCGAGACAAGGGTTGTCTAGTCGAATTCTGGAATCTAAGTCTTGGGTCTGCAGATAGGGATGGGAAGTTGTTCTATTTACCTCTTAGAGTATGAATAGGAAGTTTCAGGGTTTACTGTATATGTGATCTTTCTGTCTAAGCACACGAGCCGTACTGTGCGATAAGACTGATAACCCTAGAAAGCTGACGGAAGATGTTCCGCCTTCGTCGTCGCTAATTTTGATCCTGATCCTGACGAGTGTCACCGCAACCTCTCCTACAATAGATCTACCAGTCTGTGGAGACACTGAGTGTCCTCTCCCGACCTAGAACTTGTGACACAAGTTACTACGGGTTCTCCTGATCGTGTGGATTTCCTGTAGGGGCGCGAATATCCTTTATACTCTCAAGACTCAAGCCGCTGAGTGGCCAGCTGATTTTTATGGAGCATCTAGATCTAGTTTAGACTCAATCCCTCAAAGGTAATTTTATTACAGCATGCTTTACTTCTTGAATCATGAATATTGCTAGATTCGAACTTATTTGGGTTTTTCTTGTTCTTATTTCCGCTGCGTGCACAAGTGTTGTACCATCTCCAAAAAATCCAACAGTGGTATAAGAGGCAGGTTGCCAGCAATATTCATTGTTTCAGAAGTTGCTAAATCCATGACATGTAGATTTGGAGATTTAGAAGTGTTCAGAATGCCCAAATCTAGTCTTGGATCTTCCCAAGAACGCATGAGATTTCATTTATGTTTACTCCTTAACAATAACCGTCTTTTTGGTTGTTTGTGAAACAAAGCATGTGTTAGATTTTGAATCTCACATGAAGTGGCGAGCTTGTCTATTATGTAAGTGGAGTTTGTGTTGCTCATGTCCTATGCATGTAAATCTTAAGATTTAGGAGTTTCCTGGATGTTTAGATTTAGCACTTCTCATCAATTGTTGATGATCTACTTGTGTATATCTGGGATGCATTTGGACTATGCTTGTTGAATTTTATTTTGCTCAAAGTGCACCATGGTGAAATGTTAACCATGATTAAAGAGTTAATCAAATATAAAAATTCCCTCAAGCAATATTAAGAAAAAAAGATGCCTTCCGATGGATAACACTCTTCCTGCCTCGATCGATGAAGTGTGGGCTTGCCAAAGCAAGGTGCATTAATCTATCTTGGTAAGGGTGCGAGCGGATAACTGTGATATCCCACTGTCAACATCGGGACAAGCTTAACTGGGTGACCTCAAAGGTTGAGTGCCCAGAGGCATGGGGTTGGCATGCATCATATGATGGATGCGAATAAAGAGTTATTCACCAGCCATACAAGAATTGCATAGTGATGAAATTGGAAAGCGTTGCCTACCTAAATAGCTGCATTATGAGAGAAAAGCCAAAGCTGACGCATAGTGTTAGTGATATGTGGATCTGGTCCACTAAGAGGGTTACTTGCTAAACTCTTTGAATTGATATCGAAGGTTATCAGTTTGATAAAAATAGTGGGAGTTATTTTGATTGAAGTCCAAATCGAAAGAATAAAATTATATTTTTGAAATATAGTACTAATTTACTTTGCTTGTATCCTTATAGAATTTCCATGGCAAGTGGTTCACACTCCACCCTGTCCCTCAGAGTGATCCTGGAGAAGGAAAAGATGAGTGGAACAAATTATTTGGACTGGTACACGAACTTGAGAATTGCTCTTAGGAAAGAGCGCAAGCTCTATATTTTGGAAGTGGTATCCCTTGATGAGCCAGCCGGGAATGCGTCTGGTGTTGATAAAAATGCTTACAAGAAGTATCTTGACGAGTCCTTAGACGTCGAATATCTCATGCTTGCGACTATGAAATCTTAGCTCCAAAAGCAACACGAGAGCATGGGTTGCAAGAAACTTGACGAGCATCTCAAGAAAATGTTTCAAGGGCAAGCTCGTCAAGAGAGATTCGATGTCACTAAGGAGTTGTTCCAGTGCAAGATGGGAGATCGGGACCTAGTAGGGACTCACATACTCAAAATGATTGGGTATATTGAGAACCTTAAAAGACTAGGGTTCCCTCTGGGCCAAGAGTTGGCCACAGACCTGATCATGCAATCGTTGTCGGACAATTATGAGCAGTTTGTCTTAAACTATAACATGAATGTAATAGGCAATACACTGCCCAAGCTCTTAGGTATGTTGCGAACTGCTGAGATAAACATGAAGAAGGCCCAGCATGCTAGCCCCATATTAATGGTGCATAAAGGCAAGGGCAAGGGCAAGGTATTTATGAAGACAAAGGTGGGACCTAAGTCTGGACTGGAGCCCAAGTCTTCAGCACTAAAAAAGAAAGGCTTGATGAAAGAGGGAAAGTGCCACCACTGTGGCAAGGATGGACATTGGAGGAGGAACTGTCCTTCTTATGTGGATGGTCTATAAAAGATGAGGGGAGGTATGACTTCCACTTCAGGTATATATATTATAGAGATAAACCTTTCTGCTCCATCCTGTGTATTAGATACCAGATGTGGTTCTCACATTTGTATAAATGTACACGAACTGGGAAGGAGAAGATTGCTGAGTAAAGGAGAGGTGGACCTGCGCGTTGGCAATGGAGCAAGATTTACTTCTATTATCGTGGGGGTTTATCGTCTTGCTTTGCCCAGTGGGCTTGTAATCGAATTAGATAATTGTTATTTTATTCCTTCCATAACTAGAAACATTATATCCATTTCATGTTTGTACATGGTGGGTTTTTCTTTTATTATTAAGAATAATTGTTGTTCAATATTTAAGAATGATGTTTATTATGGTGTAGCTCAAATGTTTAATGGTCTGTTTGTTTTGAACTTAGACCATCGATCTATAATATTGTAATTACCAAAAGACTAAGAACGAATGACTAGAACCCTATGTAGCATTGGCATTGTCATTTGGGGCATATGAATGAGAAACGCATATCCAAGCTCTAAAAAGATGGACTACTGGACTCATTTGAGAGATGCGAATCTTGTTTGTTAGGCAAGATGACTAAAGTCCCTTTCACTGGCTTTAATGAGAGGGCTTATGATCTCTTGTGTATAGTACATAGTGATGTATGTGGACCCATGAGTTCTATGGCTAAAGGTGGGTACTTCTACTTTGTTACATTTATTAATGATTTCAATAGATACAAATATGTGTATCTTATGAAGTACAAATCCGAAACATTTGAAAAGTTCAAAGAGTTTAAGAACAAAGTAGAGAACCAATTGGGTAAGAAGGTTAAAGCACTCCGATCTGATCGTGATGGCGAATACCTAAGTCATGAGTTTCGTGATCATCTGAAAGAGTGTGATATTGTATCACAGCTCACTCCACCTAGAACACCAAAACATAATGGTGTGTCTGAGCGGAGGAATCAAACCTTGTTAGACATGGTGTGATCGATGATGTGTCATGTAGATCTGCATGTTTCCTTTTGGGGTTTTGCTCTAGAAACTGCTGCTTTAACACTAAATCGTGCTCCAACGAAAGCGGTTCTAAAGACACCATATGAGATATGGACTGGGAAGCATCACAATATGTCATTCATTATGATTTGGGGCTGTGAGGCATATGTGAGATGTCTGATGCCTGATAAGCTGGAACCCAAATCAGATTAGTGTTATCTTGTGGGGTATCTTAGGGAAACCAAATGGTACTACTTCTACCTACTGTCTGAGGGCAAAGTATTTGTCACAAAGACTGGTTTCTTTCTTGAGAAAGAGTTCTTAAGTAGAAAACTGCTAAGGTAGAACTTGAAGAAGTTTAAGAACCACAAAAAGTGAATGAACAAGAGTTGGAACCTGAGTCAGGACTACAAGTAGTTGTTGTTGGAACCGATGTTTCACATTCCCTATGTTTGAGAATATAAAATCCCCAGTTGTATTTGATCATGATGTATATTGATAGAGTGTGCAGGTTGTCAGGTGCAAGCAAAAGAGAAAACTCATATGGATACTACCGCTAGGCGTTAGCACTAACGCGCCGCGCTAGCCTGTCGATGAACATCGTTAGAAGAAGCGTCGAGACTCTGGGCTACCGCTAGGCGTTATTACTACCGTAGGCACTAACGCGACGATTTATTTGGACCTAGCGCTCAGAATGGTTTTGGCGCTTGCTCTACCGCATCCCGCAAGGTATTCCATGAGTTTCAAAGGCAGAAACGTCGAGCTCAGCACTACCGCCAAGAGACTAGATTACCACAGACGGTAACTTAACGATTTATTCGGTCCTAGCGCTCTGAAAGATTTTGGCAGTAGAACCTACCGCGCGGTGCTACCCTTGTCAAATGGATGCTGCTATTTCAGGAACGTCGCATCTTATGTTACCGCGTGGCGGTAGGCCCGACCACGCGGATCTAGCTCAAATTAAAAGGCAAAAGATCGTTTCGAAGACAATTTTCAAGTTTTGGAGGATAGCTGGCACAACAAGCACGCAAAACTACCGCAGGCGCTAGTCTTACTGCCGGCAGTAGCCTTTTTTCATGAAGACATATAAAAGCCACTGCGTTTCTTGTTGCCCTGACGGCTCCAAGACGAATTTTAACAAAGGGTTTCTGAACTCCAAATTTCAGCCGCCTCCTTGTGCCCGTCTCCACTTGTCTTATTCAAAGTTGAAGGAAGCCTTCTCCCTCCCGTTCGTGAACGAAGAACTCCGGCGATCCTGAATCTTCATCGACCACTGAGAACTGATCGGTTGCTAGCCAATGAAGATCTCAAGCACCGACCGTAGATCGCAAACCGGAGAAGTCATCAAGAGGGAGAACTTAATTTTCTTATCATCATTACTTTTAATATTTGTACTCTTTTTCTATTTTTTGAATAGTTTTCGATGAGGAAAATCAACCGGAGAGGGTCGTCGGAATCCGGGAAGGATCCCATGGTAAATCATCCTAGGATTTGGGACGTCTAGATCGGAGGATTTAGCGAGGCTCTAAGACCCTCCCTTGTGTGGAGTTGAAGATCGGGCTCTAAGACTCTCCCTTATATGGAGGTGTAGAGTGGGCTCTAAGACCCTCCCTTTTGTGGAGGTGAAGAGTGGGCTCTAAGACACTTCCTTGTGTGGAGGTGAAGAGTGGGCTTGAATGCCTTTCCTGGAGGGAAATGGTGAGAGACAACCGGTCATAGTTTGGTCAGTATATAAACAAAAATAATCTTTATTCTCTTCGTCTCTGGTCTTTGACGCCATGAATATCAAGTTTTGATGTATACTCATCTTGTAATATTTTTCATTATTGATTTAATACAATGAAATTCTTTTCTCCGTGATTGTTTTGGTGTGTGAAATTTCTAAATTCAATAAACGTTCGCAAACCTTATTCACCCCCCCCTCTAAGGTAGGCCACTAGATCCAACAAGTGGTATCAGAGGGAGGTTACTTCCAATAGGTTTAATAACCTGAAGTAAGATGACCAACATTGTGCATGCTTTCATTGAGGGACAAGGTGTGAGTCGTCTTCCACTATTTATGGGGAGTGACTATAGTCACTAGAGGACACATATGAAAATTTTCTGATGAATCATAGCATTGACGTATGGGCCATGGTAGAGACAAAGTACACAGCTCCCATTGTCACTATTGGTGATACCGTCATCGAAAAACCACGAGATAAGAGGGATGACACAGATAAGTTAAGATGTACAAATAATGCCAAGGCCATGAATGCTTTAATCTGCGCCTTGGACAAAACTGAATTCAATAGAATCTGCAACAGTGAAACTGCTTATGATATATGGCGATTGCTAGAGCTTACTCATGAAGGTACATCGCAGGTTAAGGAGTTGAAGCTGTATCGACTCGAATCCGAATATGAACAGTTCCGGATGGGGATCGATGAGGATGTGGACATCATGTACACATGTTTCACCAAGATCGTCAATGATTCAAAGTCTCTCAGGAAGAACTTTCCAAACGGTGATCTGGAGAGGAAAATCCTGTGATCTTTGTCTCCACGCTTCAATCCTAAGGTGACTACGATTGCTGAGTCTCATGAAATCAACACCCTGGAGATAGAGAGCCTCATCGAAAACCTCAAAACACATGGGGTGGAACTGAAGATTCAAGCAGAGGAATATCCCATGGATATGAAGAAGAAGGAACTGGCACTAAAGGCAGCACGTGAAAGAAAAGCTGCAGAAGATTCTGAGGATGATAAGGAGGAAAGTTTCTACGTCCGGGAGTTCAAGAAATTTATGAAGAACCCTAAAAAATAGGGACAGTTCAAGAAATTTCTGAAGAAAGGAGCTGGAGAAGGCAGGAGGTGGAACAAGCTAGGGAAAGAGACAGAGAGTGACGATTAGAAGTCCCAGTCAGAATGCTATCACTACCAAAAACCTGGACACCTGAAGTGAGACTGCCTGAGACTTCAGAAGGAAGAGAAGGGGAAAGAAAGCCGATAACAAGGAAAGAAGAAGGTACTGAAGGCGCTTACTTGGGATGAGAATGGATCTGACAACTCAAGCACCTCAGATTCAGGGAGTGATGATGAGGCAATTCTGTGCCTCATGGGAAAGAGCCAAAAAGAATATGATAATGAATCTAGTGTCCAGAGTGACACTGAGGTATCCCCGCCTACATACTCTGAACTTCTTCAAATTTATGAAAATTTAGTTGATAAATTAGAAAACACGATTTCTGCGAAAAAGGCCTTAAGAGCCGAGATTAAGAAAATTAAAAAGGATTTAGAAAAATTAAAAAAACGATGTAATTAGAACCGTCAAAGAAAAGATCGAGTCTCTAGAGTGTTCTCACTTGATGACAACGATCAAAGATCAAAAGGCAAGTCTCTCCAAGTCGTCGCTGAGAATAACTAGTCTCATAAATGAAAAGAACGTCTTGGAGAAGAGACTCCAGTTATCTATTGCCAAGGTAGAGGAAGGAAAGAAACAATTTTCTAATCGGTGTGTGATGCTTGTGACTGAGAACACCACCTTAAAGTCGAGTATCCATGATCTTGACTGCGCTATCCAAAAGTTTGGAGTAGGCCAAAAATCATTAAATATGTTGTTCGGTGCGCAGTGTCATGGATCTGGTAAATTTGGACTAGGATATGGAGGTCCAACATCACCACTGAGTGGAAATCATTATTTTTCTAAGCTTAAGCCCAACGCTCATAAACCGAATGATAAGCTGAAAAATTATGGAGGGCAATCTCCTTCTTCAAGCAAGAGCTCAAGCAACGTGATAAAAGCAGCATCCACTGCTTACATTTCATGTGTAAACTGTCATAAGTTTGGTCAAACATCTAGCTCATACCTAAAGAAAGGTGCCAGAAAAAAATCGCAAATCTGGCTACCAAAGTATTCTACTTATGTTATAGGTAGGACAACTTGGGTAACCAGAGCTTTACCCTCATCTTCTTCATAGGTATGTTGGCAGGCTAAGGACACAAAGAACGTGTGGTACTTGGACTCTGGTTGCTCCAAGCACATGATGGGAGATAAAGAAGAGTTCCTTAGCCTGGGAAAGAAGAAGGGTGGCATGGTGATATTTGGAGATAACAGCAAAGGAAGGATATTGGGAATCAGCACTATAGGTAACAAGTTATTTTTTATTTCAAATGTTTTGATTGTGGATGGCTTAAAGCATAATCTTATTTCTATTTGTCAATTGTGTGATAAAGGTATAGATGCTATATTTGATTCTTCCTCAAACACATGCAAACTTATTGATGCCAAATTTCTAGTGTACTGCTTGTAGCTCATAGAAATCATAACGTATACACCATTTGTTTTGATGATATTTCTACATCTAATTTGAAATGCCTTATGACAAAGAACGATGAATTTGATATTTGGCATAGGAGACTAGGACACATGGGTAGCAAGCTTATTGTTTAACTATCATGAAAGAAACTAATACGATGCCTCCCCAACTTAAGGGGTAGTTTAAATGTTCTGTATGCTCCTTGTCAAAAAGGGAAATTCGTTAAAAACTCATTCAAAAGCAAAACTGAGATTTCCACGACTAGACCTCTTGAAATCATATACATGGACTTGTTCAGACCTCTTAGTACATGTAGTCTAGGTGGGGAACGGTATACCTTTGTCATCATTGACGATTCCTCATACTATTGTTTGACAATTTTCCTTACAAAAAATGTGACACATTTCATGAATTCTCAAACTTGTGCACGAGACTTCAAACTGAGAAGGAGCTCAAAATTAAACGTATCAGATCAGATCATGGAGGAGAGTTTGAGAATGAGGACTTTTCAAACTTGTGTGACTCCTTAGGTATTAAGCACGAATTTGCCGCCCCTCGCACTCCATAGCAGAACGGGGTTGTTGAAAGGAAGAACCGTACCCTTCAAGAATTAGCTCGCACGATGCTCGAAGAGTTCGGTATTCCTCGTTATTTCTTGACTGAAGCGATCAACACAACAATTTATGTGATGAACCGTATCATGCTTTACCCTCTTTTAAAGCGAACTCCCTACTTGCTATATTTCAAAAAGAAACCGTCAGTATCATACTTTAGAGTTTTTGGGTATCCATGCTATATTCTGAACACAACGGACCATCTAAAAAAATTTGACGAAAAATCCGATCTAGGCATCTTTCTAGGATACTTGAGCAAGAGTCATGCCTATAGGATCGACAATAAGAGGACCTTAGTGGTTGAAGAATCGGCTCATGTGCATTTCGATGAAAATACTCAAACTTGTGAGCCTATGGAGAGTGAAGAGGAAGTTGAAGAGAACGTACCAATTAAGAGTAACGGGGAGGACAAAACCGTGGAGAGTGAAACACAGATAATAGAACAAGGATATATGCCTCCTAATAACATAACTTTCTCAAAGCAACATCCTCGTTATCTAGTCATAGGAGAGCCATCTCATGGAGTTAGAAACCGGTCCGCCCTTCATGAGTCTTTTTCAAACTTGTGTTTTCTCTCGAATATTGAACCCAAGAATGTCTCTGAAGCCTTAAGAGATGAATCATGGTTTTTGGCAATGACTAAGGAACTGAGCCAATTCGTGCGAAGTAAGGTATGGGTGTTAGTAAAACGTCCAGATAACCATCCTATTATAGGTTTAAAATGGGTTTTCAAAAATAAACTCGATGGTGAATCTAGGATAACTAGAAACAAAGCTCGTTTGGTAGCCCAAGGGGATTCTCAAATAGAGGGTGTGGATTTTGAAGTGTCATTTGCCCCGGTTGCTCGTCTTGAGTCCATTCGTATATTTTTTTTAGCATTTGTTAGTTATAAGCAAATTAAATTATTCCAAATGGACGTTAAAAGTGCCTTCATAAACAACACATTAAGGAGGAGGTGTATGTCGAGCAACCACCCAGTTTCATGAATGCTGCCTACCCAAATCTTTTTATAGGTTGGTGAAGGCCATGTACAGATTGAAAAATGGACCCCGTGCTTGGTACGATAGGCTCACTACCTTTCTCATAGATCATGGCTTTAGGATGGGTAGTGCAGACACAACTCTTTTTGTTCAAACCAAGAATTCAGATCTTATTATACTTCAAATTTATGTTGATGATATCATTTTCGGGGCAATAAATGAGAAGTTGTGTGAAGAAATTATCATTTAAATGAAATCTGAATTTTAAATGAGCTTAGTAGGAGAACTCACATATTTCCTAGGATTTCAGATTTCTCAATGCCAAGATGGGATTTTTATTAACCAATCAAAATATATTAAAGATATGCTTGTGCGTTTTGGGTATGAGAATCTGAAATAAGTCAAAAATCCTATGAGTGCATCTCTTAAATTAGGGAAAGATGAGAGTTGAATTTCTAGTGATCAGACTATGTTTCTAGGTATGATAGGATCACTGCTATATTTGAGTGCCTCTAGGCCTGACAACACTTTTGTAGTAGGGATGTGTGCTAGGTATCAAGCCGACCCTAGAGAGTCTCATTTGAAAGCTGTAAAACATATCTTTTGGTACCTTATAGGCACACAGAACCTTGGACTTTGGTACTCCATTCTACAGTTTTTTCTCTTCATAGGTACTCTGACTCAGACTATGCCGGATGCTCTCTCGACCGCAAGAGCCCAAGCGGTACATGCCATTTCCTAGGCCCGACACTAGTCTCCTGGTCTAGCCGCAATCAAAACTCGGTTGCACTATGAACCACTGAGGCCGAGTAAATTGCTTTAGGAAGCTGTTGCGCTCAAGCATTATGGATGTCTCAAACGTTAGAAGACTTTTGCCACATATATAGGAATGTTACGCATCGATGTGATAATAAGAGTGCCATATAATTAACATATAGTCTAGTGCACCATTCTCGGTCAAAACATATTGACGTGCATCATCATTTTATTCGTGATCATATAAAAAATGAGAAAGTGAGTTTCGTCTTATTGGCACCGATGACCAACTTGCGGACATCCTAACTAAACCGCTCCCTGTTGCACGTTTTTCTCTACTCCGACTCGAGTTTGGCATTCTAGACCTCTCATCCTAGTTCAATATGTTTTTTTGTTGTTACTCCCTTGTGTTTGCATGTTTCATGTTTTTTTTGTTATGTATGTGTGCATGTTGTATCTTTATATTTTGTTTGAACCGTTTTAAAAAATAGTATTAATTTAAAAAAAACTGTGTATTCCTCTCTAAAAACAAAACAAAAACAAAAACAAAAACAAAAAAAGCTGCTGAAAAAAAAATAAAACGCATGATTGGGGCTCACATGACTGCAACTTAGACCATAACGCGAACACACAATGTATAAGTTTAGACGGTTAATCTATCCAAACATTGTTCCTTCGATCATTGTGGGCTGAATTTATAAGTGCTTAGCTATTGAGTGCGACATTACATGTGCATGTAAGTTGACTATACCTCTAAGTATGTCTGAGGATTTAGATAGGGGAATGACTTCACTATTCACACATCCCTAGACGGAGAACTCATGAAGAAATTATAGATCTACATACCAGGTTGGTAGAAGAGTGTATGTACCCAGATTTGGGGAACCACTATAAAATCTTGTGTTGTCTGTGTGTTCATTTTTCCTCGCTCTATTGTGCTGTGATTGTGTAGTTTAGCATAATTTCTATTTCATTTTATATAACTTCTATTATCACTAATTTTACTGTTAGATTTCAAAAACAGTCAAAAATTTAAATCACTCTATTCACCCCCCCCCCCCTCTAGAGTAAATCAGATCTATCCCCTAACTTTCAATTGGTATAAAAGGATTATCAATTGCCTAAGTTGTCTTTCAATTGGTATTAGAGTGTAGTTTATTTGGTTGTACAAGGTACCACTTGAACGAACAGATCCTTCTGAGATCTAAATTTCTCTAGCACATTATTTATACCATGGCAAAGAATAAGGACTATGAAAGCACCAGACCTCCAGTTTGCAACTTGAACAAGTTTGCTATCTGGAAGGCAAGAATTAAATTATATATGAACTCCATTGAGGAAGATATTTTTAATTCTATCTTGACAGGTCCACCAGCTCTAGTGGCAATATCTACTACAACTTCTAGCACTCATGCTGTTCCACCATCTTAGTGGACAGATGCATAGAAGAAGACCAAGATAGCTAATGTCAAGGCCATGAACATTCTGGATCAGACAATATCAGATGACATTTTCCAGAAAGTGGCAGAGTGCACCTCTGCTAAAGCCATATGGGATTCCCTAAATAAGATGGTTGCTGGATCTGTAGATGAGAGAAAAGACAGGATATAAAATCTCATCTCCTAATATGAGAATTTCAAGAAAGAATAGTCAGATTCAATGAGTGATATGTACAATAGACTTAGCTCAATCATCAATGAGCTGGAAACTCTGGATAAGGACATAACCCTCACTGAGGTCAATGATAAAATTCCCATGTGCTTCCCTAGCTCATGGGATTCCAGAATCTGGCCAATCAAAGAGGCCAGAATTCTGAATGAGATTTCCACTAAATCTCAACTAGGAAAGCTCAAATCCTATGAGCAGTTAATAAAGACTAGAGAAGCTACTGAGCAGAAGACTCCCTCATCTGCTAGAAAGGAGTAAAACATAGCATTCAAAGCATCGGAAGAAATAGAAGCTGCATTATCTAGTGAAGAACTTCTGAGTCTCCTAGCCAAAAGATTCTACAAAATGGGCAAGAAGGATTTCAGAAGGAAGTCATCTAGACAGGATGCCAAACCAAGGTATGACAAAACACCTACTAAAGAGATTGTTTGTTTTGGATGCAGGAATCCAGGATACTTCATATCAGAGTGTCCAAAGAATCAAAAGGAGAGAAGAAGAGAAAAGGAGCCCAGGAAGCAGCACTACAGCAAGCCCTCCTCTAGCAAGCATAAGAGGAAGGAGAAAGGCTTTATGTCTGAAACCTAGAGTGAAACTGAAGATGAATATTCATCTTCCAGCTCTAGTGAAGATGAAGATGAGACTAAAGTAAAGGAGGTTTGCTTGATGGCTATTGATGCATCAGGCAGCCTCTCAGAAGCTGAGTAGTCAAACAGTAAAGAACCTCAATCTGAAGAAGATCAGGTAGTGTTCTCTTTTGATTTCAATTCAGATGGTTTTAGAACTAGAATTTAAATCACTTTGTATTGATTTAATAAACTCTGAGAAGAAAATAAAACTCCTTAGAGAAAAACAAACTGAACAAGATAATCTCCTTTCTGAAAACATTAATTTAAAAGATGAATTAACTTTTGCTAATGAACTAATAATCTCTCTAAAAAATGAATTAGCTGAGGCAAGACAACTTGAAGAATCCCTAAATGGGAGAAGCATCAAGTTGATGAACACCACAAGCACAGTAAATGCCAGACTTAATGGCAAGCTGGGCTTAGGTGCTTCATCAAGCCAACCCCCATTAATTCAGAAAAACATATTGTCAACTCCAATCAAATTTGTTTCTGAAAAAGGCAAAGAAAAGATAAATTACCATAGTATTAAGCAAATAGAATTAAAACTGAACAATAAGAAAAAGAGAAAGAACAAGAAAAATCCTAACTATAACAATGTTAAGCAGATTTCGTCGAACTCAGATCGACGAAATGTGTACAGTTCGTCGAACTCAAGTCGACGAACTCCAAACGCAGATTTTTATTATGATTTTTTTCTAAACTGCGATCGACGAAACTAGTATGGTTCTTCGAGCCGAGATCGACTATATTGGGGCACAGAGAATGAATACTTTCATTCTCAGAGCGGAGTTCGATGAACTCATCCCCGTTCGTCGACCTCAGATCGACGAACACACCAAAATTCATCGAACCCAGTTCAAGATAACAGAAATTTTAATTCTTTCAGAACCTTTAATCAACATAGGAAATACCTCAATCCATTCACCCAGTGGATAATACCACCAAGAAGATATCACCCCCTAGGGTATAAAAATCAACCTGAATGTTCTTTTATTTCCAATTTTAAGTATGAAAAGCAACAAGGACCCAAGATAATCTGGGTCAAGAACATCTAATCTGTTCTTATGCAGGTGAACTCTTATCATACTACAGAGGAACAGTGGTACTTGGATAGTGGCTGCTCAAGGCACATGACTGGCAGTAAGGAAAATCTAGCCAACTATAAGTCCAAGCTAGGTCCAAAAGTGATCTTTGGTGACTCCAACTATTGCTAGACTAAAGACTATGGGAAGGTTAAAATTGGAGCTGTCACTTTCAAAAAGGTGACTTATGTAAGTAGACTACAGCACAACCAAATCTCCATAAGTCAATTATGTGATGAAGGGTTTCAAGTATTATTTAATAACTCTTCCTGCATTATCACTTCATTAGAAAATGAAGTAGTTTTAACTGGAACTAGAATATGAAATATTTACATAGTAAATTTTAAGACTACTAGGTTTGAGATATGCCTATTCAGCCAGGTTAGTAATAATAATGAACTATGACATAAGAGATTAGGACATGTTAACTTAAAAAATATTTCAAAATTATTTAGGGACAACCTTGTAAGAGGATTGCCTTCTTACCCCTATAAGAAGGAAAGCCTGTGCAGGGCTTGTCAATTAGGCAAGCTAACTAAAAATAGTTTTAAAGCCATTAATAAGAGTGATTCACCTAGGATTCTATATTTGCTCCACATGGATCTTTTTGGACCCATTGTTGTACAGAGCCTAGGAGGTAAATCTTATACCTGAGATATTGTAGATGACTTCTCAAGGTTCACTTAGGTGCTCTTCTTGAGCAACAAGTCTGATAACTTTAAAGTTCTTATAGACTTTCTTAACAATATAAGGATTGAGTATTCTACTCTAGTTGCATTGATCAGAAGTGATCATGGTACTGAGTTTGAGTCTCTTCCCATGTCAGAATTCTGTGAGATGGAAGGTATCAGGCATTGTTTCTCTACTCCTAAACTCCTTAACAAAATGGGGTAGCTGAAAGGAAAAAAACAAGACCCTTATTGAAGCTACAGGCACATTACTTGTAGATACTTACTTGCCACTATCCTTTTGGGTAGAGTCTGTAAGCACAACAAATTATGTACTGAATAGGAGTCTTATACATAAGCTTAAGGGCAAGACTCCCTATGAACTACTCAAAGGGAAGCAACCTAAAGTAGATTACTTTAGAATTTTTGGTTGTTTATGCTACATTCATAACAATGACAAGAAATATCTTAGAAAGTTTGAAGCCAAGGATGCAATGAGAATTTTTCTAGGATACTCCCAAGTCAGTAAGGCATATAGGGTATATAATAAATATATTATGATAATGGAAGAGACTGTATATATATCATTTGAAGAAACAAACATGTCTTACAGGATAAGAATCCTTCTACCAGTGAACCTTTGTAGGTACCACACTTGTGTGAGAAGTTGGATGAGTTGACCCTCGCAAATGAGACTGTTGCTTATCCCTCTCAGCATATAAATAAAGACAGTGAAGATGAATCGACTGAAGTGGATGTTGAACCAACAACAACTCCCATAATTCAACAAGAGGATTTAATTCCCCAAGCTGTTGCGGAACAAACTCCACCTACTGAGTTTGTCACACTTAGAGATCATCCTATATCTCAGGTGATTGGAGTCATGTCAGTAGGTGTGCAGACCAGGCATCAACTCAACCAAGACTTGATGCATGACTGCTTCATATCTCAAATTGAGACCCAATCTATATAAGATGCTGAGCAAGTTCCACACTGGATTATTGCAATACAAGAGGAGCTCAACTAGTTTGAGAGATGTAGAGTATAAATTCACCAGAAGTCCTATCTAACTTAGAGTCTATGCTACCTAAGTTTCACACCTTTTTTTAGTAAGTTTTGGTGGCTTATTCTACCTAAAAAGTGATTATGCCCTAAGCTAGGGTTAGGGTTTTGAGGTGTTTATCCATCTCCAAATCCTCTAAGATTCATACCAGAGGACTTGGGCTACCCTAGCATCATTTCTACCAAGTTGCAAGTTCACACAGGGGCATTTGATCCCATGCCCTTCACAACACTCAAAAGCCCCTCCTTAGGGTTTGAGTTTGTATCCTAGGGCAAAACTACCCTAGAATACCCCATAATCCCTATGTGGGTGTTAAAGGTCATGCCAAGTCAGTGGTCAAAATCTCAGCCTCTGTTGAGGTGATTTGACCACACAACCTTAAGGTGCACGTTTTACTTAAGAACCCCTCATTAAGGTAAAATTAGGGTTAGGTCATTCCCTATCAAAAACACATCCAAATGTGGTGAAAATTTATACATAGACATGTCATTAGTCCAGGGACCACTCACCAAAATTTGAGAGGGTTTGGAGGTCATTAGACCACCTAATTAAATTACCCTAGTGTTATTAAATAAAACTTAAAATAATAGCCAAAGTATCTCCAAAAAATTTCAATTTTTTGACAGGACCTAGGTATAGCTAAGGGTGACCCCCTGCCCAAATTTTAGGTCATTAGGACAAGGGATGAAGAGTGGGAACCCATTTAAATCTCAGGATAGCCCTAGGTATAGGTCCCACCAAAATGGTGCCCTGGTCTAACCAGAGGTCAAAATTGGTTCAAATTAATTTTGAATTAAAGTAGACCCTTAGGTCTACAAACTTTATGTTGGTGACTTTTTCAGTAGAGGAGCCTAAGTATTTTTAAAAATTGAAACCATCTACTGCAAATAGTGTGACAGAAATGAAAATATAATCAAATTAAAATGATTCCTATCAAATTTGGCGCACGATTCTTGGCGCAGATCCAATGGCCCGGGCTCATCATCTACCTCCAGACAACGACTGAGATAGCCCGAGCCAGGAGCGACTTCCAGCTGCAGCTGCCACCCATGCCGACACTTCCCTAGCCGGCCACCGCCACCAACCAACACCTCCATCGAGGTGGGGGCTATCGACTAGCGGCGACACAGCTGCCGGATGGGCGGATTCCGGCGGTTCTACCAAGAAAATTTCTCGGCCCAAAACCATAAAAAATAGGAATTGGTTCGGGCTCAATTGAGCCCGAACCTTGAACCTAAGCCTTGTTATGATCTAGCCATGAGGCAAGGAGAGGAGGAGGACCTTGCCGGCGGCCTAAAGTCGAGAAGATCGCCGGGAAACCATTTTTGAATGCAGCGCCGCTCGGTTTCTTCAATTGTACAGTGGGGGGGGGGGGGGGGGGGGGGCTCGATTTCTTCAGGTAAGGATTTGGAAAGTCTTCTCTCGGCCCACTGATGGTGTTTAAAGCCTCAGTTTGGGAGAGGAGGGGCTGGATTATCAATGTCCATTAAAGCCATTAATGGCTAGGCTCAGCCATGGAGGAGGGGGGCTGAACCAGGCCTTTGGTGGCCCGGAAATGGCTTGAAACCTCTCCCCTTCCCCAGGGGAGTCTAATTCATCCATTAAAGGTGGCCTTTGGCCTCCCTTTGACCGAGCCCCTTCATTCCCTCCTCTTTCTTCTTTACTCTCTACTCCATTAACATGGAATGGAGCTCACCCTGTCTCATAGTCACTAAGTTGACTTGGTCAACCTGGAGGGCTATTTGTAGCCCATCCATACACATAATTCCCTAATGAAGCCATATGAGGAGGCTTGAGCTTGGGCTAGCCCATTTCGGCTAGGTTGACCCAAAGTAGGCTTGTGTTAACTTTGGTCTTTTTGACCTTTTGGGTTGCCTTCAATGGATTCTTGGTGACCCATTGGTCTCCCCTAAGGCCTAGGTAGGGTTGGGTAGGGCTGTCTTGGCACCTTGGAGGTCACTTGTCCCTTGGTAAGGGCACTTTGACCACTTTGGGGCTAGAGTTGACTTAGGTCAACATAGCCTCTAAGGTTGACCCCAATGAGTCCTTGGTGACCCATTTACCCCACTTTAGGTATTAAGAGACCTTGATAGGGTTGGTTGAGCTTACTAAGGGCACCCTGTCCTTATTTAGGCCCCTTGCCCAATGTAGGCCTTGGATGGTCCTAAGTCAATTTGGCCATCTAGAGTTGACTCCAATGAGCCCTTAAGGCTTTGTTGGGCCTTCCCAAGTGTTGGTGAAGTCTTGGAGTCATGGTGAAACCACTTGGTCATCCTAACCTAGGGATAAGGAATCTGTTATTTGTAGACCAAAAATGACCTCAACTATATTCTCAAGTCCACTTGATCCTCTTAGGTTCTCTAGGGTTTTGTCATGACCTAGTCATGACAAAACCACTACTAGGGGGTCTAGTTGCCTGAGGGATATTACAAGAAGTCCCAGCCACAATGCTATCACTGCCACAAACCTGGACACCTAAGGAGAGACTGCCCGAGTCTTCAGAAGGAAGAGAAGGGGAAAGAAAGCCGATACAAAGGAAAGAAGAAGGTACTAAAGGCACTTACTTAGGATGAGAATGGATCTGACAACTCAAGCACGTCAGATTTAGGGAGTGATGATGAGGCAAATCTGTGCCTCATGGGAAATAGCCAAGAAGAATCTGATGATGAATCCAGTGTCTAGAGAGACACTAAGGTAACCCCACGTACATACTCTGAACTTCTTCAAATTTATGAAAATTTAGTTGATAAATTAGAAAACACGATTTCTGCAAAAAAGGCCTTAAGAGCCGAAAATAAAAAAATCAAAAAGGATTTAGAAAAATTAAAAAATGAAGTAATTAGAACCGACAAAGAAAAGATCGAGTGTCTAGAGTGTTCTCACTTGATGACAATGATCGAAGATCAAAAGGCAAGTCTCTCCAAGTTGTCGGTGAGAACAACTAGTCTAATAAATGAAAAGAACGTCTTTGAGAAGAGACTCCAGTTATCTATTACAAAGGTAGAGGAAGGCAAGAAACAATTTTCTAATCGGTGTGTGATGCTTGTGACTGAGAACACCGCCTTAAAGTCGAGGATCCATGATCTTGACTACACTATCCAAAAGTTTGGAGTAGGCCAAAAATCATTAAATATGTTGTGGGTGTGTAGTGTCATGGATCTGAGAAATTTGGACTAGGATATGGAGGTCCAACATCACCACCGTGGGGAAATCGTTATTTTTCTAAGCTTAAGCCCAACGCTCATAAACCGAAAGATAAGCTGAAAATTTATGGATGGCTATCTCCTTCCTCAAGCAAGAGCTCAAGCAACGTGATAAAAACATCATCCACTGCTTACATCTCATATGCAAAAAGTCATAAGTTTGGTCGCACATCTAGATCATACCTAAGGAAAGGTGCCACAAAATAATTCACAAGTCTGGCTACCAAAGTCTTCTACATATGTTATGGGTGGGACAACTTGGGTTACCAGAACGTTACCCTCATCTTCTTCTTAGGTATGTTGGAAGGATAAGGACACGAAGAATGTGTAATACTTGGACTCTGGTTGCTCCAAGCACATGACGGGAGATAAAGACAAGTTCCTTAGCCTGGAAAAGAAGAAGGGTGGCATGGTGACATTTGGAGATAACAACAAAATAAGGATACTGGGAATCGACACTATAGGTAACAAGTTATTTTCTATTTCAAATGTTCTGTTTTTGGATGGCTTAAAGCATAATCTTATTTCTATTAGTCAATTGTGTGATAAAGGTATAAATGTTATATTTGAGTCGTCTTCAAACACGTGCAAACTTATTGATACCAAAACTTGTAGTGTACTACTTGTAGCTCATAGAAATCATAACGTATACACCATTAGTTTTGATGATATTTCTTCATCTAATTTGAAATGACTTGTGACAAAGAACGATGAATTAGATCTCTGGCATAGCAGACTAGGACACACTGGTAGCAAGCTTATTATTAAACTATCATGGAAGAAACTCGTATGAGTCCTCCCCAACTTAAGCGGTAGTTTAAATGTTCTGTGTGCTCCCTGTCAAAAAGGAAAATTCATTAAAAACTCATTCAAAAGCAAAACTTTGATTTCCACGACTAGACCTCTTGAACTCATACACATGGACTTGTTCGGACCACTTAGTACATGTAGTCTAGGTGGGAAACGGTATACCTTCATCATCATAGATGATTTCTAATGCTATTGTTGGACAATGTTCTGTGTTAAAAGTATCAGATCAGATCATGGAGGAGAGTTTGAGAATGAGGACTTTTCAAACTTGTGTGACTCCTTACATATTAAGCACGAAATTGCCGCCCCTCACACTCCATAGCAGAATGAGGTTGTTGAAAGGAAGAACCGTACTCTTCAAGAATTAGCTCGCACGATGCTCGCAGAGTTCAATCTATCTCATTATTTCTTGGTTGAAGCTGTCAACACAACAAGTTATGTGATGAACCATGTCATGCTTCGACCTCTTTTAAAGCGAACTCCCTACGAGCTATGTTTCGAAAGGAAACCCTCAGTATCGTACTTCAGAGTTTTTGGGTGTCCATGTTATATTCTAAACACAAAGTACCATCTAGGAAATTTTGACAAAAAATCCAATCTAGGCATCTTTCTAGGATACTCATGCAAGAGTCGTGCCTATAGGATCTACAATAAGAGGACCTTAGTGGTTGAAGAATCGGCTCATATGCATTTTTATGAAAATACTCAAACTTGCGAGCCTAAGGCGAGTGAAGAGGAAGTTGAAGAGAACGTACCAATTAAGAGAAACGAGGAGGACAAAACCGTTGAGAGTGAAACACAGATAATAGAACAAGGATATAGGCCTCCTAATAACTTAACTTTCTCAAAGCAACATCCTCGTGATCTAGTCATAGGAGAGACATCTCATGGAGTTAGAACCCGGTCCGCCCTTCATGAGTCTTTTTCAAACTTGTGTTTTCTCTCGGATATTGAACCCAAGAATGTCTCGGAAGCCTTAAGAGATGAATCGTGGTTTTTGGCGATGACTGAGGAACTAAGCCAATTCGAGCGAAGTAAGGTATGGGTGTTAGTAGAACGTCCGGATAACCATCCAATCATAGGTTTAAAATGGGTTTTCAAAAATAAACTCGATGGTGAATCAAGGATAACTAGAAAAAACCTCATTTGGTGGCCCAAGGGTATTCTCAAATAGAGGGTGTGGATTTGAAGAGTCATTTGCCCTGGTTGCTCGTCTTGAGTCCATTCGTATATTTTAAGCATTTGCTAGTTATAAGCGAATTAAATTATTCCAAATGGACGTTAAGAGTGCCTTCCTAAATGGACAGATTAGGAGGAGGTGTAAGTCGAGCAACCACCCGGTTTCATGAATGCCGCCTACCCAAATCATTTTTATAGGTTTGTGAAGGCCTTGTACATATTGAAACAAGCACCCAGTGCTTGGTATGATAGGCTCACTACCTTTCTCTTAGATCATTGCTTTAGGATGGGTAGTGCGGACACAACTCTTTTTTGTTCAAACAAAGAATTCAGATCTTATTATACTTAAAATTTATGTTGATGATATCATTTTTGGGGCAACAAATGAGAAGATGTGTGAAGAAATTGTCATTTTAATGAAATCTGAATTTGAAATGAGCTTAGTAGGAGAACTCACCTATTTCCTAGGATTTTAGATTTCTCAACTCCAAGATGGGATTTTTATTAACCAATCAAAATATATTAAAGATATGCTTGTGCGTTTTGGGTATGAGAATCTGAAACAAGTCAAAACTCCTATGAGTGCATCTCTTAAATTAGGGAAAGATGAGAGTGGGATTTCTGTTTATCAGACTATGTTTCGAGGTATGATAGGATCACTACTATATTTGAGTGCCTCTTGGCCTAACATCACTTTTGCGGTAGGGATGTGCGCTAGGTATCAAGCTGACACTAGAGAGTCTCATTTGAAAGCTATAAAATATATCTTTAGGTACCTTATAGGCAAAAAGAACCTTGGACTTTGGTACCTTCATTCTACAGTTTTTTCTCTTCACGGGTACTCTAACTCAGACTATGTTGGTTGCTCTCTCGACCACAAGAGCATAAGTGGTACATGCTATTTCCTAGGCCTAACACTAGTTTCCTTGTCTAGCCGCAAACAAAACTTGGTTACTCTATCAACCACTGAGGCAGAGTACATTGCTTTAGGAAGCTATTGCGCTCAAGCATTATGGATGTCTCAAACGTTAGAAGACTTTGACCTCACATGTAGGAATGTTATACTTCGATGTGATAATAAGAGTTCCATAGACTTAACATATAATCCAGTGCACCATTCTCGATCGAAACATATTGACGTGCGTCATCATTTTATTCGTGATCATATAAAAAAAAGAACATGAGTGTCGTCTTTATTGGCAGTGATGACCAACTTGCGGACATCCTAACTAAACCGCTCCCTGAAGCACGTTTTTCTCTACTCCGACACGAGCTTGGCATTCTTGACCTCTCATCCTAGTTCTATATGTTTTTTATTGTTACTCCCTTGTGTTTGCATGTTTCTTGTTTTTTTGTTTGTTATGTGTGTGTGCATGTTGTATCTTTATATTTTGTTTGAACCGTTTTTTTTAAAAAAATAGTATTACTTTTAAAAAAAATCGTGTATTCCTCTCTAAAAAGAAAACAAAAACAAAAACAAAAACAAAAATAAAAAAAACTGCTGACAAAAAAATACAACGCATGATTGGGGCTCACATGACTACAACTTAGACCATAACGCGTACGCACAATGTATAAGTTTAGACGGTTAATCTATCCAAACATTGTTCCTCCGGTCATTGTGGGCTTAATTTATAAGTTCTTAGCTATTGAGTGCGACATTACATGTGCGTGTAAGTTGACTATGCCTCTAGGTATGTGTGAGGATTTTGATAATGGAATTACTTCACTATTCACACATACCTAAGCAGAGCACTCATGAAGAAATTATAGATCTACATGCCATAACTCATGACATTGTATCTTAACGCGTTAGAAATATGTTGAATAATTAAGGTCACGACACACAAATGCTTAATTGAAATTAAAACTGCGGGCCAAATCTTAGTGCTAAAGTCTTATGCCTACAAGTTAAAGTGTATCTACCTATATGGGCAGATTTCGATTGACTTGGGGTTCCTTGTATTCAAAAGAGATAAATGTGATAGCTCAAAACAACAATAAAAAATAATATGGTGGCTATAATATCACATGAAAAGGACCCCCCCCCAAGCACTACTCACTCCTCCTGATAAGTCTTTTTGAGCATTGTGAGGATGAGCACCATTGATCAAAAAGTCGTTTCGATCTTGTGTATAGACCAAACCTTATTCTTAGTGCCCCTAGATCAAATCTCGGTATGCCTTAGGTAGACATGTGACGTGATAATTCACTTTATTTCTCTTGGGTTAGCACTTTATCTGATCGAGATAAACATGTAAACTCTGATATTTCTAATTAGTGTTTTCTCTCTTTTGATGCTACATGTTCGCATGTCATTGCTTTATTTAAAGCTTCCAAGCATAAGAATTGGACTGAAACTGCACTATATGTTTTGTGCACAACACATGCTAGCACTCGATTTACACTCATGACGTTTACATTGTTTGTTCAACATGAGTTCCATCATAACTTGTCTAACATTGTAGTCATTCTTATTATGTGCTTAGTTTAGTCTGTGTTGTCTAATTCATCTGAAATATGAAACTTGTTTTTATCTATCATGCTTTATTCTATGACCCGCGCATCTCCAATTCTCTAATTTTCTTTTAGTTTTGGGTCCCCTCTATGCTTATTGTTTCAAAACTTACTGTGTGTGTGCACTATCTATTTTTGTCTAAATCGTCATCATATCTCCTATTTTTCATCCTGCATGTCGTGTAGGCCTTGCCCGACCTTTTGATATTATCAAAGGGGGAGAATAAATTGGTTCATGAGATTGGTCATGAGTATGCATCACGATTTAGGAGAATTCAAATGTAGGGGGACCATGGTTCAATTGTGTGCACATAGATAAGGGGAGCAACACATAGATAGGGGGAGAAAGTCGAATGTGTAGAGCCACATATATACTGCAACCTGATGTTAGCTTATAATTCATATTTTCTATATGCACTCTATCTCATGTATTATTTATCATGAACGAGATTTGATATTATCAAAAGGGGGAGTTTGTTGGAACTGATGTTTCACATTCCCTGTGTTTGAGAATATCAAATCCCTAGGTGTATTTGATCATGCTGTATGTTGATAGAGTGTGCAGGTTGTTAGGTGCAAGCAACAGAGAAGGCTCATATGGATGCTACCGCTAGGCGGTAGGACTATCGCGCCGCGCTAGCCCGTCGACGAACGTCGAGAGAATAAGCGTTTAGACTCTAGGCTATCGCCCGACATTAGTACTACCGCAGGCGCTAACGCGACGATTTACTTGGACCTAGCGCTCTAGATGGTTTAGCGCTAGATCTACCGCGTTGTGCTAGGTCTTAGATGAGTTTTGAAGGCAGAAACATCGAGCTCAGCGCTACCTCTAGGCGACTGGATTACCGCAGGCGGTAACTTAATGATTTATTCGGTCCTAGCGCTCTAGAAGATTTTGGCTGTAGCACCTACCGCGCGACACTAGCCTTGTCAAACGGATGTTGCCTTTTCAAGAACATCGCATCCTATATTACCACACGATGGTAGGCCCTACTGCACGGTGCTAGCTCAAATCAAAATGCAAAAGATCATTTCAAAGACTATTTTCCAGTTTTGGAGGACAGCTGGCACAACAAGCGCACGAAACTACAGCAAACGCTAGTCTTACTACCGAAGGTAGCCTGTTTTCATGAAGACGAATAAAATTCGCTTCGTTTCCTGTTGTCGTGATGGCTCCTAGACGAATTTTGACTAAGGGATTCTAAACTCTAGATTTCGGCCTCCTCCTTGCGCCCGTCTCCACTTTTCTTCGTAAAAGTTGAAGGAAGCCTTCGCCCTCCCATTCGTGAACGAAGAACTTCGGCGATCCATAATCTTCATCGACCACTAAGAACCGACCGGTTGCTAGCCAACAAAGATCTCAAGCACCGGCCGTAGATCGCACACCGAAGAAGTCATCAAGAGGGATAACTTCATTTTCTTATCATCTTTACCTTTAATCCTTGTACTCTTTTTCTATTTTCTATTTAGTTTTCGGTGAGGAAAATCGATCGGAGAGGGACGTCGGAATCTGGGAAGGATTCTGCGGTAAATCGTCCCGGGATTTGGGACGTCTAGATTGGAGGATCTAGCGGGGCTCTAAGACCCTCTCTTGTGTGGAGGTGAAGAGTGGGCTCTAAAACCCTCCCTTGTGTGGAGGTGAAGAGTGGGATCTAAGACCCTCCCTTGTGTGGAGGTAAAGAGTGGGCTCTAAGACCCTTCCTTGTGTGGAGGTGAAGAGTGGGCTTGAATGCCTTTCCTGGAGGGAAAGGGTGAGAGAAAACCGGTCATAGTTTGTCGGTATATAAACCAAAAGAATCTTTATTCTCTTCGACTCTGATCTTTGACGCCATGAAGATCAAGTTTTGATGTATAATCATCTTGTACTGTTTTTCATTAATGATTTAACACAATGAAATTCTTTTCTCTGTGATTGTTTTGGTGTGTGAAATTTTTAAATTCAATAAACGTTCGTAAACCTTATTCACCCTTCCCCTCTAAGGTTGGCCACTATATCCAACAGTTATAGCTAAGGAACCTACTCAGGATACACAAGTTCCACATAGATCTGGTAGACCAAGGTTTGGGCCTGAAAGATATGGATTTCTCATGTCTTAAATAGGTAATGTGTTGTTTATGGATCATAGTGATGAGTATGCAACCTACCAAGAGGCTATGAGTGGACCGGACTCCGAGAAGTGGCTTGAGGCCATGAAATATGAATTGGACTCCATGTATGAAAACCAAGTATGGACTTTGGTGGAACCACCTGAAGTGGTAATACCCGTAGGGTACATGTGGGTCTTCAAGAAGAAGACCGACATGGATGGGAATGTACAGAAATTCAAAGGGCGACTGGTTGCTAAGGGTTTCAAGAAAATTAATGGTATTGACTATGATGAGACCTTTTTCCTTGTTGCCATGGTTAAGTCCCTCAGAATTCTGCTTGATATTGCTGCGTATTATGACTACGAGATCTGGCAGATAGATGTCAAAACATCTTTCCTTAATGGGAACCTCCTTGAGGAAGTGTACATGATATAACCCGAGGGTTTTGTATCTTGAGGTGAAGCCACTAAAATATGCAAGCCACAGAGATCCCTTATGGATTGAATCAAGCCTCTCGATGTTGGAATCTTCATTTTGAAAAAAAGCTCAAAGAGTTTTATTTTATGAAAAACGAGGATGAACCGTGTGTTTATAAACGGATTAGTGGGAGCATAGTTGTCTTCCTGATTTTGTATGTAGATGACATACTGTTGATCGGGAATGACAAACCGACCCTGCAAGTTGTTAAGAACAACCTAGGGGACTGCTTTTTGATGAAGGACTTAGGGGAAATTACTTATATACTCAGTATTAAGATCTATATAGATAGATCGAAGAAGTTATTGGGTTTGACCCAAAGTACGTACAATGACAAGGTGTTGAAACAGTTCAGCAAGCTTGAGTCAAAGAAAGGATTATTTCCGATGTCTCATGGTTTGAGTCTCTCTAAGGACCAGTGTCCTAAGTCTTGTGAAGATAAGGACCGCATGAAGTTGATTCCATATGCTTCGGTAATTGGGTCAATCATGTATGAAATGATATGTACTAGACCTGATGTATCTAATGCTTTGAGCATGACTAGAAGGTATCAGTCAGATCGTAGTTAAGGTCACTGGATAGAGGTCAAGAATATCCTCAAGTACTTGAGAAGGACTAAGGAAACATTCTTGGTATTCAGCGGAGAGGAAGAGCTCGTTGTAAGTGGTTACACGGATGGTAGCTTCCAAACTGATAGGGATGATTCAAAGTCTCAATCAGGTTTTGTGTTTTGCCTGAATGGTGGTGTTGTTAGCTGGAAGAGTTCCAAGCAGGATATGGTTATCGATTTTACAACTGAGGCCGAGTATATCGTCGCTGCAAATGCAGTGAAGGAGGCCGTATGGATTAGGAAATTCATCGACGAGTTAGATCTAGTTCCTTGCATTGTTCGTCCCGTAGTTCTCTACTGTGACAACAATGGTGCGATTGCACTTGCTTCAGAACCTAGATCTCATCAGCGCTCCAAGCACATACTCTAGCTATTCCATCTAATTCGAGAGATTATCGATCGAGGAGATGCGAGCATATGCAAAGTGTCGACTGATGAAAATATTGCGGATCCACTGACAAAGCCTCTCGCACAGATAAATCATGATGGTCATTTTAGATCTATAGGTATACGATACCTGAGTGATCAGCTCTAGTTTGAGTCCTGTGGATTATATGTTTGTTGGCTATAATTTATTATTTGATGAATAAAAGTACTATATACATTTCAATTTATAGATTTTGGCAAGTTCTTTTATTGTGTTATTATTTCTATTGTGATAGAATAGTTAACTAAAATAAATGCCCTTAGAATGTTTCCTTCCATAGGTCAAGTAGTGACTTGATGTGAGAACCTATGATCATAGAAGCTTCATTCTTAAAGAGTCCCTGGTCATTGTATCATCTTTGAAGCTAAGCGTGATGATGATGTCTTTAAGACTAGCTTGTGTGTTGACTGATGACCCATCCTCACAGGTCAGGATATTGTGATATCAAGTCATCACATGGGTACTTGTTATGAACAAGTTGTACTGGACAGACCCAATGTGAGAATACTTTGTGGATCGTTATATAAACGTGTCACAAGTATGGCTCAAGTGGTAATGGTGTTTGTGGTCCTTTGACCTAAAGTCATAGTTTTCATCGAGTGAGGAAGAGCTTGCTTTGATGCCATCTAAAGTATAGCCTTGAGAAAGTTGGATGATTAAGGTGGTTATTGGGTACGTTACGAATCATTTGGGTGTTTTCTTGTGAGCAGAGATGGGATTTGTCCTCCTATATGACAGGAGTTGCATCCATGGGCCCCTTGATGGAATAGGACTTAGAAATGCATGGCCATGCTTGGTTGAGTTAGTATATGATATTGGACTCACCAATTTATGAAAGTCCATTCTAGATCAAGAAACTGTGATTGAAAAATTATGAGGGTGACACGGTCTATACCTCTAGTTCTATCCAGATGTAACGGGCAAAGGGACATGACAACACTGTAACATTCGTCACAATGGATTTTGAGTTTATAAACTCTTACTGTTTGGGGAGCAATGATTTATTTCTAGATTCCGCTCATTATTTGTGAAGCTTTTGTTTGATACTTTCTAGATCAAGTGGGAGACTGTTGGTGCTACCATAGTGATCAAGAAGTGATCAAGCATGTAGCCTCACTGCCAAATCAGTATGAGCCTATCAAGATTGAATATAAGATTGTAGAGAAATTGGGAGTTTAGATCTGTATGGTATAACTCATATGATGAGTTGAAAAGGTCTTAAAATATTTTAAGGCAAAAGCATTAAGTGCATTGAATTCACTCAATGCCATTCAACGCATTTGGCCTTTGGCGTTGAGTGTGTTAAGTTCACTTAACGCCATGGTGTAGAAGGGTTGATAGCATTGAGTTCTCTTAATGCCAGGGCTCATTTGTCGTACGCTGTTCGACGAATGATAGTTGACGAATGTTATTCGAAGAATGTCGTTCGATGAATCTGGCCTTTGGCACAAGAGTCGTACGCCGTTCGACGAATGCAGTCTGACGAATGTCGTTCGAAGAATGCCGTTCGACGAATCTAGCCTTTGGCATTGAAGTCATGCGTCATTCGACGAATGCCATTCGATGAATGCAGTTTGACGAATGTCGTTCGACGAATCTGGCTTTTGGCGCAGAAAACGTTGACAACGTTGAGTCCATTCAACGCCTTTGTCGAGTCAAGTGTTGATTTGGCTGAAGGTTGGCGTTGAGTTGTCCATGTATCCTATGGATACTCGACGATTCGACTAGTATGGAATTATACTTCTCGATTCGTCGTGTATGCTGTAGATACTCGACGATTCGTCGAGACAAGGGTTGTCTAGTCGAATTCTTGAATCTAAGTCTTGGGTCTGCGGATAGCGACCAAAAGTTGTTCTATTGACCTCTTGGAGTATAAATAGGAAGTTTTAGGGTTTACTGTATATGCAATCTTTCTATCTAAGCACACGAGCCGTACTATGTGATAAGTCTTATAACCTTAGAAAGACGACGGAAGCCGCTCCTCTTTCGTCGTCACCGATTCTGATCCCGATCCCGACGAGTGTCGTCGCCGCATCTCCTACAACAGAACTAGCAGCGTGCGGAGACGCTGAGTGTCATCTCCCATCCTAGAACTTGTGCGACAAGTTTCTACGGGTTCTCCCGATCGTGTGGATTTCCTGTAGAGGTGCGGATATCCTTTCTATGCTCAAGACTCAAGCCACTGAGTGGCCGACCGATTTTTTTGGAGCATCTAGATTGATTTTAGACTCAATCCATCAAAGGTAATTTTATTATAAAATGCTTTACTTCTTGAATCATGAATATTGCTAGACCCGAACTCGTTTGGGTTTTTCTTGTTCTTATTTCCGCTGCGTGCACAAGTGTTGTGCCAACGCCAAAAAACCCAACACAACCGTGCAAGTCTATCTGTCAACTCCCATCGGTGTGATCATTGGCAAGCCCGTAGACCTGACACACTATCCCTAACATAGGATTATGACACTGCATGTCAACTCACACCACATGCAATTTCATATATAAGGGCTCCACTCAGAGTCCCTTTTATTTATTCACATCCCATGCTCAATAGCACGCAAAGGCTCCACACCGAGTCCCTTATTAACACATCGTTCCATTGTGGCAAAAATACACACACACACTCCCAACCCTTCCAATTTTCCATACCACACACGGTTTCATCCTTTACACAGGTGGCAAGGCACCTCACACAACATACCAATCTAACACTGCTACCCGAAGGGAGACGTAACTCTAAGTAGTTGACCACTTTACACATTCCATTATTTATCTAAGTAGTTGACCAATTCCTTTTCAAGGATCAAGCATTCACAAACAAGTATGCTTACTTATGATAATCACAACAACATAATGGTATTTCCTAAATTCATCAACATGACAACATAATTATGGGTTACTCTTTCAATTATCGAGCATTACATCCTCTTCCAAAACCTATTCCATTCTCCAGATTATAATCACGCACAATCATATTTCACCAAATCATTTGTTTATCACGATCACATGTGGCTAATTTTGCCAAACCACAACATTATTTTGCTATAATTTCTCTACCCAAAAACAACCCGATTCTACACAAACCGAGAGCAACATGCACTTAAGACTGACTGTACAACAACTTCGACAGGACACTCTCGAGTATATGTGACTTGTATGAAAACTTGTAACCATTCATTTGAAAGGTCTTTCCAAGGTCTACGACTTTCATATTTTGTCTAAAGCCCAGATCTGCCTGCAACATATCCAAAAACGGGCTTGAAAATCGCTGCGCACAGAAAATAGATTACTGCACGCATCTTAAAGCAAGATGAGCGACATTGGTTCATCTTCTTCTTTTAGACATTTAATCGAAAAAATAAGCAGAAATTCCTC
This sequence comes from Platanthera zijinensis, assembly GCA_039513925.1. Classification (NCBI taxonomy): domain Eukaryota; kingdom Viridiplantae; phylum Streptophyta; class Magnoliopsida; order Asparagales; family Orchidaceae; genus Platanthera; species Platanthera zijinensis. The sequence goes on along the minus strand of CM077079.1, from coordinate 204,191,565 downwards.
CTCCCTTATTCACCTTCAATAGACTTGTTCTCTTCACAAAACCAAGTCCACCATCTTCACAAAGAAGAGAGGAGAGGTTGAAGACATCAAACATTAAGGGCACAAGCCCTAACATGGTCTCTATGTAGGAGATCTTCATCTCTCAAGTCAAACTCTTTTGAGTCAACATCTCTCCTAGAGAATAACTACATATCTAGCACCAAGGGAGAGGGTAAGAAGCACACCTCGTTTCCGGCAATTCTGGCCATGGATCTCATCACTCTCCTTGGCGGCATCTTCTTTTACGTTAGTGTTGTTTTTTCACGGAAGAAGAGAAGGGAAGGTTTTCCTCCAGAAATCTCCTATGATAACTCTTCTCACCATCGGGCTAAGCAAGGATAACTAATTGGATAAGAATGGAGAAGTGACGGCTAGGGTTTCCCGTAAGTCACCTTTTATAATGGGAAATTAGGGTTAACTGCTTTGCCACGTGTCGGCCTGACATTGGACTGCCATTATTATTAAAATTAAGTCTTATCGAATGGACTAGACCAAATAAGTCAATAGGCGCCAATCCTGAAACTTTTTGAGTCCATAATGCAAGATAGTGACTCCCGTCTGGGTTGAAAATATTCCAAGTCAAATACGTCGTGTATAGCATACCCACTCGACGAATCGTCGAGATACGTCATGATCACTCGATGCCTTATATAAGTACAACACTTTTAAGTTAAAACCATCGTGTGTACCTCCTTTACTCGACGAATCCTCGAGTGGCATACAGTGCACTCAATGCACTCGACGCCTTATGGACTCAAGAATAGCCATGTCAAAAACCGTTGAGTATGCAAAGCTTCACTCGACGAATCATCGAGTGGTGTCGAGTGCACTCAACACACTCGATACCTAAAGGCCTTAGAACAATTCTAAGTAAAAAGAGTTGAGTGGCGTTGAGTCCACTCAATGCTGTTTGGACTTCACTAAACTCCGTAACTTAATTCGTCGAATGGTATTGAGTGGTGTTGAGTCCACACAACGCCTCAGCTTAATCCGTCGAATGGAATTAAGTGGTGTTGAGTCCCCTCAATGCCTCAACTTATTCGTCGAAAGGAGTTGAGTGGTGTTGAGTCCACTTAATGCCTCAGCTTATTTGTCTAATAGCATGGAGTGCACTCAACGCACTCGATGCCATGAGTCCTGAAAATATTCTAAGTAACATCTACTTTATTCGTCGAGTCCAGCCGACTCACTCGACGCTTCTCGAGCCTGAGTCAATTATTTTGACTCAAAATGTGTGTGAGGGGCCTATCACGAAATATGATGTTACAAATCCTCTAAAAAAATAAAATAGTTCGTCACCGAAATCAGGCTAAGGCTGTGGGGGGAGTGAAGCACGAAAAATATAATAAAATTTTAAACTTACCTTGGTAAACCAACTCCGGGTAGCGCTTTTGCATCAAGTCCACCAGCTCCCAAGTATATTCGTTCTTCCCATGATTAGACAATTGGGCCTTTACCAATGGTACAAATTTCCGCCGCAAGCTCCTTGTCTCGGTGTCCACTATCCGCACCGGCTCTAGCCAGGCGGATCGATTAGTTTCCACTGCTCCATCTGCAGTGGGGACATATTTGTCAGGTCGTCATAGTGCCTTCCAGAGCGACGATATATGGAAGACATCGTGCAAATTTTCCAGCTCTGGTGGTAGCTCCTGCCAATAGGCCAAAGGGCCTATTCTCTCCAATATAGCATAGGGCTCCACATATCTTTGGCTGAGCTTCTTCATACCACGCACTCGCAATGCTAGCTTGATGGCTATTGTTATACACAGTCTCAAATGATCTTCCATTATCCTGATGGTCCTCTTAGACTGACCATCCGTCTGTGGATGAAAAGTTGTGCTGAAGGTAAGGCGAGAGCCCAAATATGCTTGTACTGTCTTCCACTCCTTGGAGGTAAAGTAGCCATCACGATCAGAGACTATTGTCTTAGGCATGCCACGGTACCGTACAAATTGCTCCATACAGAGACGTAATAAAACATCCACATGTGCCTCCTTCATTGGGATAAATCTGGCAACCTTCGTCAAGCGATCTACGATCACCACAACTGAATCGTTCCCAGAGCGCGAGCGAGGCAACCCGTGAACAAAGCCCATGGAGATATCCTCGAACTTCCACTCAAGGATGGGAAATGGCTGTAATAATCCTCCAAGGCTCATGAACTCCACCTTTACCTTTCGACACGCCTCACAGTGGGTAACATAATACTTGACATCTTTCTTCATTCCTGGCCAAGACATGGTCTTCCGCAAGTCATTATACATCTTAGAAATCCCGGGATGCACTGAATACTTGGAGCAGTACTGATGCAGCGCAAGTCATTATACATCTTAGAAGTCCTCACAGTGGGATTCCACTAACTATTACAGATAAACTCTAAACTCCGCGAGTTCCTTCGGGGCCATTCGGTAAGGGGTCGTAGAGATGGACTTTATACCCGGTACTAACTTTATTTTAAAGTCCACCTCTCTATGTGGGGGTAATCCTGGAAATTTCTCAGGGAATACCTAAGGGAAATCCCGCACTATTCCCACATCTTTCAAATTGACTGCCATCTCTTTTAGTTCAAAACAGATCATATATAATTCATCCCCTCCTATATGGGCTTTTAAGGTCTTAATTGATGATAATAACATACGAGGTACATGTCTAATACCTTGAAAGATGACCTCAGGGTCCCCATGCCTTAAGGAAATTTGTTTCTCCGCACAATCATTCCTGGCGTGGTGCCAATCTAACCATGCCATGCCAAGAATGAGATCGAACCTGGCATTCTCAACACTATTGCAGGGGGTTCAAAGAACTTTCCTCCAAGAAGTACCTCCAATTCACACTTTGCAGATGCAGTCATCTCTGAGCCATCTGGGAGGTGTACTCTCTGAGTAATACAAGTGAAGTATTGCACTCCTTCTAGGTCTTTAACGAAATCTGCCGACACAAATGAGTGTGTGGCACCAGTATCGAATAGAGTGTAAGTTGGTGTCCCATCAACCATCACGGTGCCTAAGTATAAATTGTACAGACTCAAGCTAGACTCTTAGTATATCTTAGAATATTTTAAGGGAAAAGTTTATAACATAGTAATTAAATCACAACATACCGACAATAACATCATGAGGATTCCGCTCACGCGTCATATTCAACGCAAACACCTGTTGCCCGGCAGGTCCAGGATTCCTTCCTCATGGTCCTCATCCTCGACCACGCATATGTCCCCGTTCTCATGGAGCTGTCGAAGGAAGAGAAGGGGGAGCATTCCCATCTAGCTGCGTGCAGTGATGTCGGATGTGGCCCAGTTGGTTGCATTGGAAGCAGACTTGCTAATTTTGCTCCCTGGGTTGTAGATTCATTTATGGTGGTGGAGGTAGTGCTGGTTGCGGGGTCGTATGCTCCATCCTATAATTTTGATGGAAGCAACCTCGTCTCTATTGTTTCCTCTCCCTCTATTATCATGCTTCCTCCTATAGCTAGGACCGACCTCCATCACACCCTAAATGGGTCTCTCATTACTCCCCAAGGGATCTTCCTCCAGCCTTTTTGCCATATAAATTATCTCTACTAAGATTGAATCTGCTATAAATAAAAGGCTTGCCTCAGGGTATCCCGCAAACGTTTGTAAAATCTCTTAGAATACCCCTATCATTCAACTCGTAAGCATCAGCAAACCTGGCGAGATTTTCAAACTCTCGCAGATATTCTGTAACCGCCTTAGATCCCTATTTCAGCTGCAGCAATATTTCTTCAAGTTCATCCTGAGTGGTAGAAGGGATTAAGTGTTCCAAGAAGGCATCCGTAAACTCACACCAACTAATCTCCGTGTACACCCGACCTTGAAAGGTGGAGCCCATAAGGGACTTCTGATGCGCTGACGGCAAGTGTACCGGTCCCTGTCAAGTAATAATTTTGGAATAGCTTCCCTGAATGTCGATCTCGAGGGAATGAAGGAAGGGTATGTGATAACGTTGTGTGAAGATTGTCACTAAGAGTGAAAATAAACAACAAGGGGGTTTTGGTTTGATTTTTTAATGCTATAGAACAGAAATAAAACTACTGCGGGTCGTCGGCACTGATTCGCTTGGTGGATGAGTGAGTGTAGGTCGCTATGCCGTACTTCGGTACGCGGATGTACGGAGAGATATTGCAGAGAGTTAGGGTCGTAAACACCTCTTCAAACACCAACTCTAGCCTTTGCTAGAGTGGATTCAAGTGCGCTAGTGAGTGGGTGTGAGCGGAGGCGAGTGCATCACAGCTAACATCAGAGAAAGTAACTAACCAAACACACTTCATTCATAGACAAATTAAAAGTAAGGTTAGTTCTATTACAAGCTTGAAGTACTATCCACAAAGAGAAAAGGTAGAGTAAACCGAAGAGGTAAAGGCGCAGCCGTGGTGCTTGGCCGGAGTGGTGGGTTGTCAATCCACTTCACTACTCTGACCGTGGTTGCTACCAGATGCAAGTGGGTCGTCAATCCACTAGTTCTTCTCCTTATTCCTTCCTTGTCTTCAGTACTTTCTTCCTTTTGTCCAGAAGAGTTAAACCAAACGTTCTCGTTCCTTGCTGCTGGTGGCCAGGAGCTCTCCGAAGGTTGAAGATTGCTTCAGATGGCCGAAGAATGCTTCTCGGAGGGTGTAGATGGGTGGAGAAACTGTGGAGGAGTGGAACGACACTTCCCGCGCAACTCTTGATCGGAAAAATGACAAGTGTTGACCTAAATTGCGGAACAGGGCTTTAAATACGGATGCAGAAATATCAGAGCGCACGATCAGTGGCACACGAGTAGTGGTCGTGCACACTGTAAGTTGATGATCGTGCGCAATTCACCAGAGAAACATGCAGCTGGACAGAAATATAAGTATATATGCACACGATCAATGGCGCACGACCGGTGGTCATGCGCACTAAGTCCCTTGATCGTGCGATTGGCAAAGGCAGAACAGTAGAAAAAAGAGGTAAACGCGCACGAGCAGTGGTGCATGACCAGTGGTCATGCGTATAATGTTCAGTGCTCGTGCGATTACTCAGGAAGGAAAAAAATTTGAGAGGACAGATCGCACGATCACTAGCGCACGACTAGTGGTCGTGTGCAATAGGTCCAGGGATCGTGCGATCGCCGTGACAAAACTAGGAAAATGGATAATGTAGTGCGCACGATTAGTGGCGCATGACTAGTGGTCATTCGCAATAAGACCAGGGATCGTGCGCAGTATTCCTGTACCATTTGGGATTTCCCGAACGATCCCGGAACACGCACGCGACCCATGTATTTGCTGTAGGAACAGAAAGTCCACCAAAATGTGCACACCACATTTTCCAGACACAGAGAAACAACAAGTAAAATACGGAAGTACAAAAACAACAAAACCACACTGAAAACGGGCCTATGGTGCACTTAACATGAAATGAACAGAGAAACGAATATAATCAATTATGGCTCTCAAGTGTAGTGCAATAACAAGAAAACTGGCCCAAATGAGTCCAAAAATAAGTGTATAACTTGGACTCATCACACCCCCAGACTTAGCCATTTGCGCATCCCGAGCAAATCATAACTCCGTGGACTTTATAATAGTGGTGCTGGCTTAGGATTTTGGGATAGAGTAGTTCGAAACTCGTGTAGTGCTCCTAATCGAGTACTCATGGTTTGTGTAGAAATAATATAGATTTACTTTTTCTTTATGCTCGTAGATTTATACTTTTTTTGCAGATGTAAATATTATTTGTACTACTCGAAACTATTGAATCTGGAGTAATCGAATGGTAGTGTAGGGATGAGTGTAGCCGTCACTAGACTCGTATTGCTTGAGTTTGGAAGAAGGATTATCTTTCTCGGTGGCTAAGAACTTGCCCCAAGCTACTCTCGAAGAATTGGTGCCTGGTTAGTCGAGCGTGATCATCAGCCGACAGTGCGCATGATCATCAGCCGATAGTGCACACGACCACTGGTCGTGCGCCACTAATCGTGCACTCTAATTATTCAGCTTCCGTATTTAAAGCCCTATTGAGCAATTTAGGTCAACTCTTGTCATTTTTCCAATCAAGATTTGTGCGGGAAGCGCCGTTCCACTCCTCCATAGTCATCCACCCATTTACACCCTCCAAGAAGCATTCTCCAGCCATCCGAAGAAATTTTCAACCTTTGGAGAGCTCCTAGCCACCAGTAGCAAGCAACGAGAACGTTTGGTGCAACTCTCCTGGACAAAATTAAGAAAGGATTGAAGGCAAGGAAGGAAGAAGGATAAGAATCAGTGGATTGACGACCCACTTGCATCCGATAGCAACCACAATCAGAGTCGTGAAGTGGATTGACAACCCACCACTCCGGCCAAGCACCTCGGCTATGCCTTTCCCTCTTCTGTTTACTCTACCTTTTCTCTTTGTGGATTGTACTTCAAGCTTGTAATCGAACTAAACTTACTGTTAATATGTCTAAGAATGACGTATGTTTGTTTAGTTACTTGTTCTATTGTAGCTGTAATGCACTAGCTTCCGCCCACACCCACTCACTAGCGAACTTGAATCCACTCTAGCAAGGGGCTAGAGTTGGTGTTGAAGATTTGTTTACGACCCTCACTCTCACACTTGCTCTCCATACATCTGCATACTGAAGCATGGCATAGCGACCTGCACTCACTCATCCACCAAGCGAAGTGGTGCCTGCGACCCGCAGTATTTTTATTTTTGTTCTGTAACATTAGGAAATCAAACCAAAACCCCCCATTGTTTATTTTCACTCTTAGTGACGATCTTCACACAATGCTATCCCGTACCTTTCCTGCATTCCCTCGAGATCGATATTCGGGGAAGCTATTCCCAATTTATTACTAGACAGCGATCGGTACACTTGTCGTAAGTACATCAAGTTTTTAGTGCCGTTGATTGTGCGCATATATACTGATATTTATGTCTAGCTGCAGGTTTCTCTAGGGCATTGTGCACGATCAATGGCGCAGAAACGGTGGTCGTGCGAACTAAGTCCCCTGATCGTGCGATTGTCAAAGGCAGAATAGCAGAAAGAAGATGTAAATGCCCATGAGCAGTGGCGCACGACCAGTGGTCGTACGCATAATGTCCAGTTCTCGTGCGATTACCCAGGCAAAATAAGAAAAATGGAAAGGACTGAGCGCACGATCACTAGCGTGCGACCAGTGGTCGTGCGTAATAGGTCCAGTGATCGTTTTGTCGCCGAGACAGAACTAGGAAAATGGAGAACATAGTGCGCACGATCAGTGGCGCACGACCAGTGGTCGTGCGCAATAAGTCCAGTTATCGTGCGCAGTATTCCTGTACCGTTTGGGATTTCCCGAATGATCCCCGAATACGCACGCGACCCATGTATTAGCAGTAGAAACAGAAAGGCCACCAAAATGTGCACACCACATTCTCTAGACACAGAGAAACAACAAGTAAAATGCAGAAGTACAGAAACAACGAAACAACACTAAAAACGGGCCTACGGTGCACTTAACATGAAATGAGCAGAGAAATGAATATAAGCAATTATGGCTCTCAAGTGCAGTGCAATAACGAGAAAAATTGCCCAAATGAGTCCAAAAATAAGTGTATAACTTGGACTCATCAACTTCCACCACCTCTTGGCATGGGATTCCTAAACTGACACGGCTAATGTTACAGCCATACTGGATGGACATCAGATTACCGCCATTAGTTCTTAAACTAAGTAAAGCCATTCCTCCGTATGCACGACCGACTTTGTCCCTTTATTGGTAGGTGGGGAGAGAGATCAGAACGTGCTTAACCAATTAGAGCACTAGTCTTGCTATTGCACCGGAGCCAGTTGAACCATAAACGTGTCAAAAATAGTTGTGATCATTTGTCCTAGCTCCGAATGTTGAAACTGAGGGTACAGAAGGGGTAGGGGTGCCCCTTACTGGCTCTACATTAGCCGAGATCTACACAAAAGGTACAAACCTATGGTTAGGTTGGATAATCATAGGTTCATGACTAGACATACTTAGTGTGAATTAAATATGGGTACACCACTGCTTCTGTTAAGTAAGTTTGTCCGCAAACTAACCAATTGAGTGGGAGTGGAACTATTGTTCCTTGTCTTATTTAGTTGAGGATCGTTGCAAGCTGAAACCATTTGTAAGACCCCCCTCCTAGAACACAAGACACGGCCGAGGGGAGTGATATGACTAGAGCAGCTGCCTTGCGGTAGCGCTAACACATAGCTCAACCTGTACCATAAGATGCCTATCTTGTCGGCTAAAACCAATATCTTCTTTGCAAACCCAACATTAGAATATAAGCAAGAGTCAAAATCCACATAAGTATATAATGTCCAACTAGTACAACAAATAAAAGAAGCAACCAAGGCTTCTATAATATCAAAGTACATATGAAATTCCAAAAGGCTACAAAATGAGTCTCTCATTAACTCACATTATTCACTAACGACAACGATAATATCGTCACTTCAGGTCCTGTCATCCTGGCCTGGCTGCCCTCCTATAAAGCCTATTGCTCCATATGTGGGGTTTCCTCCTAAGAAGGAAGACGCAACAACCGTTAGTCATAAAGACTAAGTGGCTATCACATCCGCTCCCCCGATAACCCTTAGGCACCGGGCGGAGAAAAGAAGAGGGTACAATATATATATAAATAGTAATACAAGTAGGTGGAATAAGACTAATCAATATCAGAGTATATCAAAGTAACTACAACAATTGTGTATATCAATCAACACTAGCAGTTCTACCATCAACAACAGTATACAAGTAAAGTCCTACAACAGGAAAGTTACTCAACTTATATGAATTCCCATACAGACATATAAGTTAACGATCGGCTTAACAATTAAATAACTCATCATATAAGAGTGCCCATACAAACTTATATGTTAAGGATCTTAGGTGGTGCAATGTTATGTTATGAATAACTTATGATGAGTCACTATGCTCACACACATGCAACTACTATGTCGACACAGACTTGTAGTTCCCACTTTTCGAGCAGGTAGCTAACCTATCAGGCGTCGTCCATCGTGGCCAGACGGTGACAGTGGAGCGTGCTTTCCACTACTAGGCGGTTCTCCACACTACCAAGCCTCGACCTCCATATGCCTCAACGCTAAGAACACAATAGCGGAGCTCGCATGTGTACTACTGCTCAGAGGGGTCTTGGGTAGATATGCACCAAGAACACAGCCCAAACTGGCCTATCATTGTGGCACGGATGGTGCCTCTGTGAACACATCACCAAAGGACTAAGGTCAACCGTCCACTAGCACAAAGGGTGCCTCGGGAAGTAAACACCAAGGACAAAGGCCTAACTGTACATGTCTATCTGTCAACTCCCGTCGGTGCGATGACTGGCGAGCCCGTAGACCTGCCACACCATCCTTAACCTAGGATTATTACACTGCGTGCCAACTCACACTGCATGCAATTTCACATATAAGGGCTACACTCTGAGTCCTTTTTATTTATTAACATCCAGTGCTCAACTGCACGCAAGGGATCCACACCAAGTCCCATATAAACACATCGTTCCAGTACGGAAAATACACACACTCCCAACCCTTCCACATTTCCATACCACACATGGGTTCATTGTTTACACAGGTGGAAAGCCACCTTACACAACATATAAATATCACACTACTACCCGAAGGGAGACACAACTCTCAGCAGTGGACCACTTTACACCTTCCATTATTTATTAAATCTCATGGCCATGCATTAACCACTTAAAATTCCTTTTCAAGGATCAAGCATTAACCAACAAGTATGCTTACTTATGATAATCACAGCAACATAATAGTATTTCACAAATTCATCAATATGACAACATAGTTATGGGTTACTCTTTCAATTATCGAGTATCACATCTTCTTCCAAAACCAATTCAATTCTCCTAATTTTAATCACGCAAAATCATGTTTCACCAAACCATTTGTTTATCACGATCATATGAGGCTAAGTTTATCAAACCTCAACATTATTTTGCTACGATTTCTCTACCAAAAACAAACCCGGTTCTACACAAACCGAGAGCAACATGTACTTAGAACTGACTATACAGCAACTTCGACAGGACACTTCCGAGTCTACAGGACTCGTATGGAAACGTGTAACCATCTGTTCGAATGTTATTTATAAGGGATATAACTTTCATGTTTAGTCAAATGCCTAGATCTGGCCGCAATAAATCCAAAAACAGCCCTGAATTTCGCTGCGCACAGAAAACAGATTTCTGCACGCATCTTAAAGCAAGATGAACGACATCAGTTCATCTTCTTCCTTTAGACATTTAATCAAAACAATAAGCATAACTTATTACTCCCTTATTCACCCTAATTAGACCATTTCTCCTCACGAAACCAAGTCCACCATCTTCACAAAGAAGAGAGGAGAGGTTAAAGACATCAAACATCTTGGATACAAGCCCTAGCATGGTCTCTACCTAGGAGATCTTCATCTCTCAAGTCAAACTCTTTTGAGTCGACATCTCTCCTAGAGAATAACTACAGATCTAGCACCAAGGGATAGGGTAGGAAGCACACTACGTTTCCGATAGTTCCAGCCATGTATCTCGTCACTCTCCTTAGCAACATCTTCTTATACGTTGGTATTGTTTTTTCATGGAAGAAGAGAATGGAAGGTTTTCCTCAGGAAATTGACTCCAGCAACTCTTCTCAATGTTAGGCTCGGCAAGGATAACTGCTTGGATAAGAATGGCGAAGTGACGGCTAGGGTTTCTGATGATGATTTTCTAGAAGTTAAATTACGTCCAAACTAGAATCTCGATTAGGCAAGCGTACCTATCGAAATGCAGTATAGGAAGTGTCGTATTGCGATTCGGGGCCTGTTGAGTACTTGTACTCACAAGGAAGAGCTATTATTTTATCTAACGGAAAAGTGGGTTTGATTATACTAAAAAATAAAGCTGAAGCTAAAGAGAAATTCAAATATGAGAAAGCTAGCACTTGATCTAGAATTCCCTTAGACTAAAATAAATCTTCTTGGAAAATAATGAAATGCGAGTTCTTAATTATACTCACTCGACCGTGGAGGTTCCTAAAGTATAGAAGCGTCTCTCTCGAGCTCATGCTTCTAACTAACCTTAGGTTGATCGATTAAGACCTCTCGGCCAGTCGAAACCCCTAATCTTGCTTTATGCGGTGAACCCCGCTATTGGATTTGACTCCAATCCGGAAGATTTACGTCGTCCTCTCTCGAGGAGTGCGTTCAACTCCTTTTATCTTTGAGTGATCTCCTCGTATCCGCAACCTCTCGGTCATTTAGGATACGGATCTTAGATCGAAGATCATATCCGCGTAATATGAATTCGACGAAATGAAAATCAAAGATAAATCGTAGCGAGAATAATTAAGCACAAGACATTTAATAAGAAGTAGAAAGATCTATTTTATTCTAAGGTTCATCATGATCAAGTGCTAAAAGAAAATTAGCTACTCATCATGATTTTGGAAATACAAAATGAAGTAGGAAAAGACATGATTGAAATGGAAATAACTAAAATTAACGTTACAACAAAAGTAAATCTAACTTAGAAATGAGAAAATACAGCAAAAGAAACAGAAAATTACAAGACTCCAACTCCCAAAATTCGACCCCTCAGCATCTGAAGCTGTCTGGAATTTATAGAAAAATTTCTGTTTGGTCACGCCCCTAGGTCACGCCCGTGACCTAGGGCGTGTCAGGCTCGGAACCGTCGTCTTGAAAGCCCGGGAACGTTGGAGTAGAAACCGCCAAAATTGGTTAACTGACGGGTCACGCCCCTAGGTCACGCCCGTGACCTAGGGCGTGTCACGGCTGTTTCTGGAAACGGCGGGAAGCTGAAAACGGCGGGAGTAAACTGGTCTTCAAGGATGTGTCACGCCCCCTAGTCACGCCCGTGACTAGGAGCGTGTCAAGCTGGAACGTCTGCTGGCGGCAACGGCTGGAACGGAAGAGTGATTGGCTGGTAACTTCCTTGACACGCCCTGGGTCACGCCCGTGACCCAGGCGTGTAATTTTAATCCGACGTGGCACGGTCAGCTATTCTTCTATGGGCCGTCACGCCCCGTGTAAGGAGTACACGGGCGTGTCTTCATCCAACACGGGCATGTCTGGGCCGGTCGACGATCTTTTGGCGCAGGTCGACGGCTCTGGCTGCAGGCTTAAATTAGCGTGTTACGCTCCTGTGTCACGCCCACGTAGGGCGTGTCACAGGGCGTGACTAGGCAGAAAACTGGAAGATTTTCGTTTTGCTCCAAATACATATATATCAGTCCTGCAAGGTTAAAAATCAATTTATTAGAACATATAAATATAAAATATAGAAACTTGTTACTTATAAACTTAATATTATAAAATTGATATAAAATATCTATTATTAATATAAAATAGTGAATAAAAATATAGAAATAATTAGAGTTATCAAATACCCCCATACTTATCCGTTTGCTCGTCCCGAGCAAACAACTTCCTATAGGGAGTAGAAAAATTTTAAATGCTAGAAAAGAAAATTGAACCTAAGGAGTAAAATGCGAAGTCTTATGCCTATGTTTGTAGATATTTTTGTAGAAAGACTTACTCAGCATACAAATTAGGTTTTTATTTTTCTTAAAATGCGTTTTCACTATTATTTTTACTTTTAAGATGAAAATCCGGTAAATCTTAAAATTATCTTTAGGGAGAGTGTAGCGTGCGTACTAAGATAACATTGCACAAACAAAGATTAAGATACCCTCCAAAGAAATCCATCAATGTCGATGGCCATAGGCTTGCCCTTTCACACTCTCGCCACGGCACTAGTCTAACTTATAAACATAAATCAATAGGGCTTAATTAGGTTGAAATGTAGGCTTAGGTTTTTGGTGAGGGTAATCAAAGATAAACATGATGGCTAGTCACACCAAAACCTAGAGAAGCTTGTACATAAAAATTTGCTATGGCTCTTAAGGAACGTAGCCAATTTCCTAAATTCCTTTGTTTCTTTCTTATTTTTTTTAACTCTCTCATCATATTGATTTTTTTTTCTCTTCATTTATTATTATTATTATTATTATTTTTTGATAATTTTTTTTTTCTTTAATTTGAAGAGGAGAAAAATAAATCAATTTTTTTTTTTTAAGAAAAGAGCCACCAAAAATGAAAAGGCTCCTAATCACTCACAAAATATTTCTACATTTGTTCTTTCAAGCTCGGGTTTAGGTGTGTAATTAGGATGCTTTTTAGGCTTTGGTAAATCATTTGGTGGAGCTAAAACAAAAGGAAAAGGTAATAGGCTCAAATTGGCTAAGCAAAGTTAAAATTTTAGGTACGGGTACAAAAGCTCAAACTTGCCAAAAGAAGTGCCTAAATCATATTTATGCTAATGAGTTTAACTTATGCAAAGTCTTGAGAATAGTTAGAGGGCAAGTTCTAGACATCGAAAAAGAATAACTCTCTCTTGGTCCGCGAAATATCTCTCTAGCAAACTTCTACTTACTCACCTAAATTATTTTAAAGTTTTACCGGTTTTCAAAATTAAAGTAAAATAAGTTGTTTCTACGCATTTAGAAAAATGAAAATCTAATTATATGCTGAATATTTAGATCTACTAAAAATTCTACTTACACGTGCACTTAACTAGAAACACAGCATGGCCAACAGTTCTACTCCAAAATTCAACATTCAATAAAATCATCAAAATTCTCTAAACACTATAAAGAAAATTGAACTACTAGGAATTTTGCATGTGAATAAATATAGAAATAAAGACTTCTCTAATTTAATTTTTTTGATTTTTTCATTTTTTTTTCATTTTTTTGCTCTTTTTTTTTTTTTTTTAAAATTTTTGAAAAACAAAATTTTAAGACGAAATAAAATTTTTTGAGTTTTAATTTGTTTTAAAATTTTTTTGTGTTTTTTTGTTTTTTGAAAATTTTTTTTTGAAAAATTTTTATATGTTTTGCTTGCGAAATATCCCTCCCCCATACTTAAACTATACATTGTCCCCAATGTAAAAATGAAGAAGAAAAAGAAGAGAGGAGACTTCCCTGAGAAGCGCAAACCAGCATCAAAAGATACCTGTAAGAGAGTAGCAAAGCAAAACATAATATTTTATAGATTTTTTTTTTCATAATAAAAAAAACAGATACATGAAAGTAAAATAAAGATACAGATACAAAGAAGTGACCGCCTACAACTCCAAAGAAAAATAAAAACAGCTACTCCTGGTCAGAACCGTCCTCGCGCTCCTGATAGAAAGTCCGCATGTTCGCGAACTCGCGAGTAATATGCGCTATGGAGGAAGTATGGTTTCGCTCGAGCACGGTGAAGCGCGCATCAAAAGAATCGAAGCGACCGTCAAAATGGGTTTGCATCTGGTCTATGCGAGTATGGAGCAACCCAAATTGTCGGTCCCAATAATTTGCAGGATCGGGCGCTGGAGCAGAGTGCAGCGGTGGTGGCGGAATCTGCGGGGAATGATGGGTACCGCTGGGACCGGCACCATGATCAAGGTCAAGATCACCGCCACCAACGAACGGGGGAACAGCCTCAAACTCGCCGTCGCGTCGGCGAGCTAAACCAAGCGCCTGAAGGGTCGGAAACTGAAGAGGCTGCGGCGTTTGCATGCAAGTGAGCCGCGGAAGAGCAGCCCACACGCCGAGCTGCTTGGCGAGGAAAGTGATGAAATTCCCGCCGTGCACCGCTCCCAATCTCACATTTTCGGCCTGGTGCCGAAAGAAAATGGCGAGCATGTAACCAAGGTTGAGTGGGACCCGGTAAAACATACTATACAAGTATAGTAAGTCCGCCCGAGTCACCACACCGTGGCTATCGCCGCGCCCGGAAATGGTAAAAGAGAGAAGGTTGTGCAGAATACGTAAAGCGGGGGAGATGAGGTGACTACCCTTAGATTTCTTTGGAGTGTAAGGGGTGACGTCATTACTAATTTCCGACCAAAAAGTAGGGAGACTGAAGTCGGGAGGGAAATCAGTTTTTAGGTCGGGGTAGGCGGGGGAAGTGGAAAAGGCCTCCGAGCAAAAGCCCATGGCAACATTAAGCTGGCGGATGGTGAGTTGGTGCATCATCCCGCCCAGGCGAAAGACGATGAAATCATCTTGCGCCGCCCAACGGAACTCAAATGAGGCCAGGAACTCAATGGTGAGCTCGAGGAAAGCAGGCTCAGAAATGGCGAAAAGGGGATCCCACCCTTGGGTAGAGATGAGCTCCCGAACTAGCTCCGCTGCTCCGAATTGTGCGAGGATGGCCCAATCTAAGATCCGGAACACGCCAAAGGGTTTGGCGCGCAGTCTCTCGCTTCGATCTTGTTGGGTAGCATTCTCGAAAAGAAGCATGGCCTCCGCCGAGGCTGGATCAGCGGGGTGATCGGAGGAGGAAGCGGTGGAGCGAGCGTGGTGGCGAGGCATGGTGAGAGATGTGGAGGAAATTTCGGTCAAGGGAGGAGAGAAGAGAAGGGTTGAAGGGTGGAGGTGTGAAGAGAAGAGGGGGGGAGAGATCCTATTTATAGGTTTTTTTTTTCGGGTGAGTCACGCCCCCCTGTCACGCCCGTGACAGGGGACGTGACAAGCTCGGGTCAAAGGGAAAGGGAATCCGAGGCGGACTGCCTCGGATTCGGGGTCACGCCGCAGAGTCACGCCCGTGACTCTGCGGGACACGCCCGTGACGTCGGGCGTGGAAGGGGAATCCAAAGGGAATCCGATGCTACGGCATCGGATTCTTCAGTCACGCCCCAGAGTCACGCCTGTGACTCTCGATTAGGCACGGGCGTGACGAACACGAGAGAGGACGACGTAAATCTTGATGAAGATTCTCGATTAGGCACGGGCATCGTTGGGAACGTAATTTTCTACTCCAACGTTCCCGGGCTTTCAAGACGACGGTTCCGAGCCTGACACGCCCTAGGTCACGGGCGTGACCTAGGGGCGTGACCAAACAGAAATTTTTCTATAAATTCCAGACAGCTTCAGATGCTGAGGGGTCGAATTTTGGGAGTTGGAGTCTTGTAATTTTCTGTTTCTTTTGCTGTATTTTCTCATTTCTAAGTTAGATTTACTTTTGTTGTAACGTTAATTTTAGTTATTTCCATTTCAATCATGTCTTTTCCTACTTCATTTTGTATTTCCAAAATCATGATGAGTAGCTAATTTTCTTTTAGCACTTGATCATGATGAACCTTAGAATAAAATAGATCTTTCTACTTCTTATTAAATGTCTTGTGCTTAATTATTCTCGCTACGATTTATCTTTGATTTTCATTTCGTCGAATTCATATTACGCGGATATGATCTTCGATCTAAGATCCGTATCCTAAATGACCGAGAGGTTGCGGATACGAGGAGATCACTCAAAGATAAAAGGAGTTGAACGCACTCCTCGAGAGAGGACGACGTAAATCTTCCGGATTGGAGTCAAATCCAATAGCGGGGTTCACCGCATAAAGCAAGATTAGGGGTTTCGACTGGCCGAGAGGTCTTAATCGATCAACCTAAGGTTAGTTAGAAGCATGAGCTCGAGAGAGACGCTTCTATACTTTAGGAACCTCCACGGTCGAGTGAGTATAATTAAGAACTCGCATTTCATTATTTTCCAAGAAGATTTATTTTAGTCTAAGGGAATTCTAGATCAAGTGCTAGCTTTCTCATATTTGAATTTCTCTTTAGCTTCAGCTTTATTTTTTAGTATAATCAAACCCACTTTTCCGTTAGATAAAATAATAGCTCTTCCTTGTGAGTACAAGTACTCAACAGGCCCCGAATCGCAATACGACACTTCCTATACTGCATTTCGATAGGTACGCTTGCCTAATCGAGATTCTAGTTTGGACGTAATTTAACTTCTTGAAAATCTTCACCAATTGGTCACGGGCGTGACGAACACGTGTACGATAAAATTTTTTTTTTTTTTTTTTTTTTTAGTTTTTTAGTTTTTTTGAAGTTTTTTTTGTGTTTTTTTTTAAAGTTTTTGTTATATATTTAAATAAACTAAAAAAAAAATAATAATAATTTACCGACTTGAAGAACAATGTAGACTTGATGTTCGTCTCCGGCCGATCATCATGCGTCGCAATTCTTCAATCCTGTAAAAAAAAACTCAACAACAAAATTAAAATAAAAAGACAAGATAACCATGGGATGCCTCCCACGAGCGCTTTGTTTATGGTCGGTGAGCTCGACCATAGTGACGCGCTCGCTACGTTATTGGATTTTCAGATGGGTAAGCCGGCGCATTAACAGGACGTTTGAAACCATTTGCTAGAGTTGAATTTTGTAAATGATTGGACATATGTTCACGTTCTAAAAATGGAGGTTTGTCAAACGAAGTTCTTAAGGGGTCACCACCTAATTCAAGAGGTTCGAAAATAGATGTGTGTGTGACCAAATGAGTATCACTAAATTCATGAGAAATTAAATTTAAAGTTTCAAAATTGTCATCATGAAAAACAGGTGAATAACAATTTTTAGAAAATAAAATGGAGTCTTCTTTAGGAGAAGCCTCCAAATAGTAACATGAGTCGTCATTCGAGAGCGAATTTTTCATGGACGAGTCAATAGTAAAGGTGACTTCTTCATCTCCGACTCTAAGGAGAAGTTTGCCGTTACTAACGTATATAATGGCGCGCGCTGTGGCAAGAAAAGGGCGACCGAGAATAAGTGGTACCTCGGTGTCTGCTTCGATGTTAAAGATGACGAAATCTACCGGAAAGATAAATTTGTCAACTTTGACAAGCACATCCTCTATGATCCCAATAGCGAGCTTGACAGACCGATCCGCCAATTGAATGCTTATTCTTGTGGGTTTAGGCTCTCCTAAACCCAATTTCTTAACTAAAGAATAAGGCATTAAATTTATCGAGGCGCCGAGATCGGCTAACGCACGTGTTACTAATAAATCGCCAAATAGACAAGGGATGGAGAAACTACCCGGATCAGGTAATTTCCTAGGCAATTTATTAAGTAACACTGCCGAACATTCCGCGTTCAATTGAACCGTGGAGAAATCCTCAAGTTTCTTTTTATTGGATAAAAGATCCTTGAGGTACTTGGCATACTTTGGCATTTGTGCGATAACTTCGCAAAATGGTAAATTTATTTGGATTTGTTTAAACATATCTAAAAATTTACCGTGATGCTCATCTATCCGGTCTTTTTGCATTCTAGACGGATAGGGAAGTGGTGGTTGATAAGGTTTTGGTTTAATATAACTAGAAGGCTTAATCGGAGGAGAAGATGAAGAAATCGTTACCTCCGTATCAACCGGAATTGGAGAAGTTTCAACTGGAATTGTAGAAGTGGTTACCTCCTTCCCGCTCCGTAGAGTGATGACATTGACGTGCTCCCTTGGGTTGGGCTCCGTATTGCCCGGTAGCGCTCCTTGTTGTCGATCGGAGAGCATCTTAGCGATTTGCCCAATTTGTGTCTCCAAATTACGAAGAGATCCGGTGAGATTCCGGATATTGGCATCATTTGTACTCGTATATTTGGCGAACATCTCCTCTATAGTGGGAGCTTTTGGAGCTTGTGGTGGAAAATAACCTGGTGGGATTGTGTTTGGTGGGCGAGCCGCGTTCCCCGGATTACTCCAAGAGAAGTTGGGGTGGTTCCTTACACCCGGGTGATAGGTATTACCATAATTAGTATTACCCGGATTAAAGGGTGGCCGATTCGGATTTCCCATATAATCCACATGCTCGGTAATATTGGAAGCGTCCCAATATTGGGGTTCACAGGTAGGTGTAGACGAGGAAGCAGACATCTCGTTCATCTGTTTTTGTAGTTTCTCAACCTGGAGAGATAGATTGGAGACCGTATCAATTTCATACATCCCGGCCGGTTTAGGTGATTTAGACCGAGGTGTACTCCATTGATAGGTATTCAAAGCCATACCTTCTATAAGCTCTTGGGCGGCCGCCGGTGTTTTGTTATTAAGCGTTCCACCGGCGGCGGCATCGATATGTTGTCTAGTTTGAGAATTTAGGCCGTTATAGAAGGTTTGGATTTGTAACCAATCCGGAATTGCATGATGAGGACATCGACGAAGCAATTCCTTGAAACGCTCCCAAGTATCATATAACGTTTCCGAATCAAGTTGGGAGAAATAAGTAATATCATTGCGCAATTTAGCCGTTTTAGCCGGCGGAAAGTATTTCGTAAGAAATCTTTCCGTCATTTCAGCCCATGTTGTGATTGATCCTCTTGGTAGAGAACTCAACCATTGCTTGGCTTTAGTGCGCAATGTAAATGGAAATAATCTTAGCCGGATGGCATCATCGGAAACACCATTAATTTTAAAAGTATCGCATATTTCTAAGAAATTAGAAATATGCGCGTTTGGATCTTCATCTTGAAGCCCATCAAATTGTACATATTGTTGTACCATTTGGATGATACTTGGCTTCAACTCAAAATTATTGGGAGCAATAGCGGGGCGAACAATACTAGATTGAGCCTCGTCCAAATTTGGACGGGCATAATAGGACATAGTTCGTTGTTCGACCGCATTTGGCTCACCCATATTGGAAAAAGAAGAAGAAAGAGATCTAGGAGAATGAGAAGAAGAACTTAAAGAAGAAGGAGGAGAAGAAGAGGGTGACGGAGAGAGAACTAAAGACGGATTAGGAGTGTCTCCTAAGGATTCCGTATCTTGAAAATTCGGAACTCGAAATTGTAAGCGGTGCCGAAGGGTTCGCTCGATTTCCGGATCCAAATCAAAAAGAGGTGACGGATTCCCTCGGGTCATACACAAGAACAAAACAAAAGAAAAAAGTTTTAAGAGTTAAAAATTTATAAGATAAAATTTCCCGGACTTCCCAAGGGCTACCCAGTGACGGGTTCGCAAGGTACTAGGCGGTATTGCGGGATGAAAACCCGACACGGCCCTTTCGCAAGAAATTTTAAATATAAAAATTTAAAGATAAAACTTTTTGAAAGAAAAAGTTTTTTTTTTTTTGAAATAAAAGAAAAGAAAAATGGTAAAACTAATAGATCCTTGCTTTCGAAATATCAACAAAGAAAAGTCCCCGGCAACGGCGCCAAAAACTTGATGATGATTTTCTAGAAGTTAAATTACGTCCAAACTAGAATCTCGATTAGGCAAGCGTACCTATCGAAATGCAGTATAGGAAGTGTCGTATTGCGATTCGGGGCCTGTTGAGTACTTGTACTCACAAGGAAGAGCTATTATTTTATCTAACGGAAAAGTGGGTTTGATTATACTAAAAAATAAAGCTGAAGCTAAAGAGAAATTCAAATATGAGAAAGCTAGCACTTGATCTAGAATTCCCTTAGACTAAAATAAATCTTCTTGGAAAATAATGAAATGCGAGTTCTTAATTATACTCACTCGACCGTGGAGGTTCCTAAAGTATAGAAGCGTCTCTCTCGAGCTCATGCTTCTAACTAACCTTAGGTTGATCGATTAAGACCTCTCGGCCAGTCGAAACCCCTAATCTTGCTTTATGCGGTGAACCCCGCTATTGGATTTGACTCCAATCCGGAAGATTTACGTCGTCCTCTCTCGAGGAGTGCGTTCAACTCCTTTTATCTTTGAGTGATCTCCTCGTATCCGCAACCTCTCGGTCATTTAGGATACGGATCTTAGATAGAAGATCATATCCGCGTAATATGAATTCGACGAAATGAAAATCAAAGATAAATCGTAGCGAGAATAATTAAGCACAAGACATTTAATAAGAAGTAGAAAGATCTATTTTATTCTAAGGTTCATCATGATCAAGTGCTAAAAGAAAATTAGCTACTCATCATGATTTTGGAAATACAAAATGAAGTAGGAAAAGACATGATTGAAATGGAAATAACTAAAATTAACGTTACAACAAAAGTAAATCTAACTTAGAAATGAGAAAATACAGCAAAAGAAACAGAAAATTACAAAACTCCAACTCCCAAAATTCGACCCCTCAGCATCTGAAACTGTCTGGAATTTATAGAAAAATTTCTGTTTGGTCACGCCCCTAGGTCACGCCCGTGACCTAGGGCGTGTCAGGCTCGGAACCGTCGTCTTGAAAGCCCGGGAACGTTGGAGTAGAAACCGCCAAAATTGGTTAACTGACGGGTCACGCCCCTAGGTCACGCCCGTGACCTAGGGCGTGTCACGGCTGTTTCTGGAAACGGCGGGAAGCTGAAAACGGCGGGAGTAAACTGGTCTTCAAGGAGGTGTCACGCCCCCTAGTCACGCCCGTGACTAGGAGCGTGTCAAGCTGGAACGTCTGCTGGCGGCAACGGCTGGAACGGAAGAGTGATTGGCTGGTAACTTCCTTGACACGCCCTGGGTCACGCCCGTGACCCAGGCGTGTAATTTTAATCCGACGTGGCACGGTCAGCTATTCTTCCATGGGCCGTCACGCCCCGTGTAAGGAGTACACGGGCGTGTCTTCATCCAACACGGGCGTGTCTGGGCCGGTCGACGATCTTTTGGCGCAGGTCGACGGCTCTGGCTGCAGGCTTAAATTAGCGTGTCACGCCCCTGTGTCACGCCCACGTAGGGCGTGTCACAGGGCGTGACTAGGCAGAAAACTGGAAGATTTTCGTTTTGCTCCAAATACATATATATCAGTCCTGCAAGGTTAAAAATCAATTTATTAGAACATATAAATATAAAATATAGAAACTTGTTACTTATAAACTTAATATTATAAAATTGATATAAAATATCTATTATTAATATAAAATAGTGAATAAAAATATAGAAATAATTAGAGTTATCAGTTTCTCGTAAGTCACCTTTTATAATGGCAAATTAGGGTTAACTGCTTTGCCACCTGTCTGCCCCACATTGGACCGCCATTATTATTAAAATTAAGTCTTATCGAATGGACTGGTCGAAATAAGTTAATAGGCGCCAATCCCGAAACCGGTTCAGTTCATAAATACAAGACATTGAATTCCTCCTGGGTTGAAAATATGGCAAGTCAAATTCGTCGTGTATAACATACCCACTTGACGAATCATTGAGATTCGTCGTGATCACTCGACACCTTATATAAGTACACCACTTCTATGTTTAAATCGTCTAGTGTACCTCCTTTACTCGACGAATCATTGAGTAGCGTCAAGTGGACTCAACACACTCGATGCCTCCAAGCCTAAAGAATAGTCAAGTCAAAAATCGTTGAGAATACAAATCTTCACTCGACGAATCGTCCAGTGGCGTCGAGTGCCCTCAGCGCACTCAATGCCTACATGCCTCAGAATAATACTAAGTAAAAAGCATTGAGTGGCGTTGAGTCCACTCAATGCCTCTTTGACTTAACTCAATGACGCTACTTAATTCGTCGAATGGCGTTGAGTGGTGTTGAGTCCACTCAACACCTCAGCTTTATCTGTTAAATGATATTGAGTGGTGTTAAGTCCACTCAACACCTTAGCTTATTCGTCAAATGGCATTGAGTGGTGTTGAGTCCACACAATGCCTCAGCTTATTCATCGAATGGCATCGATTGCACTCAACGCACTCGATGCCATGAGTCCAGAAAATATTCTAAGTAACATCTGCTCTATTCATCGAGTCCAGTCAACTCACTCGACGCTTCCGGAGCCTAATTCAATTCTCTTGACTCAAAACACGTGCGAGCGGCCTAGAGTGAAATGGGATGTTACACCTAATGGTGGTCTCCTCCTCCATCCTGGTAGATTGCTACATTTTATAGGAGTGCAGCTTTCCAAATAAAGTGTGAGGAGGAGTTTCAACAAGCTTGGCCACTTCCCTTATGACACATATCTTTGTGTCCCAATATCTGGTTAGAGACCTTAGGAACTTATCATTCAGCTAAAAATTATTTAAGACCATTCCATAGGTCCTCAGCACATTTACGACCCTGAAAAACCATTCACAGCACGCAGCAATGCTGTCCTCGTTGTTTTGTCTAAAGGCCACATACTCCTGATTGAGCAGGGATTTCCTATAATCTCGAACTTTTTTAGTGCCCTCCATATACACTATCAGTGTCTCCCACATCTCCTTGGCTGTCTCACAATGCACTAAGTATTGGAAAGTGGAATTATCAATAGCATTTATTATGATATTTTTTGCTCTTTTATCCATAGTAGCATGTGCTACTACATACCTAGTCATTTTAGTATAGGCCTTGGGCACTCTCAGTTTTGGGTAAATGGTAGAGGCCTTTTGGGGGATAAAAGGTCCCTCTTGAACTATAATATAAATCTTTGGGTAATAGGCTTCCATAAATAGCCTGACTCTTTGCTTCCACAAGCCAAAAGTCTTCTTTCTGCATATAGGCAACTTAATAGAGCTCATCTCCTTACGAGCCTCTATAACAGACATCTCAGAATTTTTTTTGACTACCCCTTATAGGACTGTTAAGTCCTTTTTGACAAACCTCCCTCTGATACCAATTGATAGTTAATTTGGTAGTAGTCTAAATCACCTAGAGGGGGAGGGGAATAGGTTGTTTATATTATTCTTATTTTTTACTTAGTTGTTTTAGTCTCAATTTGTAACATCCCTCAAATTACTATACCCCTAAGAGTGGTTTTGTCATGACTAGGTCATGAAAAAAACCTATGAAGCCCAAGAAGATTATATGAACTTCAGCAAGAAAGTGAAAACCACCTTGGGCTGCAAATAGTAATTTTCAATTACCCACTATAGGGTTTGACTTTAGGGCTTCAAATTGACTCTAGGACCCAACCAACACACTTCTTACCCTTAAAGTACGTTAATGAGTCAGCAAGGACCCATTGGGGTCAGCAAAAGAGGTCAAGTTGATCAAAGTCAACCCTAACCAAAAATAGGTCAAACTAACATATATATGGCAAGTTACCATCCCTTAGCCAAATTGACCACACCTAAACCTTCCCAACCCTTAAAGGAGATCAATGGGTCACCAAGGACCCATTGGGGCCAACTAAAGAGGTCAAGTTGACCAAATTCAACTCTAGCCCCAAAATGGTCAAAGTGTCCTAACTAAGGGTTAAGTAGAATCCAAGGAGCCCAACAAACCCTACCCAATCATTTCTAGATCTTAGGAGAGGCCAATGAGTCATTAAGGACCTAATGGGGCCAACCCAAATGCCAATTTGACTAAAGTCAACTCAACTTAGGTTTAAGTCAAACTAGCTCAAGTTGGCCTAACCTAGCACAATCCATTTGGGTTAAGACCAATTGAGGTGGTCCACTAGCCTCATGAGGTTTAGAATTACCCAAAATGCCACTCATATTCTGGAAGTGACAACTAGGAGAGAGAAAGCTCCATTTTCCCTTAAATGGAGGAGAGAGAAAGTGAGAAAGACAGGCCATTCATGGTCAAGGGAGGCCAAGAGCCTCTCCACTCAATTCTCATGGATGGATTCATCTCCTCTGGTCAGTTAGGAGAAGACTAGAGGGTTTTCCTGGCCATTGAAGTGACTAGGGGAGGAGAATTCCATTTGTCGAAGACCTCCACTAATGGTCATTAATGGCATTGATGCCATAACCACTCCCCTCCCCCATTTGTCTATTTTAAAAGCTTTAACAGGCAGAGAGAAGCCATTTCCACCCTTCCCCTGAAGAAATCGAGGTCTTTGACTGTACTGTTACAGGGCACCCGATAGCACCACCACCGGCAATGGCATCCCGTCGATCGGCAAGACTTCAGCTCTCTGAAAAGGTCCTATCCCTCTCCTCTTTCTCAGTGGATAGATCTCTATCTATTGGCCGCAAGGTTTGGGGTCAATTAGCCCTAGATCGGGTAGGATAAGAGCTTGAGTTTCAAGCTTTTATTTCCTATCACAAAACACTGTTCTGGCCACCTCCGACAGGCAAACCACTACGAATCGCAAGACACCACCTGAATGAAGGTGTTAGTAGCAATGGCCGGCCGGGAAGAAGCGCAAGGGGCGGGGAAATCACAGGCAAACTTCGCCCAGGACGGGCCAATCGTGGTCGTTGGCTTCACGGGGAAGATGAACGGATGCCGCTCATCCTGCGTCAAGATTCGTGTGTGATCAATTTATTAATATTTCTTTTAAAATTAAGTTCTATTACTTAAATTACATTGTTTGAATCAATTTTTAAAAATACTTAGAACCCTCTACTTGGAAAATTACAAACACAAAGTTGTCGCCCTTGAAGTCTAGTTTATTTTAAAATTTATTTCAACTCATTTGGGATAGTGGCCTGACCACATCACTCAATATACTGTAGGCTATACATAGGCTTGACCAAAGACTAATCTGAGTGCCCTCACTAAACCAGTAAGGAAAATGCCTTGAAATTGGGACCATAGGCTAGTTATATAGTCACACCCATCATATCCTAAAATGAGAATTTTGGGAAAATATTTTCCTAAAGTTGTTGTAAAAATTTAATAAAATAGATAATAATTAATTAAGGGGTCTAATGACCTCAAACCAACCCAACCTTTGGTGGATGTCTAAGAGAGTCATGGTATGACCATGGTAAAAATTTCAGCCCATTTGTGGTTGATTTGAGTAAGTATTAGTGTGACCAAATTTTGGTCCCTTAAGGGTAAATTAGGGCAAACGAGTGCTTGGGGCATGGAGGGGCCAATTCTCACCCAAAGGGGATTAGACTTTGGCCAGAGCCTCAAGGTTAGTTAAAACACCCTCACTTGGAGTTTGGGGTTGATCACGGTGGACTTGACTTACGACCCTCGTTCAAACCCTAAGGTTGAATTTTAGGGGGTTTGTGAATGACATAGGGTGATATGTCCTTGTATGGACATGGAGTTTAGTCCATGTGATATTAGGGTGGTGAATAACCCTATAAAATAATTCTAGGACTTGTAGAGTTTACATCCCTCTTGTAACATCTTAGGACTATTTAGGGCACTTTTGTACGATCTTGTGGCGCCCTTAGAGGGGGGGGGGGTGAATAAGGGGTCTTTAAAATTTTACAAACTTTTATAAAATATGAAATTAGAAGCAAAGTTTGAGACAAATCAATGAAATGAAAATCAAGATTTTATTTCTCCAAAAAAATATATGTAAAATGATTCCAATAAAGCTTGAAATCAAGACTTACAATGATAATAGTTTTTAGCTTTTTCACCAGTCCTTCTCCCAAGGACCGGTAGGCTATAGCCAATATCTCCCTAGATATGGCTACTAGCCTCCCCCTAGATCAAACCTTGATCTAGACGCCGCACACAAGGTGGCGATTTTCTTCAAAGTCACACACGGACCTAGACACTGCACACAAGTCAATGATTTACCCCTAAGCCACACACGGACTTAGACACCACACACAAGGCGGTGATTTTCCCTTCCCAATTAGAAAATAAAAAGTGAAAATGGAAGTACAATAGTAAAACTTAAAAACTCCCTCCAAAACACGAGCTCTGAAGATGATGGTGGACCGATGAGAATATCTCCAATCTTGAACGCACGGTCATATCTCCTTCGCTCTTGAGATTGTAATGGACCAAGGGAGTTTGTCTTGAAACAAAGATGGAAGGCTCACAAAATTCTCTGGGAAAACAAAGCTATCCACGATCACCTTCTTCCCTGAAAATCTTGGTCGTATATATCATTTCATGCTATCGCCTATGGTAGAGTTAACGCCCCGCGATAGCGAAAAACTCCATGGCTTGACACGTGGCACACGTCGCGCATTTTTTAAGATCTGAGTGGAGAACATGACGATCGTAGGCTATCGCGCGACGATAGCGATATCGCTCCGCTATAGCGCTGAGACATGACTTCATAAGCGGCAACATGCGGATCATGGCTGACGTCAGCAGTAACTGTCTACGCTATCGCCTGCGATAGAGTTATCGCCAGTGATAGCGAGATTTTCCTTTTCTGCAATGTTCTGCTCAACCCATCCTTAGTACTTGTAAACCTGTTATCCCTGCACATTATACCACACATACCAAGATCAAATACATCCAGGATTTGTTATTTTCAAACCAAGAAGTGCGGAACGCTTGCTCCAACAATCTCTCCCTTTTGATAATAACAAATCCACTAAGAAAGAAAGATAAACATGATAAATCAAAGTGCATAAGTATAGATAGATACTAGACTCCCCCTATATAAAGTCTTTCCTTCCAAAGATTACTAAGAACGATTACTCCCCCTACGATTACTCCCCCTAAGTGTACTAATCAATTGAGTACTTGATTCTTGATTTCTTACTTAATTCTCCCCCTTTTGGTATTAACAAAAGAAGGTGAGGGTATGGAAGGGAAAATATAAGAAAGAATTTGAAGTGAGTTGCAAAGGCGGAAGCTTAAAGAAGTGAGAGATTAGTAACAAAAATTGGAACCAAGAGGAGTGGGATATCAACATTAATAACCATGAAATAGTATTAGAATAAAATTTGGAATTTAATCATGAAAAAAAAATGTATCACGTGGAAAAAGGTAATTCAAAAGTGGAATTTAAACATTGAAGGCAATCATGTCAAGATATCTAAAGTAGTAGAATTGATGAAATAGAAGAGAAGAACTATTTTCGGTCCAATTCTCATGAGAAGAAATTTTATAAAAGATAATTATGTGTACATATGAAAAGTGATAAACTATACATATTCCTTAAAAACTAATTTTACATGAAGGTTTGTAATATATTAATACAAGAAACATGCATAACTAATATATTTCCATAAATAATTTAATGTCATAATGATTTAAAAAAATGGCCAAGACTGTTTGCACAAGACACTTTACAATTCTTTTCAAGGTGCTCAGCCTCACAATGCTCATTAAGACTTATCAGGAGGGTGAGTAGGGCTTGATGGAGTATCCTAGCCATATTTATTTGATTTTGTTTTTTTTAATTCATTTTTTTCATAAACTTTGACTTAGGACTCCAAATTCACTTGTAATGCAAACATATAATAACCCCCTTTTTTAAATAGCAAAATGGCCATCAATTTTGAAAATCAATTTGAATGAAGCATAAATGAAAACTTTAGTTATGCATTCCAAGCTTTGAAACAAACCAATATCATATTGTAAGACACTTAAGTATATGTTAATTATCAACCTGTATAAGTGTTAGCACATTATCAAATATAAAATGTTACTCACACATAGAGGCATGCAGAAATAATTCCACTCAATATCTAGTCACCATAGATATAGGTAGATATCGATATCATGACAAATTTAGAATAATGTTTAAAGAACTTATAAACTAACAATTACACATGTACGAGGTATGTTATCCTGATAATCATCCAAAAATGTAGTGTAACACTAGAAACAAGTTTGTAAAAAGGTATCATAGAAATTGATTAATGAATTGCTGAAAAATTCACTATCGCCAGCGGTAGCGATACCGCGCGGCGATAGCGGTTTTTGATATAAAAGGCAAAAAATCGGATAGGGCTTTCACATATTCTCATTTGACCATCCCTGGACCAGTGTGCTTCGTCTCTTTTCGCTGAAACCCTCAAGAACTCCAAAAGGTATGTTTAGATCTCTCTTTAAGTTTGTGTTTTTCTCAAAAATAATAATAGATCTAGACTCTAGATGATGAAATAAGATAGATCTATAATTTTTTTTAAAATTTTGGCCATACATTTTATAATAAAAATATTTTGAAGAAAATGTATGATGTTCATGCAAATTTTCCACAAATAAGGAATCATAGGAGGTAGATCTTAGAAATTTGTTTAATTTTAGAAATTATAATGCAATGTCAAGAGTAGATCTACAAGAAATTTCGAATGTCAAGCCTAAATCTAAAAGAAGGTTTTTGATTTTTAAAGTAAATTGAAAAAATAAAGAAAAATAACTAAGATTTTGAGAAATTGTTAATTTTCAGATTTTTATAGATAGAACATCAAGTAATCATGGAACTTACAATTTATTGTGAGAATCATGCAAAGAGGATAAATTTTGCATTATCTCCCGGCGACCTATTGTCGTCGGTGATAGTGAAAAAAATTGTATAAATAAATTTCTTGACTTAACATGATTTTAGAATATTTTTTTTTTCAGGAAATGGCATCATCATCCCGTGCAAGAAAAAGCACCAGCCGCAACCCACACGCATCATATCAAACGTATCCGGGAATTGAGAATGCGATTGTTGGGGTTGCTAAACTTTTGGATGAATCATTGCCACCGCATATCTATGAATTACTTGTGGAGGCAGGTATAATGTCTCTCATTATACCGAACCTTTTTTCCTCTATGTTTGTAAGGGATTTTTATAACAGCTTGGAAGACCCTAAATATATTGGTTTGAATGGAGGAGTAAGGTCAAAAATCAAAGGATTTGAAATAAACATTACACATGCTGATTTAAGACGGGAGTATAACCTTGCCACTTGTGAAGACAATGTTATGGACATTATAGAGAATTATCGAAAAGATCGTGATTGGAGAATATTGAATCAAGTCCTTCATGGGAAGGAAAATAGGAGTTTGATTCAAGATATCTCATCACTGAATCATGATGCATTTGTAGTGCAAGATATATTAAGAAACACGGTTATGTTGAAATCCAGTGATACAAGGAAGATCACGGCTCAATTGAGCTTAGTAACATACTATGTATTAGAACGAGTAAAGTTTGATGTTGCTGACTTTGTGTTATCCATCATAAGATATACATATAAAATGAAGCATCCTCTTAGGAGGAAACTGAATACACTTCCATTAGGAAGTGTTATTCAAAAAATCATATATCACAAATATGATTGGATAGATTAAGGATTCTACATCGATGACTATATCCCGGCGACACATACCGTAGAACCAGCTAGAGGTCCATCTCCAAGGGAGGCCTCTTCATAAAGACAATCACTCCGAAGGGGAGGATCTTTGCGTGAATCTATTGATGACCTACGTGAGACTGTTGAAGAGATGAAAGAGGAACAAAGGCGAAGTCATTCAGGATTTCGCAAATTAATGAATTTTCTGGTAAAGGGGCTGAAACTAAAGCCAACTCCAGAAAAAGAATGAGAATGGGGAAGTCCATTCAAGGATCCTCCACGACATTAGATAAGACGCGCTCGAAGACCTAGAGAACCAACACCGACTTCCAGTTAAGATGTGAATGCGTCTACTGAAGAGAATATGGATGAATGACTTTTTATTTGCAGTGATGTAATATTTTGTTGTTGACACAATCTGTGATATTGCCGGCGACAGTACTGTCGCCTAGCGATAGTGAATACTCTATGAATTTGTGGTTTTGTTGTTTGTATTGACTTTTTCAGTTTTATCCTATGTATTTTCCAGTTTCATGTTATGTTATGGTGGTTATTGCAAAAGAATTGTTAATAATGTAATTAACTAAATGATATATATATATATATATATATATATATATATATATATATATATTTTTGCGTAATTTTCGTAGGCATATTTTATAAAAATAAAATCTTGAATTTTTTTTTAAAAAACTATTTTTAATTTATAATTCTAAGACTCCAAGTTCTAATCTTAACCTTTAAAAGCGTGAATCATTAAGTGGTTTAGTGAAAATATCCGCTACTTGAGAATCTGTTCTAATAAAATTTATTTTAACATGTCCTTTCTTTATATGATCCTTAATAAAATGATGACTAACATCTATATGTTTGGATCTAGAATGTAATACAAGATTATTTGTTAAATCGATAACACTTTTACTATCACATTTTTATTCAACACTATTTTGACGTATGCCAAAATCTTCTAGTGTTTGTGTCATCCAAAGTGCTTGAGCACAACAACTACCTAGTGCAATATATTTGGCCTCGGTAGTAGAGAAGGCAACAGAATTTTTTTTCCTACTCGACCAAGAAATAAGTGATGAGCCGATAAAGTGACAAGTGCCACTAATGCTCTTTCGATCTAATAAATATCCCACATAATCAGAATTAGAATAGCCTTGCATAATAAAATAAACATTTTGGAGATACCATAACCCTAATTTTGAAGATCCGATAAGATATCTAAAAATACGTTTCACCGCTTTTAAATGTGATTCTTTTGGAATAGCTTAAAATCTAGCACATAAACAAATGGTGAACATAATATCGGGCCTAGAAGAAGTTAAATATAATAACGACCCAATCATACTTCTATAAATGGTTTGGTCAATTGAAATACCACTCTCATCTTTTCCCAATTTCAATGAAGCACTCACAGGAGTATTTGCATGTTTAAGGTTATCAAATCCAAATCTTTTTAACATATCATGAATATACTTGGATTGACAAATAAAAATACCATCATGTTTTTGCGTAATTTGAAAACCTAGAAAATATGAAAGTTCTCCTACCATGCTCATTTCAAATTCATTTTTCATAATTTGAACTACTTCATTACACAACTGTTCATTAGTGGCTCCAAAAATAATATCATAAACATTAATTTGCAAAATAACTAAATCATGATCAATTTGCTTAATGAAGAGTGTAGAATGTGCACTTCCCATTTTATAATCGTGCTTTAATAATTATTGAGTTAAACGATCATACCAAGCACGAGGCGCTTGTTTTAAACCATAAAGCGCTTTATCTAATTTATAAACATAATTTGGATATTTTTCATTTATAAAGCCAGGGGGTTGTTCTACATAAACCTCTTCTTTTATATACCCGTTTAAAAATGCGGTTTTGACATCCATTTGATATAATTTAAAAATCTTTTAAAACAAGCAAATGCAAGAAATAGCGTAACCGATTCTAATCTTGCTACGGGTGCAAAAGTATCATCAAAGTTTACCCCTTCAATTTGTGCATAACCTTTTGCAACTAATCGTGCTTTATTTCTAACAATTCTAGATTCACTATCCAATTTATTTTTAAAAATCCACTTTACTCCAACTACAAGATTATTTTTGGGTCGTTCTACAAGATTCCAAACCTTATTACGTTCAAATTGATTAAGTTCTTCATTCATAGCTAAAAACCAAAATTCATCATTTAAAGCGGTGGAAACATCTTTTTGTTCTATTTCAGAGACAAAGCAAAGGTTTGAAAACAAAACATGTAAAGAATAACGAGTACTAACCCCTTTTTGCGGATCTCCAATAATAAGCTCCTTCGGATGATCCTTTGAAAATATCAATTCACTTGGAGGCACATATTCTTCTCTTTCTTCTTCTTCTCTTTCTTCTTCTCTTTCTTCTCTTTCTCCTTCTCTTTCTTCTTCTTTTTCTTCTTCATTCCCTCCATGTTCTTCATCATCATTTTCCATCAAAGGAAGGGGTTCATCTTCTTTTCCTGTAGTTTTCTTATCTACACATGGAACAAACTCATCAAACCTAACATGAATAGATTATTCAACTATTTTCATTCGTTTATTAAAAAATCTATAAGCTTTACTAGTTGAAGAATACCCAATAAAAACTCCTTCATCACATTTTTCATCAAATTTTCCTAAAGAATCTTTAGAATTTAAAATAAAACATTTACAACCAAAAACTTTGAAATAAGAAACATTTAGTTTTTTATTAAAAATTAATTCATAAGGAGTTAATTTTAAAATAGGGCGAAGCATTATTCTATTAATTACATAACATGCTGTACTCACCGCATCAGCCCAAAAAGTTTTTTGTAATTTAAATTCAGATAACATCTTACGGGCAAGCTCTCGAAGAGTCCTATTTTTCCTCTCCACTACACCATTTTGTTGTGGTGTGTGTGGAGCGGAAAATTCATGTTTAATTCCTAACTCCGTACAAAAAGAAATAAACTTTTCATTTTCAAATTCCCCTCCATGATCCGAACGTATGCGTCTAATTTTTAACTCAAATTCATTTTGAATACGCAAACATAATATAGAAAATTCTGAAAACGCATCAGATTTGGAGGTTAGAAATAAAGTCCAACAAAAATGTGAATAATCATCAATCAATACAAATGTATATTTTCTACCTCCTAAGCTAGAAATATAAATTGGCCCAAATAAATCCATATAAATTAATTGGAGTGGCCTAGTGGTAGAAATAATATTTTTCCTTTTAAAGATGATTTTGAAAATTTTCCTTTTTGGCAAGGCTCACATAATGAAGATAAATTCCCATTTAGCAATGGTAAACCTTTAATTAATTTATCTTTTGAATGTTTTTTAATTAACCGTGCAGTAGTATGTCCAAGTCGCCTATGTTATAATTCTAACTCATCATTTTGGGATACAAACATTTTAAAGTAGAATTTTAATAATCATGAAATTTAATCATATATACGTTATGACATCTAGGTGCGGTAAAAAAAATTTCATTTGTTTTAGAATCAATAATTTTGCACAAATTTGTAGAAGATTCAAACAAAACATTTAAACCCTTATCACATAATTGGCTAATAGAAATCAAATTATGTTTTAAACCTTCTACAAATAAAACATTTGAAATTGAAAAACTTTTGTTACCCACAACACTGATGCCGATGATTTTTCCTTTTCCATTATCTCCAAATATAACAACTCCTCCTTTATTCATCTATAGGCTAAGGAACTTCTCTTTATTTCCCATCATGTGCTTTGAACAACCCGAGTCCAAGTACCACACAGCTTCTTTGTCCTTAGCCTGCCAACACACCTAGAAAGAGGATGTGAGTAAAGATCTGGCTACCCAAGTGGTTCCACCCATAGTATAGGTAGAAGCCTTAGGCATCCAAATTTGCTTAATTTTACTTTTTCCTTTCTTCCAGCACGAGTCCGTGGTGTGACCAAATCTATTGCATTTGGGACATGTAATGTAATGAGAAGAATATAACTTCTATTCACTTTTACTGTAAGGAAATGCAGTTTCAGATAATTTATTATTATCAGAAGTTTTAAAATTAGATATTTTGGATTTCTCGCTATCGCCGGCGGTAGTGGTTATCGTCGGGCGATAGCTTCCATTCGTGTATCCGAGTCCAAACATTCCGGATCCATGGCATTAGTATCCTAAGATCATAGCCAGTGATCTTTGGCCCATTCCAAATTTTTTCATGGCTACTGTTAAGTCATGAATCTGGTTTCTCATTTCCATATTCTCGGATACAAGATTGACACATCTTCGTTCAAAAGATTTCTTACCCTCTTGTAGTTTTGAAATAGAAGATTTTAGATTTCTCTCTAAAATCTCATTCTTTTTAGTAAGAGTTTTTATTGTAGAACGAGATTTGGAGAGAGATTCTTCAAGTTCTTTTATTCTTCCCAAAGAGTGATCACACTCTTGGCAAGAAATTTTTTATTTTCCAAAAGTCTTAATTTCATTTAACAACTTTTTATTTTCTTTAATTAAAACTTTATTTTCAGATTTAAGAAGATCATTATCTTTTAAACTTTGATCAAAACATTTGCAAGTCTTTAAAAATTCAGAAAATATTTCATCATAAGTTGGAGGAGTTACCTCAATGTCGCTTTGGACACTGCACTCGTCATCAGATATGACGCTCTTTCCCATTAGGCACATATTGGCCTCCTCCTCCTCGCTTGAGCTCAAACAGCTTGCATCCTCAAAAGTAGTATCATCCCATGTTTCAGCTTTATGGACCTTCTTCTTCCCTTTGTGCTTCTTTTCTTTAAGTTCTTTCAAGTACTTTGGACACTTGCTTCGAATGTGTCCTAACTTCTTGCAGTGATAGCACTCCGGTGGTGGTCTCTCTTCCTCCTCATCGTCATCCTTTCCTTTTTTCTTTCTAAACATCTCCTTCTTAAAATATTTTTTAAAAGTATTTCTTCTCTCCGGATTTCTCATAAATTTTTTAAATTTTCTAACAAAAAGACTTTCCTCATCTTCTTCTTCCTCCTCAGAATCACTACCTTCCTCTTTCTTAGATCTTAGAGCCAACCACTTCTTCTTTGGCTCCATATACTCTTGTTGTTGAGTTTTCAATTCAACTTCATGAGTTTTCAAGTTCCCAATCAGGCTTTCAATATTAAGAGATTTAAGATCATGAGATTCAGAAATAGTCATCACTTTGGGATTGAATTTAGGGGGGAGAGATCCAAGAAGTTTTCCAACCAAATCACCATTTGAAAAAATTTTACCTTGCACTTTTGTGTCATTCACTATCTTGGAGAATCTGGTGTACATTGAGTCTACGTCCTCATCCACTTCCATCCTAAACTTTTCAAATTCTTACTCCAGTTGAAACAGCTTTGACTCCTTCACCTGCGAGGTACCTTCATGAGTTACTTCAAGTAAATTCCAAATCTCATAAGCATTATTGCAAGCACAAGTTCTATTAAATTCAGTCCTATCTAATGTACAAAATAATGCATTCATGGCTTTTACATTATTTTTGCACCTTAGCTTATCCTTATCATCCCATTTATCTTTTGGTTTTTTCCATTACTACATCTCCTACTATATAAGTGGGATGAGCATAATTAGTCTCTACCATATTCCAAACTTCATTATCAAGTGAAATAAGAAAACACCTCATCCTAGTTTTCCAGTAATTTTAATCAGATCCAGTGAATAATGGAGGTCTACTAATCCCTTGCCCCTCAGAGAAAGCATGGTCATGCTGCGCCATAATTCCCGGTGGTGAAACTATATTAGGAATAACTTTCCTCTGATACTATTTGTAGGATCTTGTGGCACCATTAGAGGGGGGGGGGGTGAATAAGGGCTCTTTAAAATTTTACAAACTTTTATAAAATATGAAATTAGAAGCAAAGTTTGAGACAAATCAATGAAATAAAAATCAAGATTTTATTTCTCCAAAAATATATATGTAAAATGATTCCAATAAAGCTTGAAATCAAGGCTTACAATGATAATATTTTTTAGCATTTTCACCGGTCCTTCTCCCAAGGACCGGTAGTCTATAGCCAATATCTCCCTAGATCAAACTTTGATCTAGATGCGGTACAAAAGGTGGTGATTTTATTCAAAGCCACACACAGACCTAGACACCGTACACAAGGCGATGATTTACCCCTAAGCCCACACGGACTTAGACACCACACACAAGGCGGTGATTTTCCCTTCCCAATTACAAAATAAAAAGTAAAAATGAAAGTACAATAGTAAAACTTAAAAACACCCTCAAAAACACGAGCTCTGAAGATGATGGTGGACCGATGAGAAGATCTCCAATCTTGAACGCACGGTCGTATCTCCTTCACTCTTGAGATTGCAACGGACCAAGGGAGTTCTCTGGAAACGGAGATGGAAGGCTCACAAAATTCTCTGGTAAAACAAATCTCTCAACGATCAACTTCTTCCCTGAAATTCTTGGCCTTATATATCATTTCATGCTATCGTCTGCGGTGGAGTTAACGCCCCGCGATAGCAAAATACTCCGTGGCTTGACACATGGCACACGTCGTGCATTTTTTAAGATCTGAGTGGAGAACGTGACGATCGTGGGCTATCGCGCGGCAACAGCAATATCGCTCCGCGATAGCGCTAAGATGTGACTTCATGTGCGGCAACATGCGGATCATGGCCGACGTTAGTAGTAACTGTCTACGCTATCGCCCGCGATAACGTTATTGCCAGTGATAGCGAGATTTTCCTTTTTTGCAATGTTCTGCTCAACCCATCCTTAGTACTTGTAAACCTGTTATCACTGCACATTATACCACACATACCAAGATCAAATACATCCGGGATTTGTTATTTTCAAACCAAGAAGTGCGAAACGCAAGCTCCAACAACTTTTACACTTGATTTTAAAACTGCATCATAAGACTTTGGATGATCTTGAAATTTAGGCAGTGGACAATTAATATTGCTATTAAGCTCTGGAAATTTTAGTGTGAATTTTAGATCAGTATTTGAGAAACTTCATTCACAACCCTTGTAGTTGCACAAATTATTAAAGAATTTATTAAGAGATATCTACTCATTGAAAACTTAGGCAATTTTGTAAGAGGACCTTTTAAGTCATTCATGAGCTCTATGAAATTTTATAGAATTATTGGAGGACTGTCTATATGGATGAATAATTCTATTTTTCCCCTAAATATCCTAATATTGCAGCTGTTTATTCAATAAATTATTGATGGTCAAATTCATTTTAAACAATTGGGTTTTTTTGGTATTTAATATTATTTTGATGATATTAACCTATCAAAATTTTGTTAAGACCATGCCTATCCATAAAAGTGTACTTGATGTTCAAAAGCATTGTTGGCTTAATTTTCAGGAAAATATAATAAATGCCAATTAAACTTGGAAAAATGTTAACTTCTGGATTTAACCTTAAATTATCATTATAGACCCCCAGTAATAATCTTAGGTCATTTGGATGAATAATTGGAGGGGTCACCATGCCTGCACACCTTGTAGCTCAATAGGTCTGAACAAAGTATAAAGCTGAAAAAGTAGGGTAACATGTGGGCCTTTATATGAGATGATGAGATAGTTGGTGTACCTGGTCTAGGTGAAAATAAATAGGGTCACCAAAATAAGGTAGGCTATGTGAGCCCGGTTGTGCAAGGGCAGAGTTTAGCTCGATATCGACGATATATCGTCTTTTCCCTGGAAGAAGTCTAGATTCACTTAGGTTTAGATCAGGTGTAAAACCAGGAAAGTTTGGGAACATGGTTAGTTACCAATAATAATAAGTACCTTATGAAAGAGAGCTTTGGGCTTCAGCCCATCGTAGTTCCTAGTGCCCCCGATAGCCCTTCACAGGGAATGCCCTAGGGAGTCCAAGGTTAACCTTAAATCGTAAGATCAAAATATTAAAGAGTGATTAGATATACTAGGAATTCACTTTCACTCACCCCGATGACTCGGTAGGTTAGTTTGTTTAGTTTATCCGAGCGGTAGGCTCGGTGGTTGTGAAAATGGGCAAGTTAGCCCGGCTAGTCGAAGGCTCGGAAGGTAGTTGTAACGGACAGGTTAGGCAGGGGAGCCGATGGCTCAGGAAATTCATGGTTGCATGTTCATAAAGTGGTGGGTCTTTGGTATTTGACCATCGTTCACACCGACATCGATACGATGACTCGGCGGGTGTGGTTTACACTTAGCCAAGGAATAGACTGGTGGTGGGTCAGCATAGTACTTTGTGACTCTAGTGTGTTCTTTAGAGTGTATGTAAGGGCTATGCCTGGTAGTGTGAATACATGTCTAGGAGTGGGGTGGGCTGAACCAATATCTCCGTTAGCCACTAAGAAGGTTTCTGGGAGTGAAGCTTGCTTCCTAACAGGGGGAAATAAAGGTTTGGGTGCATAGAGTTGTGTGTGTGCGTTGCAATTGTGTAAATCATGGCAAAACATATCCTCACACACATACTTGCATATAACCTGACACCCAATCGTGTAAATTGGTATGAGACTTTTTATATGATGGGAGCCTTGCAAAAGACCCCTTAACTTATAAGTTTGTATGACATTCATATAAGTTAAGGTTACTTATTTTTTAGTTTACTTTTCATATACTTAATGCCCAACTCTACTTATTTACATTACTGCTTCCTTATTATAGAATTGTGTTGGATCCCTAATTGGATTTGGGCTAGGTTCACTAAGTTAGGATATGACCCAACATGTATAGCCAGGGTAATGGTTGTGTCCTAGAGTCTAGGTCTATTCATTAGAGTCAACAATGCCAGGGACCAGCCTCCAACACTGCCAGAGACTCAAGACTTAGAGAAAATTAAAGACTTATAAAAAGAGCTCTATGTTCATCAATCTCAGGTCGACGAAAGTCGTGCTCAGCTCGATGAACTCAGAGACAATTCTTTGAGCTGAGCTCGACGAACTTGGTTTTCATATCGACGAACTCTGGACAAAGTGACAACACTTCTAAGTCAAACATCGGTCGACAAACTTAGAACATCAGGTAGACGAACTATGTTCTCTTATCCCAGATCGACTAACCAGATGTTTCAACACTGAACACCAGAGAACATCACACTCAACACCAAAATGATGATTCAACACTCAATACAAGAGAACATCACACTCAACGCCAGAATGATGATTCAACACTCAACATTAGAGAACATCACACTTAACACCAAAATGATGTCTCAACACGCAGCACCAGAAAACAATCTAAGTCCAGAATCAAAACTCAGGTCGACGATCTTGGACCTCAGCTAGACGAACTCAGTTCTCAGGTCTCAGGTCGACGATCTTTGACATCAGATCGATGAACTTGGTGCACAAAATAGGAAAGTTGTCAAGAAGCAGTCAGCCATTAAGAGGTCGACGAACTAGGACTTCAGCTCAACGAACTATGGACTCAGGTCGATGAATCAAGACTTGGTTATTTCCCTTTTCTTGTTCCTATTCTATTGCAATGATCCCTGAGTAATTAATGCTCTAATATTCTCTAAATATTACCGTTAGACAAGAGAATTAATTATGGTCTTCATCAGGATTATTGCCTGTCGTTTTCCAAAGGAACAGTTGGGGAAATCAATCAATGCAAAATATTCTCTGGCTTTCAGCATTGAATGCAGAAAGGATTTCAAAATTCAAATGGATGTTTATATCGAAAAGATAACAAAATATAGATTCTTCTTCCTCCCATACCAGATAGCAGATGATATACAACTGATACAGATACACAGAAAACCAGTTAGGAAGAGTAGAACACCATCGTCTCGCAACAAGGATTCTCTCTGCTCTCGCTCTCTCTTGACAACAAAGCACTAGAAAGAAAGATCTGCTAGACCAGAAGAAGAATAGATTTTAGAAAAAGAATAACAATCATTTAAATCAAGAGTCTTCTTCTTCTGTCATCCTCTTAGGAAATTTCAAAGGACAACAACTACTGCATATGTAGAAAAGTTCCTGAAGTTGTTCTTGTTGAAGTTGAAAGCTTGAAGGCCTATCACCCTGAAGCAAAGTTCCTTTCACCCTGAATAAATTCAGTATTTCAGGGGAGCTTTTGCCACCATCAAATCCATAGAGTCTTATAAGTTTAATACTTGAGAAAGAGAAGACATCATCACTCTCTCACCCTCTCTATAAAAAGGGTTCTCTACTCTCTTCAAAAGTTATTCCTGATTGCAAGTCTCCTAACCAAAAGACTTTAGGTTTGGTTTTTTAGCACCTTACCAAAAGCTCATTGGTGGCAGTCACCTGAAAAAAAACTTGAGTGGATTCCTACCATGGTGGTAGAAGAGTGGATGTACCCAGGTTGGGGAACCACT
This sequence comes from Platanthera zijinensis, assembly GCA_039513925.1. Classification (NCBI taxonomy): domain Eukaryota; kingdom Viridiplantae; phylum Streptophyta; class Magnoliopsida; order Asparagales; family Orchidaceae; genus Platanthera; species Platanthera zijinensis. Next base: position 204,151,563 of record CM077079.1, on the reverse strand, counting down.
ATAAAATTCTTGTGTTTTTTGGTTGCCTTTTTCTTTTGTTCTTGTTGTGCCTGTGATAGTTTGGATTCTCTGATTTTCATTTGTTTAATCTGCTATGATGTGATATAGCATCTGAGTTTAGAAACAAGTTATACTATTCAGCAAAAGATTTTAATTACTCACATATACTCTATTCACCCCCCCTCTAGACTATATTAGATCTAACCCTCACTTTCAATTGGTATAAGAGGGGAGTTCTTTTGGTTGTACAAGTTAACCCTTGAACCAAAGATCCTAATTTAGATCTCTTTATTTTTCTAGTAGATTCACATAGACAGCATGGCCCAGAACAAAGATTATGCAAGCACCAGACCTCTAGGGTGCAACCAGAACAAGTTTGATATCTAGAAGGCAAGAATAAAGTTATATATGAACTCCATTGATGAAGATATCTAAAATTCCATTTTGACAGGTACCCCTACAACACTTACAACAACAGCATCATCCAACACTAATACAGTTCCACCACCTGAGTGGAATGAGGCTCAGAAGAAGGCCAAAATTACTGATGCCAAGACAATTAACATATTGGCCCAAACAATGTCAGATGACATTTTCCAGAAGGTGGTTGAATGCACATCAGCCAAGTCCATTTGGGATTCCCTGAATCCAATGGTGGCTGGATCTGCTGATGAGAGAAAAGACAGAAGATCAAACCTCATATCACAATATGAGAACTTCAAGAAGGAGGAAGCTGAAACAGTAGCTGATATGTACAAAAGGTTAAGCTCAATCATCAATGAGCTAAAAACCATAGACAAGGACATCACCCTCACAGAGGTGAATGAAAAAATCCTCATGTACTTCCCAAGTTCATGGGATTCAAGGATCTAGCCCATCAAGGAGGCCAGGTGCCTAAATGATATTTCCACTGAATCTCTTTTAGGAAAGTTAAAGTCCTATGAACAACTGATCAAGTCCAGGGAAGCAGCTGAGCAAAGAACACCTCCACCAACAAGGAAGGAGCATGGAATTGCATTAAAGGCTACTTAGGATACTAAGACTCCATATATAACTAAAGATCTGATGAGCTTGCTTGCCAAAAGATTCTACAAGATGGCAAGGAAAGACTTCAGGAGAAAGTCATCCAGACAGGATGACAATCTAAGGTATGATAAAACCCCTACTAAAGAAGTGGTTTTCTTTGGCTGCAGGAAACCTGGACACTTCATCTCTGAGTGTTCAGAGAATCAGAAGAAGGAGAAGAGAAGAGAGAAGGACACAAGAAGACAACACAGCAGTATGCCTTCTTCAAGCAAATATAAGAAGAAGGATAAAGGCTTTGTAGCTAAAAGCTGGAGTGAAACAGAAGATGAATCTTCATCTTCAAGTTCCTGTGAAGAAGAAGAGGAGGCAAAGGCAAAGGAAGTTTGCCGCATAGCAATTGATGCCAATAGTAGCAGATCAGATACAGATTAATCTGATAATGAAGAAAGCCTGTCAGCTTAAGATCAGGTATTAGCCTCTTATGATTTTGAATCTGATGAATTTAAATGTGAATTTAAAAATTTATGCTTAGATTTGATAAGCTCTGAGAAGGAAATCAAACTTCTCATAGAAAAATTAAAAGATCAAGATGAAATCATTTCTGAAAATGCTAGCCTATCTAATGAACTAAAGTCTGCAAATGAACAAATCATCTTTCTGAAATCTGAACTTAGCAAAGCTAAGAGACTGGAAGAAACATTAAATGGCAGAAGTTTAAGACTGTTAGATATAACCAGTAAATTTTGTTTCTGATAAAGGAAAGAAAAACACTAAACAAGTCAATAAGGTTAATGAAGTCCTTAAACAAATTGAAACTAAGAACAAACTTAAAAAACAGAAGAACAATATAAGTAATAATGTTCAGCAGTTATTGTCGAACTCAAATTGACGATACATGAACAGATCGTTGACCTCAGAACGACGATCTCTGAATGCAAACTTCAGTAATAATCAATCTTTGATCTACGATCGATGATACCAGTATTGTTCGTTGACCAGATATCGACGATTTTGGTGCCCCAAGAATGAATACCTTAATTCTTCAGGAAGAGATCGACGATCTCATCCAACATCATCGAGCTCAGATCGACGATCCAACCAGAAAACGTCGATCCCAGATCCTAACAATAGAAACCTAAATTCTAAAAGTAACATTAATCCTTTTATTCAATGGATAATAGCACCAAGAAGATATCATCCTAAAGGTTACAAAAATCAACCTGAATGCTCTTATATTTCCAGTTACAGTTATGTAAATCAAGCAGGACCCAAGGTTACCTAGGTAAAGAACAACTAACTGTTTTGTCTGCAGATGAAGAGCTGTCCAGCTATAAATCAAGTATGGTACCTGGATAGTGGTTGCTCCAAGCACATGATAGGGAATAAGGAAAGTCTACTCAACTACAAGTCCAAGCTTAAACCAAAGGTAATCTTTGGAGACTCAAAGTGTCGGCAATCTGAAGGCTATGGACAAATAAGGATTGGAGCAGTCACATTCAACAAGATAACATATGTAAGAGGACTAAAGCATAACCTCATCTCCATAAGTCAATTATGTGATGAAGGTTATTTGGTACACTTCAACTCAACTGCCTATATTATTCCTAATAAAGAAAAAACAAACTAGTTTAATGGGGAATAGACAAGGAAACATATATATAGTTAATTTTCTATTTGCTAATTCAGATATCTGCTTACTTAACATTATAAGTAATCAGAATGATTTATGACATAAAAGACTAGGGCATGTTAATATGAAAAACATTGCTAGGTGTTGGGTATTGAATCCACAATGTACCTGATTTGAAGAAGCCCCTGAACAAGCTAAGTTGAATTGTACAATGTATTTGATGACTTTCTGTCAAGTTGTGCTTGCAGCTATTCCATGCTAAGTACACACCAATGTCAGGGTGTAGTGGGTAAATATACACGGGTCTGCGTAACGTAATCCCTCGTTGAGCAGATCAGTGTGTTGACTCATGTGTGCTCTCTCTATTGGAGTGTACTTATTTTCAAGTACAAGGTCGAGATAGATAAAGAGCAGAAGAGGAGCAAGGACGGGTCAAATACCAAGTTCATGGGAAGGAAGAGGAAAATCTTCTAAGGCAAAATCGACAGAAATCACTAAGTGATTATCGCCGATTCGGCGGGAATCACTAGTGATTCTCGCCGAAATCGTCGAGAATCACTCGCCGATTTCCGCCGATTTTATCTGGCTGACTGTCCTCCTTCAAGAATTCTGCTAAGGCAGAATCGACGGGAATCATTAACTGATTCTCTCCGATTCGTTGAGAATGACGTTTGCATTCCCACCGATTCCCGCTGGCTGACTAGTTTTATAACTGGAAATCGGCCAAGGCAAATTTCGTCTCTCGCTGGAGCGAACCAAGACGGGTTACGCTGTTTCGGCCGGGACTAGGGTTTATCTTTGTGGGTCCCACAAAGGACTTTAGGGTTGGCCTCAGGGTATATATACATGCTTATTTCGAACTTCAACAGTAATAGTTCACGAGAAATCAAAGCCGCTAAGCGTGACCTAGCCGATCGCGGAAATCCTCCCGTCGCCATCGCCGCTCGCAAAGTTGTCACCGCTGCAGATCTCAGATCATCATTGATCTCCTGATGATAGAACCGAGGTAAGCCTAGCGTCTCACGCTTCTCTCTCGAGATCTCTTGTCTCTCGATTTGTTGAACGAGGATAGCTCTTCATTCCGAATCGATTGAGAGGACTGATCCGATTGAGACTGTTGGTATACCTTATTTGCTTCGTCAAGAAGTTAGATCTACAAAGCATCGCCGCCGCATTCACTTTCCGCCGCCGATCTTGGCAAGATCCTCTCCAAGAGAGTACTCCGGTCGTGGACTATTCGTCTTCATCAAGAACGCTTCAACGAACGAAGAGGGACATCGAGTTCTCCATAAGTGTAGTTTGTATGTCTTGTACATTCTAATTTTGTTTTGTTGTAAAAGAATAGTGATTCCTTATTGTAAGGGTTGGGTGCAACCCGTGATGGAGGAGTAGTGACTCCTTCGGTTGGAAGGGTGCCTTCCATAGTGTGTGGATTGGATTTCAATCCATTTGGTGAAGTTACTGAGTCATCCCTTGTTGGGAGATAGGTCGAAGGGGGAGAGAGGACGTACCCAAATCGGGGAACCACTATAATTTCTTGTGTGCTTTTCTTTGTTGTGTTTGTTATTTGTGCATGTTATTTAAATTCTGCAAAAGACTGCACGAGACATATTCCCCCCCCCCCCCATAGGTGGACTTAGTCGACACTAGATACTTTCAAGTGGTATCAGAGGGAGATTTCTCAGCAATAAGGTTAACTCCTTGAGTAAGATCCCGTGTCTAGTATCAAGAAGAAAGAAGATCTCTGAAATGGAAGGACTCATGTATTCAGGGAAGGTCCCAGTGTGCACCAAGCTGAACTTTCCTATCTGCAAGGAAAGGATCAGTTACTACATGGAAGCAGTCGACCCACGACTCTTCATGATAGTGGAGGAGGGACCTTATATCCCCACTAAGGCCTCCACCATTGATCCAACCAAGAAAGGGCCCAAGAAAATTTCTGAAATGGATAAGGATGAGATGGTGCTTGTCGGACTTGACAAGAAAACTCAAAACATTTCGGTAAGCGCCATCGATGATTCTATGATCCAGGTTTTCTGCAACTGTAGGACTACCAAAGACATTTGGCATTGCCTGATCATCCTGATGGAAGGCACTGATGAAGTAAAGGATGATCGAAGATCCCTTCTGAACCAGAAGTACGAGGCCTTCAGGCAAGGTCCCAAGGAAGAGATCGGAGTGACATTCGAGAACTTCTTGAAGATTGTCAAAGCCCTGAAGGGTTATGGCAGAGTGTTCACAAATGGTGAACTAAATGACAAATTCCTTAGATCCCTTACTAATGAATGGGACACCAAGATCTTCGCCATCAGAGAATTCGGCAGACTGGCAGAAACTGATCCCCAGATTCTATTTGGGATACTTTTGTCCTATGAGCTTCAGTTAAACACCAGAAAAGCTGAAGAATTAGCCGATAAAGCCACTGCCAGAGAGAAGACTGTGGCCCTAAAAGCCAATCACTCAAGGAAAGGCAAGGGTGCATCCTCATCCCGCTCTTGGAAAAAGGATGAGGAAGAAGACTCTGAGCCATGCTCTTCCGGCTCAGAGCTATCAGAAGAAGACTTCTCCCTCATCACTACAGAGTTCAAGAAGTTCCTCATGTTGAGGAATCAAAGAAAGAGAGATGGCTCCTCCTCCAGACATCAAAGGAAGAATTATTCTTCTGACAGGTATAAATCCAAACCGAACAAACATCGCTCTGATGACATTATTTGCTTTGGATGCAATAAGTCAAGCCACGTCTTCGCTGACTGCCACCAAAGCAAGAGAGATAAGGGGAAGGGAGAGGAGCACAGGTCCTCTAGAGATAATAAGAAGGAGAGGAGATATATTGCCAAAAAGCCAAAGACACTGAGGGAATCTTATTCCTCAGACTCTAGTGATGATTAGGAAGCCTACTTCGGGCTAGTGGGTCGCTCTGATTAAGAAAGAGACTGCCCCCCATTTACTGGGAAGGTAAAAGATTGTACCCCCCTCTCTGACTCTGACTCTTAGTCTCCTGATGATGATCTCGAGGACAGCCCATCTGCTTGTGAAGCTGAGCTCCTCGAAAAGTATGAGCTTTTGCTCAATACCTTTGAGGAATGCCGCAAGAGGTTGAGGGCTCAGAAAAAGGAAATCAAATTCCTTAAGGCTGAGGGTGTGTCTCTAAGAGAAGAGATCACTAGCTTTATCTCTCTCCGACAGGAACACCTGGGCCTGACTTCTGAGCACTCAGAGTATCTAAGGCTCCTTGACCTAAAATAGGAATAAATCAACAAGTTGGAAGAACAGCTTGCGGCAGAAAGGAAGATTGTCAAAAGCTTCTCCATGCCCAAGACCGTTCTTCCTCTGGTTGATGAAATCTCTGCTCAGGCTAAGGGGGCTGGCTTAGGGAATGTGGGTGTGCCTGGTAAATCATCTAGGAGAAACAGAAAGCAGAGGAAATATTAGGCTGCTAAGAAAGCCTCTACTGCAGAAAAGGGAAAGGCTCCACTCGATCCTGTCTTATTCAGAAAGCCTGGCTTTCCTTGCATTGAGCTGGACTTTGAGTCAACTTATGGCCACTTCTTCCGGCCCTCGGTTGAAAAGCCCAAGAGCCGGTATGATGGTTGGGCTTTCCCCCACAACTACGGTGAGAGTGTCTTTCAAGGCACCTTATGAGGAAATCCAAGTGGAGGATTATGGCCACTTCTCTAGCGGCCATAATAAGAAGCAAGCACCAAAAGCCAAGCCTATTATACTGAAGGAACAGGAAGTGAAGAAATCATGTGACTGCTATCATCATGATTCCTTCACCTCCAGAACCAAGGCCCCGGCTGGACCCCCCGTTCCCAGGGTGAAGTTGGAGCCTAGGAAGCGGTACAACAGGTTTGACTGTTGGTGTTGTGGCAAAGTTGGTCACTTTACTGTGGATTGCTATTTTAATCCAAGATTCAACAAGACTCCTCATGTTATAAATGCGAGGCCGACCACTCGTAGGGTTAACCACCCGAGGGGGAGTATGCTAACAAGGAATCTAGGACCCAAGTTCGATTGGGTTCCTAAGGGAAACTGATTCTCTTTTGCAGGAATGTCCAAAGGCCACCAAAACACCAATCTAGTACTTGGACAGTGGATGTTCCAGGCATATGACTGGGACAAGAAGCATGCTGCGTGATTACTCTCCAGTCTAAAATGGACCCAAAGTCATCTTTGGAGGATCGGATCGAGGAGTCACCTGAGGTTACGGTATGATTTCCAACGGTATAATCTCTCACCAACGTGGCCTATGTTGAAGGGTTAAATCATAACCTGATCAGTATAAGTCAGTTGTGTGATAAAGGATATGACGTTAAGTTCTGCAATGATAAGTGCTTGATAATATCATGTGCCTCTTCGGAGACGGTATTAACTGGCATTAGGAGCAGAAATATCTTTTGTTTAGATTTTCTTAGCTTAGATTCTTCTACCCCCGTGTGCCTAGTAGCAAAAGGCAGTGCATCTCTTTGTGAACAATGCCACAAGAGATTAGCACATATTAATTTCAAGATAATTAATATGTTGTTTTCTAAGAACTTATTAAGGGATGCCCCTACTATTAAGTGCATCAAAGATAGCCCTTGTCCTGCATGCAAGAAGGGCAAACAGACTCGGGCTACCTTTAAGGGCATTGCAGACAAAGACACCTTTAGATTTCTCTATCTTCTGCATATGGACTTGTTCGGTCAAGTGAAAGTTCATAGCTTAAGAGGCAAATCGTATACGCTAGTGATTGTTGATGATCACTCTCGGTTTACATGGGTGTTCTTTTTGAAACGAAAGTAAGATACGTTTGACATCTTCACTAAATTTGTTAATCAGATCCAGAACGAACTTAACTGCTCCGTGGTAAAAATCAGAAGTGACCATGGAACAGAATTCGAGTCTGGTGCTATGACATAATTTTGTGAAGAACATGGTATCTTTCATGAGTTTTCCTCCCCGCTTACTCCTCAGCAAAATAGAGTTGCAGAGAGGAGAAATAGAATGCTTATTGAAGCATGTACGACAATGTTGAATGACTCCTCTCTTCCAGAGTACTTCTGGGCAGAAGCTATCAACACGGCTTGTCATGTGCAGAACCGAGCGTTGATCAACAAGAATCATCGTAAGACGTCTTATGAGCTATTGAAAGGCAGAAAATGACCAGGTCCTATTTGAGGATTTTTGGCTGCAGATGCTATGTACTCAATAATGGGAAGTACCCACGTACTAAATTCGGAGAAAAATGCTTTGAAGGAATCTTCATGGGCTATAGTAGCCATAGTCGGGCATATAGGGTCTTTAATAAGAAAACCCTATTGGTAGAGGAGTCCATTAATCTGGTTTTTGATGAAAGAAGCTTTCTTCATAGCAATTCTTCCAGTGGCATTCTTGAGGATGCAGGTGCAAGGCTTGAATAGCTAAGTCTCGAAGAGACTTCAAAAGGTGCAACTCCTAAGTACGTCAAGGTTTCCACCACAACGCCAACTGGAGAAGTTGACGATCAGGATGGAGAGAATCTCCCAAAAGAAGGAGAAGCCCGAGAAGCTGTCAGAGCCCCAGATGCCAAACTCCTAGAGCTCCGACACGTGAGGGATCATCCCAGAGATCAGATCATAAGAGATCCTCGTGACGATGTCAGAACTCGGAGAGGTACAATTAATGAGATTTTGCACCTTAGTTTTCTGTCACAGGTTGAGCGCAAGAAGTTCGACGAAGCTAACAAAGATGCGGCATGGATATTGGCCATGCAAGATGAACTGCATCAATTCGAACGATGCAACGTCTGGACGCCTTTTCCCAGACCAAAGAACTAGAATGTGATCGACACCAAGTGGATCTTCAGAAACAAACTGGATGAACACAGTGTCATCATAAAGAACAAGGCCAGGCTGGTGGCTCAAGGTTACAGACAGGAGGAGGGGATTGACTTCGACCAAACCTTTGCACCAGTTGTAAGGCTTGAGGCGATCAGATTGTTCCTGGCGTATGCTTCTCACAAAAGATTCACTGTCTATCAGATGGACGTGAAATCTGCGTTCCTAAATGGAAATTTTAAAGAGGAAGTATATGTCGCGCAACCCCCAGGTTTTGTTAATTTTACATTCCTAAATGGGAATCATGATTATTTTCTTAATAAAGCATTATATGGCTTAAAGCAAGCTCCTCGAGCTTGGTATGAGACTCTGTCTAGTTTTCTTCTTGAGAACAAGTTCTCGAGAGAGAAATATAGATAAGACATTGTTTCTTAGGGAAGTCAAAGGCAAGATCTTGCTGGTGCAAATCTATGTCGATGACATAATATTCGGCTCAACGGACAACAATCTTTGCAAAAAAGTTTTTTAAACTTATACAAGGAAAAATTGAAATGAGCAGCATGGGAAAGCTAAAGTATTTCTTGGGACTTCAAGTGAAACAGTCTGAGGATGGAATTTTCATCTCTCAGACGAAGTTCACAAATGAACTCCTCAAGAAATTCGGAATGGAGAATGCAACCTTTATGAGGACTCCAATGGGATCCACTATGTCTTTGGACAAGGATGAGAAAGGGAAACCTTTTGATGAAACCAAATATAGAAGCATAATTGGATCCCTGCTCTACCTTACTGCTAGTAGACCGGATATTATGTTTTCCACATGCGTTTGTGCCAGATATCAGGTGAACACTAAGGAATCTCATTATGTCGCTGCAAAGCGAATTCTTAGATACCTTAAAGGTACACCAAATCTTGGCTTGTGGTACCCAAGAAACAATGATGTTGAGCTGATAGGCTTTTCAGATGCTTACTTTGCAGGAAGCAGGGATGATAGGAAAAGCACTTCCGGGACATGCCAATTCCTCGGAAGAAGGCTTATTTCATGGAACAGTAAAAAGCATAATTGTGTCGCAACCTCTGCGGCTGAATATGAGTACATCTCATCAGGCAGCTGTTGCGCACAACTTCTATGGATCAGAAATCAGCTCAAAGATTATGACTTGCAGTTCAGAGAAGTTCCGATGTATTGCGACTCCTCAAGTGCTATAGCAATTGCGAACAATCCCGTGTCGCACAGCAGAACAAAGCATATTTAAGTGCGCTACCACTTCATTCGGGAGCATGTGGAAAACAAAGATATCTCTCTCTTCTATGTCCCCACGGATAAGCAGATTGCAGATATCTTCACAAAGCCCCTAGATGAGGCCAAGTTGAGTCTTTTCAAAACTGAACTCGGTATGCTAACTATGAGGACTGAAGACTAAAGGGCTCCAGGCTCTTGGATCAATGAGGAGCATCAGCAAGGAACTCAAGATAGGGAACAGATGCAAGAACTGAGGGGGAGCATTATGTCCCAGGATAAGGTGGCTCCAAGATTTGCAGAAGCCGAAAAGGGGGAGATTACCCTCTCGGCTAAGGCTAAGGTGCTAAGGTACTAAAGTGGTTGCCAAAGGCTAAGAATGCTAAGTATGCTCTAAGGAAAATGGTAATGAATGGTAATGAATTTCATTCTTAACTGATTGTTCATTTTATGTTTTTCATTCCCATCTGTCTTATTCACCTTAGCTTCTAGGGTTTAGGCTTCTTCAAATAAGGGAGATTGTTGGGTATTGAATCCACAATGTACCTGATTTGAAGAAGCCCCTGAACAAGCTAAGTTGAATTGACAATGTATTTGATGAATTCTTGTCAAGTTATGCTTGCAGCTATTCCATGCTAAGTACACACTAATGTCAGGGTGCAGTGGGTCAATATACACGGGTCTGCGCAACGTAATCTCTCGTTGAGCAGATCAGTTTGTTGACTCATGTGTGCTCTCTCTATTGGAGTGTACTTATTTTCAAGTACAGGGTCGAGATAGATCAAGAGCAGAAGAGGAGCAAGGACGGGTCAAAGACCAAGTTCATGGGAAGGAAGAGGAAAATCTTCTAAGGCAAAAACGACGGGAATCACTAAGTGATTCTCGCCGATTCGGCAGGAATAACTATTGATTCTCGCCGAAATCGTCGAGAATCACTCGCCGATTTCCGCCGATTTTATCTGGCTGACTGTCCTCCTTCAAGAATTTTGATAAGGCAGAATCGACGGGAATCATTAACTGATTCTCGCCGATTCGTCGAGAATGACGTTTGCATTCCCACCGATTCCTGCTGGCTGACAAGTTTTACAACTTGAAATCGGCCAAGGCAAATTCGACGGGAAACACAAGTGATTCCTGCCGACTTCGACGGGAATCACAAATGATTCTCGCCAAATTTGCCTTAGGCAAATTTTGCCTCTCGTGTGACCGAACCAAGATGGGTTACGCTGTTTCAGACGGGACTAGGGTTTCTCTTTGTGGGTCCCACAAAGGACTTTAGGGTTGGCCTTAGGGTAATCAAAGCCGCCGAGCGTGACCTAGCCGATCGCGGAAATCCTCCCGTCGCCGTCGCTGCTCGCAAAGTTGTCGCCGCTGCAGATCTCATATAATCGTTGATCTTCCGACGACAAAACCAAGGCTAGGCTAGTGTCTCACGCTTCTCTCTCGAGATCACTTATCTCTCTATTTGTTGAACAAGGATAGCTCTTCATTCCGAATCGATTGAGACGACTGATCTGATTGAGATTGTTGGTAGTTCTTGCTTGCTTCGTCAAGAAGTTGGATCTACAAAGCATCGCCATCGCATTCACTTGCCGCCGCCGATCTTGGCAAGATCCTCTCCAAGAGAGTACTCCGGTCGTGGACTCTTCATCTTCATCAAGAACGCTTCAACGAACGAAGAGGGACATCGGGTTCTCCACAAGTGTAGTTTGTATTTCTTGTACATTCTAATTTTGTTTTGTTGTAAAGGAATAATGATTCCTTGTTGTAAGGGTTGGGTGCAACCCGTGGTGGAGGAGTAGTTACTCCTTCGGTTGGAAGGGTGCCTTCCATACTGTGTGGATTGGATTTCAATCCATTTGGTGAAGTGACCGAGTCATCCCTTGTTGGGACATAGGTCGAAGGGGGAGAGTGGATGTACCCAAATCGGGGAACCATTATAATTTCTTGTGTGCTTTTCTTTGCTGTGTTTGTTATTTGTGCAGGTTATTTAAATTCCGCAAAAGACTGCACGAGACCTATTCCCCCCCCCCCCATAGGTGGACTTAGTCGACACTAGATACTTTCACTAGGCTATCAAAGGACAACCTTTTTAGAGGTTTATCTTCTGGCCCCTACAAGAAGGAAGGCCTTTGTAGGGCTTGTCAACTTGGCAAGCAAACTAAATCTAGTTTTAAATTAGTAAATAAAAGTGATTCACCTAGGATATTGTACTTGCTACACATGGATCTCTTTGGACCCATAGCTGTACAAAGCCAGGGAGGGAAATCCTACACCTTAGTTATAGTGGATGACTTCTCAAGGTTCACTTGGGTGTTTTTTTTGAGATCTAAGTCAGATACCTTTAAGGTTCTTACAGATTTTCTCAAGAACATACAGATTGAGTACTCTACTCATGTTGCATTGATCAAAAGTGATCATGGTACAGAGTTTGAGTCTCTTCTTATGCATGAGTTCTGTGAGAAGGAAGGTATCAGGCACTACTTCTTAGCTCCTAGAACTCCCCAATAAAATGCGGTAGTTGAAAGGAAAAATAGGATACTGATTGAAGCTGCGGGAACATTACTTGTAGATGCTTACATGCCCCTATCCTTTTGGGCAGAGGCTGTAAGCACAACTGTAACACCCCAAAATGTTGTAGGAGCGACGGGGATCGAATTTGGCCAAGTCAGATTTTTGGTGCAGGTGACACAGGCCCCGACACGGGCGTGTCGGAGGCCGTGTCGGGCGTGTCGAGCTCGAGCCGTCGAGCTGGCCGTGTCGTCGACCACTGCAGGTCGACGATGGTCGTGTGGTGGAACACGGCCTCGGACACGGGCGTGTCCCAGGCCGTGTCACACCTATGCTGTGTGGTTGGGTACACAGGTAATGACACGGGCACGAACACGGGCGTGTCTAGATTGACACGGGCGTGTCTGATGCCGTGTCACCAAGCCGTGTACCTCTCTGACTGCGAAGTGTTGATATATTGCACACGGGGGGCGTGACACGGGTCCCGACACGGGCGTGTCGCAGGTGATACGGGCGTGTCGGAGGCCGTGTCACATGCCGTGTGCTGGTTTTCAGATTTGGTCGAGACGACGAATGAGCTACACGGCCAGGCACACGGCCGTGTGTGAACCCGTGTTCGGCCCAGTTTTTGGGATTTCAGATCTAATCTTGACCGTTCGTTTCCTTGGCTTTGGATCCAACGGTGGGGGGCTATTCCTGAGGGGTTTTATCCGGGATTTAGGGTTGGGAATCCTCATTTCCCTTAGCCATTCTCTCTCTAAGAGTTTAGAGAGAGGGGAGAGCAAGTTTGGAGGAGGAGACCAAGATCCGGCCGCCGGAGGAGCTTCGGAGCTCCGAATCGCGATCCGAGTCCAGATCCGCGGAGGTGACGTCGTTGCGGTGCTTTCCAACTGCATAGTTTTCGATGGCACCGCGGAAAAGCGATAGGGTAACGATTCTCTTCTTGAGCATGTGAAGCTCTTCTTCCTTTGCATGGGAAAACCCCTCTCCCGCGAGTGTGCGGCGAGATCGTGGTATTCCTTGGAGTAGATATGTAAAGTCCCCCTTGTTAGAGTCCGGAATCGTAGTACGGACATAGGCATGTTGTGTGAAGCCTACCTGGACGTGTGTTCCAGATCGGTGATGTTTTGTTATGCATATTTTAGCCAGAGAAGACTCCGAGCGTTGTGGTTGTTTTCGGGTTGCTATGCGGTAGAATGCATCAGGGAATCTTGGGGATAAACCCCGAGGTGCACCCGGAAATCTGGGCGGAAACGAAGTTCTGCCATCTCGGTGGCCTGGGTGCCAGCCGGGAACATAGCGGGGCTATGTATTATGTTTGGATTGCAGCAGGGAGCCTTGGGGATGAAACCCGAGGTGCACCCGGAAATCTTGGACAGAAATGTAGTTCTGTCATATCGGTGGCCTGGGAGCCAAACGGGTACCTAGCGGGGCTATGTACCGTGTTTGATCGTTATTTGGGACTGGGGAAAGCTTAGTCCGCGCCAAAGGGCCAAATGGCAGTGGCGGAGTGAGCAACGGACTAGTAGCCCTCTACCCGCTCCACCTGCTCGGTTAAAGCGACCTAAAGTTTACGTGGGACTTACTGAGATTTGAAGATCGAGTCTAGGCTGCGGCTGAGAAGACTAAATGCTCACAAAGATTGTCATCCTGGGGGGTGGTGGTGGAGTCGAGGACCGGACGGGGTTCGGACTGGCTTTGCCGAGTAAGTGCCCTGAGAGCACGGGATGTACGGCTGTGAGAGCGTGCACCTATGTTGAGATGCTTGTTTGGCTGTGTTGCGTGTTTTGCTAACAAGTGCAGGGAAGAAGCTTTGCCGCCCCAGTTTGGGGGCGGAATCGTTATAATTTGGTCAGCATTGCTGACCGTTGCCTTTGTTTACCACCGTGCGGTGGGTTGTTGCTTGCAGGTGCTGCGGAGCTGAGAGGTAATTAGCAGGCTAAAGCCCAAGTTGCTGTGCTGGCCCTCGAAGGCCTTGTTTTGAGTGTTTTACCTCTTGTACTCATGTGTGGCCGGCCTGCGTGCCGAGGTTTGGAAGACACTTGTATTTAAGCAACTCTTGTAAAGCCTTAAGGCCATTTCTTCCATTTTTGTGTATTATACATTCCTATGGGATTGAGTAGTGGACATTCATGCTTGGCAGGGTTCTTTATTCTTTGCAACTCTAATAAATTGCTCCCGCTAGGTGTTGTGTAGGACGTTGTGATTGGTTGAATGGTTTCAACGCGTAACCAACCGGTCTGTCCGTAGTATATGGCATCGGGCCCCGGCCGGACCTACGGCTATATGCTATGCGACGGATAGGGGTGTTACAAATTGGTATCAGACTACTGGTTTCGGTCACGCTTAAATGAATTCGTGGACGAATTCACTTTAAGGGGTGGTGAGCACATGTATGTGCGTCATCGTTATAACATGAAAAGAACCCATGAATGTCCACATAGGAATGAAAATACACATGTTTGGGGAACCTGCGTGTTCCTATAATTGCTTTTTGCAATTTTGTTCGGTCCCTCATTAGTGTTCTGTTCGACTGTAGGTGTCCGAGAGTGGCGCGTGGCAGTCTGAATGCGCACTTTCTGAGAAAAGTAATGCACCCAGCGATGTGCTGGAGACCCTTACGTCTTTGGAAACCATAAGAAGGGTGGTTGAAGTGGTGTTCGCTGTGAGCAACGCACATCATGGGAGTAATGTGCAACCATTTGTCCCTGAGATGGCCCCAACATCGGGTGGTATGTTGGAGCAAAGGGCATTTGGGGGTCAAGTAGAGCAGCAGAGGAGCATGACTGTGGCGCAGGGAGCGCATTCAGTGGACGCATATTTGCAGACGTTCCTTATGGTAAGGCGCTACCCAGGCTTTGAATGGGAAAGCGAGCAATCTATAGTGGATAGATTTTATAACGGTCTGCGCAGCGAGTTGCGTATCCTACTGCTAGGACCAAAGTTATTGGGATTCCGAGCTTTGGTGGAATCGGCCAGTGCGTTGGAAGTGGAGTTGGGGGAAACTCACCGAGTACCGGTGAATAGGGTACCAAACCTTACAGATCCTATAAGGACTGCGTATCGAAAGATGCCGAGAGAAGAGGCTGGGTCATCTACTACCCAAACTACCGTCAAATGTTATTCTTGTGGCAAGAAAGGGCACCTCGCCAGAGAGTGTTGGGAGAGTGCTCAGAAGACAAGGAAAGTTTTGGCAGGAACAGTCGGAGATTCGGTGGTCAAGCGGACAACCTCAAAATCTGGGTACCGTAGGTGGTACAAGAAGGCTAGGAGGTCGGGTCTAGTCCCTTCCTCTAGCACATCCGTAGCGACTACAGTCCAAACCCTGGATGAATGCTTTGTTTGTGGAAAGCCGGGGCACTATGCCCGGGACTGTTGGTTTGGACGCCCAATGTCCAAAAAGAAGTCGGGGGCAATCTTGGAGGAGAAAGGAAAGACGGTGGCGTCTACCGCACCGCTATTTACTCCGGCACAACTGGGAGTGAACATCCTTGGCCAGTAGGAGGTCATGTGGCCGACCGTCGGGAAGACAGGTATGGTTTAATTGATAGCAATTTAGCTTCTTATACCTGCCACCTTTTGCGTGTTAGCTTAGGACTGGAGGTTCTAGGCTTTGTTTGGATTATTGGCAATCCGGTGAGAGCATTGTTCGATACGGGAGATTCGCGCACCTTTTGTCCAAGGGGTTTATATCATGTATTGAAGTACCTTATTCGATGGCAAAGGACAAATTGGATGCGTTGTGGCGTTACGGATGTTCAATGCGCGCGAAAAGAGATTCTGTGTTGCAAGGTTACGGTTTAGGGGTCAGGGATTCGACGTGCAAGCGTCGTTACTGCCACCATGGGAGGCTTTGAAGCCTAAGCCTACATTGGGTAGTATCTCGGGTATATCCGAATATCCTGATGTGTTTCCCTGGAGTCACTCCGTAGCGAGCAATCGATTTCGCGAGTGAGCTGGCGCCAGGTGCCAAATCTGGGTCATGCTCTCCTCATAGGCTAACGCCTAATGAGTTGGCAGAACTGAAAGTTCAATTTGAAGAGCGTATGGATCAAGGTTTTGTGCGTCCAAGTTTGTCGTCTTGGAGCACACCGGCCCCCTTCGTGTAGAAGAAGGACGGGAGTGTGCGGCTCTGAACCGTTTATGAAAAACTGAGCAAGTCGTTAAAAGAGATCAAGTACCCGATCCCAAGTATTGGCGATCTGTTTGATCAGTTGGGTGGGTCATCGGTGTACTTAAAGTTGGAACTTAAGTCTGGTTACTATCAGATGAGAATCAAGGAAAGTGTTATCCCAAAGATAGCGTTCAACGCAAGATATGGGCAGTTCGAGTTTACGGTCATGTCATTCGGGCTGACTAATGCGTCATCGGTGTTCATGGACCTGATGAACAGAATGTTCAGGGAGTACTTAGACCGTGTTGTGGTCGTCTTTATTGACAACCTATCAGTGTGCTCGCAGTGCAAAGAAGATCGCTTCAAGCATCTGCGTTTTGTTTTGGGGACACTAAGGAGGAATGTGCTATACGCAAAGTTCTCCAAAGGCGATCCTTGGTTATCTTCAGTGTCGTTCCTTGGTCACTTAGTCAGTAGGGAAGAGTTGCGGTGGATCCGTCGTAGACTGTTACAATACGGAAGTGGCCTGTGTTGTCTTCGGTAGAGGAAGTCCGGAGTTTGCTGGGGCATGCCGGCTTTTACAGGCACTTCGTGGAAAACTTCTCGCGGATAGCGCTACCTCTCACGACTTTGACAAGGAAAGATCAGAGTTTTTTGTGGGCGCATGAGGGTGCGCAATCTTTTGAAGAGCTGAAGAGTCGGTTGGCCACGTCGCCAGTGCTTAGTTCGCCGTGTGGGACCGAGGGCTTCGAGGTTCTTAGTGACGCTTCGGGTAGTGGTTTGGGCTGCGTGCTGTTGCAGCATGGGAACTAGATAGCCTATGGTTCGCGTCAGCTAAAAGTGCATGAAAGGAATTAGTCGGTCCGTGACTGGGAGTTGGCGGCCGTGATATTTGCGCTTAAGCTGTGGAGGCGCTACTCGTATGACGTTAGGTCGATATTCATACTGACCTCAAGAGCCTGAAATATCTGTTGGATCAATAGGACCTGAACTTGAGGCAGCGGAGATGAAAGGAGTTCCTGGGGGACTATACGTTCAAGATTTATCATGCACACGGCGATGTGTAGCTGCATGAAGGAAATCATAAGTGCGGCTCGATGGGTCGAGATCCCGAATCGACGGTTGTAGGTGGGCTACCAAGGTAAGACCATTGTTTGTGCGGCCCAAGCGTGGATAATCTGTTGGTGGAGTTGTGATACGTCATATCGAGTACTCAACTCGCTTAAGTGGCACGAAGTTGTGCCGATATCTAAAGAAGTGCTCTGGTGGCCAGAACTTTAGAAGGTCGTGGCACCATAGGTGGCAAAGTGCCAGCCTTGCGCCTTAGTGAAGGCAGAGTGCCAAGTGCCGGGGAATTCTTGAATCCATGCCTAGTTCGGAATAGAAGTTTGACTGGACTGTGGGCATGGTTTGCCAAATTCACAGTGAATTAACGACGCCGTTTGTGTGATCGTAGTTGTGGTGACACTAGTGTCGCACTTCATTCCGTATAGGAAGGATGACTCGGTGGAGAAGTTGGCAAAGTTGTATGTTGACAATATTGTTAGACTGCATGGTGTGCCCCATAGCATTGTGAGTGATCGCGATGGGCGGTTCATGTCAAATGTTTGGAGGTTGGTGCAGCAGATGCTGGGAACAAAGTTAAAGTTCAGCACGGCTTTCCATCCGCAGACGGATGGGCAGACCGAGAGGGTCAATAGAACGCTGGAGGACATGCTCCGCATGTGTGTTCTAGCCTTCGGGAAGCTTTGGGAGGACCACCTGTTTTAGTGGAATTCTCGTACAACAATAGCTACCAGGCGAGTATCTAAATAGCGCCCTTTGAGGCCCTATATGGTAGAAAATGTCGCACGCCGTTATCCTGGTTAAAAACGGGTGAGGCAAGGTTGTACAAGAAGCTAGAGGTGGAGAGTGCTACCTCGTTAGTGCGGATCATTCGGGGGCGCTTGTTGATCGCTCAAGACCGGCAGGCGAAGTATCACAATGCCAAGCACCGGAACGTGCAGTTCGCGGTAGGCGATTGGGTATACCTCAAAGTGAAGCCGTTCAAGGGGGTTTCGCGGGTGAGATGCTTGAAGGAGCTGAGCCCAAGATACCTTGGACCTTTTGAGGTTCTGGAGCGAGTCGGCGAAGCTGCGTACCGTTTGAGGTTATCGGAGAAATTGAGTGGATTACATGATGTGTTCCACATTTCTGTGTGCGGAAGGCGGTGCAAGAGTCTTCGCAGGTGATCGCGGTTGACCAAGTGCCGGTAGACGAGGGGTTGACGACTAAGGTCAAGCCCATTCGTATCGAAGTTGTGGAGGTCAAGAGACTCCGTAACAAGGAGATCCGGATGGTTAAGGTCCAGTGGGAATAATTGTGGGTGTGAGGAGCTCTCTTGGGAACGGGAGCAGTCTATGCTCGTGGAGTACCCGGAATTGTTCCGCTCAGGTACTGTTTTGAGTTAAGTCCTATTTTTCCTATATTAATTTCGTGGATGAAATTCTTTAAGGGGGGGGGGGGTAGAATTGTAACACCCCAAAATGTTGTAGGAGCGACGGGGATCGAATTTGGCCAAGTCAGATTTTTGGTGCAGGTGACACGGGCCCCGACACGGGCGTGTCGGAGGCCGTGTCGGGCGTGTCGAGCTCGAGCCGTCGAGCTGGCCGTGTCGTCGACCACTGCAGGTCGACGATGGTCGTGTGGTGGAACACGGCCTCGGACACGGGCGTGTCCCAGGCCGTGTCACACCTATGCTGTGTGGTTGGGTACACGGGTAATGACACGGGCACGAACACGGGCGTGTCTAGATTGACACGGGCGTGTCTGATGCCGTGTCACCAAGCTGTGTACCTCTCTGACTGCGAAGTGTTGATATATTGCACACGCGGGGCATGACACGGGTCCCGACACGGGCGTGTCGCAGGCGACACGGGCGTGTCGGAGGCCGTGTCACATGCCGTGTGCTGGTTTTCAGATTTGGTCGAGACGGCGAATGAGCTACACGGCCAGGCACACGGCCGTGTGTGAACCCGTGTTCAGCCCAGTTTTTGGGATTTCAGATCTAATCTTGACCGTTCGTTTCCTTGGCTTTGGATCCAATAGTGGGGGGCTGTTCCTGAGGGGTTTTATCCGGGATTTAGGGTTGGGAATCCTCATTTCCGTTAGCCATTCTCTCTCTAAGAGTTTAGAGAGAGGGGAGAGCAAGTTTGGAGGAGGAGACCAAGATCCGGCCGCCGGAGGAGCTTCGGAGCTCCGAATCGCGATCCGAGTCCAGATCCGCGGAGGTGACGCCGTTGCGGTGCTTTCCAACTGCATAGTTTTCGATGGCGCCGCGGAAAAGCGATAGGGTAACGATTCTCTTCTTGAGCATGTGAAGCTCTTCTTCCTTTGCATGGGAAAACCCCTCTCCCGCGAGTGTGCGGCGAGATCGTGGTATTCCTTGGGGTAGATATGTAAAGTCCCCCTTGTTAGAGTCCGGAATCGTAGTACAGACATAGGCATGTTGTGTGAAGCCTACCTGGACGTGTGTTCCGGATCGGTGATGTTTTGTTATGCATATTTTAGCCGGAGAAGACTCCGAGCGTTGTGGTTGTTTTCAGGTTGCTATGCGGTAGAATGCATCAGGGAATCTTGGGGATTAACCCCGAGGTGCACCCGGAAATCTGGGCGGAAACGAAGTTCTGCCATCTCGGTGGCCTGGGTGCCAGCCGGGAACATAGCGGGGCTATGTATCATGTTTGGATTGCAGCAGGGAGCCTTGGGGATGAAACCCGAGGTGCACCCGGAAATCTTGGACAGAAATGTAGTTCTGTCATATCGGTGGCCTGGGAGCCAACCGGGTACCTAGCGGGGCTATGTACCGTGTTTGATCGTTATTTGGGACTGGGGAAAGCTTAGTCCGCGCCAAAGGGCCAAATGGCAGTGGCGGAGTGAGCAACGGACTAGTAGCCCTCTACCCGCTCCACCTGCTCGGTTAAAGCGACCTAAAGTTTATGTGGGACTTACTGAGATTTGGAGATCGAGTCTAGGCTGCGGCTGAGAAGACTAAATGCTCACAAAGATTGCCATCCTGGGGATGGTGGTGGAGTCGAGGACCGGACGGGGTTCGGACTGGCTTTCCCGAGTAAGTGCCCTGAGAGCACGGGGTGTACGGCCGTGAGAGCGTGCACCTATGTTGAGATGCTTGTTTGGCTGTGTTGCGTGTTTTGCTAACAAGTGCAGGGAAGAAGCTTTGCCGCCCCGGTTTGGGGGCGGAATTGTTATAATTTGGTCAGCATTGCTGACCGTTGCCTTTGTTTACCACCGTGCGGTGGGTTGTTGCTTGCAGGTGCTGCGGAGCTGAGAGGTAATTAGCGGGCTAAAGCCCAAGTTGCTGTGCTGGCCCTCAAAGGCCTTGTTTTGAGTGTTTTACCTCTTGTACTCATGTGTGGCCGGCCTGCGTGCCGAGGTTTGGAAGACACTTGTATTTTAGCAACTCTTGTAAAGCCTTAAGGCTATTTCTTCCATTTTTGTGTATTATACATTCCTATGGGATTGAGTAGTGGACATTCATGCTTGGCAGGGTTCTTTATTCTTTGCAACTCTAATAAATTGCTTCCGCTAGGTGTTGTGTAGGACGTTGTGATTGGTTGAATGGTTTCAACGCGTAACCAACCGGTCTGTCCGTAGTATATGGCGTCGGGCCCCGGCCGGACCTACTGCTATATGCTATGCGACGGATAGGGGTGTTACAACAACAAACTATATACTGAACAGAACTCTGATACATAAACTAAAGAATAGGACTCCCTATGAATTACTTAAAGGGAAGAAACCTAAAATCACGTATTTTAAATTATTTGGTTGTGTATGTTATATACATAATAATGACAAGAGATACATTAGAAAGTTTGAAGCTAAGGCTTAAGAGTGAATTTTTCTAGGATATTCCCAGGTAAGCAAAGCTTATAAGGTATTTAATAAATCATCCCTGAAAATTAAGGAATCAGTACATGTTACATTTGATGAAGCTAATATGTTTTACAAGGAGAAAAACATTTCTACAAACAGTACTTTGCAGGTATCAAATTTGTGTGAGAATTTGGATGATCTAGACCTTACCGCAGAGGCTGAATCACATCCTCCTCCATAGTTAGTAGCAGAAGCTGATAGTGATGAAGAAACTGTTGAAGCAATTCAACTTCCTTCAACAGTTGATGCAATTCCACAAGAGAATTAAATACAAAAACTGTTGCTGAATCAACTCCATCTAATGATCTTGTCACACTTAGAGATCACCATAGATCCCAAGTGATTGGAGACATAATAGCAGGTGTATAGACAAGGCATCAACTCAACCAAGACATGATGCATGCCCGTTCCCTCTCTCAAGTTGAACCTCAAACCATAAAAGATGCTGAGCAAGATCCCCAATAGATCATTGCTATGCAAGAGGAACTCAACCAGTTTGAGAGATGTAGAGTTTGGGATTTGGTTCCAAGACCCCAAGACTACCCAGTTATTGGAACCAAATGGGTATACAGAAACAAACTAGATGCCCAAGGTGTAATTGTGAGAAACAAGGATAGGCTTGTTGCTCAAGGTTATAGGCAAGAAGAGGGAATAGACTATGACCAAACATTTGCACCAATTGCAAGATTGAAGGAAATCATAATATTTCTTGCCTATGCTGCCTATAAGAAGT